>CAMRHE010000013.1:12705955-13361911 GCA_947044405.1 Leptodactylus fallax | reverse complement strand
CAATGTTGTCCTAAGCTTCATTTGTCTGTATAAACTGTTAATGTTGAATGTATTTCTGTGATTCTTTTTTTTTTAAAAAAAACATTTTTATTTTTTAATAATTATGGGGGGGGGCCCCCCCCCTTTTATTTCAGCCTGCCTGTTCTGCAGACAGAGTGTGAGCAGAGCAGCAGGAAGTGACGAGACAGAGAGCAGCAGCCATCTTGGCAAGTGTTGTATTGAACTGGTGTGGATATTTTTCTGTACAGCTAAGCTGTATCTTGGTCCAGAGACAAACAGAGTGTAAAGAGACAACAGGACTAGTGAGTCCACGTGAAAGGAACTGTGCTCAGTGGCTGATCAGTGAGACTGACATTGTGACTGTGTATATGGATACCACAGATAGAGACTCGCAGTGCTGTTGATGTACTGGACAGCACCTGCTAAACCCCGGCTTACAACCCAGCTCAGTGTATGGATTCGGCAGGACTGTCAGTGTGCTGAGTGGAATCTGCTGTTGGATTACATTGCATTCATTGGGTGGACTTCATTTCTCCTGAGATCCTGATAACAGTGAGGAGAGGACGCTTCACTATAAAAGAAAGGAACGACTTTGGGCCCCACCGCGCGCTTCTACGGACTGTAAGCGGTCCACCTGGACCACTGGGGAAAAGGGGGTGCACCCAAATGTGATGTCAGGGTCAGTTAGGGATAGTTTTGAGTATATTGTTCATTCAGTGTCCATACTGCAGAAGTGGACAGAGTAAAAGTAGAAACCATTGCAGAATTTGCCTTGAAATTGTTCATGCTATATTGTATATTTTGCTTGTTTTTATCCCTGTCATTTTACCTTCAAATAGCCTTTATTAACTTATAGTAAATATATATTCTTTTCTTGAACTACCGCGTGTGCGTTCATTTCTGGTTGTGGAGTCCAAACCACCTGCCTTGCTCTCGGTTCACAAATTGGCGTAGTCGGCAGGATCCGCTTACCAGAATGGACGGTGACGCACCCGTTCGGGAGAATGGTGCTGGAGGAAGAATGCCAGCAGGGGCTATAATAAGTCAGTTAGCTAAATTTGATGGCAATAATATGTCAGTGAGTATGTGGGTGGAACAGATACGAATGATACAGCGAATGTACCAGACCGCACCAGAAGTACTAGTAGAGCTAGCAATATTGACATTACAAGGGGATGCTAAGACCACGGTGATATTGAGGCCATTTGAACAAAGGCAGACATTTGAGCAAGTAGTCCAGATTCTAGAAACCATTTATGGAGAAATTGCATTGCTGGGGTCTCTGCAGGCTCGGTTCTTCCAGAGGGTACAACAGGAGAATGAAAGCCTTCCCCAATATGCAAATGCCCTACAAGAACTGCTCCGAGATATTCAAGTGAAGGAAAGAGGGGGCTCGCCAGCCTTCTGTAACCCTGATCGGACTCTCCGTGACCAGTTTGTCCTGGGGATACGTGACGGCAGTTTAACTGTGACTATGCAGGATTTTATACGACGAGAGACTGATGCTAAATTCCATGATGTACAGGTAGAGGCCATCTCCCGTGCCAATAGTATGTTCCCCGAAGCCCCAGACCGCAGTTGGAGTTACTTTGTCACAGGGGGCTAGTTCTGGCTCAGAGACAGTAGAAAAGGGGACGGTTAAAGAAATTCTCACAGTAATGCAGAAACTGCAAGAGCAAATGGAACACTTGCACACCCGTTGTGATGAACATTCTATGAAAATTGCAGACTTCCAGAAAACTGGAGGTGAAAGGGTGAGCCGTCCATACCCAGAAAATCAGAATCACCCACCACCCCGCTGGAGGGATGAGGATAGGACCTACCGAAGGGGTCCAAATCAGTTAATGCAGTGCTCAGGAGAAATCGAAGGGGCTTACCGAAGGGGCCCAAACAGATGGCCAGAACGACGGGAGATACGCTGCTGGGAGTGTGGACGGATGGGCCACGTTGCTGCTAGATGTCCAGAGCAGCGACAAACTTATGAGAGACCGCCGTTAAACTGAAGTCCCCTGCTGCTGTAGGGCGTGTAGTAGGGGAGACTGACAAGGAGACTATGTGGGGAGAATGCCCTAATGATGATCTGATCGCTGCAAGTCCTGTTATACAGGTGGAAATGGAGGGTATTCCGGTTACCGGGATGATTGACACGGGTTCCCAAGTAACGACCTTGAGTAGAGACTGTTATGAACGGTACTTCCAGCAACATGTGAAATATGATCCCCATACATTCGTACGAGTGGTCGCAGCTAACCAGTTACCAGTTCCAGTCGTGGGAGTGGCCTGGATGAATGTCCGGGTATGTGGCCAAGATCTAGGTAGGAAAGGCATTGTGGTGGTACAGGAGTCACATGAAGTAAAGGTCCCTGTCATTTTGGGGATGAATGTGTTAAAAGAATTAGATCAGATCCTCTTTGAAAAGAAAGGTCACGGTTATTGGAAAGAAACCACCACCCATCGGCCTACTCAAACAGCTTTCCAGCGGCTGATCCGGACATGTGGCTTACAGAAAAGTTCAGATGCACAGCGTCCTCTGGCTCGAATTTCAGTTCCTTTGCATACAAAAGTTACACTGCCACCCAGTCGGGAGACAATAGTGTCCATGCCCATAGGCACCTGTCGGAAACTAGAGGGCATAGCTGTGTTGGTAGAACCACTGCAGGCAGCCGAAGGAGGTGTTGATCCGCTAGTGGCCCGTTCCTTGGCAATAGTTCGCAATGGAAGAGTACCACTTCGATGTGTAAACACTCAGGACCAGAGTGTGGACCTGACCCCAGGGAGGCAGCTGGCTAACATCTATGTGACTCCGGAGGAAGTAAGGAAAGTAACTCCAATGCAGCTGAAGCCGACTGAAAGGGATGAGTGGACCGTAACTGTGTCCATGGGAGAAGATGAGGAACCCACCTCTGAATGGAATGGCCGTGCAATTCGAGAACAGATGAAGATGGATGCAAGTTCATGTTCTCTGGAATGGGTGCAGAAGGTAGATGAACTGTTGTGGGAGAACCGAGCCGCCTTTTCACGGTATGCTGAAGATTTTGGATGTACCACAGGGATCTACCATGAGATTCCCACAGGAGACACCCCTCCAATTAGAGAGCGCTACCGACAAATTCCTCCACAGTTGTATCAGGAAGTAAAAGAACTGTTAGCTAAGATGCTACAGGGTGGGATCATCCAAGAAAGCCAGAGTCCCTGGGCAGCTCCTGTGGTGTTAGTAAGAAAAAAAGATGGGTCCATCCGATTTTGCGTAGACTATCGGAAGTTAAACGCTTGCACCGTACGAGATTCCTACCCCTTGCCACGGATTGAGGAGTCCCTCTCAGCGCTGGGGAGAGCCCGGTACTTCTCCTCACTAGATCTGGCTAGTGGGTATTGGCAGGTGCCGATGGCCACAAAAGACAAGGAGAAGACGGCATTCATCTTGCCCATGGGACTATACGAATTTAACCGGATGCCCTTCGGGTTGACAAATGCACCCGGAACGTTTCAGCGGTTGATGGAGAAATGTCTCGGTGACTTCAACTTTGAGTTCACTCTCATCTACTTGGATGACATTATACTGTATTCTGCGACCTTTGAAGACCATCTCCACCAGTTGGGGCAAGTATTTCGAAGATTGCGGGAACATGGGCTCAAATTGAAACCCAGTAAATGTCGGTTGTTCCAATCTGAAATTGATTACTTGGGTCACCGCGTATCAGGAGAAGGGGTGAGACCATCAAGAGACAAGATAGCGGCTGTTCAAGATTGGCCAATACCGACTACCCTGCGAGAAGTGAGGGCGTTCCTTGGAGTAGCCGGTTACTATCGACGGTTTATTAAGGATTTCGCCAAGGTAGCAGCACCACTTAATGCTCTCCTACGAGGCACATCCGGTGGTCCAAAGAACCGGTCCGTGAAGTGGGGACTTGAACAGGAACAACCCTTCCAGGCATTAAAGGATGCACTGACAACAGCCCCAATCTTGGCATATGCTGATTACCACTTGCCGTTCCAGCTGTATACGGATGCAAGCCTGTATGGTCTTGGAGCAGTGCTTTCCCAGCTTCAGGATGGCCAGGAGAGGGTCATAGCGTACGGCAGCCGGTCTTTGAGAGATTCTGAAAGAAACCCCGAGAATTATAGTTCATTTAAGTTGGAGCTGTTGGCACTGGTATGGGCCATGACCGAGAAATTCTCTGAATATTTGACCGGTGCTGAAGTTTTAGTACTGACTGACAACAACCCACTAGCTCACCTGGAAAATGCCAAGCTCGGGGCGTTAGAGCAGAGATGGATAGCCCGAATGACTAAGTTCAATTACCGCATTAAGTATCGGTCCAAGACAGAGAACCAGAATGCTGACGGGCTTTCTAGGGTAACCGCCCAGACCCCCACAGTAGACGTGGATCATGAGTTGGAGCATGTGGAGGTGCCCGACTTCAGCAGATTTTCACAGGCCTTGGCCGCCGCTAATCAGTTTGAGATGGAGGGGACTGAAACGGCTCCTTTCTTTGGTCCCTCACGACAGGAATGGGCACAGATACAACAGACCCATGAGGGGCTGGCACAGATGATCAAGTGTGTTGAGAAAGGCCAGAAGCCCTGTAGAGAGGAAAGAGAACGACTGACACGTGAGATATTATCTGTTCTGAGTCAGTGGGAAAAGTTGGAGATGAAAAATGGAGTGCTATGCCGAAAGGTCTATTTACCTTCTGAGATCGACATTCGATACCAAATTGTGGTGCCTAGTGAACTGGCTCGCTCGTTGGCAGTTGAGGCTCATAATAAGAATTGGACATTTTGGTCATGAGAAGACCTTTCGTTGGTTACAGCGACTGATTTACTGCCCTGGTCTTCGTCAAATGGTCGAAGAAGTATGCCGCAGCTGTCGAACTTGTGAGATCCATAAGGCAATAGAACAGAGAGCTCCCCTGCAAACCATCGTGACCCAGGAACCTTTAGAAATCGTCATGATAGACTATCTAATGGTGGGCCCATCCAATAGCGGACACCAGTATTGCCTCGTAATGGTGGATCACTTCACCAAATTTGCGGTGGTAACCGCCACCAAGGACCAGACAGCTGAGTCAGCAGCTCGTGCTCTGTGCCAAGATTTCATTCGAGTATATGGGTGCCCTAAACGCATCCACTCCGACCAGGGTGCCTGCTTTGAGGGACACGTAATGAAAGAAGTTCAACGTATCTACGGGATAAAGAAGTCGCACACGACTCCATACCACCCTCAGGGAAATGGGGCCTGTGAAAGATTCAACAGAACTCTGCTACAGATGCTGCGGACTCTGGAGGAAGACAAGAAGTTACAGTGGCCTCAGTTCTTGTCTGAAATGGTGTGGGCCTATAACAATCAGGTCCATTCTACAACGGGGTACTCTCCTTATACACTTCTCTTTGGGCGGTCTGGGCGAAGTATAGGAGAATTACAGTTGGATGATGTGGATGGGTTCCCTCCGAGGGATCCAACCTCTTGGGTGCGGGCGCACCGGCAGAGACTTGAGACGATCCATCGATTGGTGCGGCAGCGCCTGCAAGAACATCCCCATCCTGATAAGACCCCAGTGCAAGAAGCACCATTGCAACCAGGCGACCTGGTGCTAGTTCGTGTCAAGAAACCCCAAGGGAAATTGGAAAGCCGATGGGAGGCTTTGCCGTATCGTGTTGTTGGCCGCAAGTATGCGAATGGGCCAGTGTACCAGGTCCAGAAAGAAGGAACTGATTGTGTTCGAGTACTTCACCGAAATATGTTGCGCCTGTGTCATTCTGAAGGGACAAATCATGATGGGCCTGCCAATGTGAATGAGCTCCCACAGTCAGAGAATGGAGGTGCGGAATGGGCCTCAGACGAGGAGGATGATTGTTGGCCGATCCCTGCTCCTGGGGATGTTCCACCTGTGACTACTGTATCTCCGGCCTGTGCCCCCTCAGGTGCGGAATCCGCTGGTCCTTCTCAGCCCATAGCTGCAGCACCCCATAATATACCACCGGTCCTCAGACGGACCACTAGGCCAAATGCTGGTATTCCCCCTGTTCGGTATGCGCAGGATGAGTTTGTTTGGCCTGCCATACATCGGTATACTACCACCCTGTGCATAAAAGTACAACCCTCTGGATATACAGTCATAGGCAGGGACTGCCAATCTTAAAGTGGGGGGGAATATGTAAGAGACAGCCAATGTTGTCCTAAGCTTCATTTGTCTGTATAAACTGTTAATGTTGAATGTATTTCTGTGATTCTGTTCCTTTAAGACAGCAGCCATTGTAATTGTGACATGATGCTGGAGTGAGACCCCCCCCTTTTATGTCAGCCTGCCTGTTCTGCAGACAGAGTGTGAGCAGAGCAGCAGGAAGTGACGAGACAGAGAGCAGCAGCCATCTTGGCAAGTGTTGTATTGAACTGGTGTGGAGATTTTTCTGTACAGCTAAGCTGTATCTTGGTCCAGAGACAAACAGAGTGTAAAGAGACAACAGGACTAGTGAGTCCACGTGAAAGGAACTGTGCTCAGTGGCTGATCAGTGAGACTGACATTGTGACTGTGTATATGGATACCACAGATAGAGACTCGCAGTGCTGTTGATGTACTGGACAGCACCTGCTAAACCCCGGCTTACAACCCAGCTCAGTGTATGGATTCGGCAGGACTGTCAGTGTGCTGAGTGGAATCTGCTGTTGGATTACATTGCATTCATTGGGTTTCCCGTTAAAGAGGACTTCATTTCTCCCGAGATCCTGATAACAGTGAGGAGAGGACGCTTCACTATAAAAGAAAGGAACGACTTTGGGCCCCACCGCGCGCTTCTACGGACTGTAAGCGGTCCACCTGGACCACTGGGGAAAAGGGGGTGCACCCAAATGTGATGTCAGGGTCAGTTAGGGATAGTTTTGAGTATATTGTTCATTCAGTGTCCATACTGCAGAAGTGGACAGAGTAAAAGTAGAAACCATTGCAGAATTTGCCTTGAAATTGTTCATGCTATATTGTATATTTTGCTTGTTTTTATCCCTGTCATTTTACCTTCAAATAGCCTTTATTAACTTATAGTAAATATATATTCTTTTCTTGAACTACCGCGTGTGCGTTCATTTCTGGTTGCGGAGTCCAAACCACCTGCCTTGCTCTCGGTTCACAAATTGGCGTAGTCGGCAGGATCCGCTTACCAGAATGGACGGTGACGCACCCGTTCGGGAGAATGGTGCTGGAGGAAGAATGCCAGCAGGGGCTATAATAAGTCAGTTAGCTAAATTTGATGGCAATAATATGTCAGTGAGTATGTGGGTGGAACAGATACGAATGATACAGCGAATGTACCAGACCGCACCAGAAGTACTAGTAGAGCTAGCAATATTGACATTACAAGGGGATGCTAAGACCACGGTGATATTGAGGCCATTTGAACAAAGGCAGACATTTGAGCAAGTAGTCCAGATTCTAGAAACCATTTATGGAGAAACTGCATTGCTGGGGTCTCTGCAGGCTCGGTTCTTCCAGAGGGTACAACAGGAGAATGAAAGCCTTCCCCAATATGCAAATGCCCTACAAGAACTGCTCCGAGATATTCAAGTGAAGGAAAGAGGGGGCTCGCCAGCCTTCTGTAACCCTGATCGGACTCTCCGTGACCAGTTTGTCCTGGGGATACGTGACGGCAGTTTAACTGTGACTATGCAGGATTTTATACGACGAGAGACTGATGCTAAATTCCATGATGTACAGGTAGAGGCCATCTCCCGTGCCAATAGTATGTTCCCGAAGCCCCAGACCGCAGTTGGAGTTACTTTGTCACAGGGGGCTAGTTCTGGCTCAGAGACAGTAGAAAAGGGGACGGTTAAAGAAATTCTCACAGTAATGCAGAAACTGCAAGAGCAAATGGAACACTTGCACACCCGTTGTGATGAACATTCTATGAAAATTGCAGACTTCCAGAAAACTGGAGGTGAAAGGGTGAGCCGTCCATACCCAGAAAATCAGAATCACCCACCACCCCGCTGGAGGGATGAGGATAGGACCTACCGAAGGGGTCCAAATCAGTTAATGCAGTGCTCAGGAGAAATCGAAGGGGCTTACCGAAGGGGCCCAAACAGATGGCCAGAACGACGGGAGATACGCTGCTGGGAGTGTGGACGGATGGGCCACGTTGCTGCTAGATGTCCAGAGCAGCGACAAACTTATGAGAGACCGCCGTTAAACTGAAGTCCCCTGCTGCTGTAGGGCGTGTAGTAGGGGAGACTGACAAGGAGACTATGTGGGGAGAATGCCCTAATGATGACCTGATCGCTGCAAGTCCTGTTATACAGGTGGAAATGGAGGGTATTCCGGTTACCGGGATGATTGACACGGGTTCCCAAGTAACGACCTTGAGTAGAGACTGTTATGAACGGTACTTCCAGCAACATGTGAAATATGATCCCCATACATTCGTACGAGTGGTCGCAGCTAACCAGTTACCAGTTCCAGTCGTGGGAGGGCCCCCCCGGAAAAAAGGCCGGGGGGGGAGGCCAAAACAAGGAAGGAAAAAGCATTGTGGTGGAAAAGGAACCACAAAAAGTAAAGGCCCCTCCCATTTTGGGGATGATTATATAAAAAGATTTGGTTAAATTTTTTTTGAAAAAGAAGGGCCGCGTTTTTGGGAAACCCCCCCCCCCCCCCCCCCCACACAAACCCCTTTCGGGGGGGGGCCCGGGGCAGGGGCCTAACAAAAAGGTCAGGGGCCCCGCCGCCCCCGGGCCGAATTTCAGTTCCTTTGCATACAAAAGTTACACTGCCAACTCTGGTTGCGGAGTCCAAACCACCTGCCTTGCTCTCGGTTCACACATACAACACAAAAAGACAAAACAAAAACAAGTTTATACGTTTTATAATGCCTGCGATATATATGTTTGAAGTAACGACCCTCCCCCTCTCATTTTCTCTACATTTTACAGCCCCTGCTCCCGTACACAGTAACATTCAGTGAGAGGCAGGAGAAGCCCTCAATACAGAAGCAAGGAAAATAGTGAAAAAATGCAGGATTTCACAAAAATGATCCAAAATTTGTTAAGTACTTTACAACATTTATTTATAACATAAATACTGCCAGAAAGTTTAGTTACGCTTTAAGTCTACACAGGACATACATGCAGAGGATTAGTCACTACGGGCTTAGTTGATGCATTGTAAAGTAGCAGCAAAGTAGATGATATTTACAGTAACTAAATGCCATCCATGCTCTGCTTATAAATCCCACAGCATAATCGCAACTGAGAGAATGTCTAGTAGCAGACTCATGTTAACTTATGCTGCAGGTCATTGTTGTGGAGTAGTTCAGGAAAATCCACTGCTGGGATAGCAGCAGCGCACATGTCCTACAGTGGGGAAAAGAAGTATTTGATACACTGGTGATTTTTTGGTCGGACACAAAGTTCTGCATGTCCGACTTTGTTTCCGACCAAATAAAAGTGGCTTCGCGGCACAGAGGCTGCAAACGGACACCTGCGTGTTGCTTTAAAAACCCATTGAAGTGAATGGGTTTTTAAACAAACCGCTTGCAATCCTTTCCCTATCCTTTTTTCTGATATTTAGGTTGGATTCACGGCGGCCGGACTCCAGGCGCAAGTGTGAACCAACCGTTAGTTTTTACGGCGTTCACTCTGCAGCCAAAAAGACATGTCATCTGTATTCTATGTTTTGGTACGATTCCGGGGTTACCAAATTTATATGGTTTTATTTACATTTTAACCACTTAAAAATCTAAAACTTGAACGGGGATGCATAGGGCGTCTTTTTTTTTGCGGGGCCATGTGTACTTTTTAGTTATACCATTTTGGGGAATTGCTATTGCATTGATCACTTTTTATTAAAAATTTTATCAGAGGCGAAAGAGTGAAAAAACGCCGGTTTGGCACTTTTGATATTTTTTCCCACTACGGTGTTTACCATACAGCGAAAGTATTTTTATAGATTTGTAGACCGGGCATTTTCGTCACACAGGGATACCTAATGTTTATGTGTTTCACAGTATTTAAGTGCTTTTATATGTCTTCTAGGGAAAGGGGGGTGATTTGAATTTTTAATTTTTAATGCCCACACTGCGGGCATTAGCACCGGGTCTCTGCTGTATAATACAGCAGAAACCTGGCGTCTATGGGGTGTTCCTATGGTCTTTAAAGGATTTGTTTCATATGTATGTAAAAAATTTACTACTTGCTAGTAAGCCTTGTCTTTAAACATCAGATGCACAAGCAATAAGGCATATGTCTGTCCCTACACACAAAATATATTAAGTACCACTGATCAGTACCATAGCACATCGAATTAACAGATTGTAACTATGTTGTGGGTACAATATTTCAGCATTTGGGACCCCACTTTTAATTTTGTTCATTGACAGGTTGTAGTGTCTCAAATAACACTATTGCAAAGCATTCCATGTCTTTAAAAACATTTTTATACTTACCCGCCGTCTGCACAGTTCACAGTATACCGTGGCTTCAGTGCACATGCACCAGACCTCGGGGCATGCACAAAGAAGCAGAGGTGTACTTCCCCAGCTTCAGTGACAACTGTGCAGGTGTCGGGAGTACTAGAGAGGAATCCAATGAGACTCACCAAACTCATCTCACAGCAAGTATAAAGCTTTGAGGCTTTGCGTTTTTTTTTTTTTTTTTTTTTTAATGTGGACATGAACAGCATTATAACAGCGCAATTTGGGACACTAACCCTATAACCCATACATTTAGTGTCCACAATCGACAAGGCAGGTTCCCTTTAACCATGTAAGGAAACAGACAGTTTTGGCCATAAAGAGTCTTTTCTGGTTTCATGTCAATACAGTTAAATCACAACATAGTAAAAGGTTCTGAAGTTTTCTAACATACTTTGTTTTCAATTAGTTCATAGGCTCAAAACAGTGCACATCCTGTGCTGCTTACAGCTGAGAGTTTTCTACAATGAAATATAGCCTAGACCAATGGTTCCCCAAATGTGGGTCACGAATGTCTGGGGAGGTCGTGTGAAGATTACAAGGGGTCTTGAGCCATTAGGTGGGCTCAGGGAAGGTGAGTAAAAAATCCCCCACGTGATTGGGCCTTAGTGGTGACCCCCAGGACACGTGACAGCACAAGAGGCCTGAAGAGGATGCAGAGGAGAGGTGAGGCAAATATAAAAGTATTTGTTATTTTTCCTCATCTTCCCTGGGCCTCTACGTATTACACTTTGGGGTCTGAGGAAACAGCAGAGTAAAATAATTCACCGAAACCAACCTAGGGGGAAGGGGGCGAACCTCACGAATATTGGTTGAAACAAATGGCTGCTATTGAAGCAGCCCAAAGCATTATACTGTGGGGGCCCACTGTGGAGCATTTTATATAGTGTAGGGTATTATACTGTGTGAGGAACATTGGAGAAAATTATATATACTGTATGGGGGCCACAGAACAGGAAAATCTAAGATACATGGGGGAAAAGGGCTGGGCCCACAAATTTTGCCATTATGGGACTCAAAATTCCTGATGGCAGAATATAATAAATGGCACAGTACAGTGCTAAAAGTCACAATTTAAGGAAGAATACAACTGAATAAAAGGCAGAATACAGGTAGGGACATTTATTTTTCAAATACGACTGAATACGGTAAAAGTTCTCATCCAAAAGTGGATGCTGCCTTCAGAAAGTTTGGGAACCACTGTCCTAGGCAATCATATAATAATAGCCTGAACTTTGGTTTGATACAGTTTAACTACACTTTTACAATGTAACAAACTATGAAGACAGAAGAATGGTGCTGACAAGTTTAGTAGAGCATTGCCAAAATTATACAGAACTATACTCACCTCACTGGTGTAGGAAGTATAAGACCTATATCAGTATTCAACTCCTGGCAACAAATTACAGTATACTAGAAACTTGCAGAACCTTATTTCACATGACACTTAAAAACCCTTTGTAGAGGTTGTCTAAGACTACATATTGATGGTCTATGCTATTCACTAGAGATGGGCGACTCTTACAAGATTTGTTTCTATGCTATGCTAAGTGGAGGCTCAGGGAAGGTGAGTAAAAATAAAACAGTTATACTCCCCCTGCTTCACCACTGCTATCCTCATGGTGTCCAACGGTCCCCTAGCATTCTCTTTCGGACTGATGTTATACACCCTGGTGTATTCTGCCTCAGTGGTGATCCCAGCGTGTGTGACGTCAGTCAGAGGCCAGAAGAGGATGCCAAGGGACTGTTGAACGCCATGAGGATGTCCAGGAGTGGTGAGGCATGGGGAGTATAACTGTTTGTTATTTTTACTCACTTCCATTGTGCCTTCACTTAGTACACACTGGGATCTGAGGAGGCCCCAGAGTATAATAGTGTTTTGTGGGTGACAAAGCTTGTGGAAAATCAAGTCAGATTTGGTTTTATCCAAATTGGTTCGCTCATCCCTACTATTGACCTGAATGGGAGCTGAGCTCCAGCGGTGCAGCATGGCCACTACACAGTGTGTTGAGCCGGCTGTTTCTGGAACTCCTATTGATGACCTATCCTAAGGACTGGCCATTAATATGTAGTCATGGACGACCCCTTTAAAACAGGGCAGTATTTTGGGGAACAAACAAGGGTGTATCTAGTGTTCAAAGGGCAACATAAACAAAAAATAGCACCAAAATAAAGTATAACTTTTATTAATATTTCAAAACCTACATCGGTGTAGACTACAACAGCATACAGTGGGGAAAAAAAGTATTTAGTCAGCCACCAATTGTGCAAGTTCTCCCACTTAAAAAGATGAGGCCGGCCTGTAATTGACATCATAGGTAGACCTCAACTATGAGAGACAAAATGAGAAAACATATCCAGAAAATCACATTGTCTGATTTTTAAAGAATTTATTTGCAAATTATGGTGGAAAATAAGTATTTGGTCAATAACAAAAGTTCATCTCAATACTTTGTTATATATCCTTTGCTGGCAATGACAGAGGTCAAACGTTTTCTGTAAGTCTTCACAAGGTTGGCACACACTGTTGCTGGCATGTTGGCCCATTCCTCCATGCAGATCTCCTCTAGAGCAGTGATGTTTTGGGGCTGTCACTGGGCAACACGGACTTTCAACTCCCTCCAAAGGTTTTCTATGGGGTTGAGATCTGGAGACTGGCTAGGCCACTCCAGGACCATGAAATGCTTCTTACGAAGCCACTCCTTCGTTGTCCTGGCGGTGTGCTTGGGATCATTGTCATGTTGAAAGACCCAGCCACGTTTCATCTTCAATGCCCTTGCTGATGGAAGGAGGTTTGCACTCAAAATCTCACGATATATGGCCCCATTCATTCTTTCATGTACACGGATCAGTCATCCTGGTCCCTTTGCAGAGAAACAGCCCCAAAGCATGATGTTGCCACCCCCATGCTTCACAGTAGGTATGGTGTTCTTTAGATGCAACTCAGCATACACTCTCCTCCAAACACGATTAGTTGTGTTTCTACCAAACAGTTCTACTTTGGTTTCTTCTGACATATGACATTCTCCCAATACTCTTCTGGAACATCCAAATGCTCTCTAGCAGAGACGGGCCCGGATATGTACTGGCTTAAGCAGAGGGACACGTCTGGCACTGCAGGATCTGAGTCCCTAGCGGCGTAGTGTGTTGCGTAGTGTGTTATTGACGGTAGCCTTTGCTGCGATAGTCCCAGCTTTCTGCAGGTCATTCACTAAGTCCCCCCGTGTGGTTCTGGGATTTTTGCTCACCGTTCTTGTGATTATTTTGACCCCACGGGAGCCCCTGATCGAGGGAGATTATCAGAGGTCTTGTATGTCTTCCATTTTCTAATTATTGCTCCCACAGTTGATTTCTTCACACCAAGCTGCTTGCCTATTGCAGATTCAGTCTTCCCAGCCTGGTGCAGGTCTACAATTTTGTTTCTGGTGTCCTTTCACAGCTGTTTGGTCTTCACCATAGTGGAGTTTGGAGTGTGACTGTTTGAGGTTGTGGTCAGGTGTCTTTTCAAACAGGTGCCATTACTAAAGGTAATGAGTGGAGGACAGAGGAGCCTCTTAAAGAAGAAGTTACAGGTCTGTGAGAGCCAGAAATCTTGCTTGTTTGTAGGTGACCAAATACTTATTTTCCACCATAATTTGAAAAATAAATTCTTAAAAAAATCAGACAGTGTGATTTTCTAGATATGTTTTCTCATTTTGTCTCATAGTTGAGGTCTACCTATGATGTCAATTACAGGCCTCTCATCTTTTTAAGTGGGAGAACTTGCACAATTGGTGGCTGACTAAATACTTTTTTCCCCACTGTAAGCGTATGTACGCATAAATATAAGTAATAAAATGTAGGTAATTGAACGCACAAACTGTCATGCTATCATAAGTGAAATCAGATCCACTGATCCTTATATGTAACTAGGATTATCGTGGAGTTATCAATAATACACTTCTAATAGATGTAGACAGAGCAAAAGTGATTCTATGATTGAAGGAGTTCCTCCCATAGATTGTGATATTAGTAAAGGGCACAGAATATATTTGCATCCCTAATGAACGGGTGTTGCTCTTATAACTCAAAGATCCAAAGATTAAAGGAATCTCATATATGAGTCCAATTGTCACTACAAAACAATGAAATATCGGCTCTGTGATAGAGTCACCTGCTGTATATAACACCGACTTGAAGTCATATAGGATGTTTATTATAGCCAGATAGCCAACGTTGGCTATTATTTCACTGGTGTCCACCTTTAGGACACCAGTAACTGCACTTTTCAGTGCAATTATTCTATCTGGCTCACCCTATGTGTGACTATCCTCCTGATGATCCCACCAATGTAGGGGGAAATGCGTAGAGGGATATAGTTAGAACTTTGCTACTGATAGCTTGGTGTGAACGTTCACCAATGCTACTAATGCCTACTGGATTATCAAACCCTGGGGTAACCTTGTAATTAACAGGTTATACTTCAGGTGAACTATGGGAGTGCTAGCTACCTGCAGCAGACAATGATGTATTAGCACTGAAGGATATAATTAGAACTATGTTACTGATAGTGTTGTGTGAACACTCACCAATGCTACTAATGCCCACTGGATTATCAAACCCTGGGATAACTTTGTAATTAATAGGTTATACTGCAGGTGAATTATGGGAGTGTTAGCTAGCTGCAGCAGGCAATGATTCATCAGCAATCACTATTCTAATATCCAGATATGCATATGTGAAAGCAAAGTGGCTTTATTATTGACACCTCTGCCTTTGCTATAATAAACATCCTATATGACTTCAAGTCCAGTCCTTGTTATATACAGCAGGTGACTATCACAGAGCCGATATTTCATTGTTTTGTAGTGACAATTGGACTCACACATATGAGATTCCTTTAGGTCCCCATGTGGTGTAAACGCCGCGATTCGCCCGCGGCGGAAGCGCCGTGGAAAAAATTGTGACGTTTTACAGTGAGAGCAAAGTGGATGGGATTCTAGTGAATCCTATGCCCACTTTGCGGGAAAAAACGCGCTGTGGACATGCGGCGATTTCCAAAACCAGCACGGTTTTGGAAATCACAGCATGTCAATTATACCTACGGAAATGCCGGCGGTTTCCCCATAGGTATAATTGAAACAGAAAGTCTGCAAAGGAAAACTCTGCAAACTTTCTGTCTAAAAGCGCTGCGGGAAGAACCGCGATGCGATCCCACCGCAGTTTCTCCCGCAGTGCTTTTTTGCTGCGGGACACCACGTGAGGCCTTAGCCTTAATCTATGGATCTTTGCGTTATAGGAGCAACACCCATTCATTAGGGGCGCAAATATATTCTGTGCCCTTTACTAATACCACAATCTATGGGAAGAAGTCCTTAAATCATAGAAGCACTATTGTTCTGTCTACATCTACTAGAAGTGTATTATTGATAACTCCACGGTAATCCTAGTTACATATAAGGATCAGTGGATCTAATTTCACTTATGATAGCATGACAGTTTGTGCGTCCAATTACCTACATTTTATTACTTATATTTATGCGCACATATGCTTATATGTTGTAGTCTACACCGATGTAGGTTTTAAAATATTAATAAAAGTTATTTTATTTTGGTGATATTTTTTGTTTAGAGCACTATTTTGTTTTTATTCCATATATTGAAAGTATAACAAACCCTGCTGTTAATCCAAGTGCGGCTAAACTGAAAAACGTCCCATAATATTTCAAAAATTCCCGCGTCCAGGCAATCTGCATGGCCATCTGTTTCTCTCGCATCTGATTCTGCATCAAGATCTGCCTCTCCAACTACAAATGAAAAAACAATAAAAAGACAAACTTAGTTAAACTGAAGGAAATTTTTCTACCTTTCCTTAGAAAGAAATTCATGTTTCACTATTAGATACATGTGATGATCCATCAGTAGTCAATCTGATTTCTTCCACCAAGACACATATGAACATAAACTAATTTTGTCAAGGATAAAGGTATTTGAACAGGTGTGCATAGCAATATCTACAAAGATCTTTTATTGTGTTAGTGACACAGAATAACACCCTGATACAAGTTAAAAAAAAGACACATGGACACCTTTTTCATGTAATTATTTTACATTTCTCTAGGAGCATACCTGTTCTGTGGACACACTATGTAAAGTGCTCTGAGACATTGAATGTCTGGAGAGGTACTGTACTGGTTACTGGATGGAAGAGGTATGAAAATGTGTGCTTTAATGTGTATTTTTTTTATCTTGTTGCAATATGTACAATATAAGTATTCAATTCTTCCTACACTGGATCTCACATCCAGGCATCCAGGAGGGAGGTAAGTGTATATATTTCTGCAACAATTAACCCCTTCCCATTGGTGACATTTTTTCAATTTTCATTTTTAACTCTCCACCTTCCAAACCCCATAACTTTTTTTTACTTTTCCATTGACAGAGCCATATGAGGACTTAAAGTGTAATTAAGCTTTCAGACAAGTATTTGTGTCATTAATAAATTTTGTTATATACTTTATTAACAAATTTTGGAACCTTTCTGTGAGATCCTGCATTTTTTCACTCTTTCCCTTGTTTCTGCCTCTCACTGAACGTGATGCTGGGTTCACACCAGCGCTTGTACTACGTTCGGGGATTCCGTTCCCCTCATCTGCAAGCAGCGCTTTTCTCTCCGCATTTTTCGCCCTTTTGGGGCGGAAACAAAGTGGAAATCACACGGACTCCATTATAGTCTATGGGGTCCGTGGGTCTCCTAAGGTAACTGCTTTTTTATGCAGATTAGGTTTCCCCAAGCGGACCCCCCGAACGGAAACCCGAATGCAGATGTGAACCTAGCCTGTGTATGAGGCTAGGGAGGGTCACTTCAAACAGTTATATCTCGGACATTATAAAACATAAAAACTTGGTGTCATATGAAAGATGAGATTCTCTTCTTTCATATAACACTAAGATGCTATCTAAATTATTTCCATAGATATCACTGGTTGATCACACACACATAAATATATATATATATATATATATATAAAGTCAGGATCTGGGGTGCTGGGTGGGCTGACATGAACACAGACTCCAAGGTATTAGTCCAAGTATTGAGTTTTATTCACTCAAAACACTCCTTGGTATATGCAACATAACAGAAACCGAAAAAATAAATACCTGCCCGTCTGAGCTCTAACTAAACAGAAATAGGTTACCTCACCTAGAATAGGAACAAGTTCAAACAGTCAGATTGTCTTCCAGCAGTACAACCTTCTTTGTGGCTTTCCAGCCAAGCTCTTCCGCAGTCTGCTCTCCTAGCAGACTTCTTATATCCCCTTAACGAGGAGATCCCAGTCAGCCGGGTTTCTTACAGGAGTGTCCACAAGGTGTGGACTGGAGGGGATGGGAATGGCAGGTCCCACTACCAGCCTACCCGCCATTCCATAAAAAATCCAGCCCAGTGCACAGCACTTAAATAATGCTCAGCAAACATAATTGTCTGCTGAGAAACAAGCTTTCTGGATTTCCGTCATCTCACCCATCTGAGCAACCTGGGTGAGATATACATCCCTTCCAATATTTTTCCAGTCATCGGCTTACAATATATATTATACATTATACAGCTGCATATAAATATACTAATCCTGACTGTTTTCAACCAGTAATATCTCTGGAAATAATTTAGATAGCATTGTAATCTTAGAATCTCCTCTTTCATATGACACCAAAAGCAAATTTGATCATCATCTAACGTTATTTTCTTGAGATCCCTTGGGCGGCGATGGTAGAGCAGTGTCGCCCGGAGTGGTATGGGGCTTGCGGGCATCTGGAGATGGCCGGGGCCCCGCAGCACCATGGTAGCAATCAGGGAATCCTGGTACCACTACCGCTATCCACATAGTCTGCCCATGGGAGGTGAGTAAAAATAACAAACACTTATACTCAACTCTCCTAGGCTTCTGACGATCCCCAACATCCTGTCAGAGTTTTCCAGCCTGAGATTGATGTCATGTGTCCCAGGGGTCACTTCTGGGGCCTGTGATTGGGCCCCAGCAGTCACGTAGGGGACGCTGACGTAATGATGTCATCGTGCGCCATGTGACTGCTGAGGACCAATAACAGGCTCCAGCAGTGGACACAGGTTATTTTTAATCACTTCCCCTGGGACTTTGATTATTATAAACTGGGGTCTGAGGAAATGGAAAAAGAACTTTGGTTTTAATGGTAAATTGATAGTGGACAGTTGTAGCAAATTAGTAAAAGATATAGAAAAATGCGGAGGAATTAAACATAATAAAATGGGCTAAAGAGTGGCTGATTGAAGTCAATAAGAAGAAAACAGTCCATGTTTACCAGAATCCCACAGTGATATCGTGAATCCCATAGTATACTGTATTCTCCCAGGCTATGTAAAACACATACTATAACCCTGCTGCACTGATTGAGGTGATGGAAATAATTTTGTGTATTTCCTAACTTTATTGAATTGTTTGTAATTCTGGAGTGTGTGTAGAAGTTCTAGAACATCAAATGTAATTGTATTGGATTGTCTGAAAGGCTGGCATTTTGAAAGATATTTTAACTATGAATTGCAATGTCTAGCCAGGCATTTTAGTTCCCATTTAGTATTTTGGCTTGCTGGTACGAATTATTCTACAATATAATTTAATCCAGACAGTGCAGTAGCTCTAAGTAGAAAAAAAAAAAAAAAAAGGGGAAGTCAAAGCTGTGGATGCCTGTAGCCTGTGGTGTATGCAGAGTTTTGTGTCATTTGAAGAATAAATTAGAAAAAGTGTTAGCATTATATTCATTCATGATGCTTTATTATTTAGGGGCTGATTGAGAATATCAGTCCTAGTACTCACAGGCTACATTAAACCTTTCAGTTTGGATTGCTATGAGTTAGGAGGTGACAATGAAAATAGTTCTGCCAATGTCTGTGCAACCTGTTGGGAAGAGATTTGTCGCAGGCACTTAACCTAGCCCTAGCACTAAGGCCCGGTTCACATCTGCGTTCGGTTTTCCGTTCGGGGAGTCCACTTGGGCATTAGAGGTAAATTGCCAGCTGCAGAGCACAAAGCAGCGTGGGCACTATTGCGCATGCTGGCAGAATCAGAAAAGAGGGAGGAGCCGTCCCGCAGAAGGAAGTCTGGAAGGAAGAAAGGTAAGTATAATGGGGTAGGGGGGTGGGCTGGGTTAGTTGGGAAGGGCTAGTAGTGGGCAAGATAGCTAGAGAGACAGAGAGGGGGTGTAAGGGAGGGGGAGAGGAAGGGGGAGTGAAGTGAGAGGGAGCTAGTGTGGAAGCTACACCATGTAAACAAATGCAGAAGATGCCAGGAGCTCCCAGAGAAACCCAGAAATCACTCAAAACACTGCTAAAAGTATTTGGGTGCATTTATTAACCCATTAATAGCACTAACAGACCTTTTTTTTAAAAAAAAAATATTTATTGCCCGGAAAACCCCTTTAATTTAGGAAATGTGCAGGCTTCAAGATATTCATTAGAGATGAGCGAAGTATTCAAAAATTAGATTCGGCAACTTCGCTGAATTTCGTGATACGATTCTATTTCATCCGAATTAAATCGCGGCGAATCGAGTAAAAAAACAGCTATTTATTGGCTGCAGAGAGCCGGGGTAGCGGAAAATGGCAGTCATGTTTGACCGCGGCATCCAAGATGATAAAACTCCCGATCGGTTATGGGGCAGGGTGTTAGCTGTCAGTTACAGCTAAGGAGCATTCTTTCTCTAGTGTCTGAAAACACCATGTTAAAATCTCCACCCTGAATGGGGCGATGTGCTCTTCTTTTGTTGTAGGGTGAACCAAGAGAGAGCTTGTATAAGTGAAAAGGTGCTCTGAGGAAGTCAATCTGACAGGAGTTATGGGCTCTGGCCATTATATTTTCCTTAAGTCAAAAGTCAGAGACACAGCAGATAATTTCTCTTGGGCTGCCAGAGGTTGGTTTGGGCCGTAGGACACAATGAGTTCAATACATTCTCCTCCCCTAGAGATTCCACGATGCCCCGTATTCTAATGTTGTGTCTTCTACAGTGGGGAAAAAAAGTATTTAGTCAGCCACCAATTGTGCAAGTTCTCCCACTTAAAAAGATGAGAGAGGCCTGTAATTGACATCATAGGTAGACCTCAACTATGAGATACAAAATGAGAAAACATATCTAGAAAATCCCATTGTCTGATTTTTTAAGAATTTATTTTCAAATTATGGTGGAAAATAAGTATTTGGTCACCTACAAACAAGCAAGATTTCTTGTTCTCACAGACCTGTAACTGTCCTCCACTCACTACCTGTAGTAATGGCACCTGTTTGAAATTGTTATCAGTATAAAATACACCTGTCCACAACCTCAAACAGTCACACTCCAAACTCCACTATGGTGAAGACCAAAGAGCTGTGGAAGGACACCAGAAACAAAATTGTAGACCTGCACCAGGCTTGGAAGACTGAATCTGCAATAGACAAACAGCTTGGTGTGAAGAAATCAACTGTGGGAGCAATAATTAGAAAATGGAAGACATACAAGACCACTGATAATCTCCCTTGATCAGGGGCTCCATGCAAGATCTCACCCCCATGGGGTCAAAATGATCACAAGAACGGTGACCAAAAATCCCAGAACCACACGGGGGGGACCTAGTGAATGACAGAAAGCTGCAGAAAGCTGGGACTAACGTAACAAAGGCTACTGTCAGTAACACACTACGCCACCAGGGACTCAGATCCTGCAGTTCCAGACATGTCCCCCTGCTTAAGCCAGTACATAACTGGGCCCATCTGAAGATTACTAGAGAGCATTTGGATGTTCCAGAAGAGTATTGGGAGAATGTCATATGGTCAGATGAAACCAAAGTAGAACTGTTTGGTAGAAACACAACTCGTCATGTTTGGAGGAGAGTGAATGCTGAGTTGCATCCAAAGAACACCATACCTACTGTGAAGCATGGGGGTGGCAACATCATGCTTTGGGGCTATTTCTCTGCAAAGGGACCAGGACGACTGATCCGTGTACATGAAAGAATGAATGGGGCCATGTATCGTGAGATTTTGAGTGCAAACCTCCTTCCATCAGCAAGGGCATTGAAGATGAAACGTAGCTGGGTCTTTCATCATGACAATGATCCCAAGTACACCGCCAGGGCAACGAAGGAGTGGCTTCGTAAGAAGCATTTCAAGGTCCTGGAGTGGCCTAGTCAGTCTCCAGATCTCAACCCCATAGAAAACCTTTAGAGGGAGTTGAAAGTCCGTGTTGCCCAGCGACAGCCCCAAAACATCACTGCTCTAGAGGAGATCTGCATGGAGGAATGGGTCAACATACCAGCAACAGTGTGTGCCAACCTTGTGAAGACTTACAGAAAACGTTTGACCTATGTCATTGCCAACAATGTATATATAACAAAGTATTGAGATGAACTTTTGTTATTGACCAAATACTTATTTTCCACCATAATTTGCTAATAAATTCTTAAAAAATCAGACAATGTGATTTTCTGGATTTGTTTTCTCATTTTATCTCTCATAGTTGAGGTCTACCTATGATGTCAATTACAGGCCTCACTCATCTTTTTAAGTGGGAGAACTTGCACAATTGGTGGTATTCAGTCAGCCACGGCAGGGAGTTCATACCACGTGGTGCTGCCATATTCTCTCTGTCCGCGGTACTCTGGATTTTGAGATAAGAGTCCATGGCTGCAGAAGACAGGAGGGATTTAAACCCATCCCAACAGCAGTAGGTTTTCCATTCGGTTTCCTGACCATTTTTAGGGCTGTGGAATACGGTATACAAGATGCTAAAGGCCTGACGGTCCCGGAGCTGTCTTAACACGCGTCCTTCATTATCAGCATGCGGACACGCCCCCTAACCCCCCCCTCCCATTACATTTATATTAACTCGTCTTCACATTTGGCAATAAAATACATTAAAAAACGTGGTTTTCAATTTAATGGCCATGCGTGTACATCGGACATGCATAGTAATATGTGCAAGGCATTACTTCAATTAACAACTGCATGAAAGCACTGTAGAAACCCAGCCAAATTGATTGTTTTACAAGCTAATTTAGTACTAGATTTAAGCATATTCTTCCTATAAATGTAGTTCTAGTTTAGAGGAGGCATGGCTGTGCTCCTGAGTGGTCGCAATATTTAAACCTCTGACATCTGCCATAAAAGTAATTAATGCCTTAATCTGTTATGAAGCCCTTAGATGGTACAGCAGCACTAGTCTCTCTTCTGGGGTCTGCCCAACATTGGATTTGCACACCACCAGAACGTTCAAGCTACACGTTTGGTGGATGATTGGGCTGCGACCATCTTTGTCATGTGACGATTAGTGTTGTGCTCATTTGCATAACCAACTGAGTACCCAACAGAGGCATATTTGGAAACTGTAGAATCACCTTTACAAGGTACTGTGGCACCTTAGGTTTGTATAAAATGTAAAACAAATTTATTAGGTTTACAACAAATCTATTGCTTACAGACTCCCTTTAAACTTGACACTCAAGGTACGAAAACTATGGACAGAAAATAAGTTTTCAGGCCTAGAGGAATCATAAGATTAATAAGGATTACAAACTACAACAGAGATAATGTCAAATGATTTAGGGAGGATGGGAAAAGCTATATATATATAAAAAAAAAAAGTCTTGTACAAGTGAGAGTGAAATTTCAGTATACAAAATTCTCCTAAACATCACTAGATAACTCAAAGTTAGGAGCCAATAAAAATCATCTAGGTGTACTGGCTAAAGTGATTCATGCAGCCCTGACAATAATAGTTAGGTCTCATTTAGACAGCCGTAACACAAAATTTTTATGACCTGTATTCACAGCATCAAAGCAATCTACTATCCCGTTAATTTGTGTAATTAGAGCTGTAGTCAACCTGGGACTTGCACTACACACTAGGGCTCTGTGACTCCTCTTCACACTCCCAATGCATGTGGCCAGGAGCTAGTGAGTGGCCAGACTGGAGAGTACAACAAACTGTGTGTACAGATCCTATGCAGACCTATATACCACTGTGATTACAGACTTCTAACAAGTCTCTCCCCACTATTGAGAACACATCCACACTTAGGCCAGACAGGTGCACATATAGTGAGGCAGGAAAATACTGTAGTTTGGCCATCAGCAATTTAAATGATATGGCCAAGCTAACTCTTATCCCACTCTGTACACCAAAAACGGATCTTCCTTTCTAAAATGGAGGTTCATCTCACTGGATACTTTTTCTCATAGATTTTGATTCACTAGCTAAACTAAACATGCAATTAGATAAAAACTTAATCTGGGAATAATGTATTGTTATAAAAAAAAGTAATTACTCTCTAAAGTAGATAACACATTATAATGTCCTAATTACAAATGTCAAATTAAAAAAAAAAAACCCAAAAAAACAAAACTTTTGAGCACAGTGGCATTAAGTGTAATGAGTATTCCATATATTTTGCTGCAGACACCATACAGTGCTTTTCTATAAAATAATCAAAGAATTAAAGAAAGAAAGAATACCAGTATTCTTAACATAGTAACAAAAGAACCTTAATCCTGGCCTCATAACCAAGCATCTTAAGTGTTAATCATGAGTGTATGCTATTCGGAGATGTGCAAAAATTTTAATGTTCCCAAAGTGGCAAATAGAAATGATAACAGATAACATTTAGAAGAAATTAGACTGGTAGCACAATTCTTCAAAATATAAACAACATTTCACAATCCAATAGTAATCCACAAGGATCAATAAAATACAATTCTATGATATTTTATCAAACTGAAGTTTGAGCACTGAAATGAAATAGATAAAAAAAAAGGGGATAAATAATTACTTAACTAATCACACAAGGTACCCAAGTCACCTTCCAAGAAATTCATTCTCACTTGAGAATTCACATCAAAAATTGCCCAGACACAAAAAAAGCAGATGTAAAGTCTAGTTTGATGTTTCGCCTGTATTCTTTTATGGCTCTAATTTGCCAAATGGCACAACACTTTGGGGGAAGTTTTGGCTAATAGAAGAACAGATCTGTCCTTGTGATAATACTGTTCTTATATAAGAATATTTAGGTGACAGATCCGCTTTAAAAACACATAAATAAACCAAAGAATACATAAGCACACAATATAATCTACCCACATACAAAGAAACTTTGTTTAATCAAGTTTTATTGAATTTTTTAGGTTTCTAAGAAATTACACTGGTAAATGGTCTGGCAGGAGCAAAGCATTACAATTACCATGTGACCAAACATGCACAACATTGCTCACCACCCTACTACAGCCAAGAGCTCCACAGGTAGAAAATGAAATGGTCTCAGATATGGATCTCTGTTACAACATACAGCATGTCCATCCTGGCTGACGCTAGTTAAATCAGTAACGTTTGCCTTAGCAGACAACTATGCAGGAGAGGGAAAATTCCTCTGACTGGGGAAACAAGGCCCTTGTGATGATGAAAGAGGGAGGGTGGCGTTCCAAGCAAAACAACAACAAATACAACTGCTAAACTTTAATGTAAGATAGAAGAAAGCGATATGCACTGTAATAGGTAGAGAAGAGCTCGAGAGAGGTAGAAAAGAAAAGGAAATAAAAAGAGAAAGGAAAAGGGGGTTGGAAGGGGATCTGGAACATACGTAGATATATCTTATCAGGAAAACATATTTCTGGAATTCAGGAGTGGTTCTGAAATTTAAAAAAAAAAAAAAAAAAAAAAAAAAGTTGCCATATTCGTAGGAATTTCTCCTTAGTGCCACAGGTCTCCGCCAACAGTTTCTCCATTTGAAACAGATGGGACATTTCCTGGGTCCATTTAGCCATGGAAGTTGAGTGCCAGAGGTGTGGAAACATAGAACATACTAGCCAAAAGTTAGAGGAAAGGAGTGCTCCTCACACAACAGTCTTTAGAATGCTAGCATAAAGCCACCAGGGCCTGGTCTTTGTCCATTGGTGTTTTTAATTGACAGGCCAAGCTCCACGTCTTTCACTATGCCCCTTGTCCAGGAAGGGAATGACTGTCTTGAATATGTACTGTATTTTTCAGACTATAAGCTGCACCGGACCATAAGACGCACCTAGGTTTTAGAGCAGGAAAATAGGAAAAAAAAAACTATGGCGGAGATCTGCTGCTGGACGGCAACAGATTGTGCAACACTCTTGTATGGGCACGCCAGTTTTGCACAACCTGTGTGGCTCTGCAGCTGTTGCTAAACTACAGCTCCCATCATCCCATCCTGTCCAAGCACGATGGGAGTTATAGTTTAATGTGGGACACACCTGTCACGTGATGGAGGCACCTACAGGCGCCACAGGCTTTCTTCTCTATTTATATAGAAATCAATGAAGGAGAACAGAAAGCAGTTAAAAGGAGACTGTCAACAAGAAAATAGCAGTTAAATGATACACATGGTCATGTAGACATTAGGCACCTTCATGCTGAAAAAACAGGACCTTTCTTATGCCAAATTGCTGCTACTACAATGAAAAATTAATCTTTTAGAAATTTGTTAATGAGCCTGCAAGTGCTACCCAGGGCATTCCTGTGGCTGTTAATGCCCTGATTCAGTGACACGCTCTCATTGCCTTAGCTGCAGATCTCACTCCTAAATTTCTCTTCCGGCGAAAATACAGTACACTACTGTGACACGCTGGACTGTACTGTGCTTGAGCCAAAAGAGAGATCCAGGAGTGAAGAAAAGGCAATGTGAGTGGATGCACTTGCAGCCTCAGGACCGCCCAAAGTAGCTCTTGCATGTTCACTGACACATTTATAATAAGTTGAAATTCTCAATGTAGAAGCAGTGGTGTGGCATAAAAAAGGCACAATTTGTTCAGTATGATGTTACCCACATGACCATAGGTGCCACTTAGCAGCAATTTTCCTGCCGACACACCCATTAAGGGTTTTCCCATTAAAAAAATTGATGCGCAAGTGGGCTGTCATTCTCATTGTACATGCAGTAAGATGAAACAATCCTACAAGGTAAGATATTGGGAAATCAATAATTAAAGGGATTCTACCACGATCAAAATTGCTTCTAAACTACATATATGCTTTAGTGATATACCTGTTTTTGCCTGTGATCACCAATCAGCAACATCCCCCCTCCGAACAAAACTTGTGCAAGAACCCATCCACGGTTACCACAAGCAGAAAACAGTGATATGGAATGCATAGCCACACCCCAGATGCACCAAACACAGCCCATCTCCATAAGGGTTAAAAGTGTTTCCTCCCACATGCCAGAGAATGTAGATTGTGAGCCCTATATGGGACAGTGATCGACAATGTCTGTAAAACACGGCAGAATATGTTGGCGCTATATAAGTAAGAAAAATAAATAACTAATATTTTCCTGGCAGCAAGATTATACTCTGACACACACAGAAAAGTATTTTCACTATGTCACCAACTGTCGAGCCAGCTGTTTCTGGAACTCCTATTGATGACCTATCCTAAGGACTGGCCATTAATATGTAGTCATGGACGACCCCTTTAAAACAGGGCAGTATTTTGGGGAACAAACAAGGGTGTATCTAGTGTTCAAAGGGCAACATAAACAAAAAATAGCACCAAAATAAAATATAACTTTTATTAATATTTCAAAACCTACATCGGTGTAGAATACAACAGCATACAGTGGGGAAAAAAAGTATTTAGTCAGCCACCAATTGTGCAAGTTCTCCCACTTAAAAAGATGAGAGAGGCCTGTAATTGTCATCATAGGTAGACCTCAACTATGAGAGACAAAATGAGAAAACATATCTAGAAAATCACATTGTCTGATTTTTAAAGAATTTATTTGCAAATTATGGTGGAAAATAAGAATTTGGTCAATAACAAAAGTTCATCTCAATACTTTGTTATATATCCTTTGTTGGCAATGACAGAGGTCAAATGTTTTCTGTAAGTCTTCACAAGGTTGGCACACACTGTTGCTGGTATGTTGGCCCATTCCTCCATGCAGATCTCCTCTAGAGCAGTAATGTTTTGGGGCTGTCACTGGGCAACACGGACTTTCAACTCCCTCCAAAGTTTTCTATGGGGTTGAGATCTGGAGACTGGCTAGGCCACTCCAGGACCATGAAATGCTTCTTACGAAGCCACTCCTTCGTTGCCCTGGCGGTGTGCTTGGGATCATTGTCATACTGAAAGACCCAGCCACGTTTCATCTTCAATGCCCTTGCTGATGGAAGGAAGTTTGCACTCAAACTCTCACGATACATGGCCCCATTCATTCTTTCATGTACACGGATCAGTCGTCCTGGTCCCTTTGCAGAGAAACAGCCCCAAAGCATGATGATACTACCCCCATGCTTCACAGTAGGTATGGTGTTCTTTGGATGCAACTCAGCATTCACTCTCCTCCAAACACAACGAGTTGTGTTTCTACCAAACAGTTCTACTTTGGTTTCATCTGACCATATGACATTCTCCCAATACTCTTCTGGAACATCCAAATGCTCTGTAGCAAACTTCAGACGGGCCCGGATATGTACTGGCTTAAGCAGGGGGACACTTCTGGCACTGCAGGATCTGAGTCCCTGGCGGCGTAGTGTGTTACTGACGGTAGCCTTTGTTACGTTAGTCCCAGCTTTCTGCAGGTAATTCACTAGGTCTCCCCCGTGTGGTTCTGGGATTTTTGCTCACCGTTCTTATTATCATTTTGACCCCACGGGGTGAGATCTTGCGTGGAGCCACAGATCGAGGGAGATTATCAGTGGTCTTGTATGTCTTCCATTTTCTAATTATTGCTCCCACAGTTGATTTCTTCACACCAAGCTGCTTGCCTATTGTAGATTCAGTACCAATAAAAACTGAAAGACAAAATAATCCCTAACACAGCCACATTGATGGAAAAATAAAAATTGTGTGAGTCTTGTAATATGGTGAAACACAAGCTAATTAAAATAATTTTCTAGAATTAATCATTTATTGTGCAAAAGTAGCAAAACATTAAAAAACTAAATAAAATTTGGTATTGTCATAAAATAAAGTCAACATTATTTATACTGCGCTGTGCATACAACAAAATAGAAGGTCTTGTAAAACTACATTGAAAATTTTTAAAGTTAGCATGAGGGAATACGCTATAAACATACAATGCTATTTTTGCTAAAAATACAGGATTAACCAAAGTATTAAGAAAGTCACATCAGTGGGGAGCAGGTGGAGCAGACACCTAATGAGTAAAATCTACAAAACATCTCAATCATTTTTATTTGACACTAGTGTGTGGGAGTGTAACACCGAAAAGTATTATTATGTAAATGATAAATTGTGGAATTAGAGTCTAATGCGAGTTTATATTAAATAACAATACATACATACATTTTGGCGGTATACACATAGAAGAACATCACAGAACTATTACATCAATCACACAGGTATACAAATATGTAGAAGCTCAATATTACAAAGAAATCAAAAAATATGCAGCACTGTATAGTTTGGTGGTAGGATATTCCATCATGGTTTGTATTGACTAATCTGACAGGCATATTGTTCAAAGATGAAAAAGAAGGGCATACATAGTGGTGCACTGTTGGATGACGGTGGAATGTATCACTTTCCACCCACTGATCAACTATAAGTGAGCAGCATGGCGGAAATTATATTCAATGCTGTGGATAACCAAGGACTGGTCAATAAATACACCACAAGAGAATCAGTAAGGTAAGTGGCTCATTTTCCCTGTAGCACAACCACAAGAGAAATAAAGCATTATAGAGTTCTCATTGAAACTAAAGGGGCTGTCTAAAATCAGATATTTATATAGCCTATCCTTGGGATAGGTCATCAATATCAGATCGGTGGGGGTCCAATTCTCGAAACCCCATCAATCAGCTGATATCCACACTGTGTATGGTGCCAGAAACATATCTGTACCCTGTGTGATGGACATGCCATGCTACTGCAGCTCAGCAACCATTACAGTGAAAGAGAGGCACTTTTTGTAGCTGTGCTCTACTGAAGCTAAAAGATGAAGATTTAGAATGGGAGACCCCTTTCTCATACCTGAACAATCCTTTGAAGTCTGCGATATATACCCCTTTATAGCAATTTACCAGCCCAACTTTTGTCATGAAGGTTGCCATCACCCCTCCAGCAGACACCAATAAACATCTTGATCAGAAAGCACTCATTTAAACTTTGTCAAACACTGCAGACCAATTAAGAGGACCAAGGCACGCAACGCTCAGTAATTGATACATCCAGACTGATGGGATCATACAATGTCGTCATAATGAAGCGTGGCAGCAACTAATGCCCGGAAATCTTACCTCAGAGGACCTAATTTGAGCTTTTATTTAGTGTGTCAGTATAAATGATACAAATGTGTGAGGGATGAGCAATGATACACAGCCGCTTGTTCTACCTGTCAAAAGCCTGAGACAAACACACAGGACCTTTGTGCCCTAATCAATACTGTCAGGAAGCAAATGTTTCATGTTTCCTCTAATAGGAACAAATTCTCATTATTACTTTAGACTCCTTGCTTTGTTTTGTTTTCTTATGGATGATTTTAATGAAAGTTCAGTTTTGCGCAGAACTAGGTTAAAGGAGCAACTTTATCCTTTTCTCATGTGTTGTTACCCACTTTCTTCAAACTTCACTTGATATCCACAAAATAAAATTATTACAGTGGTTACACCCATAGCTGAGGGAAGAGGTTTGCTGATAAAATAGAAAATGTACTACAAACAATGCACTTTTGTTTGTAGCGTTTTTTCCTTAATTCTGGATTGATTTTTTTATCGTTTGTATTCTCTTTTCCAAAATGAAGCAAGCGCAAGGTATGGAGTTTCTTTTCAGGGCATTTTCCCATAAGCTTCTGCATAGGATTTAAAAAAAGCCTAAAAAAATCCCATGCATAATAAAAATGTCAATAAAAAGCGCCACCTAAAAATGCTTTGGCGATTCTCACAAGCCAATAAATCTGTACCACCCCATGTACCATGATGGTAAGGATATGTTTCTATAAATTTCTATTAATAAACTTTTATAAAGACACTTTTTTGCTAATTTGTAAAAAAAAATTTAAACTGCGATACATAAATCTATTCACAACATAACAGTTGTGTGTAGTGCAAACTTTACAAAAATATTTTACATCACTTTATAGTTTTTTTATAATTACAATGTTTTTCACTATAAATTTAGGCAAGAAATACACAGAAGTGCAGAGCTTTCTTACACTTGGTTCACATTAGTGTCCGGGTTTTCCGTTCTTTGGGTCCGCTTGGAGACCCGAAAAATAGAAACCCTATCCACTTAAAAAGCGGTTACCTGTGGACCCCATATACTACAATGGGGTCTATTAGGTTTCCTCCTGAAAAGCAAGAACAGGCCAATGGGTGTGACTCAGAGCTCTTAGACCGAAGCCACACGTTGCGTATATGCCGTGGTTTGGCCATGGCAAAAACCTCAGCGTTTTACAGACCCAGCAAATCGTATCCACACATTGCAGAAAAATACCCACAGTGGAAATGCTGCGATTTCCAAAGCCGTTGCGTTCTTGAAAACTGCAGCATGTCAATTATACCTAGGGAAACGCTGGCAGTTTCCCTATAGATATAATTGAAGCAGAAAGTCCGCAGAGTTTTCTGTGAAAAGCGCTGTGGGAAAAACCGCGATGCATTTCCGCCATGGTTTTTTCCACATCGCTTTTTCGCTGTGGCCCGCTACATGGGGCCTTAACCTTACACAGTCTGCCTCTCATTAGAGCTCTGAATCTGCTCTGGCAGCCTGGGGGTCTGATCATTGACCCCAGGTCTGTCTTCATTCAGAGCTCCACGTTTCAGGAAAAATTGCTATTTTCTATATCTGCTGTGCATTCATTTCTGGAAAATAAATTAATTAAGTAGTAGCCATAATTGAATGGCACAAGGATAATTTCCGTGTGCCGTCCATGCCTTCATGGATCCATTCACTTCATGTGGTAACTGCCGCATACCGCTGGGGCCATAGAGATGAATGGGTCAGTGTGCTAGCTGTGAAAAACATGGCTAACACACTGACAAAGCAAATGGTCGTGGTATTTGAGACCATTAGTTGCGTTGTGCAGCGGTAGGATTGGTACACAATCCCATACAGTATTTAGCCCTATCAGCTATGGTTTTAATACATATTATGACTAGAACCACTCAACTAAGTATAGAGAAACACAAACAAAACACATACAGTGCCTTGCGAAAGTATTCGGCCCCCTTGAACTTTTCAACCTTTTGCCACATTTCAGGCTTCAAACATAAAGATATAAAATTTTAATTTTTTTGGGTGAAGAATCAACAAGTGGGACACAATTGTGAAGTGGAACGAAATTTATTGGTTATTTTAAACTTTTGTAAAAAATAAAAAACTGAAAAGTGGGGCGTGCAATATTATTTGGCAGGTGCATTTATACGGAGACTTGATTACACACAGGTGGATTAGATTTATCATCATCAGTCATTTAGGACAACATTGGATCATTCAGAGATCCTCACTGAACTTCTGGAGTGAGTTTGCTGCACTGAAAGTAAAGGGGCCGAATAATATTGCATGCCCCACTTCTCAGTTTTTTATTTTTTTCAAAAGTTTCAAATATCCAATAAATTTCGTTCCACTTCACGATTGTGTCCCACTTGTTGTTGATTCTTCACCAAAAAAATTAAATTTTATATCCTTATGTTTGAAGCCTGAAATGTGGCAAAAGGTTGAAAAGTTCAAGGGGGCCGAATACTTTCGCAAGGCAATGTATACACATTTATATAAAAACATTTTTTTTATTTAACTTTTAGTTTTCATTTTTTTGTATTTTTAATGTTTTTTTTTATATAAATTATGTTTTTGGAGGCCATTGTATTTTTATCTTTACGTGATGGTCATGTCTGGTCCAGGTGATATATCTATCTCGTTTCCTATCTATATTTAATTATCCGGTATTCATTTATATCTACACACATTATATTGACCCAGTTATCTATACATATCTACACACATGAACTAATGTGCTTTATTTTCTTTTCTTATGATTATATTTTATTTCTTTATAGTTTTATTTGTTTTGTTTTATTTTTTCCTTTTTTTTTCTTCTATTCTTTTAATTTTTATTTATTTTTTGCTTTGAAAAAACGGATTTATGATGTATTAAAAAAAATATATGACCATTCCCAAAGGCCGTTTGAAAGGGTAGCAAAGCCTGATCTGTGTTGTGGTTGACTCCATAGGCAGTTCTGGTGTCGCCCCATGGTATCAGCCTGGTTACCTGACTGGTACTAGGTCTGGTTGAATGTATAAATGTTACGCTATCGAAACTATTGTGTTGTATTGTATAGACAAGGTCTTAAGAGGAGTTGTTGTCTTGATTTGATTGACACTTCAGACACGTTATTGTTTTTTTATTTTATTTCATTATTTTTCTTTTTTGTTTATTCTTTTTTTATTTTCCCCTTTCAGTTTTTCTGTGTGGAATATCATTTTTATTTGCCCTTTAATATATCAAGAAATGTGTCTAGTATGTAGGTATAGTCCCTATTTGCCCCCTAATAGATTAGGAAATGGTATCTTCCCTTATTCAGGATGGGGCTTTCAATGCCCTATGAGCTCTGTGCATGCATCCACGCATGCGCAACGAATGGCTGTTGCCAGTACAAGTAGCGGACTTGTTATGTTCGGTGCGCATGCGCGGACATGTGCAGCGTGGATTGTATTATCTCCGTTTCTCCCTATTCACATACAACGCCGGGTAGAATGTTAATGGCACTCGTTCTATGGGGTGAGTTATTAATCTTATACTGCTGTGACCTTAGTTGTGACAGGTATTTATAAATTAATTACACAGGATGCACATGATTTTAAATGATTATGAATATTAAAAATTTTTGTATCTCCATGTTCCTCTCTGGTTTCCTTCTTGTACAATCCACTCCTCCCGGGGGGACTCATGGCAGCTATGGTACAGCCCTGGAGTAAACTGGGCCTTTTTCACATTGCTGATCTGGTAGATCCGTTGACCTTGGAACTCAGGCCCTTTGACTATTTTACCTCTGTGCTACATTTGCCTACCTCTGAGTGGTTCCACTAACAGCAAATTGTCCACTTCGTGACCTCTCAGTTTGGTTCCCTGAAGTTCTCGGTCCCTACTGCCTTTGAAAAGGTTTGCCGAGCGGGTACCTCCACTGTAGGTCTGATATCAGGCATCTACGGGCTCCTTTTCTCTCCAGAGGGTCAGCCCCCCTCTCTCTCATAAAAAGTATATGATTAAGTGGTCTGGGGCTCTGAATAGGCAGATCTCACCTGGGCAATGGCAGATTATTTGGTCTCGTGCAGCTAAGTCCTCTACATGTATTACTTTCCGTGAGACCCAGTAAAAGTTACTTATGCATTGGTATCACACTCCCGCCTTGCTCCATTCTCTTAATCCTAGCATTTCTACCACTTGTTGGCGCTGCCAGGTGGGGGTGGGTATGCTATGCCACATTTTTTGGGACTGTCGGGGATACGCCCCTTCTGGACAGAGGTCAGATACCTTACTGACGCCCTTTTTGTTCAAGGTGTTCCCCTAGATCCCTTTACCTATTTGCTTAATCTTCCTCCCAAACACTTAGGAAAGCAGACCTCCAAATTGTTTCTATACTTGTGTACTGCCGCTAAAACCCTCATCACTCTCCATTGGCGGAAGACTTCTCCTCCCACTGGCTCAGAGCTTATTGCTAGAGTGAAAGACATCCGTAGTATGGAGTATGTGACGGCTTCTCTTAATCATACGATGGAAGCATTTACTGCTGTGTGATCATCCCGGGACGCATTTTGTATTTTACATGGTCTCTGACTCCTCCCCCTTCTTCCCTCCCCCTCTTTCCCTTGTTGTTACCCTCCCCCTCCTGCCTGTGTTCTTTGGGTTTCCATTGGACGATTTGTCATGTATACTTCTTTTTATTATTATTATTTATTTTTTTCCTGTTTTTTTATTTTATCTCCCATATTGTTATGTAATTTATAAAAAATTTCAATAAAAACTAGTTTAAAAAAAAAATAAAATGTTTGATATTGTTAACATTTTCACTTGTAATATGTATTATACTGCACTATTATTAGCACTATATCTGACTATATGTATTTCACTATTTAGAGATGCATCTCAATAAATTAGAATATCTTTGAAACGTTTATTTTGTTCAGTAATTAAATTAAAAAAGTGACCTCCTATATTTTCTAGATTCTTTACACACAGAGTGTTCTATTTCAAGTGTTTTATTTCTGTAAATATCGATTATGGATTACAGGTAATGAAAACCAAAATCTAAGAAAATTTGAATATTGTGAAAAAGTTCAGTATTGTAAATTCAGTGTGTCACCTGCCAAGGTTTTCTAAGCGTTTAAATGGTCCCTCAGTCTGTTTCAGTAGGACACACAATCATGGAAGACTGCTGATTATGAAATGAATTACTAAAATGAATAAATGTTTCAAAAATATTCTAATTTATTGAGATGCACCTGTATACAGTGGGTACGGAAAGTTTTCAGACCCCTTTAAATTTTTCACTCTTTGTTTCATTGCAGCCATTTGCTAAAAGCAAAAAAGTTCATTTTATTTCTCATTAATGTACACTCAGCACCCCATCTTGACAGAAATAAAACAATAATGTAGATATTTTTGCAAATTTATTAAAAAAGAAAAACTGAAATATCACATGGTCATAAGTATTCAGACCCTTTGCTCAGTATTGAGTAGAAGCACCCTTTTGAGCTAGAACAGCCATGAGTCGTCTTGGGAATGATGCAGAATGCTGCGGCCAGGCTCATCTATCAATCTAGACGGTACAGCGATGTCTCCGGTCTGTGCCGGTCACTACATTGGCTGCCTATTCAATACAGAATACAATATAAACTTATCACCCTCATTCACAAGGCTCTCCATAATGCTGCACCTCCCTACATTTCCTCCCTCATCTCTGTCTATCGCCCAACCCATACTCTCCATTCACTCAATGACCTAAGACTAACATCCTCTATTATCAGAAACGCCCACGCTCGTATACAAGACTTCTCCCAAGTTGTACCACTTCTCTGGAATACTCTATCCCAGACTATTAGATTAACCCCCAATTTCCACAGCTTCAAGCGTAAACTAAAGACATATCTTTTCAGACAGGCCTATCACAACTCCTAATGTAAACCCTTCCGTAGTTAGAATCCCTAAAACATACCCTCCTCTGTTGATGCTCCAACATTACCTCACAGGATATGATGCCGTATCAGACTAACTTTATATGTCTAGGCACCATCTGCACGTTAAAGTACACGACTGGTGACGGCTCATACAGCTTTATATATGTGTAATGACAGTAACCTCTATTACAAAATTGTCTGACCATTGTATAAGCAATGCTACCTCCGATGCCGCCCCTGCTACCTCTTGTGTCACCCCCTCTACCTCATAGATTGCAAGCTCTTGCGATTAGGACCCTCAGTCCCAGTGTGTGAATTGACTATTTCTTTGTAATGTATGTTTTTTGTCAGTACTTGAACCCTACAAATTGTACAGTGCTGCGGAATATATTGGTGCTATATAAATAAAATTTATTACTATTATTATTTCACATCTGGATTTGGGGATCCTCTGCCATTCTTCCTTGCAGATCCTCTCCAGTTCCGTCAGGTTGGATGGTGAACGTTGGTAGACAGCCATTGTCAGGTCTCTCCAGAGATGCTCAATTGGGTTGAGGTAAGGGCTCTGGCTGGGCCAGTCAAGAATGGTCACAGAGTTGTGCCGAAGCCACTCCTTTGTTGTTTTAGCTGTGTGCTTAGGGTCATTGGCTTGTTGGAAGGTGAACCTTTGGCCCAGTCTGAAGTCCAGAGCACTCTGGAAGAGGTTTTCTTCCAGGATATCTCTGTACTTGGCTGCATTCATCTTTCCTTCAATTGCAACCAGTCGTGTTGTCCCTGCAGCTGAAAAACACCCCCATAGCATGATGCTGCCACCATCATGTTTCACTGTTTGGATTGTATTGGGCAGGTGATGAGAAGTGCCTGGTTTTCTCCACACATACCGCTTAGAATTAACGCCAAAAAGTTCAATCTTCGTCTCATCAGACCAGAGAATCTTATTTCTCATAGTCTGGGAGTCCTTCATGGGTTTTTTGGCAAACTATGCGGGCTTTCATATGTCTTGGACTGAGGAGAGGCTTCCTTCGGGCCACTCTGCCATATAGCCCCGACTGGTGGAGGGCTGCAGAGATAGTTGACTTTGTGGAACTTTCTCCCATCTCCCTACTGCATCTCTGGAGCTCAGCCACAGTGATCTTTGGGTTCTTCTTTACCTCTCTCACCAAGGCTCTTCTCCAACGATTGCTCAGTTTGGCTGGACGGCCAGGTCTAGGAAGAGTTCTGGTCATCCCAAACTTCTTCCATTTAAGGATTATGGAGGCCACTGTGCTCTTAGGAACCTTGAGTGCTGCAGAAATTCTTTTGTAACCTTGGCCAGATCTGTGCCTTGCCACAATTCTGTCTCTAAGCTCCTTGGGCAGTTCCTTTGACCTCATGATTCTCAATTGCTCTGACATGCACTGTGAGCTGTGAGGTCTTATATAGACAGGTGTGTGCCTTTCCTAATCAAGTCCAATCAGTTTAATTAAACACAGCTGGACTCCAATGAAGGAGTAGAACCATCTCAAGGAGGATCAGAAGGAAATGGACAGCATGTGAATATGAGTGTCACAGCAAAGGGTCTGAATACTTATGACCATGTGATATTTCAGTTTTTCTTTTTTAAGAAATTTGCAAAAATATCTACATTTGTTTTTTTCTGTCAAGATGGGGTGCTGAGTGTACATTAATGAGAAATAAAATGAACTTTTTTGCTTTTAGCAAATGGCTGCAATGAAACAGAGTGAAAAATTTAAAGGAGTGTGAATACTTTCCGTACCCACTATATATGATGGATTGTACACTTTCATTAGTGTTTATGACATTTGATTGATAATTAATGATGCACTAAGATGTATTTTGCTAGAAAAAGTTTTCAGTGTGCACTATGGTATTGCTTGAGAAATGTCCTGTGTTCCCAGGACCGAAACATTATTAGAATAAACTCACAGTAATTTTTTGGGAGTGCTGCCCATCTGTTTATTGTGGTTATGTGGGATGATATGCCAGATCTCTTGGATTTACACCCATCTTTTTAAAGGATATTCACATGGTGTTGCTCTAGGCCTATTTGGAATCTCTAAATATAGATAGAAGCGGAATAGCACAAACATCTAAAATCCATGCAGTGCACCCCTGGGGAGCATTGGTTTACACACTTCACTTACCGTTCCTTAGTCATGACTACCACAGCATTTTGCAGTAATATGCCATCCCATCTGGTTTGCCCTTTGTGGAACCATCATTTGTTATTCAACAGGACAGTAGTTGCAAACACAGCACCAGGCTATGTAAAGGTTATATAACCAAGAAGGAAAGTGAAGGAGTACTGTTTCAAGTGACATGGCCTTCACAATCACCTGCCCTAAACTCTTTTGAACAGGTTTGGATGAGTGGATGTTATGATTGAGTTCCAGGAGCAAATATCGTCAAAAGCAGAATCTGGCTGATAACAGCGAGCAGGAGAACCAGATATTTAAATCTAGTACAACACTGCAAGATAGGCCCAAACCCTCAAATGCCTTCACCAGCATCAGCTGCAAGGCCAGATGGACTTTGCAGAATTTCGGGGTCCATGTTATCACCCCCAAGAAAGAAAACCAGAAACCACAATTCACTTACTAGGATATTTGGAGGACAATCAGGAAGGTAACATCCTGGTAGTAGTCTGTTAAGAAGAGACGTCTGAGCCAGGAAAAAGCGATATTCTAATAACAAGCTAAAAGGTCATATTCCAAGAGATCATGTCAGGACAAGAATCAGAAGACAAGTCTTATCCGGCAACAAAGCCAAAGGGTCAGTATTCCAAGAGATCACTTCAGGGTTTGACAAGAGTCATCTGGTCATAAGCCAAAGTTTGGTTTTCAGGAGATCAGTCTGACGCAGTGATACACAAAGAAACAGGTCACAAAGCCAAACAAGGAAAATAATTGCAGGCATCTGGCTCAGGAGCAAGGAAATTTAAATTTGCCTTCTCAGCTGGTAACTGGACAAGACCAGAGAACTCAGACATTGCAGACACTTCTCAGGTCGGTAAGACAGTTGGGCGGCAGAAATGGAAAACAGTGCTCAGAACCTTCATGGAACCCCTTCAAGACTGTTGGAAAACTATTCCAGATGACTACCTCATGAAACTGATTCAGAGAATGCCAAGAGAATGCAAACGGCAATCAAAGCAAAAGTGAGCAACTTTGTTAAACCAGTATGTTTTATATTTTTAAAGTCTATACTTTTTTGTTCGCTATTAATTCCATACATGTGCCTTCATAGTTTTCTACAATGTGATAAAGAAAAAAAAAAACTCAGAATAGCTGTGTCCAAACTTTTGACCGTTTGACTGTTGAAGAGACTGAGGACACATATACTGTATATATTGAATGGAAAGTTACTTGAGAGCTGAAATGCAGATTACAATGAACACAAACTGACTCAATGCAATGTGACAGAACGGGAAAGGAGAAAAGGTCACTAGCTTTAAAAATGATAGTGCTAATAAAAGTTAGTCAGAGGTATCCTCCGTATGCAACTTATCATGGGTTAACGGGTCTTTGTCTTTTCTTGACAGCTTACATTCTAACCCCTTCCTGACATTCACTGTACTATTATGCCAGATGTTGGGTATTTAAATTATACAGCAAAGACCCGGCACTAATGCTCGCGATCAGTGCCCGCACTGATTGAGGGCATTAAGGCCCCCGGCACCTCAGTCAAAGCTGACTGAAGTGCAATTTTCCCTGCGGAGCATGGGCACTGCCATTTTGGGATTGCGGATCCCTAGAAGAGATCCAGCGCAGCGATCCGTTGCCATTACAACTGGGGGCCTATTGAAGGGTCCCAGGCTTGTCTGGCATTAACTTCTATGCAGCCTGTAATAGAAGTGCTGGTAATTTGCAATTCATTGCAATGCATTGCATTAGTGATCAGACCCTAGGGCCGTGATGGCGAACCTATGGCACGCGTACCAGAGAGGGCACGCAGAGCCCTCTCAGTTGACAAGCGCGCCATCGCCATGATCGCTCACTAACGGGGAATCCGGTACAGGATTCCCTATTAGTGAGCTATCGCGTCTTTCGGCTGAGCTGTCAGTGTAGGCCGCGGTCCGGACTGACTGCAGAGTGTAACCTCTGCCTCGACGCAGGCGTGATGACGTCAGTCATCAGCGCACGCGAGCGGGAGGAGGAGGATGTTCTTCGTGGGACTGCAGCTCTTCATGGGACTAGGTAAGTAATATAAACTACTGTGTAGGGGCCTACTGTAAAAGCATATGCTACTGTGTAGGGCCCCACTGTGAAGCATATGCTACTGTGTGGGGCCCCACTGTAAAGCATATACTACTGTGTGGGGCCCCACTGTGAAACTTATACTACTGTGTGAGGTCCCACTGTGAAGCATATACTACTGTGTGGGGCCCCACTGTGAAGCATATACTACTGTGTGGGGCCCCACTGTGAAGCATATGCTACTGTGTGGGGCCCCACTGTAAAGCATATACTACTGTGTGGGGGCCCCACTGTGAAGCATATACTACTGTGTAGGGGCCCTACTGTGAAGCATATACTACTGTGTGGGGCCCCACTGTAAAGCATATACTACTGTGTGGGGCCCCACTGTAAAGCATAAACTACTGTGTGGGGCCCCACTGTAAAACATATACTACTGTGTGGGGGCCCACTGTAAAGCATATACTACTGTGTGGGGGCCCCACTGTGAAGCATATACTACTGTGTAGGGGCCTCACTGTGAAGCATATACTACTGTGTGGGGGCCCACTGTAAAGCATATACTACTGTGTGGGGGCCCCACTGTGAAGCATATACTACTGTGTAGGGGCCCCACTGTGAAGCATAAACTACTGTGTGGGGCCCCACTGTGAAGCATATGCTACTGTGTAGGGGCCCCACTGTGAAGCATATACTACTATGTGGGGGCCCACTGTAAAGCATATACTACTGTGTGGGGGCCCACTGTAAAGCATATACTACTGTGTGGGGGCCCCACTGTGAAGCATATACTACTGTGTGGGGCCCAACTGTGAAGCATAAACTACTGTGTGGGGCCCCACTGTGAAGCATATGCTACTGTGTGGTGCCCCACTGTGAAGCATATGCTACTGTGTGGGGCCCCACTGTGAAGCATAAGCTATTGTGTGGGGCCCCACTGTAAAGCATATGCTACTGCGTTGGGGCCCACTGTGAAGCATAAGCTACTGTGTGGGGCCCCACTGTAAAGCATAAACTACTGTGTAGGGCCCCACTGTAAAGCATATACTACTGTGTGAGGCCCCATTGTAAAGCATATACTACTGTGTGGGGGCCCACTGTGAAGCATATACTACTGTGTGGGGGCCCACTGTGAAGCATATGCTACTATGTGGGGGCCCACTGTGAAGCATATAATACTGTCTGGGGGCCATTCTGGAGCATATAATACTGTCTGGGGGCCACTTCAGATCGAATTGTATGTGGGTGCCCTTCACTATTTATATCACACAGTATCTGTTTTATAGCAGACATGTGATATTATTACACTCTGTAATAACATTACACGGTCACTATAAAATAGATCCTGGTTAATTTAAGGTTAAATTGCCGTGTTGGCACTTTGCGATAAATTAGTGGGTTTTGGGTTGCAGTTTGGGCACTCGGTCTCTAAAAGGTTCGCCATCACTGCCCTAGGGGGTCTAATAATTACAGTTAAAAAAAATATAAAAAGAATTAAACATTCAAATCAACCCCCAGTCCCTAGAACACAAAAAAAAAAAAAATACTCTGAAACACATGCACATTAGGTATCCCTGTGTCCGAAAATGCTGTTGCAGGAAAAAAAAAAAAATCAAAAGAGCCGAACCGCCGTTTTTTTCCCCGCAAAATGGTATAACTAAAAAATACATCTGGTCCTTCAAAAAAAAATGCCCTAATCTAGGTTTTGTTTTTTTTCAAAGTTTTGTACCGACTCATAGAATACAGGTGACATGTCATTTTGGCTGCACAGTGAACGCCATAAAAACGAAGCTTGTAAGAAAGTCGCAGAAATGTACTTTTTCTCCAATTCCACCACATTCTGAATTTTTTTCCAGCTTCTAAGTACATTGTACTGTACTTAATATTAAATTGTAATGTTATGAAGAACAATTTGTCCCACAAACATTAAGTCTTCTTATGGCTCTGTGAACAGAAAAATATGAAAATTGAAAAATGCCTGCAGCGTGAAGGCATTTCTTTCATGTGAAAGTCACATGAAAGAAAATAATAACCTTGGGTTTTGCAACAATGCTCCAGCACGTTTTCAAATCCAATACATTTTAATGTATAGTAACCAGATATAAGTGGGTACTTTTCCTTGGGTGTGGAAATGGTATGCTCTTATTCTTGGGACTGGTGTGGGGACTCAGTTGAGCAAAAGGTATACAGTCATGGCCAAAAGTTTTGAGAATGATACAAATATTAATTTTTACAAAGTCTACTGCTTCAGTTTTTCTAATGGCAATTTGCATATACTCCAGAATGTTATAAAGAGTGATCAGCTTAACAGCAATTACTTGCAAAGTCAATATTTGCCTAGAAAATGAACTTTATCCCCCAAAACACATTTCAACATCATTGCAGCCCTGCCTTAAAAGGACCACCTAACATTGTTTCAGTGATTGTTCCATTAACACAGGTGTGGGTGTTGATGAGGACAGGGCTGGAGATCAATCTGTCATGATTAAGTAAGAATGACACCACTGGACACTTTAAAAGGAGGCTGGTGCTTGCCATCATTGTTTCTCTTCTGTTAACCATGGTTATCTCTAAAGAAACACGTGCAGTCATCATTGCACTGCACAAAAATGGCCTAACTGGGAAGAGTATTGCAGCTAGAAAGATTGCACCTCAGTCAACAATCTATCGCATCATCAAGAACTTCAAGGAGAGAGGTTCCATTGGTGCCAAAAAGGCTCCAGGGCGCCCAAGAAAGACCAGCAAGCGGCAGGACCGTCTCTTAAAAGTGTTTCAGCTGTGGGATCGGGCTACCAGCAGTGCAGAGCTTGCTGAGGAATGGCAGCAGGCAGGTGTGAGTGCATCTGCACACACTGTGAGGCGGAGACTCTTGGAGCAAGGCCTGGTCTCAAGGAGGGCAGCAAAGAAGCCACTTCTCTCCAGAAAAAACATCAGGGACAGACTGATATTCTGCAAAAGGTACAGGGAGTGGACTGCTGAGGACTGGGGTAAAGTCATTTTCTCTGATGAATCCCCTTTTCGATTGTTTGGAACATCTGGAAAACAGCTTATTCGGAGAAGAAGAGGTGAGCGCTACCACCAGTCTTGTCTCATGCCAACTGTAAAGCATCCTGAAACCATTCATGTGTGGGGTTGCTTCTCAGCCAAGGGAATGGGCTCTCTCACAGTCTTGCCTAAAAACACAGCCATGAATAAAGAATGGTACCAGAATGTCCTCCAAGAGCAACTTCTCCCAACCGTCCAAGAGCAGTTTGGCGCTCAACAATGCCTTTTCCAGCATGATGGAGCACCTTGCCATAAAGCAAAGGTGATAACAAAATGGCTCAGGGAACAAAACATAGAGATTTTGGGTCCATGGCCTGGAAACTCCCCAGATCTTAATCCCATTGAGAACTTGTGGTCAATCATCAAGAGACGGGTGGACAAACAAAAACCAACAAATTCAGACAAAATTAAAGCATTGATTCTGCAAGAATGGACTGCTATCAGTCAGGATTTGGTCCAGAAGTTGATTGAGAGCATGCCAGGGAGAATTGCAGAGGTCCTGAAGAAGAAGGGTCAACACTGCAAATATTGACTTGCTGCATTAACTCATTCTAACTGTCAATATAAGCTTCTGTTACTCATAATATGAATGCAATTATATTTCTGTATGTGATAAAAACATCTGACAAACACACATAAAAACCAGAGGGCAGCAGATCATGTGAAAATATTAATATTTGTGTCATTCTCAAAACTTTTGGCCATGACTGTACATGTATTTAAAAATGACAAAATACTCATATTTTGCAAAAACAAAGTTATATCTGCTCCTGAGGTTTGTTAAAAGGGTTCCAGGAATTCAATATTGATGCAAAAAGGAGGTGTGGCTGATGAATATGGTGCTTTCTGTAGAGTTGCAGCCTCTTCATTCATCTCATTCTGGGGGTTGTACCTTATTGACCTTATAAAGAGGATATATACTCTTTATAAGGTCAATAAGGTACAACCCCCAGAATGAGATGAATGAAGAGGCTGCAACTCTGCAGCAAGCACCATATTCATCAGCCACACCTCCTTTATGCATTCGCTGTACAGTTTATTTCCCTAATGTAAAGGTACCAGGAACAGCCAATACCAGATGTACAGGGTTGTGCTCATTCAATCAGCTGACTCATAAAATGTTCATTTTCAGGTGGGAAAATTGTCAAAAAGAATTATATACAGCCAATGCAACATGGATTTGTAAAGTAAATACACTAGTCTCATGAGGTCTAAAGCTGGCCATACTCAAGATATTTAGCTGCAGACCTTCAGCAGATCCGGATAAGGTGTGCTATCCAGGTTTTTCCATTCATTTGTATGGGCCCATGCACACGGTTCCGTGTTTGGGCGAAAAGCCTGTGCCGCAAAACTCAGGACAGGTCCTATTCCCGTCCAGTTTTGCAGCCGAGCTCGCTGGCTCTAAGGAATGGGGCCGTGGACGCACAGCCAGTGCAAGGGTAGCACACGGATGACATCTGTGTGCTGTCCAGTCACAGCTGGCGTCACGTACACGGTTGTGTGCATAAAGCCTAGAAGAAATCTACCAAGAATCTGATGTCTAGGATAATCATGCACATACAATTAACAGTATGCACGAGGGCTGGGCAATTATGACCCACCCGAATCTAAATCATGATTAACTGAACATTTTACCTCAATTATGATTATAGAACAATTCTTTTAAGACACTCCCCTTTTTACATGACACACCCACTATTTATATGCATGTCATGCCACAGAATTTTGGTTTCGATTATTCATATATGGGTTTTTTGTCTCTTTTGTTACCTTTCCCAGCCTCCTTGCCAAAAATGGTTTATCCTGGACAACCCCTTTAATAATGCATGCAGTTTGTAGTGTAATATCTGGTGCCAGATTCCTTTTTAAAAAATGCAAGGCTGAGGCTGGCAAAATTTCAATATTGAAGTTTGTCTTTGCAGTGCTTTGGATACAGCCCTTCAGTTCAAACTTTGTGTTATAAGTTGACCAAAGCATAAATCAATTTCCGCTCATTGCTTTGCTGCTGTTGTTTGTTACCAGCCAAGGGCTGTGCGTACTGCAATTACACAGTTCACAGCTCACAGAAATCAATACAGGACACAGCCAATTTACTGGGGTCCCTCCTATAACAAGTAATGACTACAACAGTCAACAATGTAACTTCTTCCATCTTGGTTCATTAGCATTAGCATCTCTTCTATGAAATCTCTAGGGTTCGTAATGTTGGCAGAGCTGAAATCCGCACCAGCTGAAAGCTGGCACAGAATTCAAGTATAATTTGGGTTAGTTTCTGGTGAGAATGATAACATGTACAAAGCTGCTGTGTCCCTGCCCCATGCCAGACACTTTTTTGCATCTACAAACCCCCAAAAATTCACAGATTTCTGCACATGTGAGACTTGCACCAAAAGTTTTGATGCCAGAAAACATGTGTATGAAGTTTATAAATGTGTACGATGTTGACTGTAGTGCTAATATACTACACTGCAAATGAAAAAAAAAAGCTCCCCAGAACTGCAATTCATTGTGTGGGGAAAACACAGGCACGTGAACTATATTCTCACCATAAACTATTAATAGGTAATAGAGCTACGTGTAAGAATTACTAACATCTCCCACAGCAACACACAATACAGTTATCTGGGTAGTAAAACTAAACAGAATAAAAGTATATACAGGATTATATCAGAGAAGTAACATGGTATACAGATGTTGCCTATTAATGGTTATTTTAAAAAAAAGAAAAAAAGATAAGTGTATTTCCATTTCAGAAGACTATGCTTTTCTATACATACAAGAAATGTATGTAAGGAATATATGTATTGAATTGTAATATCAGGCTGTTTGCCAATGTCTGTGGCAATATGCCCATTACCTAAAGTTTTTTTGTCACCTGCAAATCATAAGTCATATTTGCTTCTTGTGCCCAACTACATGTAAAACTAAACATGTAAAATTAAGAAAACGCACCAAAAACTATATCAAAACTGCACACAGTTTTTTTTTCAGTGCAGTACTGATGCAGGTTTAACTACACCCAAGTGCACTGTGTGAATGCACCCTTACCACACAAATTCAGTCTTTAGGAGGTATAGTAAACCACATGGAAAATATTCAAGGCCTCGTGGAACTTTCGATAACCATTATCTAATGTACCTGTGTGATTGTGAGTGATCTGCAACTTATAGATCTTGGAAATTGTGTCCTTCTTAAGGTCTTAATGGCTACAAAACATGTCAAATAGCACTCATTCTGCACCAGCCTGGTTACACAGGCCGACGCAGGGGACAGGCTAAATCACGCATATACTTTCATTGCTTTTATTAAACAGGGCGATGTGCTGCCGATGGATTATTATTTTGTTTGTCCTGCTGAAATCAGCCGATCACCCGATGAACAAGCAAACGCTTGCTCATCAGGTGATTGTCGGCATTATTAGAGCCTATTAACACAACCAAGGATATCAGCCGAGTGGCACCTGAAATCCTTGAAAAAACAGATCATGTTCTATTTTTTCATGGCTTTGACCATCAGGACAGTTTTTACGGACCCGATTCACCCATTTAAGTGAATGGGTGCTGCACTGATGCTGCTAAATACCTCGCTTAGTCATGTGAATGACTAATTGTCAGGAATGAACAATTGTCAGGCCAATTGTCAGGAATGTACACTTGAACAAGCATATGTTCCAGACAATTGGCTGTTAAATCGCCTAATCTAATAGGACCTTTAGCCTTATATTTACAAAATGCCTTTGGGCAAACAATGACCCATTTCCCATTATTCGAAGACATAACCTGTATTTAAATCCATTTAAAGGGATATTGACAGTTTTTTTGAATGTGTATTTGTACAGTAATACCTCGTACACTCGCGTTTCCGAATTTGCGAATTCACAGATTTGCGATATTTTTTTGGCAACTAACATATATAGATTTTGCTCTTTTTTTCTCAGATCTGTGAAATTTAAAAAAAAAAAAACACCTTCGCTATTGGGTAGTAGCATCCTGTTCGTTACGTACCCGGTAATTAGCTTCATTTTACTGTGAGTGTATAAGAAAAATGAACGAATGTATTAATATACAGTACTGTACAGTATACTTTAGTATACTGTACAGTACTGTAGGGTAAAGTTTATTGATATTTAGGGGTTAAACATTAGAAACTGGCATTGTAAGCGCTTCTAAGCGCTTGTACCAAACATTCGCGATTCCTCGCGATCCGCGACCGGTTCTGGACCCTAACCTCGCGAATGTACGAGGTATTACTGTATATGTATATATATATATATATATATATATATATATATATATATATATTTTTTTTTTTTTTTTTTTTTACTGTATTATTTCTATTAATTTGTGCCTTAGTCATGCAATGCAGGTAGTGGTGTCTTTTTTTTTTTTTTTTAATCTTGGTGAAACAACTCCTGCATCACGTGACCTGTGGTTGGATCTTCATCAATCACATGACAGCAAGGGGCTGGCAACTACAGTGTAACCAGCTCCTTGCAGTCATGTGAGCTGATGTCTCCCGCAGGAGGTGTAGCGCATGACAGTGGCTGGCTGTATTTGCCAGACCCGCTGTACTCAGCAGGGGGAGCAAAGCCCTAGGCAAATGCAGCCATACCCTTCATGTATATTTAAATGGAGTGTTGGGGGGAATGGCTGCACTTCACTATTAAAATTCAAATGGACGAATCACAGGCGAGTCACTGCTGCTATTGAATTTAATAGCGGCAGTGATGAATCTTGGAGTCACTATAATCTGACACCCATAACTTTTTTATATTTCCATGTACAGGGATGCAGAAGGCGCCTTTTTTTTGCAAGGTCAGATGGACTTTTTAGTTTAGTTATATATATTTTGGGTAATGTCTGATGTTTTGATTGCTTTTTATTGAATTTTTTATGGGAGGTGAAACTACGTATCCTTTGCGTTTTGGCTCTTTTGATTTTTTTTTTCCCAACTACGCCGTTCACCATATAGGAAAAATATTTTTATATTTTGTATACTTTGTTTATGTTTGTTTATTTTTATTTCAAATCTAGGGAAAGGGGGTGAGATAAAGCCATTTTATATCTGTACTTTTGAGACTATTCATCTTGAAGCCGGGTTGACACCTAATCAGTGCGGCCTGGGTTGTATTCACATGCCTATGTAACCGGCAATCGGGCTGTTTGTTTGCTGGTAAACAATAGGAGTTGTTTGTATATCCACCACATACAATGGGGAAAAAAAGTATTTAGTCAGCCAGCAATTGTGCAAGTTCTCCCACTTAAAAAGATGAGAGAGGCCTGTAATTGTCATCATAGGTAGACCTCAACTATGAGAGAGAAAATGAGAAAACAAATCCAGAAAATCACATTGTCTTGATTTTTAAAGAATTTATTTGCAAATTATGGTGGAAAATAAGTATTTGGTCAATAACAAAAGTTAATCTCAATACTTTGTTATATATCCTTTGTTGGCAATGACAGAGGTCAAACGTTTTCTGTAAGTCTTCACAAGGTTAGCACGCACTGTTGCTGGTATGTTGGCCCATTCCTCCATGCAGATCTCCTCTAGAGCAGTGATGTTTTGGGGCTGTCGCTGGGCAACACGGACCTTCAACTCCCTCCAAAGGTTTTCTATGGGGTTGAGATCTGGAGACTGGCTAGGCCACTCCAGGACCTTGAAATGCTTCTTACGAAGCCACTCCTTCGTTGCCCTGGCGGTGTGCTTGGGATCATTGTCATGCTGAAAGACCCATCCACGTTTCATCTTCAATGCCCTTGCTGATGGAAGGAGGTTTGCACTCAAAATCTCACGATACATGGCCCCATTCATTCTTTCATGTACGGATCAGTTGTCCTGGTCCTTTTGCAGAGAAACAGCCCCAAAGCATGATGTTGCCACCCCCATGCTTCACAGTAGCCAGAGTCCCTGGAGGCATAGTGTGTTACTGATGGTAGCCTTTGTTACGTTAGTCCCAGCTTTCTGCAGGTCATTCACTAGGTCCCCCCGTGTGGTTCTGGGATTTTTGCTTACCGTTCTTGTGATCATTTTGACCCCACGGGGTGAGACCTTGCGTGGAGCCACTGATCGAGGGAGATTATCAGTGATCTTGTATGTCTTCCATTTTCTAATTATTGCTCCCACAGTTGATTTCTTCACACCAAGCTGCTTGCCTATTGCAGATTCAGTCTTCCCAGCCTGGTGCAGGTCTACAATTTTGTTTCTGGTGTCCTTCCACAGCTCTTTGGTCTTCACCATAGTGGAGTTTGGAGTGTGACTGTTTGAGGTTGTGGACAGGTGTATTTTATACTGATAACAATGTCAAACAGGAGCCATGACTACAGGTAATGAGCGGAGGACAGAGGAGCCTTTTAAAGAAGAAGTTACAGGTCTGTGAGAGCCAGAAATCTTGCTTGTTTGTAGGTGACCAAATACTTATTTTCCACCATAATTCGCAAATAAATTCTTAAAAAAATCAGACAATGTGATTTTCTAGATATGTTTTCTCATTTTGTCTCTCATAGTTGAGGTTTACCTATGATGTTAATTACAGGCCTCTCTCATATTTTTAAGTGAGAGAACTTGGTGGCTGACTAAATACTTTTTTTCCCCACTGTATATTCACACCATGTCCTTTTGGGTCCTCCTACAGTAATAATGTTGTGGATTTTGTATCAAACAGTAGCGACTCCACACACAGTATAATGACCCTTTAATTCGTGCACACAGTAGAATGCCGCTTGGGCATTATACTATACAATATAATGTCCCCTGAATTGCCGATTCAGTATAATACTCCCTTGTGTTCACCTGTGTGAATGGAGCAGCAGTGAGCATGCATGACCACTGCTCTATTCTCTTCTATGGGACTGATGGAGATGGCCAAGTACAGTGTTCAATCGCACTACCATTCTATTCCAACAGGCAACTCAGGCACCCTTATTCTTTAGATTGGTGGGGTTTCCAGCAGTTAGACCCCTAGAAATCAGAAGTGCTCTTCCTGGAAAAATTCTTTTAAAAGTCAAAAGTGTGCTGATATTTCAATGTATTTTACAGTTTTTTTTGCTTTTAAAGGGGAGCCATTTAAAGGATGCCTTTATCATAATTCTTACAGCACGGTCTAATGTGCTTATTTAGTAAGTCTAAAATAATTCCAGTACCGTAGATACTAGAAAATCTTTGACAGAAACCATTTTATTCTCATTTTGTACTGTCTGTATTTCCACTCACTTATCTAACTAATGATGACTGTTTTGAGTGACTACGTAGGCTGGACATCTGTGGTTCAGGGATAATGAAGACAAAATGTGAACAATTACTAGCAGATAAGACCAAATTAGCAGGCCCAGATAACGATTTCCTTGACACATGGCATACCAGCAATTATTTTGTGCTTCACAGAAAGTTGACACAGAGAGTGAACAATTCATCTACCAATGGGAATCTGTGAGCTTTATCCGGATACTCGGGTTTTCAACGCTAATAACTTACGAATGTCACCTTTGGTTTCAGGCTCTCTTCTGTTCGTCATTGTTACATCAACATTTGACCTTTCCATTCCTTGCTAATGTAAAACAGGTATATTTGTCTGTGTTCAATGACTTTTAGCACTATCGTTAGGATAGACCATGGGTGTAAAGCTGGTTCCCTTCGGGAGAACTGTAAGTCAAGATTTCAAGAAACACCTCCACCTAAAGTTCAAACATTAAAGATATTTGGGCGATGAGTCCTCTAAATTTTGGCTTCAGAAACATCAATGCATATATATCATTTCTGCTACTGTAGATAATATTGAGTGAAATATATGTTCAGACTAGTTTACAGCAAAATAACACACATAATCTATGTATTTTTGAAGAGATATGTTGCTATTAATGACCAGCGTCCAGGCTACCTCATTAGAGGATAGCCGATGATATCATAAAGCACAGCTGGATGCTTCAATAATCGATTAGTGATGAAGGGACTGTGCTTAGAGGACAGAAGGAATTGACTGGAGGAAGGAGAAAATGATCCTAAGAGTTCTATAATGGGAACAAAATTTCCTCTCTTTGATCAATTAGATGGATAATTGGCTAATGAGAAAAGTTAGAAAAAAAATATAAAGTAGAAACCTTAGAAAAATTTCTATAGTGCCCAAGAGTCCCATTGTGATCTATCACTGAGCAAAGATAAGCAAATGTTGATTAGCGAATCTCCCAAACTATTGGGATGCAGCTAGAATGTATGTTACTGTACTGTAGGTATCACTGATGTGAATAAGACCGGTGTGCTTATCTTTAGCGAGCTAAAACTTATATATAAGGTAATTATAGAATAATCACTTTGTTTTATCATAATAACATAGCATAAAATGATTGATCTATGACTCCATCCATAAATGTCTCCACTGATGTGATCCACTTTAATTTTTCTTTAACTTTTTCGCTGCCAATGGTTTTTGGATATATTTTGCATAGTTTTGAGATGGACAAATAAAACCTAAATTGCAATGTTAAAAAATCATACTAACCGCCCATACCTATATATTTTCTGAAAGTAGACACCTGCAGCATTGTTAAAATGCCACTTTGCACTGTATACGAACAGGCACATTCATGCAATTTTGATTTAAAGTGATTGTTTTATAAAAAAAAAAAAAAAAAAAGCAAATAAATTTATATTAGTTGCTAAAAGTGGAAACCAAACAAAAAGTTATATCCGCCACATCTCCTAAAAATAAGAGTTCAACATGTGCAAGGTTCATTCAAATCACTAAAGCCGGTTGCACACGACCGTGTGCTAACTGGCTGCCGTGAATGAATGGCACGGGCTGCACACAGGGGACACGCGGATGTCAACCGTGTACCGCATGTGCACTGGCCATGCTTCCGCGGCCCCTTTCATTCAATGAATAGAGCCGCAAAATCTGACAGGTATAGGACCTGTTCCATATTTTGCGGCCCAAACTGTCGGCCCGCACACGTGACCGTGTCATTCACGGTCATGTGTAAGGGCCCATGGAAAATAATGGGTCAGTGTGCTATCTGGGAAAAACCAATATTTTGCTGTCATTCACTAATATGTTAAAAATCTATACTACACATAGAAAACTGTAATACCAAAATCTAACTTTTTTGAGATTGCACAGCATACTGTATATAAAAACACAACTTCATTTTTTTCATATATATACAACCACCTTCATGCAACTTTGCAGCAACCAGAGATTACAAGCAAAAATTGCACACAAATTTAAATTTGCCACTAAAGTGCATTCTCAAGCAATCCCTTTCTGCAAACAAATTGTACTTTCCAAAAAACTGCACTATATGAGGAATTCATACAAACCACACATACATATATTTACAGGTGCAGGTGTTAAAGAAACGCCAAAATAGCAGAAATGCACCAACCAATTTTGTGCATGCAAATTAAATAGGGGCTTACGTAAGTATATAATTTTCTATCCCCCTATAAAAATTGTAACTCTAATGAATAATTATAATCTTTATACCTAACTAATGTGATAACTAGCGCCGATTTCAGATTGGCTTTATTGCTCACATATTATGGACGCAACCTCTGAAGTTCTCTGCAGTTCATCATCACTGGTGTTAGAGAGTCATAATTCTAGATCTGATGACCTACTGTAAGTCCAGGTGTTTTGTTTGTACTGTGGGTGCAAAAAAAAAAAAAAAAAAAAAAAACACCCACTATTATACCCATCTGAGAGCTGCCAAAAACTGTGATTTTATATGGTGACATTCAATGGGTGAAAATGTGTTATCTGACTGATGGAACGTTTCCGCCTGTCAGAAGTGTTTCATATGTTCATCTCTAGTAATAATCCTTATTGCTATTATTTTACTGTGTAATGGATATCACTAGAGAGGCGGTTGGCATATTTTACTCTATAAAAATCAGGTATGGACAAGACAGGCACAGGGTCAAATGTAAACTTTATATAAAAAAGATGTTGGAAATTGAGATCTGCATTGGGATATCCATGCTGAACAGCGTTTTCACCAGCAAATCACTCCACATCTGTAAGGGCTATCATGATGATCTTGGTATCATTTTAAAAATGCTACTCTCATTTTTAAAATGAACCCAAGATCATCTTCATAGTCCTAACGGATCCTGAGAAATCAGCATCAGTAGTAATACTGCTACTGAAATGCCACCCTGTGCGGACATATAAATGTAGGTGGCAAGGAAAGGGTTAAAGAGGACCTTTCATTATCTCCAACAAGTCCAGCTCTTTGCATCAATTAATAGGTGCTGCTCCACTGATTCCGAGCTCTGACACTGGCTGCCACTGATTGGAGCTCTGAATCACATCTCCCTGCCTGACACTGCCCTTCTGACATTACAGAGCTTAAATAGCACATCAGGCATCAAGACTAACTGTGCTTGTTGCTCAGGAATGGTGGAGGCTAGAGAGAAAATTTCAACTGTGCTGGAATCAGTGAAGCAGCATCTATTAACATATGCTAAGAACTAGAATTATTGGAGGTGGGGAAAGTTACTCTTTAAGGAGGCTCAATGAAACAGAAATTTTTATTTAAATAGTTGCTAACTTTACAAAAAACTTTGGATAAATCAATAGTACAAGTGAATATAAGAAATTATGCAATATAGCTTATCAGAGAAAAATGTGTATTTCTCCACTTATCTTGCACTTTTCTTGTTCTCTCTCCTAATCAGACATCCCTGTTTAATTCACGATCTAACAGGACAGGACAACAGTTCACAATGGTATAAGACTACAGCTCACAATAGAAGTCGATGGAGAGGGTGGGTAAAGTGAGCAGATGCCCAGTGAGAGAGGAGAGATAATGACTGCTAACAAGTTGATTAGGAGCGTCTAACTGGTCTGTAGGAGCCAGAACTCTTAATAGTTGGTAGAGGATCAAATACTTATTTCTCTCTGCAAAATGCAAATAAATTTATAAAATTTATACAATGTGATTTTCTGGATTTTATTTTTGATATTCTCTCACTGTTAAAATTAACCTACCCTTAAAATTATAGACTGCTCATGTCTGTGTTAGTGGGCAAACTTACAAAATCAGCAAGGAATCAAATACTTATTTCCTTCCCTGTAGGACCCATGTATAGCTAAATATCACATCTGCTATAAATAGGTTACTAACTCCCAATACTATTTCACCAAGCACCTTAGCATTTTCAGAGGAACAGTCACTAAACATGCCAAGGTGTTTGGTGAAACATGTCAGGGGTTCGCGATAGTTAGTTTTTAACCACTGCCATCGCAAGTTGGATCAGCATGAAAGGCCACCATCACTCCCTATTAGCTTGATAAAATGTACACACTGTTAGCTGAATCTTGATAGAAAGCAGTCATCTGTAGGTACATTATTTAGATATATATATTATACTGCAGCATCTAATCTACCATGGCAGCAGTCATTACAGTATCTTGGTGTGGTGGAGTGCATCATTAAGATTCAATGTTGTCATTGGCATAATTTGTGCTAAAATAGTTTAACATGCCGTGTGCCACATCATTCAAGTGTTTTACACACTTTTAGGAATTGTACCAAAAAAGGAATGACTTAGTGGAAGGTGGGAATGGCCCAAATTGCGACACCATGTGCCAAACACACGTCAAAATTTTTCCGCATTTTTCTGGCGTAAACTAGCCAATTAATAGAAGGTGTAAAATTAGACTATACAGTCTAATAATGTAAACAGGTTTATCAACCATTAGCCACTATGAAAAATCTGGTGCATTTTAAGACTGTTTACTGACTACAGTCTTAAAATGCACCAAATTAAGTTAATTTAATTAAGTTAAATTCTAGTCTAACTTTGCACTGTCTTTTATTAACACGCAAGTCAATGGAATTTTTATATTGGTGTGGTATCTTCATATATACCCTTTATTGGGTATTTATGAGTTATTTACCTGAAGCTGTGAGTTCATAAGCATGAATTCCTGTTGTTTTTTCATGTTTTCATCCATTGTTCTAGAGAATAAGGATCCCATTTCTAGGAAGAGATATACGTAAAGTTATTTAAAATTAAGCAATTAAAAAACTATTTTTTTTAACCTGCGAATAAAATAAAACGTGTTAAAAATTTCTTTGTGATCAGCTATTCCTATATGAATAATAAGTCATAAAGCATGAGATTTTAAAATTTTCTGTGAACTTGGGGGCCATTCACGTCACAGTTCAGAAGATCTGTTTAACTGATAGCCATCTGTTTACATAGACTCAATGTTAAAAACACAAGGGATCCATTTTTGTCTGTTATTTTATTAGGCACTAAAGATATAGTACACCTAAGTGTCTGACAAAAAAAACACCAAAAAAACTGAAACTGATCTCTATGTAAATGGCATTGTTTTTAGCATCAACTTTTTAATCTGTTAGAGCCGATAAATGGATGTTAAAAACATGATGGGAACAGCCCCATTGCTGAATAAGGCCTTGTTTCTTTATTATACGTAAGGTAGTAACACTATTGATACATGATAAGGCAACGTGGGGATCAACTAGTAAACATGCCACATATGTTTTATGACTTCACACCTGTATGGAACAGAAGATAGATGAAAGGAGAAAGAAGAAAAGCACAAGGGCAGGGGCGTAAATACCAGGGTAGCAGCGGTAGCAGCTGCCGCAGGGCCCGGGACATTAAGGAGACCGGAGCCCTGTGGCAGCAGCTACCGCGAAACCCAAAAACACTGCTATCATTATCATTTACAGACCCCTGAGTTTAACGATCAGGGGCCCAGGGGAGGTGAGGGAACAGAAAAAACACTGTAACTTACCTCTCCTGCGCTCCGACAAGCTTCGGGCCTGTTTGGTGACGTCCCAGACGTTAGCCGTCATTATGCGTCGCGACGCCAGCCTGGCTCATGCCAGATCTTGTCCAACATTGAAGATGGTCAAAGTAGCGCACCGGAGTGCATCGGAGCCAGGGAGAGGTAAGTTACAGTGTTTTTTATGTTTGTATCCTCCCCTGGATCTCCCATCATTATACTCTGGGGTCTGAAATGTTCGCCTTGGGGCCCAGCCATTCCTAATTACGCCATTGCACAAGGGAGAGAGAAAAGGGGAAAAAATGGGACAGGGAAGAAGGGTAGAGCAAAAAAGCAGCAGCAGGTAGGAAAAGGGGAGTATAAAAAGTGGAGAGGAGTGTAAAGGGAATGGGGGACAGAACCATCCTCCCTATGGCAATCTACTCAAAAAGGCTTTGGCTTTGCCACTAGACACTGCAGACAACTCCTTCATTTGGAAAATGTGCTTTATTTCCTGAGGCAATTTAGATGTGGAGGAGGATTGTGTGAAATGCCAGTGGCGCGGGATTACAGGCCTGGTGTTCCCTGTTGTTAGTCAAAAGCGCCGAAGACAGCAGGGAGTCACACTGTAGCCCAGGAGAGGGAAGTAACGCAGTTTTTTTATGTTTGATCACCTCCCCTGGGCCTCAGCTTATTATACGTAAATTATATGTATAATAGGAGTTTTGGTTCGGCCATGTTCGATCCAAACGAAACCGCCATCAATTAATGCCCGATTCTGATTTAGGTTGTAATCGCCCAGCCCTGGTTACCATATTCTTTAAGATCAGAGGTCACACTACATTTTTTTTCCCGAAGTGTAAAAATACTCCTGTTAATTTTGAGGGGTATGTTTAGCAACGGGTGAGTATTTTTTGCCAAGTAGGAGTACCAAATTCGTAGTAAATGAAATAAATGACATGTAGGTATAATAACGCTAAGAGGTCGCTATTTAAGCAGGGAAACCATTGGAGCATGTTCATGCAGGCTGAAAAAATCTGCTTCAGTTCATTTTTTACCAAGGTTTTTTGCTCCAGCACACGGTATGGACCTGAAAACTTCCCTTTATAAAAAAAAAAAAAAAAAAAAAAAATAGGGAGAACAAAAACACCAAGTGGCACATAGCATAAATCTGTGTTGAGAATAGGTGGATACACAGATGAGTATGAGTGGTAGATAAAGTGACCAGTTGGCCTCTCACCTTGAGATGTTGTGAGATTGTCACAACAAATGTAGACCTGGAAATTCTCAAATGGTGAGAGTGGCCGCGGATAGGTCCTACGTCAGCGGTTCCCCGTACGTCAAATGATGCAGGTAAACTGAGTCCATTATTTGAAGAGCGCAGATTTTCCTTTTTACCTCTGGGTGACCACACTCAGTTTACCTGCTTTAAAAAAAAAACTTCCACCTCAAAACCAGCCTGCAAAAAACTCTGTGTAAACAAACCCTTACTATAACTGTCTTCTACGTATAAATAGCAAATTATATAGTTTTTGTCATGTTTTATACCTTCACAAAAATCTAAAACTTTGAAAAATGTCCAAATTCTTTTATTTTTCGACATCCGTATCCTTTTTATGTTTGTGTACTGATTTGTGTAAGGCATCTTTCTTGCATTACAAGATGTAATTTTTATATACACCATTTTGGGGAACGTCCGATTTCTTGATCACTTTTTATTCAATTGTTTTGGGAGGCGAAATGGTGATTTTGCCATTTTGATCTTTGTAAGACTGTGTTCACACTACCTTTATAACAGTCTGTTGCTGTCATCTGTCATAGGATGACAGCAACGGACATTAACTGTAGTAGAGTAACAAACGCATAAAAGATTGCACATAGTATCTAAGTTGCAAGAAGACAAACCTGTTACTCACTAATGTAGAACATTTCAAAGAGGCCTCATAACTAACAGGTTTTATATTGTCCATTAGGAAATTTGAAAGTAAACCACAATCTGCACCCTCAAGAATTGAAAAAAATAAATAAAAAAATCGGTGGAGGTTTTCTATTTAATAAGTTGGGTCTCAGGCCGGTTCACATCTGCGTTCGGGTTTCCGTTCTGCGAAAAACAAGGATAGCACACGGATCTTGCCCACGGTCGTCTGCAAGGGGCCTTATTCACTCAACAGCGAAAAATGGCCCTGTGATGTCCACTGATTGATTGGCCATCACATAGCATTTTAGAACCTATGGGTGTATTCACATGTCCATTTTTACAGCATACAGTGAAAACAGTACATCAAAAAAACTGACATGTATAATTGACCATTTTGATTTGACTTCACCCATAGACTTTCATGAGGTTTAAAATGACCATGTGATGACATCACATAGCCGGTTTCACTGTCATATGAACAAGCCCAAAAAACTACCGATACATCCATGTTTCACAAGTGATTGACACATGAAAAATGGAGCCATTGTGTGAATAAGGCATAAAGATGGAGAGAGTGCATTATAAGGATCTATCTGAGGCTAAGGCCCCACATGGCGTCCCGCAGCAAAAAAGTGCTGCGGGAAAAACTGCAGTGGGAGCATATCGCAGTTCTTCCCCCAGTGCTTTAGACAGAAAGTTTGCAGAGGTTTGCCTGCTCTATACAGCCTGCAATAGAAGCGTCGGTATTTTGCAATGCATGGCAATGAATTAGCATTGTAATGCATTGCATTAGTGATCAGACCCCCTGTGGTTCAAGACCACTAGGGGCTCTAATAAATGCAAAAAAAAAAAAAAAATATATAAAAAAAAAAATAAAAATATTAAAAATTCAAATCACCCCCTTTCCCTAGAACACATAAAAAAGTGCTTAAATACTGTGAAACACATACACATTAGGTATTCCTGTGTCTGAAAACGCCCAGTCTACAAATCTATAAAAATATTTTTCCTGTACGGTAAATGCCGTAGCGGAAAAAAATATCAAAAGTGCCAAACCGCCGTTTTTTCACTGTTTCTGCTCTGATAAAAATTTTAATAAAAAGTGATCAAAGCAATAGCAATTCCCCAAAATGGTATAACTAAAAAGTACACCTGGCCCCGCAAAAAAAGACGCCCTATGCATCCCCGTAAACGGAAGTATAAAAAAGTTACGGGTGTCAGAATATGGCAACTTTTAGAAAAATAATTTTTTTTTTTTTTGCACAATTTTACATTTTAGTTAAGGGGTTAAAATGTAAATAAAACCATATAAATTAGGCATCTCCGGAATCATACCAAAACATAGAATGCAGGTGACATGTCATTTTGGCTGCAGAGTGAACACCATAAAAACAAAGCCCATAAGAAAGTCGCACAAATGCACTTTTTCTTCAAATCCACTCCATTCTGAATTTTTTTCCAGCTTCCCAGTACATTGTAAAGAATAATAAATGGTAGCATCATGAAGAAAAATTTGTCCCGCAAACATTAGGACCTCATATGGCTCTGAGAACGGAAAAATAAAAAAAGTTATGGAGTTTGGAATGGGGAGAGTCAAAAATGAAAATCGAAAAATTCCTCTGGCGGGAAGGGGTTAATAGACAGTTTAGTAAGAGATAGGAGTCAGTGTCAGCTATTACAGTCTGTCACAGTGCTGCTGCATCAGAATTGTCACATTCAATTTGTGTCTAAATGAAGTGACAACTTTGTGACGCCACCAGTAATTACACTGCAATACAGTGTTTATCTCCAAAAAATTCTACAGTAAATAGGCGTCTGTTCTGTGCCAAACCGTAACAAAAAGGTTTTATTGAAAAAAGTAATTGCTTCTTCACCACAATAAGGCACACTGCCACAGATTTTTACTGAAAATTATAGCACCAATCCCTTTGCTACTCCCCAAAAAGCGATAATTTTTGAAGCATCTGTAAAAGTCTTATCTTCTTCCGATAGCACCTTGTGTGTATAAACCCCCCGAGACATCTTTCCACAAAAGGGATATATATATATATATTTTTTTAAAGTAAAAAAAAGTTTAAACAGCTTAAAAAATCCTAAACAAAATGAATTTTAAACTTTTTGCATGTCCTAAGGCCTCAAACACACATCTGTGTGCTTGAGTGGCACATGGATGACATCTGTGTGCCGCACGTGTCTCCACAGCAAAATTCCCTGCTCTCAGTAAGACCAGGCCGCAAAGCCAGAATATGTGTTTTAGGCTGAGGCCCCACGTTGCGGAAACACAGCTTTTTTTAATTGCAGATTTTGTTGCATTTTTTTAGAGCCAAAGCCAAGAATGGCTGCAAAAGGAATGGGAAGTATATAGGAAATTCTTATACTTCTTCCTTCTGCTGAATCTACTCCTGCCTTTGGCTCAAAAAACCGCAGTAAAATCTGCAACAAAAAAAGCTGCGTTTCTGCAACGTGGGGCCTTAGCCTTATATTTTATAATCTTCAAATTAGTCCCCTTTTGCTTTGATGAGGCATGGTTTTCATTTAATGGGTATATCTTGTCCAGAATAAGGCTACATGCACACAACTGTAGCCAGTCCATGGTTGAACGGCATGGATGGCACAAGAATAACATCTGCGTGCTGCCCATGCCTCCACGGACACATTCACTTCATCTAGTAAGCACAAAACACAAACTGCCAGGTATAAGACCTGTCCTGATTTTTGCCCTGGGCTGACTGCCGCATAAACAGGCTTTTGATAATACACGGTTGTGTGTATGGGGGAAATTAAAGGGTCAGTGTGCTAGCCGTGAAAAACACAGCTAGCACACTGACAGTACACACAGTCTTATGCATGAGGCTCTATCACGTATTTATGTACCTTAGGTAATAGAGATATTGGTGCTTATGGAGCAGCAAACTATGATAGATCTTAGAGATAAGATGTGACAAAGCCTAAAATACTCCTTGGCTAAATTCACATGTCAAGGATTTGAAACAGATGTTCATGCAAATGTCTGATGAAAATTTGCATCCCGTGCATATAAATGGGCTTCAACAACCCTGTTCATGTGCTAGGAAAAAGTAGCTACTAATTCTCATGGATTCAACACAGGAAAAAAACAGCAGATTAACCCAACATGAATTAGCCACATAGGGTTAATCCTTGTACAGTAGGGCAGCAATTTGAATTGCACATCAAAGGCAGAAATTATAGAAGTATATAACCTTGTAAATAAGTATCGAATTTGCAATATGCAAGAAACCTGTAAATTAGGATACCAAGGACTTATTGACTTGTCTCACTGAATCATAGTGAAGTAAGCCCCCATGCAGACAACCGTAAGAATGGTCAGTGTGCTATCCGGGTTTTACCATGGGCCCGTACACATGACCGTGAATTACACGGTCCCGTGTGCAGGCCGACAGTCCAGGCCGCAAAATATGGAACAGGTTCTATTCCTGTCCAATTCTGCAGCCCTGCATGCGCGGTACCTATTTATTGAATGAAAGGGGCATTCCTGTGTCCCCTGTGCACCGCCCGTGCCATTCATTCACGGCAGCCGGTTAGCACATGGTTGTGTGCAACCAGCTTAAAGAGGACCTTTCATGTCCTCATGCACATGCGGTTTTATATACCAATAGAAAGCCGACAGTGTGCTGAATTCAGCACACTGTCGGCTTTCCCGTTATGTGTCCCGGGGCTGGAGATATTGGTGCCGTTAGTTTCAGAAGGGCGTTACTGGCAGTCTAGCTTGTCCGTGGACTTGTACTGGGGGGAGGGGCGGTCCTTACAGCTCAGCGTCATCACTGGGCAGTAAGGAACATCCCCTCTGACAGTACAGCGCTATGGACGAGCTAGACAGTCAGGTGGGGGGGGTGTTCCTGACAGCCTAGCTAGACTGTCAGGAAAGCCCTTCTGACAGTGGGCAGAGATTGGTGCCGAAACTAACAGCACCAATATCTCCAGCCCTGGGGCACATAACGGAAAAGCCAACAGTGCACTGAAGTTGGTTTTCTAGCGATATATAAAACCGCATGTGCATGAGGACATGAAAGGTCCTCTTTAAGAGTTCCGAAACGGCTGAAGTGCTACTGTCCATAACATAATGCTGTGTGTGTGGTACAGTAGAGTTCTGGCCATTTCTGAGCTCACTGCATCATAACGCACTATAATGCAGTTAAAGGGTTTGTCCAGGGCAGACACCCAGACCAATCATTTGCCTGTCCAGTACACAATATGGGGCCAGAAGTAGAAAACTCAGTTTGTTGTCTAGCAACCTGGCGCCTTCACTGCAGCTCAGCTCCCATTGAAGTCAGCGAGGGCACCCAGTTGCTATGCGGACAGAGCTTTCTGCTTCCAGCCCCGTAATGTGTACTGGTTGGGTGCCAGAAGCCACGCCGTACAGAAGATTGGTCCGGGGGCTGTGTGTTGGCCCCCTATTGATCATATACTTATGAATATAAAGAAAACATAAGCCCAGACAACTCCTTTAATTCCATTCATGTGGCAATGCTCAATCCAGGAAATGCAGCCACCACACGGACCATGTTTCATAAGAACACAGTCACATGAATAAGGGTAAACTCACACAGAGGAATTTGGTGCTAATTTTAAGACAGATTCCACCTCAAAATCAGCACCAAATTCCATCATGAATTCAATCGGAGGAAGAGACTGATGCAGGACGCTGAAAATGACAAACGCCCTGCTCAGTCTTGCCATGGATTCTGCAGCTTATTCAGCTGCAGAACCCTCGGCCTGAGACTCTCTTCAGATCAGGCCACTTATCTGAGATTACTCAGCATGGAAAATCTATGGTGGTGGAAGGTGGAGAGTAATTTGGAAATCCACCTCAAATTCTTCTCCTCTCCACCTTTCACCGTGTGTACTCACCCTATGAGGGTATCCACAAGGAAATGTTTTCCAAGTCAAAATCAGCATTAAAAAACATTTGCCTTCCATTGCTTCAGATGGGCAACTCCTAAATAGTTTATAGGGTTAAGTTTTCCCATGAGTGGAGTTGAATTCCTGCAAGAAACACAAAAAAACAAGACCTATCTGAGCCCTGAAAACAATGGTGATAGCACCCCAGCTGACTGCACAAAGATTGGTCCTAGTGAATGGGGGAACCTGGGCCAAAGCTGGAAACCCTTTCCCTGTGGCAGTTCTGCAGAGAGTTTGCACTGTCCCTAACCTTTCTTCATGTTTTCTCAGTGCCCACTCCCACAGGACAAGTCGTAAGATTTTCTGCATCGGGTCCCTGTTTATTATAGGTCCACTCACTAGTAAATTAAATCAATGGTGGATTTACCGTGTCGGTCAGACAATTCCTCTGCTCCCTACAAGTGACTCGTTACAGGTCGGAGGAGAAAGGTCACAGTTGTGCTTTGTCAATGACAGCTCTCATTAACTGTTGCTGTACCGCACCGAAATGGAAGCTTACACTTCACAATTTGCACGAGAGCGCTACTCCAGCGGCGAAAGAGTTAACAGAAGGTGCAGCAGCGTGTACAGGAAGGGTGTGTTTGCACAGGGTGGGCGGGGCTATGAGCGATATTTGACCAGCTTTGACTGAACGGGTTGTAACGACATCTATTGGTCATTTTCAGGTATTACAATGCGAGAACGTGTTGCACTTAGTTCCCTTTTAGTCACACGACCATGACGTTAAGGAGAAGTCACGTGGTTGGGAAGCAGCAGGAGAGCGCGTAATTTCCTACTTCAGCAGTGGCGTTATTTACCAGAAGAACCTGGGCGAGAAACCGAAAAAATTCCACCTGAAATACCATAAATATAATAAACTACAGTCAAGAGAATGTTTGCGATAAGACCAGTGACGGATGACCTCGTTGATAAAAACATAGCTGTTGTGCAGAAGTGACATTGTTATTGGTATTTGGTCCATCATTGAGTATGGGAAGGGTGTTGTGGTATTTTAACCATTTAGTGACCAGCCTGTTTTTAGACTTTAAGGACCAATACATAATTATTTAGGTTTATAATACAAGTGGTTAGGATTTTTAGACGGGAAAATGGACATTTGATTATTCTATAACAAGTAGGGGAACTAAGTAGGCTATGTAATCTGGACACTGGTATTATACACTCCAGTGCTATTGCATTGTAGTGTATTATGGCTCTCTGCATAACTGCCATGACCTACTATAGGGTTAATAATGACACACTTGGGGGTGTGGATCAGGCCCAGACTGTTATGTCAGTGCATTGATACCCTCAATCGCAGAAAAGTGGGAAGGAGGCAAAGCAGGGGAACTAAGGTAACTATTCCCAACCTGGGTGACAACCCTCCATGGGTGTTGCAAGTCTCTAGTGGTAAGATGGTGTCCCATTGTGAACTCCTGAGGACACAGATAAAGTTGAATCCAGTTGTGAAGCAGGAAGCCATAAGCTTCTTGCTCCACCTTTCAGGCTTTGACTATTGGTGTTTGTAGCATAGTGTAGGTCTCCTGCATTGAGCCAAGTACAAGAAATGTAGAAGAGCTGCTGATAGCTCCGTGGGAATGGAGCTTGGTAAGTATTAGTTTTTTTAATTGTAAGACACAGCTTCTGTGCGAAGGGCACTAATAGAGTTGTACTCTGTATGGAGGCACTGCAGGGGCATTTTACTGTGTGGGTACCACTAAAGGGGCACATTATTTTGTTGAGAACACTAAAGGAGCATTATACAGTGTAGGGGCATTAATATGTATGGGGATCACAATGGAGGCGTTATGCTATGTGGGGCTGTAGTGGCAGGCAAAGAGGACAAAGAAATTCAGACTCCATAATATGTGTTCTCTCTCTCTCTTTCTCTCTTTTCTTTCTCTCTCTCTCCGACCTCCCAGCTATTGGTTAATGTATAGTAACAGCTCTGGGACTTACCCTTACATATTTCATCCAATTAGTTTGGTGACTTTAGGGCATCACCTACCATCAAGGTCCCTTAAAGAGGACATTTCATGTCCTCATGAACGTGCGGTTTTTATATACCACTAGAGAGCGGTTTTATATACCGCTGTCAGAAGGGCGTTCCTCATAGCTCAGCGTCATCGCTGAACATATCACAGAACATATCAATTGGTATAGTGAGCATTTTGACCCTACAGCTGTTTCACAGATTTTATTAACAATGGGACATGAAAATGAAAAATTAATTTTTTTCCAATAAACCAGCAATTTAGCCCCACATTTTTCATTTTCACAAGAGGATAAAGGAAAAATAGCTCCCCAAAGTTCATTGCACAATTTCTCCTGAACACAGCAATACCCCACATGTGGTTTTAAACTGCTGTATGGGTACATGGTTGGCCTCAGAATGGAAAGAGAGCTATTTTGCTTTTGGAGGACAGATTTTTCAGGAATAGTTTTCGGGTGCCATATCAGATTTGCAGAGCGTCTTAAGTACCAGTATAATGGAAACCCCTCAAATGTGACCCCATTTTAGATACTACAGTATACCCCTCAAGGAATTTCTCAAGGGGCATTATCATTTTGATACCAAGAGTGCTTCCCAAAAATTAATGTACAAAGTGAAAATTTTAATTTTTAAAGAAATATGCAGTTTCAGTGCTCAATACTTTGCGCCCAGTTTGAGTCATCAGAGACATGCACTCCAAAAAGTGGGCTATCCCAGGTACAAAAAAGTTGTATATGTGGGTGTAAACTACTGCTTTGGCACACAACTGAGCTCAGAAGGGAAGGAGCTTTTGGATATAGATTTAGAGGGACTTTCTGGATGCCATATTGTTTTTGCAGAGCCCTGAAGGTGCCAGTAAATTGGAATTCCCCAAGAAGAGACCCCATTTTGTAGGGGCGATGTTATGGTCTCTGCAGATGTGACATTGGTAAATACATTGTGATAAAGCCTAATAAGCTTGCATCTGTAGTGGTACATATTCAGAACTTCAGGAATCAGTGCAGTTTGTATCCCCATCTGCTAATAATAAGCTGATCCAAGTATATATATTGCTTCAAGGCTGCTTGAATCCTGCATAAAATGGGATGCCTTCAGCACCCCGAGTGCCTGTGTTGTTCAGCTGAGTACTCTTACTTTTAGCTTGATATTTTTGGGCAGAGGTTGTGAGCCTTGAATCAGATATACTGAGTGCCCCTGTTCTGCTCACCACAGTAATTTGCCTATTTGGTATCTTAAACAAGGAAATATGGCCAAACCATTCTTGTATCATTTTGCTGGAATCCTTATTTTTGGCTAGGAAAGCCATTGCCTTATGCATGCTGGATGGCTCCCCCACCACCCTCCCTGTCAATGTAGAGAAAACTAGTGAACTCCGTTTTACCAAATAATCAAATGGTATATAAAGGTAGGGGCTGCCCTAAAAAAATTCCAAAAAGTCTGGGGTTCCTGGTGTAATTCACCACAGCCCTGTATTTTGATGCAGCCCTTAGTGCACTCATTAATTAGATAGGGGATTGTTGGGTGTGCCTATGACCTCACCTGTGTTTTTGACCTCTACAGGTGCATCTCAATAAATTAGAATATCTTTGAAACATTTATTTATTTCAGTAATTAAATTAAAAAAGTGACCTCCTATATTTTCTAGATTCTTTACACACAGAGTGTTCTATTTCAAGTGTTTTATTTCTGTAAATGTTGATTATGGATTACAGGTAATGAAAACCAAAATCTAAGAAAATTAGAATATTGTAAAAAAGTTCAGTATTGTAAATTCAATGTGTCACCGGCCAAGGTTTCCTAAGCCTTTAAATGGGCCCTCAGTCTGGTTCAGTAGGACACACAATCATGGAAGATGCTGATTATGAAATGAATTACTGAAATGAATGAACGTTTCAAAGATGTTCTAATTTATTGAGATGCACCTGTATACTGGTTCTGGGTCTATTTCTGGTTGCACAGTCCCGATTGGATTGAACTGTATTTTTGTATTGTTCTATTTCCATGTTCTCGCCCTCCACAGGTTGGATTACATACCGTCTTCTTGGCTTCCCTGCCTGGACTTTCTTCTGGACTATTCATTTGTTTTCTTTTTTCTATGTATATGTAATGGACTCTGCAGCACTGTTCTGGTTATTTACATCTATTTTTTGTTTGGTTTCCATGTATATTGTACAGTATTCCATTTTATACTTACGCTGCTTTTTTTTTTTGTATTGCATAACTTGTATAATTTTCAATAAAACGAGTTTTAAAAAAAAAATTTATATATGTATATTTATAACACTTAAATAGGTGAAAATTATATTTTTGAGTAATTTGAGTCATTTTGGTAAGTAGCTAAATACAGTATGTGTGAAAACCTACAAGACCTCTTACTAGAATCTATGTGACAAAAGCCATTCTATATTTCCTGAAAATTACATCATGAGAAAATCCAGAATATGCAGAATTATTATCCTTTCACTAGATGGTGACAATGTTTCTGTATTACAGCTAAGTGATGGACACAGACGAAAAATGTCTGGACAGCAGATTATACTGTAAAAATGGGTACTAGGCACAAATGATTATTGGTAAGCCTTAGAGGCCTTATAACCAGACACAGATGTTTATTTTTTGCTAGCGTCCAGGGCTGGCCTTAGGTCAGGTGGTGCCCAGTGCAGAATCTGCTTTTAATGCCCCTCACCTGTAATAAGAAAAAGTCCTTAAAGAGGACCTTTCACCACCTAATTAATAGGTGCCCCTCCACTGGTTGCAGAACAGTTTTTTCTCTGGCCCCAACCATTTCACAAGCAATTCTTTATTGTTAGTTTTGGATAATTAGGCTCTTTATTGTCATGTGGGCGGTCCCTGGCAATCTGCTCCAGTAAAGGACTGCCCACCTGACAGTAGAGAGCCTAATGAGTATATTGGGTGCTGAAACTTACAGTAATTGCTCAGGAATGGTGGAAGCTAGAGAAAAAATTTAAAACTGCGCCAAAATCAGCAGAATAGGATTTGTCATGGTGAACTCTATGGCACTGCCATTGTACCTGTGCGATCATCGGCAAGAACCCAGCTGACACACCCACCTGAGTGCCTCCTGCAACAGTTTAATCCTTTACATGTCATGGTCAATAGCAAATGCAGCATGTAAAGTGGCTAGGCAGAAGGAAGGGGTTCCCTCTACCAGCCCCTCAGCCTTCCGCAGTGTGATTGTGGGGTGTAGACGATTGCCATGTCAGCCGGAGGCCTGACCATGGCCTCTGGTTCTGCCTAGTATGGAAGCCTATTAGGCCCAGTCAGTGGCTGGGTCTTATTGACTGAATGTCCGTATAACATTGACAACCCACAGTAAAAAGCTAATTTGTTATTTAATTTGAGATTTCGATACTCGGGTCTGGGTAACACACTTGTAAACACCTTGCTTCTATGGATGTTTTTACAGGCTTAACACGAGCCACATCTATACAACCCATGTTTCTGACAAAAGACATCCATTATGTTCCGGACATATGACAGAAGAGCAAGTACAAACGGACATAATATAATGTCTATGTATGTTCTAATGTCCAATACAGTTGGATGTTCTTTGTGGGGATGGCATCAGTAAAAATATCTCATAAATGCCAACTCTTTTTTACTAATGAGTTCTTTGAGGAGGGCTAGATTGAGAATATCCTCCAACTCACTTCTGAATTTCCCTGTGGTATCTGACTCCAGAACTTTATAAGATTCCATATGAGAAAAAATATCCACATATATTCTTTTTTATTGGGGAAGTCCATCAAGACTATGTTTTGCTTTTTGTCCAAGGGTTTAACAATAATCGATGGATCGCTCTCCAAGTGCTAGGAGATGTTCATGGTTTTGATTATTAGGATCACTCCTGTCTTTTGATATCAGTGACAGTCCATTACAGAAAATCTCCTCAAAGATGTGTATGTGACTAATGTCAAAGACAGGTGGGGCCATAGTGCTTTTTGTATCCAAGCTCATGAATGGACCTGGTCCAGTTTCACCCTGACTCTCTAGTTCCTCACCCTGGCTCTGACTTCCTCAAGTATATTTAAACCATGGAGATCTTCAATCTCCATGTCCTATTCTCTACTCTTTTTACGGTCTGCCAGTCTCATAAATATAGCCTTAAATAAAATATAATGAAATTAAATATCTTAGTTTTCTAATAAAAAGGGCAACATCTTTGACTCAAGAAAAATGGTTTAATTTGGTAGTGGATACATAGGATAAATCTTTTGCTAATACCTCCAAGTCCACCTTGGTCAAAGATCTACTTGATAAATTTATAATTTGTAGATCTCTTGAATTAAGGGATAGTTCTATAATTTTGTGAGTTGTAAGCACCATATTGAACCACAAAGTCAAGCCCAAATCATTTTCCTCATTGGTTATTACTAAGTCGCTGTTTCTATGCATCCCTTTAGGAGATATTGCATAATAATAGGGAGCTCCAGAGATAAAAAAAAACAGACTGTTTGTTCTCTATGGTCCTTTTTGATGTCAAGTTAGTCCCCCCCCATGTCTAGGAGCCCCTTTTGCTCTTGCATCACCTCTGCTCTTGTTCCCACCTATATGAGGTACGATTCAATTTCTCTGTAACGGAGGTGTCGTACTCAGAAGACAATGGTTCTGTTTCTAATACACCCAAGGATAAATGTTCATAGGCCCAATTTTCTTTAAATTCGATAATATCTCTTTGGAGTTGGAAATGCTTCTTGTTCATAATTAAGGTGCTAAATTGATTTATATTAGTCTTGAATGCTTTTCTTTATTTTTAAAATCAGGATCAGCTGAAAAGCTGTATATATTGCCTTTAGCAATCTCTATAGCTCCCGTCTGGTCTCCTTCACATTTGTCCGCAAAAGAATGGAACTGAAAAACCGGCTTAAGAAACTTGCACAACTCAACAGTGACATCTTCTTCTTAACAAAATGCAAAAACGAGAGATTCATCCCAAAAGGCTTCAATTTACGTAACCCAACCCGGAACACCTACAACAGCCGATATGCAGAACAACAGGGAGCTAGCTAGTACTCCTGAAAGCTTACTTATAAATATACTCAGTTAGCCTCTAAAAGGTATCGCCTGATTTCTTCACTCTTTCACATTTGTCTAGGATCGTCTGTTCCTCCTCGAGCAGTAGCAATATTAATAGTGAACTTTTCCGTCAGCTCTTAGTAATAAGTGTCAGCGACCTTAATCGTTTAACCGATAGCAAAGGGGTTTCTCTATCCTTGGGGAGTATCTTATGTTGGAAGTAATTTTTTAAACCTTGAACCTCCCATCAGGGCCCCTTTACTAAGTGGTAGACAGCACCCTGTGTGAATTGTGATAGTTTTTGTATTTATTAGTGAATCCAAGACATTTTCCTGAGAAAGCAATGTGAAATGTCCATAGGCTGTGATGTTTTATCTCTTATCCTGTGTCTGTTGGCTGTTCAATAAAGTAAAAGTTTTATATGGATCCACTAAATAAATAGCACAAGTTTTGCTGCTTTTATTGTCTCACTTGGTGATTATGATTGTCCCTCTTGAGCACTGCTGTGAGTTATTGGAGCAGCTAATCCTGGATATTACTTCACAAGTAGCCTAGCCAGAATCTGCAGTTCAATAGATGGTAAGAGGCAGTGCCAGTTGTCTTTTTTCTTTTCATATTATTTTATTATATATTTTTTAATATATGTTTTTTTAGAGTTATAGAGCTAAAGCAAAGAAGAATATCTTAATGAATTTTACAGACTCATTAAGCTTTTAGATTAAAGATATCATCATGTTAGGCAATGATACTCCATACAAGTACACTCCTACTGTAAGCTTGTTAGGTTTTATTATGGTTTATCTTATATGACCATCTTTAAACAAGATGCTGAGCTGGTCGTGTAGAAGGACTGAAACTTTTAGGCTGAGGGTACATGTTGTGGAAATGCAGCATAGAAAAACTCTGTGTTTTACAGTCCCAGCAAAGTGAATGAGATTGCAGGAAAAACTTTTCCCCATACACTTGTATGGTGGGAGGAGGCAAAATGCAGCAGAAAAGCAATAATAAACACCAGCATTTTTGGATTGCGTTTTTGCTTTCTTTTGTTTTGCTATGTATGGCTTTAGCCTTATGAGAAGTTATATCATTACAAGGAATTAACTAAAAATGGGGAAGACCTCACATACATTTTATCAGCACATTTTAATTTCTTTTGTGGCTTCCCTTTAAGTTACTGTACTTTTGCCCTGCTCAATAGCAAATGTAACTTTCCTTTGACTAAGAGCTTTCCTCTGAAATACGTTTCCAGTATGCACACTGTAAATTCATTTTCTGGCAACAGCCTGGTGTGTGCAATAAACAATTTTCCCGCAACATCATTTAAAGTATTACTAGGCATGTACTTCCTCCTTGTGTGAGATTTATATGTTATGATTCAGGAAGCGCTGAACAGTACAGAGCAGACTATGAATCCTCACTGTGGCTGCAGTTATCTGGGTAAGTACACAATAATTTTATTTGCTTTTAGTTAGTCATATTCCTCACCATGACCACACAGCTATATATCAAGAAAGCGCTGTATCCAATATCAAAGATGTAACATGAAGATTTACTAAAATTATTTTGTGAACTATTTTTCTGGAAAAAATAGATATATATGTATATCATCTTAGTCTCTGGCAAGTTATAAAATATCTGTTTTGGAATAGACATCACATTTTTATTTTAGCAGCATTTACATGTTTACTATGTGTTTTGATTCCTGGATCCAACACACAATTTGCATTCCAGTGTTATATTGATCCACCCTCTACAGGGCAGGGAAGTCTCTCACAAAAACTGCCCAGTCTATGGCTGTGTAAAGAAAAGGATTATGTTAGTACTATTTATGAAAGTGCCCTTTGCTGGAGGTTTTGTTTATTGGGGCTGGCATTATTGTTTTGGGGGCAGTTTGTCATCGCTGCTTATGTGGGTCGCTTAGCTGACATTATTATTTATAGGACAATCTGCTGGCACTGTTTATTTTGGTGCCCTGCCTTGTCATTGTTTATATAGGTCACATTACTAGCATTATTATTTTTGAGGGACAGTCTGCTAGTACCTCATATGACAAACATTTGTAATGCGCTTTTCTCACAGAAAGGAATTAAAGTGCAGGGTGATTTGTGGAATAGCGGAGTCAGTGGCTGCCATACAGACACAAATGCCCAACTCCCACATGGAAAGCCAAAAGATAAAAGTATTTATGGCATATTGTATCTTATAAGGCTGATATAATTTATGGAGTTATATGTCTAGGAAATCCACACAAACACGGGGAGAATATAATAACTCCATGCAGATGTTGTCCTTGGTCAGATTTGAACCCAGGACGTACAAATATAAATTTCATAATGGCAAATAAAAGTAGATATGGTATATGTTATAACTCTGATGTGATTTGTGGAACTGTATGTTCATAATTGTGTCTAAATGAAAATATGTGACTTTTTCAATTTCATCAAATCTGTTTCTAATCATATGTATGTGCCTTGGGTTGTGCTAATTTTTACCACCACACATTTTTCATTTTTTGCTGTAGGCTATAAAAATGGTGCTTGAACAGGATAACAAGTGATATAAGATACTATTGAGGCTACATGGACACACCCGAGTGTACTGTACAAGCAAGGCTCCAATGCTCTGTTCTGATCTGATAATTAGAACAGGTCCTATCCTGCTCCATGATATCAGATCCGAACGGAACCCCCCATTGAAGTCAGTTGGGGACGGAAGGCAATTGGATCACTTGATCTGTGTGCCAACTATTAAAAAATTCGATCCCCCTTGGCCTGTATGCTCAGTCATGTGCATGAGGCCTAAGATAAAAGGATCTTACCTACAAAGGAAAGTCTGAGTTTTCTGTGTCTGTGTGGTTTATTAGGATGTGCTGCTACTTTAATGCCTAGATTTTGAGTGGCTTTGTGTAAAAAAAAACAGTCTAGGGAGTGTTTTTAGAGTAATGCTAGGTTCACACTAGCTTTCAGGTTTCCGTCCTTCGCGTTCAAATGAGTTTCTGCTGAAAACGGCGGAGAGAAAAGTATTCCTTGCAGGACTCTCTACCAATTTTAAGCGGAATGTACAACGGAGTCTTGTTCAGAGACTCAAATGCTAGTGTGAACCTAGTGTAAAGCAGTAGATATGCAAGGGGTCCCTTTATGACCATTAGTACATACTGCTAGGTTTATGAAGAAGTTTGATGTGAGTCGCTGACCAATATGTAGGGATTAATAAAGATAAAAATATAACTTTTGTGAATAGATACAATGAATTCAATGTGTTGTCAAAATGGATGTGTGATGGCTGTTGCTAAAACGGCTGTCACATATCTGTTTTTCGCGGTCATATGAATAAGCCCTTAGTACTGGAATAAGCATTCCTATTTCCCTACAACAGGAATTATTAGTTGAGCAATTCTTCCTTGTCTACTTATTGAACGCTAGGCAGAGAGCACATAAACATGATCACTGACATAAAATTTTAATATGTATGTCTGATATCCTGTCTGATCCCATATGTTTCTCTATGTTGAGCTTTGAAAGTAGATATCTTCTAGTGCAGTGGTAGTGGAAGTACCCCCTAGTGAGAAAACATCTCAACCAAGTACTCCCAAAGTAGTATAAAAAAATAAGGCTTTGTTAACAATTATGTAATAGTCCCTAGAGTGCCTCCACATGTAGTATAATGGCCCACTCACTGCCCCCACATTCAGTAAAATGTCCACATTAGTTCCCTCATACTGAGTATAATGGCCCTCACACTGCAGTGCCCCACATGTAATATAATGGACCTCACATGTAAAATAATAACTCCGACTGTGCTCCCTACATATAATAAAATAGCCCCCACAGTCCCCCTTATATAATGGTCCCCAGTGATGGTTAAGGAGCGAGTGATAAGGTGAATTCATTACTTACCAATGGGGCGGATTAAGGGTACCACGGGTCTCAGGCTGTTAAGAAAGCATGCCCCCCCATTCATGCCAAAGATCCCTGTGACAGAATAATGTCCCTTAGCAGCCCCCCGCACAGTATAATTTCCCATAGCAGCCCTCTATGCAGTATAATGTTCCATAGTGGCCCCTTTATACAGTATGGCTAGGTTCACACCTACGCCTGATATACATTCAGGGTTTCCGTCTCCAAATCTGCTTAAAAAATGTGGAGAGAAAAGTCCAGCAAGCAGGACTTTTCTCTCCTCATTTTTTGGGCTGAAACTGCATTTTTTTTTCCACATTTTTCTGCGGGTAACTGCTTTTTAAGCAAAGAATGGAAACTCGAACGCAGGTGTGAACCTAGTGTAATGTCCCGTAGCAGCCCTTATATAGTATAAAGTCTCATAGTGGCCCCTCATTACAGTATAATGTTCAGTAGTGGCCCCCATACAGCATAATGTCCCATAGCGGCCCTCAACACAGTATATTGTCCCATAGTGGCCCCTTCATAAAAGTATATTGTCCCATAGCGGCCCCTCCATACAGTATAATGTCCCACAGTGGCCCTCAAAACAGGATAATGTCCCCGAGTGGCCCTTACATTAATAAACTTAAAAAATCCCACATACACAAGGATTTTCTAACAATCTCGAGTTTGGCCAAACCTGCATTTTCTTGGGTTCGGCCAAACCTTGTCTGGGTCTCTGCTAATTATACACCGATAAGACCCCAGATTATAATAGTAGTTTGTGGTGGTTCCTTCTCAGAAATGGACAAAAAACAAAAATCCCAGTCAATATGGAGGGTGATAAAAAGGTGGTTGTTTAGAAGTAATATTAGAAAACAAAACTGCCTGACTATACACTCTAAAATATAATATTTATTAGGTGACTTTAAAACAGGGCAAAAATATCGTCACTTGCATCACCCAAAGTGACTAAAGGTGATGCAAGTGACTGGGTATTTTTTTCCCTGTTTTAAATTGACCTAATAAATATTATATTTTAGAGTGTCTAGTCAGGCAGTTTTGTTTTTTGCTTCTCAGCAATCCCTACACTTGGCATCCTTATGTTAGTCCCAAGTGAATGTGACTACATTGGGTGAGCTGCAGTACTGCGTATAGCTGTTGGTATTGATAGGCCACTGTGTCTTTTTCAACAACAAAACACCTTCATCATTCTTACCGATGCATGGATTACAACAAGTTTCTGTCAGACAAATGGTAGCATGGTAACATAATAGATGAGTTTGAAAAGACACACAGATTCATCAAGTCCAACCTAAAGCCCTACAATGTTGATCTAGAGGAAGGAAAAAAAAAAACATCAGGCTGATGCCAATTGCCCTATATCAAAGAAAAAAGGAAAAAAAAAACCTTACCAAGTCCAAATGTGGTAAAAAGTATAAAACTCTGAATCAACTTGTCTTCACCAAAAGCCTAAAAATTGTAATATTTTTCCATTTAAGAAAAGCATCCATGCCCTTTTGAACTTGCACAATGAGTCCACCATCACATTTTGTGGCAGCGATAATGCTAGTGAAATGTTCTCTCTTCTAGATGTAGAGGATGTCCCCATGTCACTGTCACAGGCCTAGGAGTAAAATAGCATTAGACTGTTCTTTGTAGTCTCCCTTTGTGTATTTGAACATTGTTATTAAGTCTCCACATAGACATATTTTCTCAAAACTGAATAACCTCAAGTTTATTAATCTATCATTGTACTCCAATCCACTCATTCCCAAAATAATCTTGGACGCCCTCCTCTGCACTCTCTCAAATTAAGTTATGTCCTTCTGGGGCCCAAAATTGCTCAGAAATAGTCTATGTGTGGCCGTACTAGAGATTTGTATAGAGGCCTAACTATGTTCTTGTTATGAGAATCTATACCTCTTTTGATGCATTTCATAATTTTATTTTCCTTCGGCACTGGTCACTAAAGGTAAGCCTACTGTCTACCAAAATCCCCAAGTTCCGTTCAGTGGCAGTCTTACCCAGTTTCTTTGACCAAAATGCATAACCTTACATTTGTCTATATTAAAATTCACTTCCCCGCCTATGCCTCCAGTTTCTTTAAATCTCCCTGTAATAGTTTACTACTCACACACTCTAGGTATGGCATTTTTCTGGTAGGTTTTCCATAGGCTTTTCTGCAGAACTTTGAAAGTCTGAGAAAAAAAATACATGATTCAATAAAAACACTTAAAACAAAATAAAAAAATCTTTTTAAAAAAACCCCAAGACATTAAAATGCTTTAAATGTTTGACTTTTTATGTATGAATTTTGAAATGCTAAAATAATACAGTTGTATATGTATGTGTGTAACGTTAGGTCAGAGAACCAGAACAATGGACACGTGAATAACTAAAATAGAGGTTGACAGACTTCATTGACTATAATGGGGTGCGTCGGGTGTTCGTTGTTTTTAAACTGAAAGTGGCGGACGATTTCATGCAGACATTGCAAGGGAGTTTGATGCAAATGTGAATGCCCTAAAAGCAAATTTGTTACATAAATTCCTGCACCGCACATCAGTTTCATTCATCTAAATGAGGCTGTTTTGGATTGCAAGGACATGGTTTCCTGCAAGCCCCATTTAGATGAATTGCGCAGTTGTAGAAACTGCTGCAAGAAATCTACCATGTAGGATTATACATATAAGGATCTGAGAGTATTATGAAATGGTTATTTTTCAGTGAGGGTACATTTTAACACTTCACATTTTAATATTTACAACACCTTCCACCAAATGTTGAGATGCGACAATAATATATATATGACAGACGTTTTGTTTATCAAGTGGATTTATCAGATTTCACTAGAGAAATGTTTAATAAATGCTAATACAGTCCTTACTATTTACAAAGCTTGGTCATGTGGAATAGCTAACAATCTGTACTAAGTTATTATCTTTATGGCTTAGGCTCCAGATGGCTGGACATAACAGTTTTCTGCTTGCCGTGCTTTTGGGGATGTGCTGCACCACTATAAATGGTAAGCATTTTTTTTTTCTCCTAAAGAATTTGTACTCCTGAAGTATTTATTATTAAGAGTTAATAATAGTTTTTATTTGTATACATTCTGTAGCACTTTACAAGTCGTAGGGTACATATAAAGACAAAATCAGCCTTTACAGAGTAATAAATTAATCATCGGTTTAAACAATAGTTGTGAGAGCCCTGCTCAAAAGAGCTTGCAATCTAGAAGAAAATAGTGGTAACACAAATGTAAAAGTGCATGCTTGGTACACTGCTCTAGAAGTCTTTCACAAAGTAAGGTAGTAAAAATATAGCTGCATCAGCCAGACACCAGGAAAGCAGAGTTACTGTTAGATGAAGGAATCAGGTTCATCTAACGTTAGGTTAACACTACTGTTCAGCTAAAAGCCTGTCCGCTAAAAAAGCGGTTACCCGCAGACCCCATATTTTATAATGGGGACCTCCAGGTGTCCGCCAAGTTTCCACCAGTTTTATACTGAAACTGGCGGAGAGAAAAGTTCTCTGTGTAGGACTTTTCTCTCCGCCAATTTTATACGGAATCTGCGGCGCAACGCAGATGTGAACCTAGCCTTACTGTGAAGCAGTGCTATAATAAACATACAATTGGTTCTCTAAATACAGTATGTATTTCAGTTTATGCTTAGATGGTGTTTAGATTGTGTACATTACTACTCTCTTCAGAAATGCAAATATATATACAGTCATATGAAAAAGTTTGGGCACCCCTATTAATCTTAATCATTTTTAGTTCTAAATATTTGGGTGTTTGCAACAGCCATTTCAATTTGATATATCTAATAACTGATGGACACAGTAATATTTCAGGATTGAAATGAGGTTTATTGTACTAACAGAAAATGTGCAATATGCATTAAACCAAAATTTGACTGGTGCAAAAATTTGGGTACCCTTATCATTTTATTGATTTGAATACTCCTAACTACTTTTTACTGACTTACTGAAGCACAAAATTGGTTTTGTAACCTCACTGAGCTTTGAACTTCATAGCCAGGTGTATCCAATCATGAGAAAAGGTATTTAAGGTGGCCAATTGCAAGTTGTTCTCCTATTTGAATCTCCTCTGAAGAGTGGCATCATGGGCTCCTCAAAACAACTCTCAAATGATCTGAAAACAAAGATTGTTCAACATAGTTGTTCAGGGGAAGGATACAAAAAGTTGTCTCAGAGATTTAACCTGTCAGTTTCCACTGTGAGGAACATAGTAAGGAAATGGAAGACCACAGGGACAGTTCTTGTTAAGCCCAGAAGTGGCAGGCCAAGAAAAATATCAGAAAGGCAGAGAAGAAGAATGGTGAAAACAGTCAAGGACAATCCACAGACCACCTCCAAAGAGCTGCAGCATCATCTTGCTGCAGATGGTGTCACTGTGCATCGGTCAACAATACAGCACACTTTGCACAAGGAGAAGCTGTATGGGAGAGTGATGCGAAAGAAGCCGTTTCTGAAAGCACGCCACAAACAGAGTCGCCTGAGGTATGCAAAAGCACATTTGGACAAGCCAGCTTCATTTTGGAAGAAGGTCCTGTGGACTGATGAAACAAAGATTGAGTTGTTTGGTCATACAAAAAGGCGTTATGCATGGCGTCAAAAAAACACAGCATTCCAAGAAAAACACTTGCTACCCACTGTAAAATTTGGTGGAGGTTCCATCATGCTTTGGGGCTGTGTGGCCAATGCCGGCACCGGGAATCTTGTTAAAGTTGAGGGTCGCATGGATTCAACTCAGTATCAGCAGATTCTTGAGAATAATGTACAAGAATCAGTGACGAATTTGAAGTTACGCCGGGGATGGATATTTCAGCAAGACAATGATCCAAAACACAGCTCCAAATCTACTCAGGCATTCATGCAGAGGAACAATTACAATGTTCTGGAATGGCCATCCCAGTCCCCAGACCTGAATATCATTGAACATCTGTGGGATAATTTGAAGCGGGCTGTCCATGCTCGGCGACCATCAAACTTAACTGAACTGGAATTGTTTTGTAAAGAGGAATGGTCAAAAATACCTTCATCCAGGATCCAGGAACTGATTAAAAGCTACAGGAAGCGACTAGAGGCTGTTATTTTTGCAAAAGGAGGATCTACTAAATATTAATGTCACTTTTCTGTTGAGGTGCCCATACTTTTGCACCGGTCAAATTTTGATTTAATGCATATTGCACATTTTCTGTTAGTACAATAAACCTCATTTCAATCCTGAAATATTACTGTGTCCATCAGTTATTAGATATATCAAATTGAAATGGCTGTTGCAAACACCCAAATATTTAGAACTAAAAATGATCTAAATTGCAATATAATTTTTTTTAAATGAAATTAAATGGCAGACATACCCATGAAACTCTGCAGCTTCTTTTCTTATGACTCTTGTGTTGTGCTGTTTGTCCAATATACATACTAGAAATGTATAACTAAATTGATGAATGGGTGTTACCAGTATGTACCTACATACTCACACTGTCTATTCTGTGATGCTAGTACCAGACGGTGTAGCTACATACCCTTTGACAATTGAAAACTACATTTGTACTAAGAATGACAGAGTTGAGAAAAGATGTTCCAGAATTGTTTATGGGGAATGTGTATACAAATACATATTTACCAAATCTGACATGACAGGTCCTCTTTAAAAAGGTTGGCAGTCACCATCCTGTCCCGATTCTTTACCAGTGGGACACTATACATGTGAAGTATCACATCATTCTACAATTCCATTGTTTTCCAAACTCCATGCCTGATGAAGGGGTTTACCCTAAATGTTGCAGTAATACCATTGGACAAACCTAAGTTTGATATATGATGTGACTTCCTGAAATAAAAATAATTCACATGCAGAAAAGTACATGGAGTTTCGTACCAATTTCTCTCTACTTTGATTTTACTTGGGGAATTGGTCAGTTCCAATGGTGATCGTGCACCCACCTGTTAAGTATCAGCCGAGTGCCACCCTGTATACACATACTGTACATCATAGAGACTTTCTACAACATGGGACATTCCTCGGTGAGTCACAACATGGTGGCCATGTAATACCGCACTTTCACAGCAACAGCCGGGTCAAAGAAACTGGCGATCAGTCAGATTAGGGGCATTGTCTATAAAAGTGTACCTCAGCTGTACTGCCCAAATGTCTACATTTTAGGATATGTATAATGGATGTGATAAAGTATGGTAAGATAAGTTATACAATACCAGCATTGGGATGTAATACAGACACTAAAATGCTGGTGTGTGATGTCTATGGTTCTTGAAGTGACTTTATTTATTCACCACCCTGAATAGAAAATCACTTTATTAGTCATTATTTCAAAATGCATCACTGTTTTCTGACATGTGTTTCATATTTCAGGGTTATTTACAGTGGAGGCCAGAACGTCTCATTACATTGCAGAGTATGGGGGTAATGTCTCCATGGAATGTCAATTCACATTGGACCCGGGAACTCATGTTAAAAATTTGCAAGTTTTATGGAAACACAAAAGAGATAGTTTGAACAGTGTAGAAGTAGTGAAGTATATAAATGGCAAAGATATTGAAATATTGCAAGGCATGAACTACAGTGCTCGTGTAAAGCTTTTATCGAATGAACTGCATAAGGGCCGTGCAATTCTTTACATCAGTAAAGTAAAGATGACTGATGCAGGTCGATATTCCTGTATTATATCTTCTCATGGATCAGACTATAAAGTGATAAATCTGGACGTGCAAGGTAATGACTTTTCTATTATATGAATATAACCTGCACAACTTATACACACTTATGATAACTGTCAACTAGAAACCTTAATGGGCAGAAATAATTTATCATTACTAACATTTATAGCAGTCAGGTAACAGTGAATGAAAAGACATTGACCTATTTACTATTGTGGCTATGACTAGACACTTGCGCAATGTGGCACATCTAGTTTGGGCTAAACATTTCTCACAGTACAGGCTAAAATGAAACATTTCTTAAGGCTGAGGCCCCACGTTGCGGAAATGCAGCTTTTTTTGTTGAAAATTTAGTTGCGGTTTTTTGAGCCAAAGCCAAGAATGGCTACAAAAGGAATGGGAAATATATAGGAAGCTCTTATACTTCTACTTTCCACTCCTATCTTTGGCTCAAAAAAACGCAACAAAATCTGCAACAAAAAAAAAAAGCTATGTTTCCGCAACGTGGGGCCTCAGCTTTAAGGAGGGGTTCCTTCATGATTACTTACAAAAAAAATGTTGTGTTTGCACACTGGTGTATAAGGACATTGTTCATAAGCCATATACTTACAACCGAGCAAGGTATTGCATGTTTGGACAAGGTTTTCTTAGTATCACAGGATGGAATCCAATCCCACCTTTGGCTCTAAATATTGTACATGAGCCTTGCATATACTGTGAGCTTTATACTGTATGAAAACTATTATATCTCCTGGACATGTGCCTCTACACTTTAATATATAATTACATGCAACAAGGAGACTTCAGAGTTCTCTTCTTTCTTTTCCTGAACTGGTAGCGCCTTGCTCCCCTTTCCGTAAGGGGTCTGGCCGTCCCCTTCTGTACCATCCCTCTCTCCCCCTTCCCTTTCCCTCTCTCCTCAGTGTGCCCTGTCCCATCCCGGTCTTGTATGTGGTTTTATGTGTTTCTGTTCACCCATGTCTTCCCCAAGTTCCCCTTTCCCTCCAGCATTTGTCTTTTTCTTCTAGTGCGCGAGTGGCGCTGTGGTGGCCCTCCACAGCCGGGCTTTTCCTTCTGTCCTATAGTGTTCCCTGCCATCACCCCCCAATGATGCATTTCCCCATGTTGTTATAGTGCCACCCGTTACTGGTTTCTCTGTTGCGGGCGTCAGCAGCCCTATACCCTGGCTGTTGCTCAGCGACTTCTCCACGATTGGGTGGCCTGTGTGCCTCCTACTGCCTTATTTGATGCCTTTGTCTTGGTTTTGTTTCCTTTTGTTCTTATTTTCAAAAACCTCAATAAAAACTGATTAAAGATAATTACATGCAACAAACTGAACAATAAAATTGAAGTGAACAAATGATGGCCGAACAGCCTGTAAAAGTGAACCATTGGTTAGAACATGACGCGGTATCGCTCAGTCCTTCCACCAATCTCCCAACCACTTCACCTGTAAAAATGAGACTTGACACCGTAGTTGGAATGAATTGGCCACAGCAGCCATTTTATTAACAAACATACATATAAACATTGTAAACCATATATAAACCAATCGCCAGTTCCCCACTCTAACTCTTTTGACAAGGAGGTCCTCGGAGCCCACATTCTGGCCTAACCTTTATATCCCGTTAAATTGTTTACCTCCAGCCGTAAGCCCAGCTCGGAGGCACCAAATCACCCCACCAGGGTGAAGGATCTTCAACTTACAAGATCCCCGCTCTCAGGCCAGCTAAAACCGCACATAGCCAAGCTATTCCTTTTGGGGAGTCCAGAGCCTTATGAGCTCCCCCCCCAACCAGCCATCCACATCCTTTGTCTCCAACTCCGAGGACCCCCCGCCACGCTGCCGTGACTTTCCCTGCCCCCTGCTCTGACCGTAAAACCCCCAGAGCCGTACTAAAAGGGGAGGGAGGGCGAGAGATCTACTGTCCCACTCTTCTCCCCACGCGACTGCTTCATTTTCGCGGGCTTCTCCTTTTAAACCCCCGCGGATCACCGCCCCTAGTACCCCCCTACCCTACCCTACTTCTCCTCTGCTCTGCCAATGGCTGCAGTCCGCTCGGGCCCACGTCATGTGAGGCCTTCCCCTAGCCTGCGTCCTCAGTCCGGCCTCTTCTATCATCAAAGATTTAAAGCATAATTTTTTTTCTACCCCTCCTCATACCCATCCTACCTCATTACCAAAAATAAGGCATGGTAGCCCAGCAGGCATAGCTGTTTTTGTTTTCTCAGTGATAATGTCCTAGTGTATAATATGACATTTGTGTTTCTCCAGCGCCATACAAGGACATAATAAAGCAAGTCAGAGAAGTGATTAATTCGTCTGGAGAGTCAGTCAAGGAAGTTTCTTGTCAGTCATTTGGATTTCCAAAGGCCAAGGTCACCTGGATGGTAGACAAAGAGAATCTTACTGAGGTCTATAACATTAGCTACACGCTAACTGCTGACAGATTGTTCAATGTTACCAGTGTAGTCAGAATCCCAGCCAAATCTAATAGAACACTAACTTGCACCTTCTGGAATGAAATCAATTGCAACGCAACATCTCTCACTTTCAATGTATCAGGTAATTACGGTTTTCTATACCTCTTGTTATTGACAAGGTAAAGGCAACATGGTACAAACCTTATCAAGGGAAGGGTATTGTAGGATCTCGCAATAGTCTTCTATTTGGAGATTAAGATGAATAATATGAACCAGAAACTAAATGTGGCTTAATTCATCTGCACTCATGAGTTGACCATGCTGTGTTAACAATGCGGAAAGGGGAGTAAGCCACTGCTAGATATATCCAGTGGTGGCTTTTCTCCCCTGAGATAAAAAGGATCAAGCATTGAAATTCAACATGCTTGATTCTTCTTGATGTTAAAGGAGAGTAAAGAGACACCCACAGTCATAAGATAACAGGTTCAGCTGTCTTTGCTCAAATGTGTATGGAACCCTTAAGGTACATATCTGTATTATGGCCCTGTTTAGCGCAAATTCAAAATAGGGTACCTATAGACATGAATGGGACCTTGCTGTACCATTCTATGTTCTAATTCAGTTTCCCTAACTATATACTTATGGTTACAATTACCCAGTATCAGGGGTGAACCTAGCCTTTCTAGTATAGAACTATAGAAAGGTGCCCTTCCCCCCCCCCCCCAAAAAAAAAATATACCCACCCAGCTATCTTTGGTTGCATGATGCAGATCAAAAAATCACCTTATTTGACCCCAACATAGTATAACACGATATGCATGACCCCCTTTTTTTGCCCCCCCACACGGTATATGACCGCCTTTCTTATGCTCCCACAATATATGAATATATGAAACCTTTTTTGCTCCCCACACAGTATCTGACCCCTTTTTATGACTCCCACATTGTATATGACCCCTTTTTTTAACCCCCCACACAGCATATGATCCCCTTATTTATGGCCCCCACACAGTTTATGACCCCCTTTTATACCCCCCCACACACAGTATATGACACTTTTTTTTTTTTTTTTGTACACATCCCAAACACCACTAAGTTTAGGACCCTGTTTTTCCCTCCACCCAAACACAGAGTAGCAGCCAATAATTTTTACTCTCCTGTCCACATTCCTGTCCTGCCCACCCTCCGCTACCGCCTCCAGGGCGCACTGTAGCCGATGCTGAAGAACGCCAGGACGCTATATGTAGTGAGCGCCACCTAGAGGAGGCAGAAGAGGGCAACCAGGACAGGAGCATGAACAGGTGAGTAAAAAGTATCAACAGCTGCTCATTGCAATAACACAATAAGTAGCTGCCAAATAAAATTAGAAAAAAAAAAACGCCCCCCAATTTATTGCATGAGGTGCAGTCTGAGACCATAGTCTCAGGTTGCCTCATGGAAGGTGCACCCCTGCCCAGAAGGCAGAGGTGGTATTGTCTGTAGCTGCCCATGTCATGCTGTACCAAGGCATCGTGGGATTTATAGCAGAGCACAGATGAAATCTAAATATCAAGATGATGTCTGATCACAAGCACACAGGATCGGAATCTACAAGTATAGGAGTACAATATGCATGAAAAAGGTGCAGGGTGTGAAAGACAATTAGGTGAGGGGTTTAGTGACGAAAAAAAGTGTTTTCGCTGGACTTTTTCTCATTAAATTTATAGTATCAACTTCCACTGCACAGTTATTATTTCTGACTGAGTAGTGATGTGTCTTTCTCTATAGGGCCATCATTTCTCAATGCCAAATTAAATCTACTGTCATAAAAAAAATTGTAAAAAGTTCAAGGTGGTGTACTTTATGTATGTACTATGCTGTACATACAGTGTAAATACAGTGTATTTAAATTGAATTGTTTATTCATGTATTTAGTTATTTTTATTTCTGCAGAAAATGCAACAATTGAAAAACCTCAAGAATGGAAATATTTATCTTCCAGTTTGGCAATAATAATTGTAATAGTTTTTCTCTTGACAGTAGTTTATGGTAAGTCAATTAATATTATTTATATAGATAAAGGCTTTTATTTTAGCTGTGTGCAGTGAACTAGTAGGACATAAATCCTTCTGCTTTTCTTTGCATTTCTTCACTGCCAGGGAAAAGGTGTATACACTCTTACGTAAGATGATAAAATACAGTAAGATAAAAAAGCTGTGATAACTTGAGGAAATGTAATATTACAGTTATATTTATGTAAGACTATATTCACTGTTCCAATTCCTCATATAAAACTGCTGGATTTAAATAATACAATATTTTATAAGACAGAGCTAGTCCCTCAAAAGAGAGAACTGCTCTTTGCATCAGCTCTCTACTGTAACTAAGGTTGTATTCATATTAATGATCCGCTTAAAATGGAAATACACTAGAATGTGCAATGCCCGTATTTTTTTATTGAGTATCTGATCCATGTGCCTTTCATATGGCTTCTGTTTTTTTGAATACGTAAAAAAGAAAACAGATGTTATCTTCATTATTTTTCAGCATCACCTAGCAATGAATATATGAAAAACAAATATAACATGGACAAGACATGGATGACCTCTGTGTGCAGTCTGCTTTTTATCAGGGCCCCATAGACTTGCATGGTAGAGAAATGAGAAAAAAATATTACATGCAACTCTCATTGAAAAATAAAAAGGGATGTGTCAATGAATCCATTCACTAAAGTGGGTTTGTTTTCTGTCCGTATGCTGTTGTTTTTTTTCATGGACAGCAATCGGATAGAAAAATCATTTGAAAGAGCCTTTATAGAAGAAATTTCTAAGCAGAGGACCCTTTTGAATACATCCATATGCCCTAACACGGCTTATATAGTTAATTAGTTTGAATAAGGACACTGAAAAACTTCCTACCATTTTGTGTGCAGCCGCTATGCAGCCCTATAGGTCTTCATGGTAAACAGATAGAAAACAAGTTCTGGATAGTCTGATCCAGCAGTTATACTCTCTGATGTCTTCCAATTTTTGTGATTAGTGCTTTAGGTTTGCAAGTACAGAGTTTGACAGAAACTCCCTGTTCTCACAACATTAGTGATGTACATTTGGTGTATACTTTGAGAATAATTCTCAGAGTACATGCTAAGCAAATCCATAGTCATAACCAAATCCATTCACCAGACTCAGGACAAAAGAGTGCCTTGTGTTGGTATACATTAATAAATTGCAAATAAGGGTATAGAATAATTTACAAAACTATTTTATTTCATAGAAAGATATACAGTAAAGCAAAGCTATAAAATGCACAAAATATGTATCCATTGTATGCTTATAAATGTTGCAAATAGAGGACTATAGTGTGATGTAAAACAAAACACCCCTACTCTATTGTACATAAAAAATATACAACTCCAATTCCAAATAAGTTGGGATGCTGTGTAACATGCAAAGATAACAAGAATGTATTGATAAGGAAATCTCGTATAACCATATTTTATTCACAATAGAACATACAATACATATCAGAAGGTATAAGTTAGACATTGTTTCCATTAAATATGAAAACATTTAAACTCATTTAGATGGCAGCAACACATCTGAAAAAAGGTGGGACAGAGCCATGTCTACCATTGTATAGCATCCCCTCTTCTTTTTGCAACAGTCTGAAAAGTCTGAGAAGTGAGGAGACCAATTGCTGGAGTTTTGGGAGAGGAATGTTATTCCATTCTGCTGAACAGTCCTAGGTCTTCTTTGCTGGACTTTTCATTTCACAATGCGCCAAATGTTTTCTGTTGGGGACAGGTCTGGACTGGTCTTGCTGAAATATTCAAGGCATTCCTTGAAAGCGATGTTGCCTGGATGGGAGCATAGGTTGTTCTAAAATCTCTATATACTGCTCAGCATTGACAGTACCCTTCAAGCTTTGTAAGTTGCCCATGCCATAACCACTAATGCAACCCCATACCATCATAGATACAGGCTTTTGAACTGTGCAATGATAACAAACTGGGTGGTCTTTCTCCTCTTGAGTCTTCAGGACAGTGTCCATGGTTTCCATAAAAAATTTCAGATTATGATTCATCTGACCAAAGAACAGTTTTACATTCTGCCTCAGTCCATTTAAATGAGCCTTCACCCAGAGAAGACTTGAAGTCTTTTTCCTACCTCCCTCTTTTTGTTTATCTGCTTTTGTACAAACTTGCTGAAGTAAATATTACTACTCCTGCATTATTGCTGATCCAGCTCGAGTAGGTCTTTAAGAATGTTATGCAACTCTTTGGCATAATTTTATATGATATAAACATCACTCATATATCATATGCATTACACATACATATTTAAATACATACACATTACACATACATACCTGGCCTGGATATATATATATATATATATATATATATATATATATATATATTATATTATCTAGAGTTAGTCTAGGTTTATACTGGCGTCATTTGTCTGTCGTTCTAATACATAATAGGATCTCAACAGCAGACTGAAGTGTTGACTGAAGGAGGCTGACAAAGTAAGGGTCAGTTTAGTTCGGGGACTCTGTCCTCCATTCCGCTTAAAATAGGAGGAGAGAAATGTCCTGCAAGCAGGACTTTTCTCTCCACTGATTTCAGGTGCAAACCAAGCGGAAAACCCGGATAGGCTTATAGGCTTTCTGTTTTTCGGGTCCCCAAGCGGACCCTAAGAACGGAAATCCGAACACTAGTGTGAACCTAGCATAACCACTGTTTGAATCCTTTATCATTCACTCTTATGTTAAAAAAAGACTGAAGCTTCCTTCCGTTTGTATTTGTTTTATTTTAACAGATGAAGAAGTCCTGCAGACACATGTTGGTACCAAACATTGTGCACTATGATATGATTGTATGACATTGTTGTATGTGAACTTTGTTTAGTTGTGATCATTTTTTTAGTATGTAACCATGTTTTTTCTCAGTTTCAGGACAATGGAAAATATTTTATCAGAAAAGGGCTGGCTTGCACAACAACATATGTACAAATGAGACATCTATAAGTGAATATTCTAGAGAAAATCTCAGAAACAATTCTGAGATTATAATTGTTGGTAAATAATTTTTATCCTCTTTCACATCATATGTATGATCTACTTTATGGATGCCCATGCACCTTTAGAAACAGGCAGACAGCTATTCCTTCACACTCTACCATACATATGCATGATTAGTTAGGCATGCCTTATCTCCAGGGTAAACAAAGAATTTAGCATGATAAAATCTAACATGTCTAATGCTTTCTTCTTCCATTGGGGGAAAATTAGGAGGTTCCCTATACATATAAGATGTTGGGTTGGTCCTGCCTATATCTGGTATGTGTATGAGGCCTTAACCAGCATATATAAGCTTTCCAATGTATGCATATTTCACAAGTTCCATAAATGAGCCAAGTGATTTGAGAAACTTGAAAACATTTGCATAATCTCTGTCATCCAAGACATACTATTCCTTTTCTGTTTATGTTGCAATGGCTTCTATGGCAGAGTATTCTAGGCATGCTATGTGCCCTATGTAGAGGTCGTTGTGCAGGGAAGGAGGGAAGTAGAGATGGGTGAAGCTCACGAGATTTGTTTCGACTAATATTCATGGGTTCATCCACGATTCGCAAGTTTGGCCTGAACCATAAGTGCTCTATGGTCTTCAGAGCACAGAGTATAATAAGTGGAGGCTCAGGGAAGGTGTGGAAACATAATAAACACTTATTATCACCTTCCCTCACCTCTCCTGGGCTTCTTTGTAGTATCTGGTGCTTTCTTGAGTTCCTCTTCCGGCTTCCTGGCTGAGGTCATGTGCCTCGGAGACCTCTAACAATCACCAGCACCCTAAAATTAAGTTTAACATTAAGTTTAGTTTTACGCACTGGTTCATTTTCTGATGACACTCCATTTATGCTGCACCTTATATAGACTGCAATATAATAATAATATTAATTAATATTCAATTTCATTTTACAGATGTAGAAAACACAGTCACAAGACTCCTGAACCCTTCATGAAATCAATTTGTCCTATGTTAAAAATACAAGTAAAGACGAATGAAGACTATTTTATTTGCACTTTATGAAGAAAAATGTTTACTTAACTGAGGTTTAGTGTTTGGCTGGTCCAGAACACTGACTAAATAAATAGACAAACCACTGAATAAATCTTTTTTGGCACCTTTGGGTAACTTTGTAGAAGTACCTCTAGTTTACACTGAAATGCATGGTTCTGCAGGGTTGGATTGCAGCACAATATGGCACAGCAGAAGATGGCAGTGTTCTGGAGTAGTGACTGAGTGCATTTCTTGTAAGCAGAGTAACAAAATTAATAAGTGGATTTTTTAAAGAACAAACATCACAGGGGTCCCATGATTTCTGCTAAAAGGAACTCTCACTGCTTTTGCACTGTTAGGTATATTCTGCAACGCTGATGTGAAGGCATAACAATCATCATAAAAATTTTAGTTTTTTTAGTTTTGTTTTTTTTTTTTACTTTTAGTTTTTGGAATAAAATGCATATTTTGTAATATTTTCGCATTCCTAGCTTATTTCTGTATTCACATTGTTTTATAAACTATGTATTTATAAACTATGTATTTTTCCACTCCTTGTAGCGGGAATATTGGGCTGTCCTAGAAAACTTCAACCTGGAGAACAATTTTTCTCATGGGTAAAGCTCCTCCATCAAGAGCTGACTGCCAGGCTTCGAGTCAATGGTTGCCTTACCCTATCATTTGCGTTGGGTAGGGGCAAACTGCGTGGTTGCCCCCTATCTCCCCTGCTCTTCACCCTTGTTATTGAGCCCAAGGTGACTGTTATAAGGCAACCCCCAGATACTGTGGATTTTGGATGTGGTCCACTGGAGGAGACAGTAGCATTATATGCTAATGATACCTTATTGTTTTTGACAAATGCTAATTGATCTCTACCAGCGGCTATGCAATTTATAGGAACATTTGTACTTGGGCTTGAATGAATTGGACTAACTCCATACTGGTATTCTAGCTAAGGCCTCCAGATAGTTAAGGAACTTAAGTTTCTCTATCTCCACATGAGATTTTGAAAGGCTTTGACCTTTTTTTTTTATATAAATTTTGTAATAAACTTGAGGTGTGGTCCAACCTATTCCTGTCCATAGTGGATACAGTAAACTTAATCAAGATGATTTGGATGCCTCAGTTATTAAACTTGCTGCACAAGTCCCATGTGTGGATCTACCTCTTCTACAAAATGAATGTCCTTTACATGCAATGTGGCAGGGGGTGCACGGCTCGCATTTGGCTGAAGACACTTCAAAGAGGCAAAAGCTATGGTGGACTGGCTACTCCTAACCCATAGTTGTATTACATTGTGCCACATCTACAGCATGTCTGGGACATGGAAGGCAGTAACCCCAAAAGGCTCTTATTGCAGTATTGCAGTCAGGGCCGTTTTAACACATTGGTGGACCCAGTGCAAAGATTTCATAAGTGCCCCCCCCCATCACCACCTGCTATTATACCCATCTGAAAGCTGCCAAAAACTTGGATTTTATATGGTGATATTCAATGGTTGAAAATGTGTTATCTGACTGACGGAACTTTTTCGTCTGTCAGAAATGTTTTATACGTTCATCTCTAGTAATAATCGTTATTGCTATTATTTACGTGTGTAACGGGTATTGCTAGAGAGGCGTATTTAACTCTATAAAGATCAGGTATGGACAAGACAGGAACAGCAAAAAATCTAAACTTTATTGATGACTTTGTGTATGTGTTGTGTACAGTGGGGAAAAAAAGTATTTAGTCAGCCACCAATTGTGCAAGTTCTCCCATTTAAAAAGATGAGAGAGGCCTGTAATTGACATCATAGGTAGACCTCAACTATGAGAGACAAAATGAGAACGCAAATCCAGAAAATCACATTGTCTGATTTTTTAAGAATTTATTTGCAAATTATGGTGGAAGATAAGTATTTGGTCACCTACAAACAAGCAATATTTCTGGCTCTCACAGACCTGTAACTTCTTCTTTAAGAGGCTCCTCTGTCCTCCACTCATTACCTGTAGTAATGGCTCCTGTTTGACATTGTTATCAGTATAAAAGACACCTGTCCACAACCTCAAACAGTCACACTCCAAACTCCACTATGGTGAAGACCAAAGAGCTGTGGAAGGACACCAGAAACAAAAATGTAGACCTGCACCAGGCTGGGAAGACTGAATCTGCAATAGGCAAGCAGCTTGGTGTGAAGAAATCAACTGTGGGAGCAATAATTAGAAAATGGAAGACATACAAGACCACTGATAATCTCCCCAAGATCTCACCCCGTGGGGTCAAAATGATCACAAGAACGGTGAGCAAAAATCCCAGAACCACACGAGGGACCTAGTAAATGACCTGCAGAAAGCTGGGACTAACGTAACAAAGGCTACCATCAGTAACACACTACACCGCCAGGGACTCAGATCCTGCAGTGCCAGATGTGTCCCCCTGCTTAAGCCAGTACATATACGGGCGCGTCTGAAGATTACTAGAGAGCATTTGGATGTTCCAGAAGAGTATTGGGAGAATGTCATATGGTCAGATGAAACCAAAGTAGAACTGTTTGGTAGAAACACAACTCGTCGTGTTTGGAGGAGAGCGAATGCTGAATTGCATCCAAAGAACACCATACCTACTGTGAAGCATGGGGGTGGCAACATCATGCTTTGGGGCTGTTTCTCTGCAAAGGGACCAGGACGACTGATCCGTGTACATGAAAGAATGAATGGGGCCATGTATCATGAGATTTTGAGTGCAAACCTCCTTCCATCAGCAAGGGCATTGAAGATGAAATGTGACTGGGTCTTTCAGCATGACAATGATCCCAAGCACACCGCCAGGGCAACGAAGGAGTGGCTTCGTAAGAAGCATTTCAAGGTCCTGGAGTGGCCTAGCCAGTCTCCAGATCTCAACCCCATAGAAAACCTTTGGAGGGAGTTGAAAGTCTGTGTTGCCCAGCGACAGCCCCAAAACATCATTGCTCTAGAGGAGATCTGCATGGAGGAATGGGCCAACATACCAGCAACAGAGTGTGCCAACCTTGTGAAGACTTACAGAAAACGTTTGACCTCTGTCATTGCCAACAAAGGATATATAGCAAAGTATTGAGATGAACTTTTGTTATTGACCAAATACTTATTTTCCACCATAATTTGCAAATAAATTCTTTAAAAATCAAACAATGTGATTTTCTGGATTTGTTTTCTCATTTTGTCTCTCATAGTTGATGTCTACCTATGATGTCAATTACAGGCCTCTATCATCTTTTTAAGTGGGAGAACTTGCACAATTGGTGGCTGACTAAATACTTTTTTTTCCCACTGTAAGTGTTTGGTGCAACTCTTTTGGTGCTGTGACCTGGACGATGGTAAACATCTGGGTCACAACGCCAATAACTTCCTGGTTATGTTCAGAGGGGTATTACATAAGAATACCTATGATTGGGCTCAGAGGGGTATTACATTATCCCTCTATGTGACACTCAGAGAGCAAAAGTTTAGTATGCTCTCTGATTGATAGGAGAGGGGATAACATGGACAGAAGTCTCTCTACCCCTCCTCCTGGGGTCACATACAGGTTATGCGCAAACAATAATGATTTATCATTGTCTCTGCAGTCTGCAGCTCTGCTCCTTCCCCTCCTTCACCCAGCTCTAAGATGCTGCCTGAGGCAGGAGGGGAGGACACTTTAGAGCCCCATATCTCAGGATCCGTTAGGGCTATGAAGATCAGCTTGGATTTTAAAGATGCCCTTACAGATTCTGATTAGTTGTTAAAAATGCTGTTGGAAATTAAGATCTGCAATGGGATCTCAATGCCAAACATCATTTTCACCAGCGAATCGCTCTGGATCTGTAAGGACTATCATGATCTTGGTATCATTTTAAAGATAAAATTCTCATCTTTAAAATGAATCCAAACTCATCTTCATAGCCCTGTAGTTGTCCCCACTGTTTAATGTCTCTCTCCTACCACACAAAAATAAAAAAAACACACTAATATTCACCTTCCCTCGCTACCTTGCTGTCTCGGTTTGAAGTCTTGAGGGAGCTGCAGGCATGATGTGACGTCATCACATTCCATTGTAGGCAAACTTTAAACGAGACTTTTTATGGATAACTTTGAGAAATGTCTTTCTTCTTGCCACTCTTCCATAAAGGCCAGATTTGTGCAGTGTACGACTGATTGTTGTCCTATGGACAGACTCTCCCACCTCAGCTGTAGATCTCTGCAGTTCATCCAGAGTGATCATGGGCCTCTTGGCTGCATCTCTGATCAGTCTTCTCCTTGTTTGAGATGAAAGTTTAGAGGGACGGCCGGGTCTTGGTAGATTTGCAGTGGTCTGATACTCCTTCCATTTCAATATGATCGCTTGCACAGTGCTCCTTGGGATGTTTAAAGTTTGGGAAATCTTTTTGTATCCAAATCCAGCTTTAAACTTTACCACAACAATATCACGGACCTGCCTGGTGTGTTCCTTGGTCTTCATGATGCTCTCTGTGCTTTAAACAGAACCCTAAGACTATCACAGAGCAGGTGCATTTATACGAGAGACTTGATTACACACAGGTGGATTATATTTAACATCATCAGTCATTTAGGACAACATTGGATCATTCAGAGATCCTCACTGAACTTCTGGAGTGAGTTTGCTGCACTGAAAGTAAAGGGGCCGAATAATATTGCACACCCCACTTTTCAGTTTTTTATTTTTTACAAAAGTGACGTCTGGGACGCATGACCTCATTCACAGGCTGGAAGAGCCCCGAAGAAGATGCTGGGAGCCGTCGGAGTCCCAGGAGAGGTGAGTATAAGTATTTGTTATATTTAATCACCTCCCCTGGGCCTCCGATTATTATACTCTGGGGTCTGAGGCGACCCCAGAGTATAATAATAGCACTATATAAAGCCGGGCCCCTTTCCATTAACAATATGTATAGCAGTCGGGGAACCAGGCTTTCCCCGATCGCTATCATGGTGCTGCAGGGCCCCGGCCATCTTCAGCGGGCCCCGTAGCACTCTGGTCATTACCGTTACCAGGCCTCCACTGCCTTTTAACCTCTTCCGAAAAATGTGTCTGGTCCTGAACCAGAAATTGGCTTGGTACTGAAGTGGTTAAAAAAAGCAGTGAGGGTCCGGTAGGGCCCACTAAAGCCATGGGGCCCACCTGGGAATTTATCTGTCCCTGGTGCGCCAGTCCGACCCTGTATCTCATTATTGGTAGCACAATTAGCAAAATGCACAGCCAGTAAATATAGCTCAAATTAATCATCATTTCACTTAGAAATAAAAGCATTTGGTACAATGTGTAGCAGCAACTTTTTTTTTTTTTCCGAATTTTCCATTTCATCTTTTTAATTTTTTTTCTTCCCCGCCTTCCCAGTATGAGTGCTTATTTTTTGTGGGATAAATTATACTTCATAATGGCACCATTTAATTTTCCATTAAATATTCTGGGAGGCTGGAAAAAAATTCTATATGGGGTGTAATTGGAAAAAATGCAATCTCACAATTTCCTACAGTTTTTTTTGTACAGGATTCACTATGCAGTAAAATTGGCACATGACCTATCCTATATTTTATGGATCAATACAACCACAGCAATACCAAATTACGGCTAAGGCCCCACGTAACGTCCCACAGCAAGAAAGCGCTGCAAGATAAACTGCGATGGCAACGCATCAAGGTTTTTCTCGCAGTGCTTTTCAAAGAAAGTCCACAGAGGTTTCCTCTGCGGACTTTCTGCTCCCAGTATACCTATAGGGAAACCACTGGCGTTTCCGTAGGTATAATTGACATGCTGCAATTTCCAAAACCGCAACGATTTTGGAAATCTCAGCGTTTCCGCTGCGCATATTTTTCTGCAATCTGAGGATGGAATTGCAGTGAATGTGGGGCCCCGGCCTTATACTATATTTCTAACTGTTGTTGACAGCACAAATATTAAAGGGGTTGTTTGTAATGACAATATCCCTTTAATGTACCTTCACCGAGGAGAAGCACAAATTTATATCCTATATTTTTATTTTATTATAAACCTGTAAGTGCATTATTGCTTGTCTTTATCCATTGCTCTAAATATAGCTTTGGATAAAAGCCGGGTATGTATTGAATCCACTATGTTTTTAATTATAGCTAGCAGATTTCATTGATTTACACCAAAATTGTGTTATTCTGTGTCTGTGTAATTATCAAATCCCGTCCTATCATTTCTAATTTGCTTTATAGTTTATATATGTAATGCTCTAAATATGGATAGATTCCATTGTGGACTGAAATAATATGTTGAAACTCTCATGAGTAGCTGGCAATATTGTGACAATATTGCAACAGTTTTGGAAATTGCAGCGTGTCCGCTGCGCATATTTTTCTGAAAAGTGTGGATGAGGATTCGCTAGAATCCCATCCACTTTGCAGTGACTGTAAAACGCCGCTTTTTTTTCCACAGCATTTGCACCACGTGGGACCCCGGCCTTATATAGTTTTTTTCATGTTTTAAGTCCTTTTAAAAAATTGAGACCCTGAAAAATAAAAAAATAAAAAAATTCTGTCACTATATTCTAACAGCCATAACTTTTTTTTATATTTCCATGTACTGTGTAAGGGCTCTTTTTACAGTAGGGAAAGTTGCAGATTTTTGGGGGGCAATGTATGACATTTTCATTACTTTTTATTCATTTTTTGGGAGGTGAAGTGATGAAAAAACTGAGATTTGGCCAATTTGATTTTGTTTTTCCATTACAGCATTCACCATACAGGATAAATATTTATTTTTATACTTCAGGCATTTTTGGAGATGGGGATACCTCATTTGTTTATGTTGATTTTTGTCTATTTTTATATGTCATCTTGGGAAAAGTGGAGTGATTACAACTTTTATACATTCCTCAACATTGAAATTGCAATTTCTCCAGATCCCATTCCCACTGAGAACCTGTGGTTAATCTTCAAAAAGCGGGTGGACAAACAGAAACCCAGAAAGTGTGATAAACCCCAAGCACTGACTAGGCAATAATGGGCTGTCATCAGTCAGGATTTGGCCCAGAAGATGATCTAGTATGCCAGGGCGAATTGTAGAACACCACTGTAAATATGGAGTCTTTGCATAAACGTGATGCATTTTTCAATAAAAGTGTACTTATTATTATTGTTTATTTATATAGCACCATTAATTCCATGGTGCTTTACATTTGAGGGTTTACATACGATGCACAAGATATACAAAACAAATATAATACTAACAGTGACCAACTGGCACAGTGGGATACAGGTCTTATATGGAATGCTTATAATTGTATTTCAATATACCATAAACATCTGGCTAAAAGGTCTATAAACATTGAAGCAGAAAACTTTGTTGAAACCAAAATTTGTGCTAGTCTCAAAACTTTAGGCCATGATTGTAGATGTTAGATCTAAATAGACTAAATGACCTTTCATAATGTCATAATCATGTGATCAGTCTCTTATTTGAGAGGAGACAGGTTTCAAGTTGACTAAAATTTCATGTATTTTTTTCTGGAGAATATGACAATGTCCTTATGAGCACATTATAGAGATTTAATACTCATCAGTGTTGCCTGTTCTACATAGCTCTGTACTGTACTCTATGCATTACAAACACTGCTGTGCACTACATTTTATATGCTGATCTCTGCACTGCATGGATAATACACGTGGCCCTACGCTATTGTTTTTTACATACCGACTGAATTCTGGCGCTCCATCAATGATGTCAAGAAACCACCACGTACTGCAGCCAATCATTGACCTCAAAGGTAGCTGGTTATGTAATCTCTGCAGTGGGGAATCCCTAATGTGCGGGAAATGGGGGACTGGTGGAAATTACGGGATTATTGCTGCTGTAATGGCAGGGGAACAAGGAGTGAGTAATACCTAATTTTTTAGTTTAAGCCATTTCCTGTCTTTGTCTATTTAAAATGATTTTCCAGAGAAAAAATATCATCTACCTTATTTATTAAATAGATGTTTAGACTTGCAGAGATTCTGTACAGGTTTGTGTGGACCCTTGGTTAACAGAGCCTCAGTGGGCCTCTTTGCAAGGCAACTCATGTGGTGACATTATGTTATTCTAAAAGCCACCACAGCAAAAAAAAAAAAAAAACACACAAAATTGTGTGACTTTTGCTGTAAGTCTTGAATTGCAAAGGATTAACCCTTTTCCGATGCTGGGTATGTTCATATGGAGGTCACTCAGAAGCTGAACGGCCGCCATAGCCTCTAAGTCTCCACTGTATTATACAGCAGAGACCCAGCATCAATGCCCGTGATCAGTGCCCGCATTAACCCTCAATACACTGCAGGGCATTATCATTACAGTGCATTGAATTAGTGAATGAGTGATTTCTTTTGCAAAGCTTTGGATTTTTTTTAAGGGGTTAAAACAAAAAATAATAAATTTGATGTTGCTGTTATCGTATTGACCTTCACAATTCAGGTAACGTGCCATTTTGGCTGCACAGTGAATGCGTAAAAACTTTCCGTAAGAAGTTGCACAAACACAGTCTTTCTCTAATTCCACCCCATTCTGAATTTTATCCAGCTTCCCAGTTCATCGTATGGAATATTAAATGGTACCATTACGAAGTACAATTTGTCCTGCAAAAATTAAGCCCTCATACAGCGAAGTGAACAAAAAAATAAAAACCTTATGGCATTTGGAAGGCGGGGAGTAAAAATCAAAATGAAAATTGGAAAAATGGCTGTGGTGAGAAGGGGTTAAAACCATGGGTGAGAGCTGCAGTTGTAACATTACATATGCAAGTAAAGCTAAATTCGTCTCCGTTGGTTCACTCTGCCTCAGAAAGCGCCAGAAATCGGCAGAGAGAAAAGTCTTTTCTTTCCGTCAGTTTCCGAATAAAAATGGAGGACACACAGTGGACTCCATTATAGTCCAAGGGGTCCACCTATGTCCACTGGTAGCCGATGTTTTAGCGGTCAGGCTCACCGTTGTTCGGGAGTCGGGTGCAGATGTGAACCTAACCTAAAATGTAAACATGGGTTTAAAACCAGGGTGGTAGCTGCAGCATATAAATAAGAGTTTTCAAAATCTAATCCACAATACTTCTGTAAATGGCAGTAGGTAACTGCTGGTGAGTTTATGACCTCTAACTACTGCCTGTGTGTCCGCAGCATTATTTGGGAACTAATTTTGTAAGCGTACAGTCTTAGCTGATCCTTTGTGGAATACGCCCACACAGTTTGTGGGGGATGTGATCCTGGTCTTTGCAAATATTTTATAATGTACATGTAAATTACATTATACAATATCCAAAAAAAGAAAGCCAGACAGCGCTACTAATGTTTCAGCCGCATACAGTATGATGCCTCCACCCAGGCCACAGCACTTGCCTGGGTTTGTTGGGTGCTGATGCCAGCCCTGGCTGGGGTGGGGGAATGTAGAGGGGATGGAAGCTCCCACTACCTAAAGGGCCCACTGGGACATTGACCTACTCCCCTATGGGCCAGTCCAATCTGCACACACAGTTCTACGTTCTATCCTTTAAATACACACCTCTATGTATGCATTACACACATAGCTCTCCACTGTATGCCTTACATGCACAGGTTTGCATTGTGTAAATGCAGCAACGCACTGGAGGAGTGGCGGAGGATGGGGTTAGTAGTAGGTGATGGTAGCTGTAGTTGACTATCCTAGAACTCCGGAGCTCCTCAGTGGCTGGTTCAATGATGATGAGGGGGCTGCGGTATGGATATTGGTGGTAGTAGTTTCTATCAGGCACTCCCTGTAGTAAGTTTCCCACCCAATGGTGGATGAGGTGCATGAGTGAGGACTCAGGAGACAATGAAAAACAGAGCAAATAACTCATAATCTTTCACAGAAAGAAGCTAGATCTTGTATACCACTGGGCTGGAGCTTAGGCTTCTAAATGGATTTCCCTGAGTCAGTGTCTCCTCAAAAAGTTTGCTTTTTCTCCTCCACAAAAAATATATACCTGCAATTGCCTAAACTGCAGGATTCAGGCTTCTAAAGGTTGCTAGGCCTGACCTGTCCTAGTCATAGCTATGAGGTCCCTCTAAAAATTCCCCCTAAAGTCTCTGTCATGTACACAACTCCAAAATAAGTTAGCAGGGCAGATAGCTCATCTCCATCTTGGCTTCAATATTGACACTAGCCCTGACTTGTAACTGTCAGGATTAATTCAACCTAAAATTGTCACTCCAGCTAAACTCTCCTATCCTCTTCCTAGGAGGGAGAAAACAAAACTGTCTCCTCCTCAGCCGAAAGAAGGCTTCCTAATTTCTCCTCATGAGAATGATCTAAGGTTGAGGGATGTACCATCTTTATTTCTCCAGCCTTAGTTACTTAAAGCGTAAATAAACTATTGAGAAACTTTGGAATTTCTGGCAGCTTTTGTGTCATTAACAATTTTTCTTAATATTTTATTACAAAAATTTTGGCTCCTGTATGTTAGGTTTTCCCTTGCTACTCTATTGAGAGCTTTACCCTGCTTCTTACTGTGTACAATGTAGTGGCTTGTGAGTGTAATGCAGGAAAAATAAGGGTTAGGGATGGTCACTTCATACAGTTATATCTCAGGCATTATAAAACGTAGAAACCTGTACTTGTTGCCGTTCTATCTATATTATTTCCAAAGATATCACTGGTTGAAAAGCTGCATCTAAACAGCTGCATATACAGTTAAGTCCATATATATTTGGACACTGACACAAATTTTGCGTTTTTTTTACCTGTTTACTGAAACATATTCAAGTTATAGTTATATAATGGACAAGGACATAAAGTCCAGACTTTCAGCTGTCATTTGAGGGTATCCACATTAAAATTGGATGAAGGGTTTAGGAGTTTCAGCTCTTTAACATGTGCCGCCCTGTTTTTAACGGGACCAAAAGTAATTGGACAATTGACTCAAAGGCTGTTTCATGGGCAGGTGTGGGCAATTCCTTCGTAATGTCATTCTCAATTAAGCAGATAAAAGGCCTGGAGTTGATTTGAGGTGTGGTGCTTGCATTTGGAAGATTTTCATGTGAAGAAAACATGCGGTCAAAGGAGCTCTCCATGCAGGTGAAACAAGCCATCCTTAAGCTGTGAAAACAGAAACAAACCATCCGAGAAATTGCTACAATATTAGAAGTGGCAAAATTTACAGTTTGGTACATCATGAGAAAGAAAGAAAGCACTGGTGAACTCATCAATGCAAAAAGACCTGGACGCCCACGGAACAGTGGTGGATGATCACAGAATAATTTCCATGGTGAAGAGAAACCCCTTCACAACAGCCAACCAAGTGAACAACACTCTCCAGGATGTAGGCGTATCAATATCCAAATCTACCATAAAGAGAAGACTGCATGAAAGTAAATACAGAGGGTTCACTGCATGGTACAAGCCACTCATAAGCCTCAAGAATAAGAAGGCTATATTGGACTTTGCTAAAAAAACATCTAAAAAAGCCAGCACCGTTCTGGAAGAACATTATTTGGACAGATGAAACCAAGATCAACCTCTACCAGAATGATGGAAAGAAAAAGGTATGGCGAAGGCGTGGTACAGCTCATGATCCAAAGCATACCACATCATCTGTAAAACACGGCGGAGGCAGTGTGATGGCTTGGGCATGCATGGCTGCCAGTGCACTGAGTCACTAGTGTTTATTGATGATGTGACACAGGACAGAAGCAGCCGGATGAATTCTGAGGTATTCATAGACATACTGCGTGCTCAAATCCAGCCAAACTGATTGGTCGGCGTTTCATAATACAGATGGACAATGACCCAAAACATAAAGCCAAAGCAACCCAGGAGTTTATTAAAGCAAAGTGGAATATTCTTGAATGGCCAAGTCAGTCAACTGATCTCAACCCAATTGAGCATGCATTTCACTTGTTGAAGACTAAACTTCAGCCGAAAAGGCCCACAAATAAACAGCAATTGAAAACCACTGCATTAAAGGCCAGGCAGAGCATTAACAAGGAGGAAACACAGCGTCTGGTGATGTCCATGAGTTCAAGACTTCTGGCAGTCATTGCCAACAAAGAGTAAACAACCAAGTATTAGAAATGAACATTTTATTTCAAATTATTTCATTTGTCCAATTACTTTTGAGCTCCTGAAATGAAGGGATTGTGTGTAATAAATGCTTTAGTTCCTCACATTTTTATGCGATCATTTTGTTCAACCCACTGAATTAAAGTTGAAAGTCTGAACTTCAACTGCATCTGAATTGTTTTGTTCAAAATTCATTGTAGTAATGTACAGAACCAAAACTAGAAAAATGTTGTCTCTGTCCAAATATTTATGGACCTAACTGTACATCACAGACAGGATTACAATAGAAGATAACATGTCTAAAGATAACACCACTGACCCAGCATTACATCCACTACTGACGACAGATGATTTCACAACTTATCTACTCCCCTTTTCTGTGCATAGATTATATGTCATGTTACTGGTAAACTTTAAAAGTTATTTTTTGCATTTATTTAAAAAAAAACAAAAAAAACTACAAGCAATATAGCAAAAAATATGGAAGACTTTGCAATTTTCAATAATGGAATTGCTCTGCTTTTCAGACAGATAGTCATACCACCCAAATTAATTCATAAATATTATTTACCATATCACTGCTTTATGATGGCATAATTTTCAAACATCCTTTAATTACATTTTTTTGGATGTTAGAAGGCTTACAAGGCTTGCAACAGCAATTTTCCAAATTTTCAAGAAAAATTCCAAAACATTTTTAGGGAGGGACCAGTTCAGTTCTAAAGGGGCATTTAAAGACCACAGTGCTTTTCACAGAAAGTCTGCAGAGATTCATCTGTGGACTTTCTGCTTCCATTATACCTATAGTAAAACTGCCAGCGTTTCTGTAGGTATAATTGACATACTGCAATTTCCAAAACCGCAACGGTATTTTTCTGCAATGTGTGGATGGGATTTGTGACATTTATGCCACGTGGGGCACCAACCTTAAAAGGGTTTTCTCATCTTCCTCTCTCAGCAGTTTTCCTGCTGTCTCTTGTTCTCACTTCCTGTATTATTCAACAAACTTGTTGGGAGGGCTTTGGCTGTTTGATGCACAGGACACTATGGAGTACCTCAGTAGATATAAACATTGCTTTTACCATGAGAGATTATTTATTATGATTACTAGAAATCTATAATATTGCAGATCAAATATGCCCAGTAAATGTATATTACATTAGACAGGGTTAGAGAACACTAACATGCTTCATGTTGACAATGGTCTTGCAGTAAACTCAATGTTATCTTTGTGTTTACATAAAGAGGTTATCCAAGCCTTTATCAGGAAACTGCAATTAACTGACCAATTAGTGCCAGGTCTCCACTGTATAACATATCAGAGACTCGGCAACTATGGTGTCTGTTCAGCTCCTGAGAAGCCGCCATATTTAAATACCCAGCATCTGCCATACTATTAAGACAGATGTTGGGAAATGGTTAATAATATGTTAATTTAGATCTAAAATGTACACTTTCAAAAAGAGGTAAATGAGAAATGTCCTTTTTTTCTTCACTTCACCAACATCTAAGATATATACCTCTGTGCTCAACTGGTTGTTATCCACTCCACAACTAAGAAACCGCAAGGTTTGCAATAAATCACATCCAACACAGATGTCTATAGCTGACAGAATGAAACAACATACGTATTGCAATGATCCACGATTAGCATGAGTCTAAAAAGGGGTTTTGTTATACTCACAAAAGGAGATGGTAATTGTATACAAGCATATCACATTAAAACCACGCTGCATCTGGTCAGGAACTCCACCGACTAAAGTTTCCCCTCTTTTTTTAGCCTCTTGCAGGGAATATACTGTAACTTCCTCTATCACACTCATACGGTATATGCAGCATGTTGACCCAATAATGACCAGATATAACATTTTAAAACTATTCCAAAACAAATTACAAATAAAAACCACATGAATACATACATATAAATAAAAAAAAAATACAAAAACATTTTCTATAGCACCAGTTTAACCACTTCCATACCAGACACATTTTCAAGTTTTTTGTATGTGCGGATTTGGGGGGCTATAACATTTTTATCATTTGCGTTATTCAACTAATTTCTGCGTCTTTTTTCAGTGACACATTGGGCTTTATTTTTATGTTGTTTTTATTTTTGCATATGTGTTAATTTTTTTTTATATCCGGGAAAATATAAACAAAAGAGAAGGGAAAACGTGTCTGTTTTTCACTTTTCTTTTTTTTTTATTTAAAAACACAAAGTGCTACTGAAAAACTTTATAAAATAGTTTTTCCTCTCTGTTACGGTAATTTTTATTTTTTTATGGTGTCGTCGGGGATGTGGCTGTAACCTGTAATAAGGGCGTTTTATTGGCGTATTATTTTATTTATTTTTTAAATTATTTTAGTTACAATTTATTTATTTATTTATTTATTTTTTAACATTGTGTCCCCATAAGGTCATAATAGACCTTTGGGGACATCTGATGACTTTTTTTTTTTATTTGGGGAGGCTGATTTCCCTTATAACTGGGGCTGGTACATTTAGCCCCAGTTGCAGGAGGAATGCAGCCTCCTACTCGTTGCTTTCACATAACTATAGAGCTGATCTGGGTCCTGTAGGACCCAGCAGCTCTAACAGACGCATGACCGCTGGGTCAGAGATCTTTTCAGACCCCAGAGTATAATGATCGGAGACCCAGGGGAGAATACAAACATAAAAAACAATGCAACTTACCTCTTCCTGGCTCCGATGCACTCCGGTGCGCTACTTCGGCCATCTTCAATGTTGGACCAGATCTCTCGTGAGCCAGGCCAGCGTCGCGACGCATAATGACGTAGGCTGACATCTGGGAAGTCACCAAACAGGCCCGAAGCCATGCGGAGCACAGGGAGAGGTGAGTAACGTTGTTTTTTTTATGTTCCCTCACCTCCCCTGGGCCCCCGATCGCTATACTCAGGGGTCTGAAAAGACCCCAGAGTTTAATGATTGCATTGTTTGTAGGGTTCACGGTAGCTGCTGCCACAGGGCTCTGGGCCCCTTAATGTCCGCTACCGCTACACTGAGAGACAGATCCCAGATGCCTAAATGCCTTCACCAGTAACAGCTATGAAGCCAAAAGGACTTTGGGGTCCAAGTTGTCACCACAGAAACTGGTGCTTCACAATTAGAAGTCAAACCAGAACCCATGATAAACTTACAAGGCAGATTGGAATCAGGAGAGTGAACATCCAGGCCAATATTCAGTTCAGGAGTTAATGTCAGGGCCAAAATCAAGAGACAAACGGATTTTAAGTATCAAGCCAGAGGTCAGTATAAAGCAGAGCAGCAAAAATAATCAGGTTATGAAAGCCAAACTACAGTGCCTTGCAAAAGTATTCAGCCCCCTTCAACTTTTCAACCTTTTTCCACATTTCAGGCTTCAAACATAAAGATATAAAATTTTAATTTTTTGATGAAGAATCAACAACAAGTGGGACACAATTGTGAAGTGGAACGAAAATTTATTGGTTATTTTAAACTTTTGTAAAAAATAAAAAACTGAAAAGTGGGGTGTGCAATATTATTCGGCCCCTTTACTTTCAGTGCAGCAAACTCACTCCAGAAGTTCAGTGAGGATCTCTGAATGATCCAATGTTGTCCTAAATGACTGATGATGATAAATATAATCCACCTGTGTGTAATCAAGTCTCCGTATAAATGCACCTGCTCTGTGATAGTCTCAGGGTTCTGTTTAAAGCGCAGAGAGCATCATGAAGACCAAGGAACACACCAGGCAGGTCCGTGATACTGTTGTGGAGAAGTTTAAAGCTGGATTTGGATACAAAAAGATTTCCCAAACTTTAAACATCCCAAGGAGCACTGTGCAAGCGAATATATTGAAATGGAAAGAGTATCAGACCACTGCAAATCTACCAAGACCCGGCCGTCCCTCTAAACTTTCATCTCAAACAAGGAGAAGACTGATCAGAGATGCAGCCAAGAGGCCCATGATCACTCTGGATGAACTGCAGAGATCTACAGCTGAGGTGGGAGAGTCTGTCCATAGGACAACAATCAGTCGTACACTGCACAAATCTGGCCTTTATGGAAGAGTGGCAAGAAGAAATCCATTTCTCAAAGATATCCATAAAAAGTCTCATTTAAAGTTTGCCACAAGCCACCTGGGAGACACACCAAACATGTGGAAGAAGGTGCTCTGGTCAGATGAAACCAAAATCGAACTTTTTGGCCACAATGCAAAACGATATGTTTGGCGTAAAAGCAACACAGCTCATCACCCTGAACACACCATCCCCACTGTCAAACATGGTGGTGGCAGCATCCTGGTTTGGGCCTGCTTTTCTTCAGCAGGGACAGGGAAGATGGTTAAAATTGATGGGAAGATGGATGGAGCCAAATACAGGACCATTCTGGAAGAAAACCTGTTGGAGTCTGCAAAAGACCTGAGACTGGGACGGAGATTTATCTTCCAACAAGACGATGATCCCAAACATAAAGCAAAATCTACAATGGAATGGTTCACAAATAAACGTATCCAGGTGTTAGAATGGCCAAGTCAAAGTCCAGACCTGAATCCAATCGAGAATCTGTGGAAAGAGCTGAAAACTGCTGTTCACAAACGCTCTCCATCCAACCTCACTGAGCTCCAGCTGTTTTCCAAGGAAGAATGGGCAAGAATTTCAGTCTCTCGATGTGCAAAACTGATAGAGACATACCCCAAGCGACTTGCAGCTATAAAGTATTAACTTAAGGGGGCCAAATAATATTGCACGCCCCACTTTTCAGTTTTTTATTTTTTACAAAAGTTTAAAATAACCAATAAATTTCGTTCCACTTCACAATTGTGTCCCACTTGTTGTTGATTCTTCACCAAAAAAAAAAAATCTAAATTTTATATCTTTATGTTTGAAGCCTGAAATGTGGCAAAAGGTTGAAAAGTTCAATGGGGCCGAATACTTTCGCAAGGCACTGTAACATCTGTTTTACCTGACAGCTCTACACACAAGCATACTCATCTTGGCCAAGCAGTGCCTGTATGCTGAAGCTGGAGAGGGGAAAAAGCCCCTTCCAGACTCCTGTAGCAGCATCTTATTTCTCTAATATCCCTTATATCCCCCAATATCTGTCATCAGGGGAATGTTGGGAGGACTGATTGTACCTTAAACCAAATCACAAGCCATATACATTGACTCATCTTTTAATCTTGTTTTACCATATAATAAGCACTTTAGACCAAAGTGCGGATTATGTGGGTTTGGCCACAGCTTAATGAAATAACCTGTATAACAAACTAACTATTAAAAAAACGTATAACAAAACTGCCCACCATGCCCACTGTAATCCTTTTCTCTGTTGTCACACATCTTCTTCCTCAATGCCACCACTGGTATACAGCGGGCATGAGGAATCGTATTTTGCTGTACCTTGGGCTTGGTCTCCCACCAAGCTGTGAAATCTGTAAAAGAAAAAACACATACCACCAGGTAAAAAATGTAAAACCTTAGCAGTAACCAATACCTCAATACCTCTCACTGCTGCGGTAGAAGATGAATCCCATGAATCCCTACCATGGCTGACCCCTGAGTAATAAATTTTGTGCATGTTTAAAATGTCTAGCCTAAGTTTATATAATTTATTAATTGGCTTACTTTGTGCCATAATTTTGCATCTTTCAACTAAACTACACCTCCTTCCTAGTGCTTTCCACTAAATATGCCCGAATGTAATTCAGACATGTCCCCAATAAATGCGCTGCATCAAACAAAAAGTGTAATTGAGGGGTAGCAAAGATGTAAAATATGCTGTTAAAAGTGTACATAAGGGAGGTAACATGATAGGTGGCAATGATATATCAGGTGACATACATCTTTTTTTTTGTTTAACTGTAATTTTATTGACATTTTCATAAAATATACAAGACAAACAAGCACAGAGTACATTGAAAGTGTCATTAATAAAAGGAAATCAGCACCCGAGGGAGTATTAACCCACCTCCAATACATAGCTATAAGGGTCTTGGCTGCGGTGCACAAGTAAAGGAACAGCCAAGTAGTATTCTTGCCTAAGTGTTTAGGGGGAAAGTTTATCAAGTAGGTAAAGGGGTCCAGTAGCATTCCCTGCAAGAAAAGTGTATCAGTCATCTCCCTCACCTCTTTCCACTGGCATCGCCAGCAGCCAGAGGGTATTGCCAGGTTCAGAGAGTGTAGGAGAACAGGGGTATGGTACCAGTGCATCAGAAGCTTATATTAAATTTTTTTTTAAGTGTCACACACATTTAGAAGCGTGTGACCAAATAATCTGCCACTGTCCAGGGGAGATAGTCCTACCCATTGCTTCCTCCCATTTAGTCATGTATCCATGTGTGGGAAGATGCTGTCCCTCTGGAGAAGAGAGGAATTGGTATATAGTGGAAATCAAACCCTTTGTGGAAGTGCCTGCCCTACAAATTCTCTCAGTCGGGAGGGAAACCTTCAAGTCCCAAGGAGATCCAAGGTGGAGGTGAGATATTCAAAGGGTCGGAGCTCCAAGGTAGTAGGAATCTAACTAGGCCCACCGTTGACCAGTTCCTCCTGTTTAATCAGGAGGAGCTGATTAAACAGGAAGGAGATCATAGAGAAATACAGATAGCCCAAGGAGAATAATTTACTGCAAGTATTCCAGATAGTTCTAGTAAATCTCATAGGCCCAAGAGAGGGGGAAGGGGGCAAGTGGGGCAAGCAGGCCAATAGAAAAGTATTGGGATGCATAGGAGCAAGCCACAATTTTTCAATCTTCACCCACTTTGTATATGCATGTGGTGGGGCCGCCAAAATTGGGATGCACCACAGGTGGGTCACCCAATAGTAAAAAAGAATATGAGGGACCACCAGTCCCCCATACCCCTTCCCCGCCAGCATGACCGATCTAGGGATGCGGTGGCGTTCAGCATTCCATTTAAAGTGGAAAATAGACTTCTGTAGATTGAGAAGTTCTGAACGAGAGGAAATAAGCCAGGGAAATAAGCCTCGCGTGCCAAGAGTGGCACGCATGCCAGGGGTTGCCGACCCCTGGTATAGATGATTCTACAGTTTGCAAATATACCTGTTATTGGAGTTTTGGAGTCCCATTTTCATATAACTCTAAATTTGTATTCATATGTAAATGAGGGGAAATGGGCTTTGCTTGGAAATGTAGAGCTGAGACTCAAGCTCAGGCAAGCTAAAGCATGCTCCCAAAGCATTCCCCATTCATTTGCATATGAATAAAATGGTGATTTACATGAAATCTCCAAAGCTTAATAATAGAGGCATATTTGGAAACTGTAGAATCATCTCTACAAAGTCATGGATCATGGTTTGGTTTATAACCGATTTACTGCTGACAGTCTCCTTTTAATCCTTTCCCGACACCCGCTGTTCTATTATGGTGGAGGTTGGGTATTTAAATATGGCGGCCACTCAGGAACTGAGCGTCTGCCATAGCCTCCAGGTACTGTATTATACAGCGGAGATCCGGCAGCAGTGACAGTGATCAACAGGCATCAACTCCCCTAATGCCTTCTTTAAACATGACCAAGACGTCCTTTTCACGGTGACACATGGGTGCCGCCATTTTCGGGTGTGGTGGGTCGCCAGTGATCCATTCTCATGAGAGCCTATTGAAGTTCTGTTGCAGGCTCCTTTATGCAGATTGTAATAGAACTTTAGCAATTTTACAATGCAGTGCAATGTATTGGCATTGCAGTGCATTGTACTAGGGGTTCAAGACCCCTACGGGGTCTAAAAGTAAAAAAAAATAAAATAAATTTAAATCACCCCCTTTCCCTAGAATACATATAAAAGTATGTAAATCATGTAAAACAAATACAGAATAGGTAGCCCTGTGTTTGAAAACGACTGGTCTACAAACTTATAAAAATATTTTTCCCATACGGTCAACGTTGTAACAGGAAAAAAAAACAAAAGAACCAAGCCAGCATTTTTTCACGGTTTCAGTTCCCATAAAAATTTGAATAAAAAGTGATTAGGCATTCCCCAATATGGTATAATTGAAAAGTACATCTGGCCCCATAAAAAAAGACACCTTCTGCATCCCCGCACACAGAAATCTAAAAAAAAGTTATGGATGTTAGAATATGATGACTCCAAGATTTTTTTTTCTTTTTTACAAAATTTGGGATTTTTTTTTAAGGGGTTAAAACATGAAAAAAAAAAAAAAAAACTATATAAATCTGGTATTGCTGTAATTGTACCAACCCACTGGATATAGGTGACATGTCATTTTGGCTGCACGAGGAACATTGTAAAAACGACCGTAAGAATGTTGGGCAAATGCATTTTTTCTCCAGTTCCATCCTGCTTTCTGAAAGCGGGACCTCCTTTCAGATGAGACTTTCATTCCTCCATTACCATACTTCATTCCATTAAAAAAAAATAATAAAAAAGTAATCTATATTCAGCCTCTGTTCTGCTTATTCTCCCTTCACTCACACATCTGTTACATACACAGCTCTGCTTCCTCCTTGTTCTCCTACACACACAGCTCTGCTATTTTCACATTTCCTACACACACAGCTCTGGTACCTCCATGTCCTCCACACTCACAGCTAGTTGTGCTACCTCCATGTTTTCCCCTCTACACACATACACAAACACTGCTGCCTACATGTTTTCCTTCCTGCACAAATATATTGTTCTACTACCACTGCGCTTTACCTCTTCAACCATAACCCTGCTACTTTCATGTTTCCTCCCTACATACAGCCTGCTCCCTCCATTATCTTAGCTCTACTGCCTTCATGCCTCCCATACTCAACTTTTCTACCTCCACATTACTCCCACGCACTCAGTACATTCACGACTGCAAAATACTAGCAATTAATATTGCAGGTAGTTTGCAGTCCTGCAGTGTGGGAGAAATTTTTCAACTTGGCTTGCAACTTCTCCAGTGGTCTTTATACAACCCCCCAAGGGGTCACGACCCACAGTTTGGGAAATAGTGATGTAAAGTATACAGTACAGTTTCATAACATTTTAATTTAAGCAGATCTTTAAAGGGGTTGTCCAGGCAAAAATGGATGAAAAGTTTATTTTCTGAATCAGCCGGGAGAAGAGAAAAAAAAAATCATACTCACCTTTCCATGGTGCTCTGGTGCCTCCCAGTGCGGTTTGGTCCTCTCAGTCCATTGTTATCTTCCAGCGGAAATTGCCGCCACACGTGACCACTGAGGGCATGTGATGTCACTACCTGTGACATCCCGTGTCTCTTCCTGAGGCCTGCTGAGGCCGTTGATTGGTGCAACAATTGGTAACAAATTTGGTAGCCTCCTCAATAGGCCTCAGGAGGTGACCCAAGTCCCTTAAAAGCCTTCATTGAGTAATTTCAAAATAAAACTTTGTCCCTGTGGTTTTCTGCAAGAATTAATCATTTACCTCTTTTTGCTGCTCAAACAGACACTCCAGCATATGTGCAAGATGGAAGGTCAGGCCCTTATGTTCTAGGCTACTGACATGTGCAGCACCTTGTTTAAGCAACTAAATGTGTTTATAAAGCAGTGCACCAGAAATTTATGAGCAAATTTATGAGATGTGGCTGTGGCCTGGCTACAAGAAAAGCCACGGGGAGGAGGAGTAGGATGGTCTTGCTCACTTTTCTTGCCATTGCCAATTCTATCCCGCCAAATGAGCTGATGACTCATTTCCATGTGAGTAGGCCTGCATGGCCAGAGCTTATTTTCTGCTTGCAGATTTTGCACTGTGCCATGGATTTGTCATTTGGTAATGAAACATTCCCACACCAGAGATGACCTTACTAAGTTGCCACTACTAGCAACGCTGGAAATGTATCTGCCAGTGCCGCCACTACCGCCACCTGAGCTTGCCTTAGGCCTTCCCCGACATCTTTTTTAATGCTGTGACTGTGTGTCAGTTCAGCTTGTTATTGCCACTGCCAGCACCCTCTTCCCTTGGGTGCACAGAAAGCATGGCATACTGTGACACACGCTAAAAAAAAAAGAGTGCTGAGTGATTTCACAGAATTGTCACTTTCTACATTGGCCCAGAGCCTTTCTCACATTTATTTTGTTTAGCTTGGCTTGGACCGTTTCGATGTTTATCCATATATGTATATTGGTTGATGTATTTCCAGCATTGGTCACACCTACATCAACTCCCCCCGTTCTACTGTATACAAGTGCTAAAGAACCCATTTATTAGTTCTGCCTTTTCTTGATCCCTGGTAACCAACTCTCCATTGCCATTATTTAGGGGACCTACTTGTTCTGTCCTTGTTTTTTTTAAATAATTTTTGGGGATTAGTTTTGCTTTCCATAGCCATCTGCTTTTCATTATATATTTTAGCTGATTTTATTTCCCTTTTACAGATTGTACAAAGCACTTTGTAATTCTCAAAGGCTACAGCTGACCCTTCGGATTTATATTTTTTTAAATGCCTGTTTTTTCATTGTTTATTGCCCTTTTAACCAGCGCTGTAAGACATGGGGGGGTTAATTGAAGACATTTATACTTCTTCCCTATGGGTATATATTTTGCTATATACTTGCTCAAAGTAGATTTAAATGTCTCCCAGTTAACCTCTGTATCACTATTTGACAATAGCTGCCCCCAGTCTATATCCTGAAGTCCTTAACCTGGGAAAATTGGCCTTTTTAAAATTAAGGGATTTTTCTCTTTTAACCTTTGTTTGTTTTTTGCAATTTAAATGGAATTTGATTAGATTATGGTCACTATAACCAAAGTTTTCAGCAACAGTGACATTTCCAACAAGTCTCGTATTATTAGAGATGATCAGATCCAGCAGAGCATCCCCTCTAGTAGGATCTTCTACCAGCTGGACCATAAAATTGTTGAAGGAACAAGTTGATGAATTTCCTCCCCTTTACAGACGATTTAGAAAAATTACCCCAGGCAATATCCAGGTAGTTAAAATCTCCCATCAAGACCACCGTACCCGCCTGTGCTGCCCACTCAATTTCCTTATATAACTCATCCTCTACCTCCTTGGTATCAGTGGTCACATCCTTATGCAATTCAATACAGAAGGATTCCACATCCTCACAATCTTTACCCACATTTTCACACACATTTGCCTCTTTCACACTCACATGCCACTTCTGACATACATACACACTCCACCTCCTTTCCTTTTAGCCGTCTATGCGAAAGAGTGTAAAGCCCAGAATATTAACAGCCCAGTCATGTGAGGAATCTAGCCATGTCTCAGCCACGCCAACTATATTAATGTTTTCTTTCTGGACAAGGGCCTCAAGCTCCCCCATGTAATACACGCAGATTTATTATGTTTTTTGTTTCCTGCACAGCCTGACACAGATACTGCATCTACATTCTGTACTCATGTGATTTACAGCAGAGCCAAGGAAAGTGAAAGAACAATCAGAAACCTCCCTGAATGTTTTCTCTCTATCTGCAGTGAACGAATATTGTCAGGTAAGAAACAAAGATTTTTGAGGTTTAGTATGTGCCCAGATTCATAATGCTGTGTCCAATAGTGTTTCATGCCTTCAGCAAAGACAGCAAGCAGGGATGTAAATATTTAGAAGGGAGGTATTGTTGAGAAGGGAAAGTTCATTGAAGGTAACACTGGAGGTAATCTATCAGTCTTTCGATATGGCTGTCTTCACACAGTCTGTAAGTCTAGATAGATAGATAATGTATAGCATAAAAATAGATATGAGATAGATAGATAGACCAAACACTGTATGCAACAAATTATTAAACAATTCTTTTTATTATATTGCACTGTTCAGCACTTTACTCACAATGACAATTCAGTACAAATCTCCTGTTACTAAAGTTTACAGATCCCGAGGGACCATACATGGTTGATTTTATTGCCACTATAAATCCATACAATATGTACAGAGAGATACAATTGGGGAGGTTTATTGAACTCTTACACCAACTTTCTGGCATAAATAAAGTCGCAAACCAGTGATCTGTGACTTTTTACGCCTTACTCCATTACTTATCATTTTCTGAAAGCAGGGTATGGTATGTCAGATTTCTGATCATTTCTGTAATCTACGAGCTGGCATACATTTCAATCTAGTTGCGGGGATTATTGGAGGATGTGCTTAATTTATTATGAGGTGTTTATCTTGTCATAAAAGCACAGGGGATAAATGCCGGTCTCAAGAATCTGCCCTAATGTATTTGGCTATGCAGTCAGAGGATATTCATGGATAATATGATAGGACACTTCAGGATATCTCATACCTAAACATGTGATGTGAATTCACCATATCAAAGATTAACTATCTTATCTCTACAGTATGTTATCTATACAGTAAATTTGAGAAGAAAAAGAAAATAAATTGCTTTAGGTTCTCAGCAATGGTCACTCTAAGCTTTATAGCTAGTAAGTTGACATACTATGGACCTGGGCGCTGTTTCTTCTAAATTGGGCAAAACATCACAATGGCAAATAAACATTGGTATATAATGGCAAATAAATTACCATAAATAGCTAAGGTAGTTAATAGGTTTATGTTAACATCCCTGAGGTCTAAGGCAAAGAAGGAATTAATAAATTCAATTGTCAATATCAATGGTGGCCTAGGGCAGAGAAAGCGTTATTGTCTGGATCCCTGAAGGTTGAGAGCAGAGAGAGGGTTAATGTTGAACATTTGGTGTCCTGTAAGTTACCTCACCAGACTCCAGTGTTGTCCCTGTAGCAGAAGCCTGAGACTCGTATGGACAGACACCCCCCTTCACACAGATTGCTCCCTGTGGTTCTTTCCTTCTATTACACATTCTATGTCTCCATCTATCACAGACTGCTTACCATGCTCCCTCTCCTAACACAGACTACCCCATCCCCTCTCTGTAACTACTCCCCAGGCACCTTCTGTTACACAGACTTCTCTCCATGATACCTTATCTTCTCGCAAAAACGACATTAATGGTCCTTTCTCTCTCACAGACTGCTTCCATTGCCTCCCCTGTTACACAGACAGCTCCCCATGCCCCTCTCTCACACAGACTATTCAGTGAAGATAGAGAGGACTCTGCAGCTGTAATTGTATGACTGCAGAGTTCCTTCTGTGATGGAGCAGAGCCATTCAGGAGCACTCTGGTCATTAAGTGGTTTTCTAAGGGAGTGGGCACAGGAACAGCCTTTCCCTAAATGTCGGGGATTGTTAAGCTGTTTGGCTGCGCTGCCATGCAGCTTGAAGGGAATGTATAACTTATATTTTTTACTTAAAGTTAAGTTTTAAATAGGCCAGGGGGCAGTGAAAAAAATAAAAAAAAATTCATACTCACCTTTCCCCGATTGCTCCGGTGCCTCCCTGAGTGGTCTGGTCTTCTCGGTCCCGTGCTGACATGTGGCGGAAGTCCTAGCCATACGTGTTCACTGAGGCCAATCAGCGGCCTCAGTGAAGGGCATACGATGTCACTACCTGTGACATCATGGGTCTCTTCCTGAGGCCTGCCGAGGCCGATGATTGGCCTCAGCGGTCACGTGAACGATGAAGCCAATCAGCGGCTTCAGTGGAAGGGATCCATGAAGTCACTTAACTTTGAGAAGACGCCGGAGCAGCAGGACCAGACCACGCCGGTGGTGAAACTGAAGCCGCTGCGTGTCTAAAGTCAAGTGACCGCTGAGGCCAATCAGCGGCTTCAGGATGAGACCTGTGATGTCACAGGTAGTGACATCGCATGCCCTTCGCTGAGGCCGCTGATTGGCCTCAGTGGATACAATTTTTTTCACCTCTCCCGGATGTCCAGGCATAAAAAAAATATGCCTGAACAACCTCTTTAATGAAGCATTTTTCTTCTTTTTTTTTTTTTTTTTTTTGTTTCAATAATTTTTATTCAAAATTTTCAGAGAATACATACAGTGCAGTATACATTTGACATACAATAGAGTATATTTCTTATCAAGTCACATTCTGTAAACTGTATACCACTGAAACAAATAAGAAAAATTACATAGAGTAAACAGTAACACTAACATTTGGCACATTCATAGGGTTATCATGAATTATTTAGGTGAAATTTCTCTGTATGGGATCAATTCTTTATTCACGGGTTTTATGCTTATGCACATGGTATTCGACACATACCTGCCGCACCTTGCGCTCCTTCTCTACTCCGTTTTTTAACTGGGTTAGCGTGTTTGGTATCCATCCCCACACCCGCTGCTCCCCCGCGGTTGACCTTTCTGTAACAACTTAGGCTCCCTACATGGCAAATTAAGAGTGGGACCACGCATCCCACGTTTTGTCAAAGCTATAAAAAGAGTTATTTCCTATTGCGATCACCCTTTCATAGGAGTATGTGTTGTTTATGGCTGAGACCAGGGCCGACAGTGTCGGAGGAGCCATCGTCCGCCATCTTTGCACCAGCATTAATTTGGCTATGGTCAAGATTTTACAGATGAGTTGTTTATACCTGTTCAACTCACCGGGGATCCCAAACAACAGGATAGCCATAGGTACGGCATAGGGGAGCTGCAGGCCAAACAGCTCCGAGAGCAGCTCAAAGACCTGAACCCAGTAGTTACGAATCTTGGGGCAGTTCCCCAGAATGTGGAGAAGTGTTCCCCTGCTTCCACATCCTCTCCAACAATTTCCAGACACGGAGGGGTATGCTAATTGTAAGGTAGATGGGGTCCTATACCATCTTAAGATGATTTTCATAGCTGTCTCTATATGGGTGCTGCATTTCAAAGACAAATGGATCAATCTAATTGTTTGTTGCCATTCGTCTGGGGTAATGGCTATCCCTAAGTCTCTCTCCCAACAGCGAAATGGGGTAGATCTAGTGAAAGTCGATATTTCATCCATTTTTTCATATAAGAATCGCAGTCCCCTCATATTAGTCGACAGCCAGGTAAAAAGTGAATTATTATGGGGTAATGTCGTCGCAGGATGTTTAGACACAAAGTGCCATATTTGAAAATATTTCAGGAAATCGCCAGTATGAATCCCATATTGTCGTCTTAGTTCTTCAAACGGTATAGGTTGCCTAGATTCAGAATATAATTGGGAAATCTGCGTGATCCCCCTCGCCTCCCAATCCGAGACCTCCAAGTCACTAATCACCCAGGCCATCAATGATAAGGGCATTTCTGTAATATGAAAATACTTCGTAGGGTTTGCTTTCCCATGAAGTAGCTTCCATGCCGATAACGAGGCACACATGACTGGAGAGAAGGATCCAGGAGCCGAGATGTCCCAAAAAGGCAACCATAGCGCATCCTCCAATTTTAGGGGGGATATAAACGCCTGCTCTATATGTAGCCATGGAACCGAAGTATCCATTGATTTCCACCTTGCGCATTGAGTGACTAGCGATGCTATATAATAGTTCCTCACTACTGGTACCCCCAGTCCTCCTGCCTCCCGCTGTTTGAATAGAAAGCTTTTATTAATTCTAGGTCTGTTACCATTCCATATATATTTCGAGATCACCCTTTGAGCTGTTTCAAAGAAGGAAACAGGGATGAACATTGGGAGCATGCGGAACAGGTATAAGAGTCTAGGCAATAGCAACATTTTAAAAGCGGCTACCCGCCCTATCCATGAGACATCTGTTTTAGACATTCTCTCCGTTTCTTCTTGCACTATTTTTAACATCGGGGCATAGTTACTTTTATAGAGGGACCCTGGGGACGCTGTCACCTGTATCCCCAAATATTGAACACTGTCCTCCCTCCACTCAAAATTATACATTGATTTCAAATATTGGAGCGTGTGTTGGGGAATGTGCAGAGGCAGTGCCTGTGATTTGGCCATGTTTAATTTATAATACGATAATCGCCCGAAATTGTTAATAGTATCCATAAGGCGAGGAAGGGATGTTTGCGGTTTAGACAGAGTGAGAATAATATCATCCGCGTAGAGTGATATAAGGTGAGTTTTGTCTCTTATGTCAATACCTCCCACTCCCGGATCTAATCTAAGTACTTGAGCTAATGGTTCAATGGAAAGAATAAATATCAGGGGCGACAGGGGGCATCCCTGTCTCGTCCCGTTTTTTATCAGGAAAGGGTCTGAAACTACTCCGTTGGTGAACACTCTCGCAGAAGGTGCAGAATATAACGCTCCAATCGCTCTTATAATAGCTCCAGAGAACCCCATATTTCTAAGCACCAAGAAGGCATACGACCAGCAAATGCGATCGAATGCCTTCTCTGCGTCCAGTGCGAGGATCACCGCTTCTTCCTTCTTAGAGTCAATGTGGTGTATGAGGTTTAAAATGCGTCTAGTGTTATCGTATGACTGTCTCCCTTTAACGAACCCCACCTGATCATGCTTTATTAAATTTGGAAGACAGACTGCCAATCTGTTCGCTATTAATTTGGCATAAATTTTTAGATCTGAGTTCAATAGCGATATGGGTCGGAAATTTTGGGGGTTGGTGGCGGGTTTGCCCGGCTTCGGCAGTGTAACTATCAGGGCTTCCTGATTTTCTTTTGGGATAGTGCCAGAATCAACCACATCCGTCAAAAATGCTAGCAGCGGTTTCATCAGGACTGGGAAGAAACATTTGTAATAATCATTAGCAAGGCTGTCAGGGCCTGGAGACTTACAAGATGGCAGTGACTTAACTATGGCCGACAACTCCGCCGAGGTGATAGGTGCATTCAATGATTTCAGCTGTGATTCATTGAGTGTTGGTAGCTGAACAGCTCTAAGGAATTGCTCAATGTCATTGTTTGTGGGAGGGACCACAGAGGAGTCGTCCGCCAAATTATATAGGCTTTCGTAAAAAGTTCTAAAGGCGCTAGCGATGCCTTTTGGGTCATAAATTTTGTAGGTACCGTCCTGACTGAGAATAAATGGGATTCTAGATTTCGCATGTTTTAGTTTCAATTTAGCTGCCAGGAGTTTGCCTGCCTTGTTAGATTGAGAATAGTACATAGCTCTAACCCTCTTCAGGTTTTTCTCATATTTGTGCAATAAGCAAGCAGTCAACTGATGACGTAATGCCATTAATTTTGCTGCATTTGAGGAAGAAGGAGATTGCTTATTGTTAGTGTCAATAGTTCTTATCTGATGAAGCAATCGATCTATTTCTGCCATTCTATTTTTCTTTTCGATATGCCCCAATCGGATAAACGTTCCTCTAATAAAAGCTTTATGAGAGTTCCACAGTATGTCCGGGCCAGAGGCAGAGGGGGCATTAATTTGAAAGAATTCCTTCAAATCATTCTCTAATATTGCTTTTAATTTTGGCTGTGACATTAGATATTTATTACACCTCCATACATTCGTTCTTGCGCATTCGTATTTTTCCGCTATTGACATGGTTATCGCTGCATGGTCCGACCACGTTATTTGTGAAATCTCAGATTTCTTAACAAGGGGAATGCTAGACTGCTCTATTAGGAATAGGTCGATTCGTGAGTAGCTATTATGCACAGTAGAATAATACGTATAATCTTTTTTCGGTATTATGGAGAATACGCCAGACATCAAATAATTCGTGTCTCCATATAGCTTGCGAGAAAGAGGGGTGACGTGTCATCCTGCCAGAAGTGGTATCCACTAGCGGGTCTGGAGCCATATTAAAGTCTCCCATTAATATCAGACATCCCTGCTTCCTCTTTTTTTTACCGCCCTTACAAGTCTCCCCAGGAATGCCACTTGTTTCTTATTTGGGGCATAAACCGATACTAATGTGTAATTGACATTGTTAAGGGTGCATACTATTATTATAAACCGCCCCCCCGGGTCCGCATATTGCGCCAATAATTGGAACGCTACTGAGTCTCTAATCCCAATCAATGTACCTCTACGCTTTGAGGAATAATGAGCATGAAACACATGTGGATACGCTGGGTGTTGAACGCGTCTGCCTTTAAAAGGTGTGTCTCTTGTATTGCAAAAATGTCACAGCTTTGAGCTCGGGCCTCACGCCATAAATTGGCTCTTTTCTGAGGGGAGTTCAAACCCCTAACATTCATGGACACAATTTTAAGTACCATAATGTACATTTATAAACGCTATACAAGTCTTACCACAACCACCTCTACCAGGGAGTGTCAATGTTCGTATGCAGTGAAGATGTCTCCACCCTTTTGTGAAGAATATCGCCTCGCCCAGCCGCCTGGCATGCCTGCGATCAAACTTCTTTCTTAACCTCTCACTCACACACCGTGAGTAGACCGGGTCATAGGATAAAAACGAAACGAGCGATATAAATTTTATATATTTAATAACCCAAGTGGGTCGGTATGGATTAATAGCATATACAGAAATATACAATATTAATATGATCAAGCATAAACATACAAGCAAAAGGGCAATGATACTATACAAAACAAAGTAAAAGGGAAATAAAAGTTTAGAAAAGATACCTGAGCACACAGCTTTGTCCTAGCTGTCTCTCTTCCATGCTCAGCACAATGAATACTAAAAACTCACTCTCACCTCAGTGTGTGACCCCCCCCAGCTACACCCTTCACCTCCCCCTTAGCCAGCCCTCCCTCTCTCTCCTTTGCAGAATCCTCGGACAGATGGGTAGGCACCACATTCCAACCAGTGGGGGAAGGATGGACATCTGGGATATCACACTGACGAGCCAGACCGGCCCTCTCTCCATGGTATGCACATAAAACCATTGGAGTGAATTGACCACCAATGTAAACACAGCTTTACATTCCTACAGATATGTGACTGATAGGAATGAGGAATGATACATGTCCAAGAAAGATACATAAATTGAGGGACTCATCATCACACCTCCCCCTTTTAGAGCGTGTCGGGAGGAAGGAGGAGCCTCCGTTCCTCTTCCACCCGCACCTCCGCAGCCTCACCCCGCCGGGACAGGCCATCGGCATTGCCATGGGCCTGGCCAAGCTTTTGCCGGATATCATAGTTGTATTGCTGCAGCACCAGGCTCCAACGTAACAACCGTCCATTCTGACCGGCAACACGTTTGATCCAAATCAGAGGGTTGTGATCCGTCACCACGGTGAAGTGGCGCCCATACAAGTAAGGCTGCAGATGCTGCAAGGCCCAAACAATTGCTAGGCATTCCTTCTCCACTGTGGCGTAGGCCACCTCCCGCGGCAGTAGCTTTCGGCTGAGGTACTGCACCGGGTGCTCTTGCCCCGGTGAGTCAAGCTGGCTCAGTACGGCACCGAGTCCGTAGGTGCTGGCGTCGGTCTGTAGCACAAGCGGACGTGACTCATCGTACGCCTGAAGTACAGGTGCGTTCGCCAGGGCCGCCTTCAGGGTCTGGAAGGAGTGCTCGCAAGCATCCGTCCACTGGACAGTTTGCGGCAACTTCTTCTTGGTGAGGTCCGTCAAGGGGGCAGCCAGAGCACTATAGTTCGGTACGAACTTCCTATAGTACCCTGCCGTTCCCAGGAAAGACATCACCTGTCGCTTGGTCCGGGGGGGTTGGCCAGGATGTGATTACATCCAGCTTTTCAGGTTCTGGTTTCAGGGTTCCCCCACCTACCCGGTGTCCCAGGTATTGGACCTCGCGCATGCCCAGCTGACACTTTTCCGGTTTGATGGTCAAGCCCGCACGGTGGATCCGCCTCAGCACCTGCACCAGGTGCTGTAGGTGTTCCTCCCAAGTGGAGCTGAAGACGGCAATGTCATCCAGGTACGCCATGGCAAACCCATCGCATCCCGTCAGCAGGGAGTTGACCATCCGCTGGAAAGTGGCAGGGGCATTCTTCATGCCGAATGGCATGACAGTGGACTCGTACAGTCCGAAAGGGGTGATAAAGGCCGATCGTTCCTGGGCCTGAGGGGACAGGGGGATCTGCCAGTATCCCCGACTCAAGTCCATGATGGACAAGTACTGGGCCTTACCTAACCGGTCAAGCAGGTCGTCGATGCGCGGCATGGGGTACGCGTCGTCGACTGTAACCGCATTAAGTTCCCTGTAATCTACACAGAACCGGGTGGTCCGGTCCTTTTTGGGCGCAAGAACCACAGGTGAAGCCCATGCACTGTGAGAGGGCCGAATCACCCCCAGGTCCAGCATCTCGCCAATCTCCTTGCGCATCTGGACCTGTACCTCCAAGGAGACGCGATATGGCGACCGCCGGATAGGGGCATGATTCCCAGTATCCAAATGGTGAATGGCCTGGTCAGTTCTCCCGGGCTTCGCGGAGAACAGACCAGGTAGGGAGTGCAAAACTCCATCCAGCTGGGACAGCTGGGCCTCAGCCAGCAGGGGGGTTCACCTGTGCCTTCTTGTTGGACCCATCCTCCTGAAAATGAGCAAGCAAGTCAACAAGGTCTTCTTCTTCCCCCTCCTCTAACAGACTGCATACCGGAAAGGCACTAGCTTCCCGGTCATGATGATCCTTCATCATGTTGACATGGAAGACCTTATGCCTGTTCCGGCCTGGGGGGCCCCGGGGGCCCCCCCCCTCCCCCCCCCCGGCCCCGCGCGGGGGGCCCCCCCCCCCCCCGGGGCCCCCCCCGGGGCCCGGGGCGGGGGCCCCCCCTCCCCCCCCGGGGGGGGGCCCCCCCGGGGCCCCGGCCCACCCGGCCCCCCCGGCCCGCCGGGCCCGGGCCCGGGGGGCCCCCCCCCCGCCCCCCCCCCCCCCCCTTTGGCCCCGGAACCGCAGGACATCTCCACGACTGGCACACCTTGGATGGCTGTTTCTCCTTCCCAGGACTCTTTCACAAGAGTTAGGGGCCCCCGTACACGTCTCCCGTGCAAGAGCTCAAAGGGGGAGAACCCCGTTGAGGCTTGCGGCACCTCCCGGTAAGCGAACAGCAGGTGCGTGAGATAAGGCTCCCAGTCGCGCCCGTGGGACTCGACTAACATCCTGAGCATCTGCTCCAGGGTGCCATTGAACCGTTCACACAGGCCATTGGTCTGTGGGTGATACGGGCTGGACACCAGATGTTGCACCTCTGTTACCTTACACAGGCCTTGCATCAAGGCAGACATGAACTGGGTACCTTGGTCTGTGAGCATCTCTCTGGGGAATCCAACACGGGAGAAGATGCCTACCAGAGCCTTGGCCACTACATCAGCCCGGGTGGAAGACAGCGCGACAGCTTCCGGGTACCTAGTAGCGTAGTCTACTACCGTTAATATGAAACGTTTCCCGGTGCGACTGGGAATGGACAGGGGTCCAATGAGATCCACAGCCACCCGCTGGAAAGGTTCGGTTATGATGGGCATAGGTATCATTGGTGATTTGGAACCTTGCCCCGCCTTGCCCATCCTCTGACAAGTGTCACATGAACGGCAGTATTTAGCTACATCTGTCCCCATCTTAGGCCAGTAGAATAAGTGGCTGAGGCGAGCCTTGGTCTTAGCGATCCCCAGGTGGCCTGCCAGTGGACTATCATGAGCAATCCGCAACAACTCCACCCGATAGGGTTGGGGTACCACTAAATGTTTCTCCCTGAGCCGACTTTCTTTTCCCTTTGTGGTGATCGTTTCCCGGTACAACCTCCCTTGCTCCCAGTACACGCGGTCCTTGTCCGACTCCAAGGGAGGTTGATCAGCACGCTCCTTCAATGCATCCAGACTGCGGTCAGCTTGGACAGCGTCCCTGAACTCCTGACTGGAACCAGACAGAAGAGATGTGCATGTCACATACCCGCCGGGCTCCTCCGGCTCCAGTGTGGGGAGGTTAGTCAGGGCGGTCTCAGTGCCATCTCCGGGTGACAGAGGGAACGGCTCAGGGGTCGGAGCGCCTTCCACCCCTCTAGCACTCTGGCTGCAGGTTACCACCGCAACACCAGCAGTCCGTCCCTCATCCGGATCGGCCCCGAGATCCCCGTGACCCACCTGACCACCTGGCACATTGTCCTCAGTTGGGGTTGCCCCCAGCATCTCAGAAGAGCTACCTTGTAAACCTGTAAGGCAAGAATTAGCAATTACATTGACATTGCATTCATTCATTGATTCACAGTGAACTGCATGGGGGAATGGCTGAGCCAGGGTCACACTGAGGGGGCTCTCATCACCCGCAGATGTGGGAGGGGCTACAGCCAGGTCAGCATTCCACAATGCCTCATTCACATGCTCACTGATTACTTTAGCTGGACGCACAGCAAGGTGAGACAAAAGGCTGACCCCTCCCTCTGCCTGTGTGACAGGCTTCAACACCTCATTAAAATCATCCTTCAGTACAGACATTTTGTCACAGCGAGGTGGGGCTGCTCCCACCCCGTATTGGGACACCAAGGGCCCCAAATCTCTTCCCAATAGTACATTGGCAGGCAGATCAGACACTAGCCCCACATCACGCATCCCTTTTCCCGCACCCCAGTCCAAATGGACGCAAGCCATGGGCACAGTTATGCGTTCTTGTCCAATACCCTTCAGGGTCAGAGTTTTTCCAGGGATAATACTGTCCGCAGGGACCAAGTCAGGTTGCACCAGAGTAATCTGAACCCCAGTGTCCCGAAATCCCATGACCACTTTACCCCCCACAATGACCTGTTGACTGTTGGCATCGGATTGCAACCCCTCCCTCCCCACCAAGTATACAGATGGGCCAGCTGCCGTGGCTGGGGACACAGGGGGGTTCTTAGAGCGGTTGGGGCACTCCGCCTTGAAATGTCCTGGCTGGTTACAAGCATGACACCGCTGGACCTCTCCTTGGGATTTAGAGGTGGTCCCTGGGGCGCCCAGAGTTCTTGGGACAGGGGAAGTAGAGGGGGCACCTGGGACAGAGTTTGTCTTACCCCACTTGGAGACCGCAGGCTGTGGTGAACTCCAACTTTGCCCCTCCTTCCAGCTTGGGGGTCTCTGCAGTGTGGCTCCTCTCTTGATCCCTTGCTCCCTGGTGGACACATAGTCGTCAGCAATCTCTGCAGCCTTGTCTGCTGTTTTGGGTTTCCAGTCACACACGAACTGACGGACCTCCAGAGGGCACACCTGGAGAAATTGTTCCTTTATCATAAGATCCCCAATTCCCTCAAACGTGGTGACAGTAAGTCCTTTGATCCACTGCCAGAATGTAACCTGTAAGTGGTGCAGAACATCCGCATAGCTCTCTGTGGGACCCCGCTGGATATTCCGGAACTTTTTGCGGTACACCTCCGGCGTGAGCCGGTATCTCCGGATCAGCTCCGATTTGATGGTCTCATAGTCTGCGTCCACTGGTAAGCTCGTGGAAACATCCAGGCCTTTTCCCTTCAGCCGGGGAGACAGGTAACGGGCCCATTCTGCCTGGGGAATATGATGCTGCTTACACACCCGCTCAAATCCCCGCAAAAACGAGTCCAAGTCCCCGTTATCTTCCAAGATTGGAAAGTCCTCGGATCGGATCTTTAGTGCTCGGGCTCCTGGAGTTGGTGCAGGGGAAGGTTGCGCCTGCTGGCAAAGTTCCAGCTTTTTTAGCTCAAGCTGATGCTCTCTCTCCGCCCGGCGCTCTGCAGCTTCTCTCTCCGCCCGACGCTCTGCAGCAGCGGCCTCTCTCTCCGCCCGGCGCTCTGCAGCTTCTTGGTACTGGTGAATCACCTGCAGACGGGCGCTATAGTCACTGGCGTCTATCTGCTGTAAGGCCATTTGCAAGTATAAGTCCGTTACCCCCACAGAACTGGGGTTACTGGTCCCTCCAGGCACAGTTACCTCTGGGGTCCGGGCACCTGCAGAACCGTCTGGCATGGTGATGTTGTCTGGTGCCAGCCTCTCAGGACCTTGCTCCGCCTCCTGCATGGCTATGGTAGCTTCCATATCTGCCATCTCCTGGAGTTCAGCAGCAACCAAGTCCTGCAGACGTTTGGTTATGCTTCTGGTCCCACCAGCCATCCACTGGAAGCCGTTGCCAAATAAAAGATAGGACAGAAAAAAGAAGAAGGGAGGGAACAGTACTGTACCAAACTTTCACCGTATTTTAAGCTTGATCTCATACCGCGCTCGTTCCATAGGATTGCCGCAATCCCCAGTGTCTGCGTGATACCACACCCACACACTGTTACCCTAATATCCCACCACGCTGCCACCACTGTGAAGAATATCGCCTCGCCCAGCCGCCTGGCACGCCTGCGATCAAACTTCTTTCTTAACCTTAACCTCCCACTCACACACCGTGAGTAGACCGGGTCATAGGATAAAATGAAATGAGCGATATAAATTTTATATGTTTAATAACCCAAGTGGGTCGGCATGGATTAATAGCATATACAGAAATATACAATATTAATATGATCAAGCATAAACATACAAGCAAAGGAGCGATGATACAATACACAAAAATAAACAGGGGAATTAAAAGATAGAGAAAATACCGGCATAGGCTCGTAGTCCGTTTCTCTAGGCCACAGCAGAGTTTTGGGCCTAGGGCGCAAGCTTAAGCAAGTTGCATAAAACAATCCTTCTACATGCTGTCCAGAACTAGGCCCTCAAAGCATTCCTCAGTAGGGCAGGCCCTCTCATCTTCTCCCAGATCAGAGCTCCTTACTGCCTCTTTGCTGAATGACCCCAGAATCCAGGTCTGCCCACAGCATATAGCTAGTGCTCCACCCACCCCTTGCACCCAGGCAGCCCCCCTTCTCCCACCTTTGCAGAACCCTCGGAGAGAAGGGGGGAAGTTAAGGCTTGCTATCCCCCATCCCATCTGGCCAGGGATAATAAAAGTGCCTGGCTATAGCAAGCCATCTCCAATGAACACACATAAAACCAGTGAAGCGTATCGTCCAGCAATGTGGACTCAACTAAAGCACCGCATTCCAAGTGGGGGAAGGACTGACCTAAGCAAGTAAAACACACTTCCAAGAAAGATATAAAACTGAGGGTCGGTTCATCACACAGAAATATACAGGATCCTCTGAGGTTAGGTTGCAACAGGAAATGGTGAAGAGTCCTTAATAATGCAAATAATAGTTAACTGAAGATGTCTTTAACTGATAGGAACAGGCCAAACTGAGTGTCAATAGAAAATGCTAACACCCTAATCATACACTTTGCCACCAAAGCCAACTATTGCTGCGTGCACGTCGTAGACCACCGCTGGGCAGAGAACCTGAGCTCAGGCTTACCGACCCGGGTTGTGGACCTTTCTGGCTGAAATAGCTGCTGATGATGTGGTGTCTCCTCCACTGCGAGCGACATTGCCTCTGGACTGTCATACATTCAGTCACAGCTCCTGATGCGGCTTCTCATGAGGCCCGGTTTTCGTCACTCCCCAGCAGCATTCCCCTGTGCGATCTTCTCCCATCTAAGGTGAGGAGTGTAGAAGAGGTCATCTCTGTGCACCCAGCGCTATTCTCTTTTCCCGACAGAAAGTTTCCCAGTGCAGATAGCGACAGATCCTATGCCAGCATCTCTGCCTTTCACAGATGCTAGGAGACTGACTAACTAACATGGCCACATCAGAGCTTCCTGTGTAGCACTTCCTCCTACCAACCAGTCTCTAACAAAGTTTGTGGAGGAACAGCAGGGGGGAAACAGTGGCATCTTGTGGCTAAAGGGCAACACTGCGGGCATTAGTCCATCTCTTATATATATAACAATGAGTTTCTGTCTGTCTGTTCTTTATGTGCAACCAAACAACTGAACTGATCCTCACCAAATTTGGCACACAGGTACATCAGGTGTCCGGGAAGATTTTAAACTGAGTCTCAGCTCTCTAGGATGTACCGTTCCTGAGATACAGTATTCCCAAAAAATGACCAGCATTAGTCAATACAAGACTGCAAGTCTTTCACTCATATTCTAACTGCCAAACACAAGGTCACATGTCCCTTATCAGCCAATAGAAGCTTGCAGGTGCTTACTCTCCTCAGGCACACAGCTTTACACCAGGTTTCCATAGCAACCAAGCTATGACCTGTATTAGTCAATAGCAGTTCGCAGGTCCTTAAATAGTAATATCACGTGTATCAGCCAATATAAGTTCACATTTAATTTACCGGGTTTCCATAACAATACAGCCATAAATAGATTGTACCTAAACTAGACTGCCAATACTGGATGTCAAGTGCAAAACTGTCCAATTCTTATGGGGCCACTACACAAACAAAAAATGAAATATACCCGTGCGAAGCCAGGTCGCCCCCCCCTCACAAACCGCATTCCAGCACACACTATAATGCACTATAGTGGCCCTTACACACACTATTATGCCTCATAGTGGCCCCTGAACACAATATTATGCCGCATAGTGGCCCCTGCACACACGATTTTGCCCCATAGTGGCCCCTGCACACACTATTATGCCCCCTAGTGGCCCCTGCACATAGTATTATGCCCCATAGTGGCCCCAGCACACAGTATTATTCCCCATAGTAGCCCCTGCACACAATATTATGCAACACTGTGGCCCCTGCACATACTATTATGCCCCATGGTGGCATTGCACACACTATTATGCCCCATAGTGGCCCCTGAACACACAATTATGCCCCACAGTGGCCCCTTCACATAGTATTATTCCCCATTGTGGACCACCCATGAACAATTATTATACTCTGGGGTCTTTTCAGACCCCACAGTATAATGATTGGAGACCCAGGGGAGGATATAAACATAAAAACAATGTTACTTACCAGATGTCTCATGAGCCAGGCATGCGTTGCGATGCATAAAGATGTTGGACTGGCCCACCGACGTCTGGGATGTCACCAAGGAGGCCCGAAGCCTGCTGGAGTGCAGAAGTGGTAAGCAACATTGTTTTTTATGTTCCCTCATCTCCCCAGGCCCTCCAATCATTATACTCTGGGGTCTTTTCAGACCCCAGAGTATAATGATAGTAGTGTTTGTAGTATTCACGGGCTGCGGCCTTACTTACCAACCCCCGCTCCTGATCACAGCCGCCTCCGCAGATGGTGAAGCGCAGGCGGTCGTGAGCAGGAGCGGGGATAGGTAAGTAAATAGGGCTTCGTAACCTGCTGGTTTTACACCAGCAGGTAACGGCCTATTCTAAAAAAATTAAATAAAATGTCCTGGGCCCTATGGCAGCCGCTACCACAGTTATCCTGGTATTTCCGCCACTGACTGGACTGTCATACGGGATGTCAGCATTCTTATAAATTGAAACGTTTTTAAACTACTCATGCCTCCCTGCAGCAAAACGCATGGTTGCTGCTCGAGCTAATGAAAACTCTCAGCAGACCCAAGCCCGTCTCCAATCTGACAAGGAATTGTCAGCCACATGCACACAGCTGCACTACATGTTTCCATAACAACCCAGCCATTTTTCTTCACTGCTGTAGGTCAGCTTTAACCCCTTAAGGACTCAGCCCAAAAGTGCGTTAAGGACCAGGCCTCGTTTTTCAAAACTGACATGTGCCACTTTATATGGCAATAACTTTGAGACGTCTTAACTTACACAAGTGATTTTGAGATTGTTTTTTCGTGACACATTGTACTTCATGTTAGTGGTAAACACTAATGAATATTTTTGTATTTATTTATAAAAAAAATAGGAAATTTGATGGAAATTTGGAAAAAAATCGCAATTTTCAAAATGTGAAATGCTCTGCTTTTCAGATAGATAGTCATACCACCCAAATACATTAATACATATTATCTACCATATCTCTGCTTTATATCGGCATCATCTTTTAATCGTCCTGTAATTTATTTTGGATGTTAGAAGGCTTACAAGTGTAACAGCGATTTTGCAGATTTACAAGAAAATTTCCCAAACTAATTTTTTAGAGACCACTTCAGTTCTGAAGAGGATTATAATGGCCTATATATTAGAAATCCCCATAAATCACCCCATTTTCAAAACTGCACCCCTCAAATAATTCAAAATAATATTTGGGAAGTTTGTTAACCCTTTAAGAATTTCACTGGAATTAAAACAATATGGAGGTGAAATTTAGACATTTAATTTTTTCCCACTAATTCCTTAATTTAGCCCTAAAATTAACACATTCACAAAGGGTTAAAGGAAAAAATGCATCTCACAGTTTGTTATGCAATTTCTCCCGAGCACGGAAATACCCCATAAGTGGGTGTAAACTGATGTTTGGGCGAATGGCAGCGCACGGAAGGGAAGGAGTGACACTGGGCGTCTGAAAAGCAGATTTTGCTGGAATAGTTTTCAGGTGCCGTGTCTCATTTGCAAAGCCCCTAGAGTACCAATACAAAGGAAAACCCCAAAAAGTGACCCCATTTTGCAAACTACACCGCTCACAGAATTCATATAGGGGTATAGTGAGCATTTTGACCTTACAGTCGTTTCACAGATTTTGCTAACACTGGGATGTATAAATGAAACATTACTAAAATGTCACTTTATCCCCAAAGTTTTCATTTTCACAAGGGGTTAAAGGAGAAAAAGCACCTCACAGTTTACAAAATAATTGCTCCTAAACACAGCAATACCCCATATGTGGTCGTAATCTGCTGTATGGGTACATGGCAGGGCTCAGAATGGAAAGAGCGCTATTTAGCTTTTGGAGAGCAGATTTTGCTGGAATTTTTTTCAGGTACCATGTCGCATTTGCAGAGCCCCCAAAGTACCAATACAGTGGAAACTCCCTAAAAGTGACCCCATTTTGGAAACTACACCCCTCACAGAACATATCAAGGGGTATAGTGAGCATTTTGACCCTACAGCTGTTTCACAGATTTTATTAACATTGGGACATTAAAATGAAAAATTACTTTTTTTCCAATAAACCGTCAATTTAGCCCCAAATTTTTCATTTTCACAAGAGGACAAAGGAGAAAAAGCTCCCAAAAGTTCGTTACACAATTTCTCCTGAACCAGAAATGCCCCATATGTGGTTGTAATCTGCTGCATGGGTACATGGCAGGGCTCAAAATGGAAAGAGCGCTATTTAGCTTTTGGAGGGCAGATTTTGCTGGAATAGTTTTCGGATGCCATGTCGCATTTGCAGAGCCCCTAAAGTACCAATATAATACAAACCCCCAAAAAGTGACCCCATTTTGGAAACTACACCCCTTATAGAATTTATCTAGGGGTATGGTGAACATTTTGACCTCACAGCTGTTTCACAGATTTTATTAACATTGGGACATTAAAATGAAAAATTACTTTTTTTCCAATAAACCGTCAATTTAGCCCCAAATTTTTCATTTTCACAAGAGGACAAAGGAGAAAAAGCACCCCAAAGTTCGTTATACAATTTCTCATGAACACAGATATGCCCCATATGTGGTTGTATTCTGCTGCATGGGTAAATGGCAGGGCTCAAAATGGAAAGAGCGCTATTTAGCTTTTGGAGGGCAGATTTTGCTGGAATAGTTTTTGGATGCCATGTCGCATTTGCAGAACCCCTAAAGTACCAATATAATGGAAACCTCTCAAAAGTGACCCCATTTTAGAAACTACACCCCTCAAGGAATGTATCAAGGGGTATTATCATTTAGAGCCTAAAAATGCTTCCCAAAAATTAATGTACAAAGTGAAAATTAAAGTTTTTAAAGAAATATCCAATATCAGTGCCTAATACGTTGCGGCCACTTTGTGGCATCAGAGACATGAACTCCTAAAACTATTAAGTGGGCTATCCCGGGGACAAAAAAATTATATATGTGGGTATAAACTGCTGCTTGGGCACGCAGCAGGGCTCAGAAGGGAAGGAGCACTGTGGGGTTTTTTTAGCTTTTGGAGTACAGATTTAGAGGGACTTTCTGGTCGCCATGTTATTTTTGCAGAGCCCTGGAGGTGCCAGTAAATTGGAATTCCCCAAGAAGTGACCCCATTTTGTAGGGGCAATTTTAGGGTCTCTGCAAATGTGACACGGCGTCCAAAAAAACAACAATCTAAATATGCGCTCCAAAAGCACATAGCGCTCCTTCACATTTGCGCCCTGCTGTGTGCCCAAATGGCAGTTTATGCCCACATGTATGACACTGGTGTACCCAGGATAACGTACTTAATGCCATATGTGGGTATAAACTGCTGTTTGGGCACAGCCAGGCACAGAAGGGAGGGAGAGCTATTTGGTTTTTGGAGCATAGTTTGGTTTTTGGACACCATGCCACTTTTGCAGAGACCATGAATTGTCAGTAAAGTGGAATCCGCAGACATGTCACCCCATTTTGGAAACTATACCCTTCAAGGGATTTAGCAAGTGGGGTAGCGAGCATTATTAACCCTTAAGTGTTGCATTCTTTTAATTTCCAGAAATGAATGCGCAGCTGATAATGAAAAGTTAAAAATGAAATTTTTCTATAGCTACGCCATTTCAGTGCCCAATATGTTGTGCCCAGTTTATGTCTGCACAGACACACACTCCAAAAACTGGTGAGCGGGGATCCCGGGCACAACAGCTTTTGGAGCGTTCATCTCTGATACAAGCCGGGCACAACATATTACGCACTGAATTGTCGTATTCCTGGATAAATTGTCATTTTCACCTTTCACCATCAGCTGCGTATTCATTTATGGATAATAAATTATAGAAACACTTGGGGGTTAAAAATGCTCACTTTACCACAGAATAAATTCCTTCAGGGGTGTAGTTTCCAAAATGGGGTGACATGTCAGGGGATTCCACTGTACTGGCATTTCAGCTCTGCAAAAGTGCAATGGCGTCCAAAAACCAAACCGTCCAAGTCTGTGCTCCAAAAACCAAATAGCGCTCCTTCCCTTCTGTGCACGGCTGTGCCCAAACAGCAGTTTATACCCACATGTGACATTAAGTACGTTATTCTGGGTACGACAAGTGTAATACATGTGGATATAAACTGCAGTTTTGGGAACACAGTAGGGCACAGAAGGGAAGGAGCGCTATGTAGCTTTTGGAGCGCAGATTCAGATGTTTGGGATCTGGATGCCATGTCATGTTTGCAGAGCCTCTAAAGTACCAGTAAAGTGGAATCCCCTAGGGAATGACCCCATTTTGAAAAGTGCACCCCTCAAAGAATTTATCAAGGGGTGTAGCATTAGTATCCCAGACGTGACTGCACAGCGGATGGGGAAAAGTGAATATGTAAGCTGTGCGTAGAACATTGGGTACACAAAATTCCCTACTATTTCCCCAGTAGTTCCTATTATTGGGGAGGTCGCTCTGGGGGTCACTTCTGGTTTATTATCCCTCGTAAACTCTAAATCTGGTTTGTACCCTAATATACGCTTGTACAGCTTATACATTCCCTTCCTGCCGCAGTTATGTTCTAATGATTTGGCGATTTTTGGGGGTTTTTGTCTTCACATTGTACGAGCTATATTTTCTTTATTTCTCTGGTGATGTAGCCATATGAGGGCTTGTTGTTTGCAGTATGAGATGTAATTTTTAATGACATCATTTTTAGGTGCTTACAACTTGTTAAATAAATTTTATTAACTCTTTCTTGGTGGGTTAAAAAACAACCCCATTAATTCTGGCACTGCGTTTTACCGTTTAAATTTTTCATCATGCAGCGTAGAGCATAAGTAACATGTTATCTTTATTCTACGGGTCGGTACGATTACGGCGATACCTCATTTATACTGTTTTTTTATGCAATACCAATTTTGCAGAACAAAAACCCATTTGGGGACATAAATCAATTTTTTTTGCATCGCCATCTTCTAAGATGCGTAGCATTTTTATTTTTCAGTTTAAAGAGTTGGTTTAAGGCTTATTTTTTGCGGGACAACCTGTGCTTTTTATTGGTACTGTTTTGGGGTACATATGACTTTTTGATCACTTTTTATGGCATATTTTGTAAGGTGAGATGGCAAAAAATCATTACTTTTGGCGTTTTTTTCCCCGACGTTCACTCTGTACATTTAATATGGTTTCAGTTTTATTGTACAGGTTGTTACGGACGTGGCGATACCAAATATGTATTGTTTTTATAAATTTTTTAGGTTTATTTTTTATATAATTCATTTTATATAGGAAAAGGGAATTTTTGGGGCTTTATTCTTTTATTAATTTTTTTCACATACTTTATTTATTTATTCACTTTTTTTACTTTTTCATGTGTCCCATTAGGACACCCGAGCCAGAGATGCTTTGATCTCTGGCTCAGTACTATAGACTGCAAGACACGAGCATGCTCGTGTCTTGCAGTCTATACAGGAAGTCGGCGCTATGGGAACACAGCGCTGATTTCCGCAGGTCTCGGCAGGATCAACCAGGTAGTGGGGTCTCCAGGCAGCCTGGGGTCACTTGGCAGACCCCAGGCTGCAGATTATAGATATCGGCACCCCCCCGATTTTGCCGCGGGGGGGGTGCCGGGGGGGCGGCAAGATGGCGGAACCCCTTGGATGCCGCGGTCATGTTTGACCGCGGCATCCAAGGGGTTAAAACCTCCGATCGGAACTCAGTTCCCCCGGGCGGGGTTTGGGGGGGGGGGTTTAATGTTAGGTTACACAAACAACCCCGTTCCGATGCCACCCGCTCAAGTAGTGAGCGGGCGGCCGGCATCGGGCGTAGTATTATGCCCTGGTGCGTGAAGTACCTAGCGCCCAGGACGTAATAGTACGTCCAAGGTCGTTAAGGGGTTGAAGACCCAGCATCCACCATAATAGTAGGGCGGATGTCGGGAAGGGATTAAAAATTTTCTGGGGACACATTTCCATTTAATACTTAAGTATATAAAATCTAACAAAAATAACCCAATTAGCTATTTTAGGCCCTGCATAAATTGATCATATGCTGAGGTCATGTGCTGATGTGTATCATATGTTGTTGTCTCCTCACTTACATGACTTATTTCCAAGAATAAAATATGGTGACATCACCAAGATAGTCTAAGGTAAGGGTCTAGGCTGGAAATTCATCAAGACCGCCAATTTGCAACTGTTTTACGCCACTTTTGTGACATAGGGGATTTGATAAATATGCCTACTAGGGCATCAAAAGATCCTCTGGGGGGCCAATCTCAGGCTTAATAACAAGTCAAACGAATCATTTGATGCTGATTTTTTGATATATATGTATATGCAATATTAACAACAATTGTGGGCATGTTGTGGGTGGTAATATGGTAATTCAGTTACTAAGGTGGGCCCATGGCGCCTTACCAGAAGTCTCACTGGATAAAAAATCTTATAATTACAGTTAGACTACTACCGTGTTTGTCCAAAAATAAGACCTACCCCGAAAATAAGCCCTAGCTAGATTTTCCAGGTTTTTTGGAGTAGGTTTGAAATATAAGCCCTACTCCAAAAATAAGCCCTAGCTAATTTAACCCCTTCCCGACATCTGCCGTGCGATTACAGCAGATGCCGGGTCCTTAAAGATGGTGGCCTCTCTGCTGCAGAGCGGCTACCATAGCTGCCGTACCGGGTCTCCGCGGAGACCTGGGTATGCCCGCGTCAGTTCTCCCTGCCGGGGCGCCCCCCCCCCGGCCCGCGGGGCGCCGCGGGGGGGCCCCCCCCGCGCCCCGGGCCGGCCCCCCTATAGCTCCTACTATACTATAGCTACAGTCCCTATAGCCCCCCCCTCCAAATCAACCCCCCCCAAAGCAGAGCAACTATCCCCGTGGCCGGTCCCCACTGGCCCCGTACCTTTCACGTTGCAGGTCGGCTCCCGCGCTGCGAGATCGCAGGAGCCGACCTGTTTCTTATGAAGGCTCCCAGGCCTGTCATAGGAATATTACTATTGAGGTCCAGCCTCAATAGTAATATAGATAATCTCCCATAGACTGCAATACGTTGTATTGCAGTCTATGGAATGATTGCAGGTTCAAACCCCCTAGGAGGGGTTAATAGTAAAAATAAAAAAAAAGTTAAAAAATATTAAAAAACAAAACAATAAAAGTTCAAGCCCCCCCGCCCCCACTTTCACTAGAATACATATAAAACTAAAATATTACTGTGAAACACATACACATTAGGAATCCCTGTGTCCGAAAACGCCCACTCTACAAACTTATACAAATATTTTACCTCTGTGGTGAATGCCGTAGCGGAAAAAAAAAAATCAAAAGTGCCGAACTGCTGTTTTTTTGCTGTTTCACCTCTGATAAAAGTTGAAATAAAATGCGATCAAATGTGTGATTGTTGTTCATGGAAAAAATTAAGACCTACCCCGAAAATAAGCCCTAGCCCTTTTTTCGGAGCAAAAAATAATATAAGACCATGTCTTATTTTCGGAGAAACACGGTATTTGTACATGTATGTGACATTCAGGGCTACCAACTGTTGATGCAAAAATTATTCAGTGAGGATCAATGCATGTCACTGGGAAGTCATCACATGTGCCAAGGCCTCAACTTCAAGAAAGGAGCAGATGATCTGGTTCATTCATTTTTATGAGTGAATTATAACCTATTATAGTGTGACCACGCCGGGAGGACCGTGCAGGAAGCTGGACTGTCACGGTGACCTTATAGGCGCCAGAACTCCCAGGAGAGGTACACAGGGTAATAGGGAGAGTCAATTAGAACTGACGCCAGTTGCAGTAAGGAGACACCCGCAGGTCCCTGGGCTGAGATGGTGAGTGGGTATCAGTACTCCTCTCCAACAAGGAGCTGGAGAACAGGGAATAGCGGTAAGGAAGGCAATCTCCAGGCCAGGATCAGTTTCCTAGTCCAATAAACTGCTTTATTGGACCAGGCATCTGCTGGTTCACTTGTCCTGTAGCGGTGAGCTGTGGTAAAGTGGCTTGTAGCTGACTGAAACCTCCCCATGAATTAGCAGAGAGTCTTAAATGTCTACAGGTCCAGCTTCTGGTCCACTGCAGAAGCTCAGTTAACTTATAGAGGAAGGTGCAGGCGGCCAGGGTTGTAATTTTGCTCAGCCTGATGTAATCCGGTACTCTTACTGATAGTAATGCTGGGCGCTGTAACATGGCTTATCTCCCCTGCTGCTGCTGTGGCACTTCCTCACAGCACACAGTGTCTAAACCACAAAATGGCTACTGCCACACTGATACTTGCTTCTTCTTCCCAGGCTGTATGCTTACAGAATACTACTTTCTCTCTCTGCTATGACTATTTCCTGTTCCAGCTACAGATCCGCCCACTATATTGTGTGGTGCTAAATTTAACATTATAGGGACCACAACTCACCAGGATAACTAATATAACTGCGAACAACTGCTTCCGGTAACCATCAATGAGTTTCTTACAATGCTCTGCTGGAATTTTAGACCATTCTTCTTTGGCAAATTTCTCCATGTCCCTGAGATTTGAAGGGTGCCTTCTCCAAACTGCCATTTTGAGATCTCTCCACAGGTGTTCTATGGGATTCAGGTCTGGACTCATTGCTGGCCACTTTAGAAGTCTCCAGTGCTTTCTCTCAAACCATTTTGAGAGGTTAAGTCAACTTTAATCCATTTCAACTGGCTGCAAGTGTGATTTAGTTATTGCCACCACCTGTTATGTGCCACAGGTAAGTAACAGGTGCTGTTAATTACACAAATTAGAGAAGCATCACATGATTTTTCAAAGGGGTGCCAATACTTTTGTCCACCCCCTTTTTTATGTTTGGTGTGGAATTATATCCAATTTGGCTTTTTGACAATTCTTTTTGTGGTTTTCCATTGACGACAAATTAAATGAAGATATTATTACCAAAGCATTTGTGATTGCAATCATTTTCTGGAAGAAATTGAGTATTATCTGACAGAATTGCAGGGGTTCCAATACTTTTGGCCATCACTGTATAAAGGACATGGACATAAAGTCCAGACTTTCAGCTTTCATTTGAGGGTATCCACATTAAATTTGGATGAAGGGTTTAGGAGTTTCAGCTCCTTAACATGTGCCACCCTGTTTTTAAAGGAACCAAAAGTAATTGGACAATTGACTCAAAGGCTGTTTCATGGACAGGTATGGGCAATTCCTTCGTTATGTCATTCTCAATTAAGCAGATAAAAGGCCTGGAGTTGATTTGAGGTGTGGTGCTTGCATTTGAAAGATTTTGCTGTGAAGAAAACATGCGGTCAAAGGAGCTCTCCATGCAGGTGAAACAAGCCATCCTTAAGCTGTGAAAACAGAAACAAACCATCCTAGAAATTGTTACAATATTAGTAGTGGCAAAATCTACAGTTTGGTACATCCTGAAAAAGAAAGAAAGAAAGCACTGGTGAACTCATCAATGCAAAAAAAACCTGGACAGCCACGGAAGACAACAACGGTGGATGATCGCAGAATAATTTCCATGGTGAAGAGAAACCCCTTCACAACAGCCAACCAAGTGAACAACACTCTCCAGGAAGTAGGCATATCAATATCTAAATCTACCATAAAGATAAGACTGCATGAAAGTAAATACAGAGGGTTCACTGCACGGTGCAAGCCACTCATAAGCCTCAAGAATAAAAAGGCTAGATTGGACTTTGCTAAAAAAGCCAGCACAGTTCTGGAATAACATTCTTTGGACAGATGAAACCAAGATCAACATCTACCAGAATGATGGAAAGAAAAAAGTATGGCTCAGGCATGATACAGCTCATGATCCAAAGCATACCACATCAACTGTAAAACACGGTGGAGGCAGTGTGATGGCTTGGGCATGCATGGCTGCCAGTGCACTCGGTCACTAGTGTTTATTGATGATGTGACACAGGACAGAAGCAGCCGGATGAATTCTGAGGTATTCAGAGACATACTGTGTGCTGAAATCTAACCAAATGCAGCCAAACTGATTGGTTGGCGTTTCATAATACAGATGGACAAGGACCCAAAACATAAAGCCAAAGCAACCCAGGAGTTTATTAAAGCAAAGAAGTGGAATATTCTTGAATGGCCAAGTCAGTCACCTGATCTCAACCCAATTGAGCAGCATTTCACTTGTTAAAGACTAAACTTCAGACAGAAAGGCCCACAAACAAAACCTGCTGCAGTAAAGGCCTGGCAGAGCATTAAAAAGGAGGAAACACAGCGTCTGGTGATGTCCATGAGTTCAAGACTTCTGGCAGTCATTGCCAACAAAGGGTTTTCAACGAAGTATTAGAAATTACCATTTTATTTACAATTATTTAATTTGTCCAATTACTTTTGAGCCCCTGAAATGAAGGGATTGTATGTAATAAATGCTTTATAGTTCCTCACATTTTTATGCAATCATTTTGTTCAACCCAACTGAATTAAAGTTGAAAGTCTGAACTTCAACTGCATCTGAATTGTTTTGTTCAAAATTCATTGTGGTAATGTACAGAACCAAAACTAAAAAAATGTTGTCTCTGTCCAAATATTTATGGACGTACTGTAACTGTACCATATGCACGTGGGTGATATGTCAGGCCTGACACAGTTAGCACAGATACCATTATTTATGGTATTCTTAACCTGTTTTGAAAGATAAGACAACAACAGTTTAAAGGGGATATCCAACTGTTCCCTTGTGCACCTTTTTCTTGGCTCTATTTTACTGGAAACTCCGTGTATCACTGTTATTTACAAGTAGTGAATCTGTGAACAAACTACATTTCCCATGATTCATCTGCCTATTACTCTCTGTGTACCCCTCCCTTCTCCACTCTCCCCTCCAATGAAATCACAGGTAATAAATCAATCACACATCTGAGGTTACATATTGCTGTGATGTTTTGTTTGTGAGCTCCTTCCCCCCTTCCCTCTGTGAGAAACAAACACACAGAGTGAGAGCAGGGAGATGCATCATGGGAAATGCAGTTTGTTCACAGACTCACTGCATGTAAATAACAGTGATACAAGGAGTCTTAATTAAAATAAAGCCAAAAAAAAGGGTACAAAAGCGAACAGTGAGTATTTAGCACTGTAGTGGATGTATTTGCAGATAATTTTTGAAAGCTGGATAATCCATTTAAGGCTAAGGCCCCACATAGCGAAACGCAGCTAAAAAACACTGTGGATAAAACACAGCGGAAATGCATCACGTTTGTTTCTGCAACACTTTTCATCGTGTTTTTGCTAGGTGTTTTTCTCAGCGGATTTTCTTCACTTATTCAACCTATTAGAGAAACGCCAACGTTTCCTCTGGTATAATTGATATGCTACGATTTTCAAAAACGTGGGTGTTTTTGAAAATGCAGCTTTTCCACAGTGGATTTTTTTCTGCAATGTGTGGATGAGATTAGCCAGAATCCCATTCACTTTGCAGGCACTGTAAAACGCAGCATTTTTATCCGCTGCGTTTCGCAGCGGCAAAAACATTGCATTTTCACAACGTCGGGCTTTAGCATAAAGGGGTTTATCCAGGATCTGATGGTATTTGATCCCGATGACCTATCAATAGGATAGGTCATCAGTATCAGATCGGTCAGAGTTCTACAAAGATGATCGGGATGGGGTCTGGGTGTCCCCGACTCGTCTGATACTGATAGTCTATCCTGTGGATAGGACATCATTATCAAATATCTTCAGATCTTGGACAACCACTTGAAGCTACATTCTTATGAAAAATGTTATTGATATGTGTGTTTTATTGGGGCATAGCTATATGAAGGCTATAGTTGCAGTCACACCTAGGCCTGGGGTACGTATAATAAAACACCAGTGCCATAAATTGTACATGGTAGCTGATGGGTCCTATTACAGAAATTTCATTAGGAACCAGGATGTCCTGCTTTGGTGAAACACAGTTAGGTCTGTTTCTATGTATTAGATAGCTAGGAAATTGCTTGAAAATCTGTGTAAATTCCAGATATTTTTGTCCTGACCTGAGTCTGTATCTCTGTTATTTCCTTCAGATTTTAGTGGCCAAGGCTGTATATCAAAATAATCCTTTAAAAAGCCACAAATGTACAGTTCTTGTAACTGTGTCAGCCAGAGCAGCCCCAGTGAAGGGTATTTCTATATTGCTGAAATCTAATCTGAAACCTTGTGACTCAGTAGTCATTCTGAAAATGGATGTGAGGATATCCTAGATGTATGAATCAGTCCATTACACGATTAGAAACCCTCCACAGTTTCATTATTATGGTAAGCATAGTGTCCATGGTATATTACCTGGTGTAGTCACTAAAGTATGTTACTGTTTATAGGTAGTTATTTATTTATTTAATACTGTCACTTCTAGACTATCGTTCAATGTAAATGGGCCTTAAAGGGGTTATATTACCTCGGAAATCACTTTATAAATTGGTTGCCAGTAAAATCATCTGTTTGCTAGGAGTCCAATGCTTGATCATTTACCCTGTAGTAACTATGGAGCGGTGCTTGAAAATGTGTGAACCCTTCAGAGTGTTCTGTATTTCTACATAAATTTGACCCAGATTTTCACAATTCCTAAAAGTACTGTATATAAAGAGAACCAAATAAAACAAATGAGTCAACAATATTAGAACATTAAATATTAGGTCATTTATTCATAGATATCCATCACATATCAGTGAGTGACAGTAGTATGTGAAGCTTTGCTTTCAGTATCTGCTGTAGCCCCCTTGTGCAGAAATAACTCCATCTAAATGTATCCAGTTGTTGATTAATCCTGCACATTAGCTTAAAAAGGATTTTAGCCCATTCCTCCACACAAAACAGCTTCAACTCTGTTCTGTTTGTGGATTTCCTCCTACAAACTGCTCGCTTCAGGTCCTTCCTCAACATTTCTATTTGGTTAAGTACAGAACTTTAACATGGTCATCCCAAAACCTTAATTTTATTGTTCTTTAACAGTTATTTTGTAGAATGGATTGTATTTAGGATTGTTGTCTTGTTTCATGATCCATGTTCTCTTGAGATTCATCACCTAGACAGACATTGTGACATTTTTCTTTGGCATTTGCTGGAATAATTCAGAATTAATTGTTCTATCTATGATGGCAAGCCATCCAGGCCCATATGTAGCAAAACAGGCCCAAGCATGATACTACCACCACTATGTTTCACAGATGGTATGTTTTTATGCTAGAACGCAGTGTTTTTCTGTTTCCAAACATAACACTTCTCATTTAAACCCTCCGTCCACAAAACATTGTTCCGATAGCCTTCTGACTTGTCCAGGTGATCTTTAGCAAACTGTAGATGGGCAGCAATGTTTTATTTGGAGAGCAACTACTTTCTTCTTGCAATCCTACACATGCACACAATTGTTGTTCAGTATCCTCCTGATTGTGGACTCATGAACGTTAACATTATTTAAAGGGGCTGTCCAGTTTCAGCAAATATATGTTATTTGTATATTGAAATGGTATAGTTTTAAAATATATCTTTGCATCAGTACCTTGCCGGTTTCTAGATCTCTACTTGCTGTGATTCATTGTTTATTTAAAGTGGATAGAAATTAGTCCATGATCATGTGATATACAGTCCATGGTCATGTGATGCACACACAGGTGCACAGCTCGTTACATTCACAGCACAGTAATCAGACATCTGTCTGGTAACGAGCTGTGCATCTGTGTCCTCTGCTTCTGGCTCTGCACACTGTATACAGTAGTACTGGGCCCTTCAATCCCGAATAGGTGATATATGATATAGCAGGGAAAATGTTAAATGGAGTAATTCTAAGTAATACTTAGCCAATACCCAGCACATGGATGGGGAGAAAAGGAAATAGGATGAATCATATTGATGAGAACTGCTATCATGTAAGTATGAGTCAATCTGCCCATCTGACTCCTGATAATAGATGAGTAACAGCAATTGAAATGCAAAGGAACTAACCCATTGGTTGTAAACACTGTAGCCTTGCTAGTCATGTTTGGGGTTACTATGTGTCTTTTCTGTTTTGCTTGCACTAGACTTAATGGTGGGGGAGGGGGCCAAAGTAAAAACTCCTGAGCTATTAAACATATTAGAAGGAAGTTCTTGGAAATTCCCTGATCAGCCATGATAGACTTGTTTACTGGCAGATGAACAATCAAATATGTTTCAGCTGTAAGCCATCATTTCATTGTAAAAAAAAGCTTATTTTGCACTTACAGTACTGTGCAAAGTTACACTTTGTTAACCCTTGCTTGGGAACCAGAAACACGGAAACCCTGCGTTTACCCGCAGAAAGAGTATAATGGGGTCCACTAAGTTTCCGCCCGAAATCGGCGGACTTTTCTCTACGCATATTTTAAGTGAAATGGTGGGACGGAGTCCCCTAACGGGCACGCAACGCTTGTGTGACCGCAGCCTTATTTGTCTCCATCTATATGCCTCCTCTTATTATATATTTCCAATTATTATATGTTTATCATAATTAGTTATAACCTTTAGGTAAAAATTAACATTAGACCAAATTAATTAAAGTAATTGCAAGTGCAGGTTCTGAATTATTACTGAATGTTTTTAACTCTTTAGTGTTCTGTTTTGGCCCTTAATAACCAAGCTGCAACGTGTCTGCCTCTTTGGGTCTCTGCTCCACCCTCCGCTCCCACGCTGCGGCGCAGGAGGCGTGTTCAGTTTGATTCCTTGCTTAAGGTTCTTGTTGCTCAGTTTGAACACTGTCCTAGTACTACTACTAATGTAATTCAATTTCAGCCACACCCGACTCCTGCACCTTGTTTCTTTCTGCTCCTCAGATAGTTAATCATAGCCTTGCCTGGCCTGTGTGATTGACAGCCTGTCTACCAGTCATGTCTGGGGTAGCTCCTGGACTTCCTATAAACAGGTCATCAGCTCACACATGATCGCTGGCTATTGCTATTCTGTCCTGTGACCTTGTCCTTGGTAAGCTGTTCCTTTGCTATTGTATTGTATTACTCACCTCTGACCTTTGGCTTCCTTTTGACTACTCTTTTGGATTACGATTTGGTTCTGCTTTGTCTCTCTGGTTTTGACCCTTGGCTTGCTGACTCCTCTTCTGTGTTGTTAGTCTTGTCTTGTTCTGTGTTACACTTATTTCTAGGAAGGGTTTTGCCGCTCAGTTGCTCCTGTCATTAGGACAGTGTGGCAATTAGGTAGGGACAGGGCCTGGATCTAGGTCTAGCTTAGGACTCACTGTCTGTCTTCCCCTTCTTCCAGCAGCAGTACTAGGGAATTGCACAACTAGCAATTCCCTTACACAAGCAATTTTTTGCATTTATCCGCCCTTACATAACAGAAGTCATAACTTTTTTTTTATTTTACTGTTAGTGTATATATATATATGAGGGCTTGTTTTTTGCAAGACAAGCTGTAGTGTTTAATGGCACCATTGTGGGGTAGATACTGTATATCTCATGGAGTAACTTTTATTAACTTTCTTAAGGGAATGGAAAAAAACTGCAATTTCACTATTGTCATTTTATGCAATAAATTTTCTACCGTTCACCATACAGTTTAAATTCTGGCATTTTCTTTACATTTTTTTTGTTGCTTACCAAGCTGGGAAATAACATTACAGTTTTAGGCCGGCCTCCCATGTGGCATAAAGGTCACGGCAAAAAACGCAGCATTTTACAGTCTAGCGAATCCCATTCACACATAGAAGAAAAATATGCGCAGCAGAAATGCTGTGATTTCCAAAACCATTGCGTTTTTGGAAATCGCAGCATGTCAATTATACCTACCGAAACGGCGGCGGTTCCCCTTTAGGTATAATGGAAGCAGAAGGTCCGCAGAGGAAATCTGTGCAGACGTTATATGAAAAGCGCTGCGGGAAAAACTGCGATGTGTTTCCGCCGCGGTTTTTCCCACAGCGCTTTTTCGCTGCGGCCCGCTATGTGGAGCCTTAGCCTTACTGCTCAGGGCAATTTGTGTGTTTTTATTTTATTTTTTTACATAACATTTTGGGATGGTGGATTAATGTTTTATTATATGTTAACTTTGAACTTGTGATCTTGTGTAGTACAATGTATTATGCCATCAGTGCTGAACTGAGAGGCAATCTATTATGCCAAACATCTGGTACAGGCATGTATTGAAGGTAGACCTGGAGGCCTTTATTGGGCCACCTGTTAGCATATACTGACAACAGCACCCCATGATTGTGATTTCAGGGGTGCCGATGCTTAGTGGGGAGAGCCTCCTTCTTCTAAAGTCATTTAGATGCCACGGTCGCTGTTGACCCCAGCATGTAAAGGGTTAATGCTGCTGGATCTATGTTTTTTTTTATCTTGTCACTACCTGCTGCTGTGTCTGTACTTGTGGTACTTGTGGTGGATGGTGAGATAGGGAGAGAGGAGAAGCCCTCACACTGGAATCACAGGAGTCATTCAAAATAGCTTTTTACGTCCTAATGCTGAATTGGCTCAGGAATTAGGAAATAAAAAGGCTGCACAGTGGCCAAAAGTGGTTAAGGGAATGTTTTATGGACGAAAGATTTTTTACCAACTATTCAGACACAACTAACTTTCAGACAATGACTATTGGTTGGCTAAAATTATTGCTTTTAAAATTCCACCTGACAAAATTTTGTTATGATTGAAATTCAGTCTGATGTGTATGGGCACCTTCCGTGGGCAAACCCAACTTCAATCATTTCTTAAACCAACAGATTGGAACTGTATATGTCTTCTGAGGTTTATTGGTCCAGATAAAGCATGGTGGGTATCCAGCTTTTCCTGTTTATACTTTTGGATAGTCATATAATTCTAGGTAAGTGAATTTTCAAATATTTTGAACATTGTTTTATTATATTACAGTTCATATCGCCACTATTTGTTCTGTAGTTGAACACAGGATGTGAATAGTCTAAAAGTCACAGTTTACTTTCTCACATTTTGATAACAGTCTGCAAAATACAAGAATATCTATAACCACATTGACCCATTTGAACTAAGAAAACAACTGTAGGTGTACACATGGCCAGCTTACTCAATATACATAATATAACCACTTACAGAACCTATTCTTTCTCTTTATGTCTTGTCTTTGCCACAACATACAATGTTGTTGACTGAAAATGTTTTACAGAAACTTTTATGATATGATATGTCAGTCACACATATCATAAAAGTGTGAATTGGGAGGTCTGTCAGTACTGACCATCACTGTTGTTGAAAACAAGAGTCCAGTGGAAAGTTGGCTGTTGATAAACAATCTCTCTTTATTGAAATAAAGGGGCTTTACACAAACCTCCATGTGCTTTTCATAGCTGCTACTACTATTTTAATGAGTGTGCATGTCTTGTGGATATATTATACACGTGTCCATAGAAATCACCTTTGCTTTAAAGGGGTGTTTGGGCTAAAAAGAGCTGTCTTCTTCTGCCTCCATTCTCAGAGAATAGCTGATCAGTGATTTCAGATTGCTGACCGATAGAAAATCACTTTAGAGCTAAGGCCCCATGAAGCCAAACACAGCAAAAAAATGCTTCGGAAAAAAATGTGCCGGAAACACATTGCATCGTTTTTCATTGCATTTTTGCAGAGTTTTCCTCTGCGGACTTTCTGCACCTATTATACCTATATACGAAAAACGCGCAGATATAATTGACATGCTGCGATTTTCAAAAACATGGGCATTTTGAAAACGCAGATTTTCTGCTGCTGATTTTTTTTTGCAATGTGTAGGCCCCAGCCTTATGTAAACATTATACTGCACAGCTGTTTCCTTGTCTGTGCTGTAACTGATGCATTGCGTTTTTTTTTAATATATAACTAATATAGACTGCTGTACATTACAAGGATAAAATGATTGCTTTATTTTTTTTTTACCAATTTAGCATTATTTGTAGTGACAGCTCCAAAATCTATTTACACTGCAAAATATGGAGACACAGTAGAATTGATATGTAATTTTCCAGTTCCAAAAGAAGATGACCTAAGAAAACTTAAAGTGTCCTGGAAACATTTTCAAATAAATCAAGCAGAAGCAAGACAAATAACAATATTTAGCAATGGGAGAGAAGATGTTTTAAACCAGGAGAACGCATTTAAAGGGAGAGCAAGTCTGGTAATCCAAGAACTGAAAAATGGAGCGGCCATTCTGAATATTACAGAAGTGAAGTTCTCTGATGCAGGAACATATTTATGTGTTTTACAACTTGGTGGATCGGATTACCAAGAGATAACACTTAATGTCCAAGGTTAGTTGTCCAAGGTTAACGGTTATGCTTAGTTGCTGGTGGTCCTGAAAATATCTCACAGTCATTGACTTATCGAACCACACCCGTATGAGGGCATAATACTGCTATACAAGTCAGGCTTTTCCTGCTTAGGGAGGAAAGATGCCTGATATTCTACAGTAATTATCTAACAAAATTAATAATAAATACTACTACTACTAATAATAATAATACTAAATTACAGTGATGATAATAATAAATACTACTAATACTACTACTAATAATAAATTACAGTGAAGGACAGGGCTGAAGTAGATTTGCTCCTACAGTATTTAAATAATAAGGAATGGAGCTTGTACCTCTGGTCCTATTACTGAAATAGGAGCAGCACCTCCTATATAATACACACAGCACAACCACAAATAAAATATAAATATCATCTTTAGAGGAAGTAAGGTGTAACAAGTGTTGGGTATGTTTGGTATGTATGGTTGGTATGTTTCTTGCTTTATTTTTTGTATATTCTATCAATTACACTCAGTGACTTGTTTTACTATTTATATATTTCTGTTTATGAATTGGTGTATAGTCCTGGTGCTACAATTGATGTTCATTTATTTACCAGTATAAAAACTGACCCTTTTAATTCAGGCAAATGACACTCCAGGACTTTAACACTCATGGTTTATCACAGAAACACAAAGGATTGACATAGAAAAAGACCACCATGCCCATCTAGTCTACCCTTATATTGTTACCATTATTATACATGTGTTTATTCCAGGCATGCTTATATTCACTTACTGTAGATTCCCCGAGTACATCTGTTAGAAGTTTGTTCTAACCCTCAAGTAATCTTTCAGTGAAATACTATTTCCTGACACTGCTTCTGATAGGAGCAGGGATCCTAAGGATCACTGGAGGTTCAATCATACAGTCAAGTCATTGGCACAAGCTGCAGTACCAGATACAACCACTTACCACCAGATACAAGATGAATGTGAACACTACATTTCACAGCAGAATTTGGCACTGATTTTAAGGCTGATTTAGCTATGAAACCCTCGACTTGACCCATTTTCGCCATGGGGGGGCTGGATGGGCAGAAATGGGAAAGGAATTTGAAGTGGAAGTCTGCCTCAAGTTCCTCTTCTATTTCTGCAGTGTGAACATACCCTGACTGTGCTGATCAGCAGAGTTCCTAGAGGCAGATCCCCACCAAACATTGATGGCCTATTCTAAGCATAGGAGATCAATATTAAAGTCCTGAAAGACGTACTCAGCATATAAAGTTTTGAAAATTTTTATAAATATAACATAAATATTGATTCCTCATAGTTATTGGGGTTATTAAATGGGTATCTTCATTCCAGTTCATATTCCAGAGATTGTAAATTCTGTTCATTTGATGACTCCATAATAACATGGCTCATAAGAAAGAGTAAAGTGATGTAGATAAATTATCGCAGCGGCCAGACTGCTAAAAAGTTACCATTGAACTCTCTCTAACCACCCTTGCATCCATATGAAAATATGATCATGTGCGATGTTCATCCTCTGGAAGTAAATAGCATTGGTTCCCATTCAGTGACTGAAAACATCTCGTCAAGATCCTGTAAACAGCAAAAAACCTAAGGTACATTGAAAAAAAAAAATAAAAACCCATTTTATTATACAATTAATATTATACAGTACAGCACTATGACAACATTTAAGTAAAACATTAAGTAAAACTAGGAAAATGTACTTACTGGTTCATATATAGTAATACTTATAACATGTCATGCCCTCATTGCTAAGTACAATTGTGTGGAGCAACATGATTTATAACCATATTGTTACTATGCGCATAATGTGTATTTATATTAATATTAATTATGATCTTTATAATGATTTTTTTCATTACAGCATCTTACAGTAGAATTGTGACTTACTCTAATGTATCAGAAGACCATGACATATCTTTGACATGTGAGTCATTAGGTTTTCCTGAGGCAGAAGTATACTGGAAAAAAAAATGGAGTTAATGTAAGTTCATCAGTAAATACTTCCCAAACTCGAACTACAGATGGATTGTACAAAATAATAAGCACACTGAAAGGTGTAGACATAACTCACTACTACCAATGTGTGTTTTGGAACAAAGCACTGAATGAGAAGACAGAAGCTTCACTGAAACATTCAGGTACTTTCTGACAATACATTCATTTACTATAATCAGAGCTAAAGGGCAATATAATGCTGGCAATATAAGGTTTCCCATAGAACATATACTACGCTATCTGTACATTAGGTCAAGGTAACTCTTGCATATGCATGGAAAGATTGTGTATTTCTTTTTTCTACATTTAAAAACAATAGTGTCATGTGCCGTCATGGATGTGAACCTCCAGGTCCACACTGTACATGGCTGTGTAAGGTTGTTTTTTTTGAGGATCATCTTAATTCATCTTTCATACGGAATAAAAAGAAGCCAAAAAATAAATTGACATGAAAATGTCAAACAAATACCCATATACAGTACTTGCCTGGGGAAATAAATAGTAATTAAAAAAGTAAGTAAAAGTCCTGAGGAATTAGATTCTATTGCATGTTTTTATTTCTGGTGATATATATTACTGTACAGACTGAATTTATATTGATAGTTATCACATACGGACCATCCTAGCATGTGACGTGGGAGCAGCTTTCATGTCTAAATTCACCCCAGTCACTCAATCTTGCACTCACCCTTCACTATGGCTGCAAAGTGAGTGTAAATCACATCCCAACACAGTCCACACACCCCAGATATACCCTGCCACCACCTATCGCATTCTGGATTTATACAAATCCAGGACGCACAGACACTCACTGCTCCCAGCAGTCAGACAGCAAATACACTTTTAAAAAGCAATGGATCCCTCAAGCATACCTGGACCATCATTAAAGTTTATGGCGTTGTGCTACAGATAACCTGTGCAGATGGTTAACTCTTTCATTGCTGAACACATTAGCAGTTGCTTTCAGGGAAGGGCTATTGTACCCATTAACTGACAATTTGTAACAGTTATAATCATGAAGTCCTGTATTAGGGTGTGATCTGGTAAAATAGTTTATCACCTCATCTGGTTCCTACTTTGGTGGGGGACCCTCCTTCATGTGATCATTGTGGGTAACCTCTTTTTCCTCAGGGGTCCCTGGGCTTAGACTGGACCACAGTCTGAATTCCCTCATAAGAATTTCTGCTCTCCATCTTCCACTTCCCCTGCTCTGTACTAGAGTAAGGTAAGGTAAGTTTCAGTCTTCTCCATAGCACTGGTTCTAGTACCTGAACCACTCCAGGCTCACTGGTACCATTTCCCTCCTCAGCCTGAGTAGAGATACTTCTAATGCTCACACTCTGAGTCCTACACACCTGGCTACCTCCTCCCTGCTCTAGGTCACCTTCCTGAATATTGGCATCTCTCAGAACCACAGAGCCTTGAGGCACAGGTCCAGAGACTCCATTCTGGCAGCCTTTCAAGTTCTTACCAGCACTAGCTACTAGCTGGGAGACTTCCGGGGGATTGCTCACCTTCCTCATTTTTGAGCCCTCTGATTCTGGCATAAGGTTAAACTTACTCCTGGCACCCTGTCCTCTCTTCCAGACACACTGGCCCCTCAGGATTGTGTCTATTGGTGGTGATGGTTGTACATTGGAAACATACACAGAAATTATTTTCCCCAAATCATTTCCCAAGAATACATAAACAGGTAATTCATTGGACACTCCCACTTCTCAGATACCACTACCCGCACCCTAGTCCAGATGAACCTTGGTGACAGGTACTCCTGGATGGCATCCAGCCACCCCTTTCATAAGACCAATTTGCACCCGAGTCTCTTAATCCCTGACTAACTTTAACACCTACTTTCACAATTTGCATGTAGTGCTGCAAGTTATGTTTCCTACCAGAGACTGGTTGGGTAGATGTGACCACCACCCCTCTCTCTGACCTTACATGGCCCACATGGAGACAGGAGACTTTAGTTACTTTCTGACTTGTTCTTCCTTCCAGCTTGGGGACTTCTGTATTGACAATGCACCCTTGGCTTCTGGTATCCTGTTGGCAGCATAGGAGTCTACAATCTGTGCAGCTTGATTTGTGCTTTTAGGCTCTCTGTCAAACACGAACTGCCATACATCTATGTGGAGGTACTGGTCTTTTGGCATAATATCCCCAAAAGTGGAAACAGAAAGGCCTCTGATACATTGTCGTAAGGTATTCAGCAAGCTGCCTACTACATCTGCATAACTTCCTGTTGGATCCCACTGTAGAGTTAGGAATTTATTGTGGTACATCTCCAGAGTGAGTTTATACTTTTTGATTAGGGTCCCCTTAATGGCACCATAATCCCCATCTAGCTCAGATGTCAGATCCGCAAAAAATTCAAGGGCTTTGCCTTTTAACCCTAGAGTTAAATCCTGTGCCCACCGCTGATGGAGCAGATGATATTGCCAGCAGGTTTTTTCAAACACCTGCATAAAAATGTCCAAGTCTCCATCTTTCACAATAACAGGAAGTTCTCCAGGTGGAGCCTCCATGGATTGATATCCAGTACTTGGGTTTAGGAAGAACTGCTGCTCCTCTGAGGTCAAGCCATCTTTAGCTGGACCTCTTGCTCATGCTGACACTCTGCAGCTACAGCCTCCCTTTCAGCCTGTTGATACTGGAGAATCAGCTGTAGGCGCATTTTAGAGTCATTGTGCCAAGCTTTTCTACGGCCAGTTGCAAAGAAAAGTACAAAGGACTAGGGCTGCTAATCCCCCCAGGACAAATTATCTTTGGGAAAGGGTTCATTGCTGGACTTTCCTGAGTGGTGATGGTTCATTTCCCTATTGTTCCAGGATGTTGCATCAAGTAGCGTTCCATCAGTGTGGATATCAGCAAGTCCTTCGTGTTGTGTAAGGGTCTTGCCAACCGTAGCATCCCTGACACTACTGCAGGGGTCTGGGAGGAAGGACAGAGACAAGTGAGCTCTAATCTCACCCCAGCCACTGTCCCTTCCTATTGCCACAGTTACCCTAAATGGTAAAAGGACAACCTGAAGACAAGCCCTATACTGGGTAAGTGACACAGAGAACAGGACAAGACAAAAACAACACAGAAGCAGAGTGAGCAAGCCAAGGGGTCAGTAACAAACGAGCAAAGCAGTGCAAAGTCAAAATCCAAGAGAATAGTCAGGGGCAAGCCAAAGGGTCAGAGAATCAAGTAACAAAGTATCAAGGAGTATAGAAAGAGAGCAGGCAAAACACAAATGTAATAACCGGCAGCCATGTGAGGGCTGACAACCTGTTTATAGAAAGTCTGGGACCAGCCCCAGAGCTGATAGGTACACAGGCTGTCAATCACTCAGGCCAGGAAGAGATTAACTCTATGCAGTCCAGAGAGAAATGTTCCTAATTACACGGGTGTGGCTTTACACAGCAAGAGAACTAGGACCATGTTCAGACTGAGCATCAAGAAGCTTACACAAAGAACCAAATTGAAGACGCCTCCTTCGGAGGGCGGCGCCGAGACCCGAAACGGCAGAGACGTTACAGTACCCCCCCCCTTTATGAGGGGCCACCGGACCCTCACCAGATAAACCAGTTTTAGTAGGACCCAGTAGAGACGTTACTTGTTCTCAGCTGTTTTGAATCCTCTCCGCTGACAAAGATGGTTGAGAGTGTCTTTAGCACTCTTTTAAAGGTTGCCATGTCTGTTAACAACCTTTTCCAAATAAAATATGGAAAAGAAAAATGGGGAAGGGAGACTCTTTGCAAGTATGTCTCAAAAAAAGCGTTGAGGTAGTCCATATAGAGCTGGTGTATTCCTCAAAAGGGTTCCACCAGCCCATCAGCACTTGATGCTCTAATAATAAAAATAAAATTATCCCACCACAGTCCGCCAATTTGTCATGTATGGACCGTCTTACAGAAAGTAAATTGGAAAATTGTACAACTGTGACAAAGCCACAGGAGTTCTCATGTGACCACAGAAAGACAACAATATATTACTCCTGAATACATCATAAACAACACTTATGTACACACATAAACAATACAAATCACTGACAGTATATACAAGAAAGGGGTTTCAATTAGTAAACACTGACTTTAACCATAACAAGTTTCTCAATTTTCAACTATTTCCATTCTTACAGCATTTAAAATAAAATTAGTAATCCAAGTAAACCAAGATGTGATAAAATCTAATAAAACATTTTTAAATGAAAATTCTTTAGATGTCAGAATTTTTTTGCTTCAGAATTCTGAGATGACTGAAAAAACTGACCTCCAAATGTATATCAGATCTCCTCTAGCTCTGCATTTGTAAGTTTTTATTTTGCTTATTTATATAGCAATATAATTTCTACAGCACTTTACAGATATTGTCAGTCACTGTCCCATATAGGGCTCCTTCGGTGGGAGGAAACCAGAGTATCTGGAGAAAACCCACGCAAACACGGGAAGAACATACAAACTTCTTGCAGATGTTGTGCTTGGATTCAAACCCAGGACGCCAGCACTACAAGGCTAAGCACTGAGTCACCATGCTTTTGCAGTTTGACAGGGATAAATTTGAGGTCACATAGTAGCTCTAAATAGTATCTGCAGTTAGCAGAGACAGAACTCTTATTTATACAGCAACCCATGCCAGAAAAAAAGAGGTCATGCTGTGATCATGTGATTTATTGATGAAGGTGAAAAGTAAGACAAAGAGACTCTGTGAGTACAAAACTATTACTAAAGAGGAGATAGTTTTCCATAAAATATAATGACTGAGCAAAAAAAAAAAAAAAAATCACTGGAGTGCCCCTTTAAATGCGGATGCTCTCTATTGCTCAGTTAATATTTTACAGCCTCCCAGGTGAATCACTGGTGAAAATTTTCTTTAAGGTAACACTTAAGGGTGGGTTCACACTTGCGCCAACACTCCGTCCACCGCGAATCCGCTCTAAATGTCGGAAAACTGGATAGGGAAAGGTTTGCGACGCTTTGCTTAAAAACCCATTCACTTCTATGGGTTTTTAAAGCAATGCGCGGGTGTGCGCTTACACCCTCTGCGCCGCAAAGCCAGTTTTTTTCGTCAGACACAAAGTCCTGCATGTCCAACTTTGTTTCCGACGAAAAAAAACGGCTTCGCAGCACAGAGGGTGTAAACGCACACCGGCACATTGCTTTAAAAACCCATAGAAGTGAATGGATTTTTAAGCAAAGCATCGCAAACCTTTCCCTATCCACTTTTCCAACACTTAGGTCGGATTCGCGGCGGACGGAGTGCTGGCGCAAGTGTGAACCCACCCTAACTAATGTGAATTGTTATTTGTTTATTTCCCATTGTTTTTATAGTGCAGTGTACACAGTGCTCTACAGAGATTGTACAGACTACCTTATTCCCTGTCTCCAAAAGGTCTGATAATCCATTGTCGCTACTGTACCTTAGGCACATACACTCTAATTCATGCAAACATATGCCTTTGTACATGTCTAATTTTTACATATGTTACTATATAACTTTAGTTAAAACATTTCACTAACAGTTAACCAAAAAAGTCTGAGCTACAATAAATATCAAAATATGTAAGCATCAAAGACTCCATACAGTATATATCCATTAAGATTACGGTTATTTCATACCTTAATACTATATGACCTTTTGGCCTTGTAGGGGCCTTTTTCAAGCCAAAGGGAAAATAATTTAAAAGACATAGGGACAGATTTATGAAGACGGGCGTTAGTAAGGACAGTCTTCATAGCCCCTGAGCCAAAAAAGGGTGCACCTTACACATTTTCAAGAAAGTTGCGAGGACGGAGCAGAAATGAAAAAAAAAGTCGCAATATTTTGCTCAAAAATCCTCCTTACTTCTTTGGCCTTGTCCTGATCATTGTGAAAACTGTAACAACAAATCACGCAATAGCCTAAAATATATAGCATCACTTTAAAAACAAAAGCAGGCCACAACATGGGAAATAGTTGCAGATCACCCATATTTAACTGCCTTCATTGTAAACTATTATGTCAGTTCAATCATGGGTATTGAAATCATGTTCCACACATCTATCCCTTATAGCATGTAATTACGTTTGTTTAGGATAGGGTTCTAGCTTGGAATTTCTTGAATACTTTGATGTATGCACAAGATATGAAGCAATTAACTAATTTGTTTACATCTACTAATACGAATTCATTGGCCATCATAATTTTCAACCTAGAAATACAGTACAGTTAGGGCCCTTGCGTTCAAATGAATTATGCATGTGTGTTAGACATAATATGACTCTTGAAGTCTCAGCTATGGCTGGGACAGGCAGTCCTCTGCTCCATCTTCATTATCTCCTAGTGATTCTCAGAAGAAACTCCTCAACTGCTCTTGCAATGTTTACATTTGAAAACAAAAAAGTGAAGTGCCAAATTCTGATGAAAAGCAGGGGAAACAAATGATTTGTATAAGACAGCTGAAACACTGCATTAATTTCCTGTCTATTTCCTCTTTTATAGATATTTTAAAAATATTAAATTAAAGTTTATTATGAAATCTAACAATTTCATACATCACTATACATGTTTCATGGATGTTCTGTTCATGGTAGACAACATGTAAAACTTTATCAGTGTCTAACAAATTGATCTTGTTAACTGGTTCTTCATTTGAAGATATATTAGGACAGCTGAAAGATTTTCATATACAGACTTTCTTATTGTATGATGCTATATTTCCCATTGTAGCAAGCGTTGATTATGTTTGATCTGTTTTCCCTTAGTCCTAGCAGCAGCACGATAATGGGGCATTTCTGCCCCTGCACACTAGTAGGACAGTTGGAATTTTTAATAAACCATAATAATTGTTTAATACACCCTCCCCCGCCCCTCTGGATTATATAAGGGCTCTAGACCCCACCCACAATATGTAATAACAAGAAATAAGATAGGGAGGAAGTCTTGTGCTGCTGCTAGGACTATGGGAAAACAGATCAAACATAATCAATGTTTCCTTTGCACAATAATGGGGAGATAGCAGTGGCGTAACTAAAGTCTTGTGGGTCTCGGTGCAAACTTTTGCCCGGGGCCCCCTACCCCCTCCCTAGAGCAAATTCTTGATAGTGGCAGTTACGGGTGCTGCAGCGATATCTCAGATACTTGAAAGGGATACAGCTTTAGTACCCACAACTACAGTTATCAGTAATACGGTGAGTGAGCAGCGCAGTGCCTGGCATGTAAACAATACTGGTACAGTATTACCTGCTTCACAGTAGCCCCCACACAATACTATATGCTCCACAGTGGCTCTCACACAGTATTACATGCTCCGAAGTGGCCCCCACAAAGTATTATGTGCTCCACAGTGGCCTCCACACAGTATTATGTGCTCCGCAGTGGCCCCCACAAAGTATTACGTGCTCCGCAGTGGCCCCCACACAGTATTACGTGCTCCACTGTGACATCCAAGAAGCAGAAATACAAATATGCTCAACTTCTGGACTTCATGAAGACCTGATGGCTTCTCTGATCCACCTTGCTAGGGTGGATTTAGAGACTTTAAGACCTCTGGTTCCCCCCAAAAATGGTGTTAGGAGGTTCTCAGATCTCCTGAATTCCTGAATTGTAGGGAGGTGCAGCATTACGGAGAGCCTTGTGAATGAGGGTGATAAGTTTATATTGTATTCTGTATTGAATAGGCAGCCAATGTAGTGACCGGCACAGGCTGTAGGCATCGCTGTAGCGTCTAGACTGATAGATGAGCCTGGCCGCCGCATTCAGAATAGATTGTAGAGGGGAGAGTCTAGTAAGGGGAAGACCGATTAGTAAGGAGTTACAGTAGTCAAGGCAAGAGTGAATCAGGGCAACAATAAGTGTCTTTAGTGTATTTGTGGTAAGGAAAGGGCGGATTCTGGAGATGTTTTTGAGGTGGAGATGACATGAGCGTGCGAGTGATTGGATATGGGGGGTGAAGGAAAGGTTTGAGTCAAACAAAATCCCGAGGCAGCGGGCATACTGCCAAGGAGTTATGGTAAGGCCAGAGACAGATCTATTAGATGGTGGAAACAGCAGTACTTCAGTCTTTGAGAGATTCAGTTTCAGATAGAGCGAAGACATGATATTTGAGACAGCAGAGAGACAGTCAATGGTGTTCTGTATTAGTGCAGGGGTGGTGTCACAGGATTACGTATATAATTGGGTGTCATCAGCATAAAGATGGTACCGGAAGCCAAATCTAGTGATGGTTTGTCCAATGGAGGCTGTGTAGAGGGAGAAGAGCAGGGGACCTAGGACCGTGTCCTGAGGAACCCCAACGGCAAGTGGAAGAGGGAAGAAGCAGAGCCCGCAAATGATACACAGAAAGTGCGGTCAGAGAGATAAAGAGGAGAACCAGGAGAGAGCGGTGTCCGTGAGGTCGACAGAACAGAGCATAGTGAGGAGGAGTTGATGGTTAACAGTGTCAAATGCTGCTGAGAGATCTAGAAGAATAAGAAGAGAGTAGTCACCTTTGGATTTAGCTATCAGGAGATCATTGGAGACATTTGTGAGGGCCGTTTCAGTAGAGTGCAGGGTGCGGAAGCCAGATTGTAAAGGGTCAAGAAGAGAGTTAGCAGAAACATAGCGGATGAAACGAGAATAGACTAAGCGTTCCAAGATTTTGGAGATAAAAGGAAGGTTAGAGACAGGTTGATAGTTAGCAGCACAGGACGGGTCAAGGGAGGATTTCTTCAGTAGAGGGGTTATGACAGCATGTTTGAAAGAGGATGGGAAAATTCCAGAAGTGAGAGAGAGGTTAAATATTTTAGTAAGGTAAGTGATGGCAGGAGACAGAGACTGGAGAAGGTGTGAGGGGAAAGGGTCACTACTACAGGTTGTAGGGCGCGAAGAAGAAAGTAGCTGAGATACTTCCTCCTCTGTAACAGGTTCAAAAGATGAGAATGAACAGTCTGAAGTGCGGCTGGTGAGGGGGTCAGTGCCATCTGGGGATTGGGCAGTTATTTCCTGACGGATCTTAGCAATTTTATCATGGAAATAAGTGGCCAAGTCATCTGCAATAAGGTCTGTGGATGGCATCTGCACCTTGTGAGTGAGTAAGGAGTGAAAAGTTTCAAATAGCCTTTTAGGGTTACAGGAGAGAGAAGAGATGAGGGTGGTGAAATAGGCTCGAAAAAAAAAAGATTAAATGTATTATGCAGCACACAAACACTTTGGGTGTGATTGTAGAACTGGGGACAGCGTCCCTGCCCAGGGTGGGGGACACCGGCAGTTTGAAACGTCAGCCTGAAAAAATAAGATAACAGAGAGAAAAAAAACTCTCCCCACACCAACTTTCATTCTGTCCATCAAGACAGAAAAAGACATGTTGTGGGTGGAGTCTAGAGCCATTATGTAAACTAGATGGTGGGCGTGTAATAAACAACTATTATGGTTCATTCAAAACTGCGACTGTCCTACTAGTGACAGTTATGAACCTGTTGTTTTCCAGACCCTGGATGTGGCTCTCAGCTTAATCTAGAAGATAGTAAACCCAAACTGAAAATATAAAAATAACAAAATATAATCAATGACAATACAGGAAAGGGGTCCAGCACGAAAGCAGGCCGAAGCCTGGGACCAGAAGTAGACAATGGAGCAAGGGGGCAGGTGAGTATGACTTTTTTTTTTCTTTTGCACCCACCCCAGCTACTCCTGAGGTTAATAATGCTGGCCTGAGCTCTTACATAGCCCTAGAATGTTCAGTATAATTCACCTTTAAAGCATTTACACATGATTGTTGTAATATTATGGGCTTACCCTTGGGATCTTTCACTGTAAATTCCCTTGGTGCTTAGACATCTTTTTTATTTGTTTACTATACATATTAGCATAAATGATCTAGGGAGTTTCCTACTTATCCTTGGAAATATTTGGAAATGAAAAGTGAATTGCCCATTTTTCTGATAAGTAAAACAATTTTATACTTTAGAACCCTAAAATAAATAAATCAGTTCATCACAGAGTGATGGCCAGTAAAGCTGAAAAAAAAAAAAAAAAGGAAAATCTAATACAAACAATAATGCATAGTACAGTGGGGAAAAAAAAGTATTTAGTCAGCCACCAATTGTGCAAGTTCTCCCACTTAAAAAGATGAGAGAGGCCTGTAATTGATATCATAGGTAGACCTCAATTATGAGAGACAAAATGAGAAAACATATCTAGAAAATCACATTGTCTGATTTTTAAAGAATTTATTTGCAAATTATGGTGGAAAATAAGTATTTGGTCAATAACAAAAGTTCATCTCAATACTTTGTTATATATCCTTTGTTGGCAATGACAGAGGTCAAACATTTTCTATAAGTCTTCACAAGGTTGGCACACACTGTTGCTGTTATTTTGGCCCATTCCTCCATGCAGATCTCCTCTAGAGCAGTGATGTTTTGGAGTTGTCTCTGTTCAAAACGGACTTTCAACTCCCTCCAAAGTTTTTCTATGGAGTTGAGATCTGGAGACTGGCTTGGGCACTCCAGGACCTTGAGATGTTTCTTACGAAGTCCTTCAATAGGCTCCCGGCTGTCATTGCAACTGATCGCCAGCCCCGCATCTCGTTCCTGGCGCCAGTGATCCACAAAAAGTGGTGCTTAAAGTAGTTTTGACCAAAACGCCAGAGGCTTTAATGCCCGTGATCAGTGCCAGTGAGTGGCCGCCGTATTTAAATACCCGACATCCGCCGTAATAGTACGACAAATGACTGGAAGGGGATAACGTAATCAATAGAGTTGTTCCTTCATCTACGGTTGGTGTTCCCTTCACCCAACATATTTTCCAATTTCCTCTATCTAATGCCTTGTCAGTCATAACAACAGATTCTTCCCTTATCTGATAATCGTATCAATATATTGGTATTTTTATGGAACTGTGACAGAACAAGTTTCTCAGACCTGGAGAGATTGGGCACTGGTGGTTGACTATATTGTTCCCTCTCAATGACTGCTTGAAACATGTTCATGGCAGGAGTCCAGAACTGAATGGGGTAGAATTCCAGATTGGGTGTCATATACCCATCATAATTACGGCCTGCATGTAACTGAACAGGGCGCATGCTGTCATGTCAGATGCTTGACCATGTGTTCCCAGCATGTGATGTCATGGTATGGATGCGAATCTAGTGGACAGGGATGCCCGAACCTGTGCACAGGCTCAGTCTGGCCCACAGGGTGCCAATGAATCCCCTGGTGGGCCCTGTGCCTTTAGGGGGTTCCTACTGTACTCCCACTGCTTTTTTAATAGGCAGTGGAGGTCCGGTAATGGCTCCTATTAACTTACCTATCCCCACTCCTGCTCCTTGCCTCCTCTTCCCTCTTCTGCCTCCAGGGGGCCCGCATGCGCAACACATTATGTCATCATAACCTAGATGTGCAGCACACAGGGCTCATTGATGGCTGAAGAGGGAAGAGGAAGCCACGAGTGCGAGCGGTAAGTGAATGCAGCCAGGTTCTCACTGATTTTGCCAACCCGGTTATTAAAACCAGATTGCAGAACTGGGGAGAAGTGGCGCGGCGGACCTGGTTCTGCTACTGGTAGAGCAGTAGCAGTAGCTACTGGCTTCCTGCACTACTGCTTCCTAACTTGTAGGTCACATTAAGCCTGTGACCTACAAGCTAAGTCCCAATACTCACTTGTCTGCTCTCTGGTGCCTCCTGCTTCTTCCTGCTCCAGGTGCACATGACATTACAACAGTACACCCGCAGCAGGGAGACAGAGCAGGACCAAGGAGCAGACAGGTAAGTAATGACCCAATATTGATATAAGGGGGACCAGTGAAGGGGCCACTGTATGACTCATACAGTGACCCATTCTCTGTTCCCCTCAAACAGTGGCCACTTCACTGCCCCCCCATACAGTGGCCCCTTCACTGGTCCCCCATACTGATGTTTAGGTGATGTTTCTCTGTCCTATGTAGGCCACACTTTGCAGAAATGCAGCGTTTTTTGTTGAAGATTTTGCTGCAGTTTTTTGTGCTAAAGTCAGGAGTGTACTGAGCAGATGGACCCAGGGATTCCAGCCTCATCATGACCACCAGGTCACCAGATCGGAAGCAGCGCTCTGCCATCTCTCTCCTTATCGGATCTCACAGCTAATTAATTACCTATGCTATGGGGACTGACTATAGTAAAGCCAACCCCTATAGCACAGTTAATTAATTACCTTTCAGAACGGGCAAGGAGTAAAGGGCAGAGTGACCTGGGGGTTGGAGTTCTGCTTCCGATCACGTGACTCCCAGTTCCATCACCATCATCACATCTTTCATATGACACTAGAGCTATTGTTTTATGTTTACTAATACCCAAAATATAACCATTTGAAGTGACCAGTCTTAGCTGGCCTGTACTACACTGACAAGCAAAATGGTAACATGTTTTGAACTTTTGACTTTCAGGCTCCATATCTCACCATCCACTACAGCTTCTAACGTGAGACTACCATCATTTTATAAACAATCGTCTTGGCTATCTCATACATAAATTTGACTTGTAGCTATTTAGCATATGATTAGTTATTCAGATTCTTGTCATGTAACTGCATTGTCACTGTTTTGCTCCTAACAATCTAAATTTTAATTTTCATTATTTTGTAAATCCACCTTTGACTTTCAACATTACCTGAATTTTTCTGGGCATGCTCTCAATTAAATTCAAGCATGTCTCAACCAAAATCCGATCCCAAGCCTCTTCTACACGTTCCCAATGTTAGTGCCTATTGATCAACTCACTTGGGATGAATACAGATTTTTCTTCAACTCTATCCACAAGTGTTCAATTGGGTTGAGGTCTGGGGACTAATCCAGCATCTCTACTTCATTGTCATTGAACCATTTCAGCGTACGCTTTGGGTCGTTGTCCTGCTGGAACACTATGTCGTCTTTTTCATACCCATAGTACTCGTACCCATAGTAGTGAACGAAGTAACTTAGCTTGTAGGATATTCACATATAGCTCAGCATTGAGACCGTCATCGATCCTGGTCAAGTATCCAACACCTTTGGCTGTGAAATAACCCCATCTCATCAGGCTTCCTCCACCAAACTTGACAGGACCTTCAATTTCTCGATCTTTTAGCCTCTTGTTTCCTTGTTTCTCCCAGACCCATTGGCACCCATCAGAACCCAGTCTATTGACTTTCGTCTCATCGCTCCAAATCACCCGTTTCCAATCTTCTACTGTCCACTTTTCGTACTTTTTTTTGCAAACTATAGCCAACACTTCTTATGATGATATTGAAGTCAAGCTTTCTTCACCTTTTTTCAGGCTACCATTCCAGACTTGTGTAACGCACATCGCATGGTGCTTGTATGGACATCTGTGATCTCACTATTACGAAGCATACTGTACAAGCCACCTCCACTGCTGTGTTTGCTGCGCCAGAACTGGTAAACCTTGTAATGAGCTGACGCTGATATTTTGCCTGGACGTCCACCTCTTGGCTTTTGAATAGATGGACGGAGTTCATTTCGTATTCTTCCAATTTTCTTGGCCGAGAGACCACTATGGATGATCTGGATGATGCTGTTTCTCTTTTCTTGGTATATCTTCTTCATGGTTGATCCTCAATTTGAACCAGTGACCTATCATTTGGGAATCAACCTAATAACACACTGAGCTATTAGGGGATGTGAGAACAGGTTGTAATTTGTAGCATATAAGAAGAAAAAAATGTTTCCACCACCAGGAGCCAAACAGTAACACTGCAGTTACATGACAAAAATCTGCATAACTAATCATATGCTAAATAGTTACAGGTAAAATTTATGTATGAGATAGCCAAAATGACTGTCTTTAACAGGGGTAGGCAACCATGAGTGTCACGCGAGGCATATTTCTCTGGCTCGGCAGCCCGAATTCCTGAGGGGGCAGAACTTAGACTAACTCGCCCAGCAGTTTTGCTTGGACCAAACATGGCCAAAAGCGCTCTTATTATACTCTGGGGTCTGAAGAGACCCCGGAGTATAAGCGGAGGCCCAGGAGAGGTGATCAAACATAAAAAACAATGTTACTCACCTTTCCTGCGGTCCAGAGTGACTCTATGTTCTCTTCGGTGCTTCTGCCTGATAGAGATTGCTGATAGGGCCTCAGGGGTTACGTCGGTGTCATGACGCATAATGGCGCTGTCATGACCCCTGAGAGCCAATCAGCGGTCGCTGATGTTAGGCAGAAGCGCCTGAAGAGAACAGGGAGCCGCACTGAGGTCCAGGGAGGGTGAGTAACATTATTTTTTATGTTCAATTACCTCTCCTGGGCCTCCTCTTATTATACTCTGGGTACTGAAGAGAACCCACAGTATAATAATAGCTAGTAAGTGGCAAACCCCAAAAATTTTGGGTTTGGGTGAGCCCCAAATTTTTGGAAAATTGTTTGGAGGGGCCACTATGGGACATTATACAACGTGGAGGGGCCACTATGGGACATTATACTGTTTGGAGGGGCAGCTATGGGACATAACACTGTGTGGGGGGGCCACTATGTGATATTATACCACGTGGAGGGGCCACTATAGGACATTATACTGTATGAAGAGGCCACTATGAGTCACTATACTGTGTGGAGGGGCCGCTATGGAACATTATTTTTGTAAAGCGGGGTGTTTTTGCACAAAAAACACAGGCAGTTTTCCAATAAAAATGCATGCATTTTTGTGCAAAAATGCACCATGTGAACGCAGCTTTACATTAAAGTGAAAGTACCAGTGGCCTAGGACTGGATGCAGCTATAGCTACAGCTGCCTCTTGATACATAGCGTCTCACGACCATAAGGATGCTGCCACACGGTGAGACTGGACGCATACATTTACCACTAATTGGTGGCAGTATACTGTATGTACTTTTATTGCTTCTAATGGGAAAGTTATGGTTTGTGGTATATGACTTTAGTATAGGGGTCGTCAGCCTTAAAATTATTGGGCGGCACTGCGAGCACCTTTTATTTAAATCGGCACGTCGTACAAAAATGGTTGCCTACCCCTGGTCTATAAAATGATGGTAGTCACATGGTTGAAGCTATAGTGATGGTGAGATATGGAGCCTGAAAGTCAAACGTTCAAAACATTGTTACCCTTTTGCTCGTCAGTGTATACAGGAGCTTGTATACTGTTACTGCGGTGAGAGGATTTCTGCTGGCAATAGAGAAACAAGGGAAAGAATAAATAAGAGATAAGCGAAATAAGAGAAAGTGCATTTTAACATAGGATTTCACAGAAAGGATCCCAAATCCCTCAAAGTATATTAAAAAAAAAACGTATTAATATCACAAATGCTTGCAGAAAATCAAAAGTTGATTGAAAGTTTAGCTATGCTTTAAATCTTTCCCGACATTCGTCATAATTGTATGGTGGATGCCGAGTCTTTAACCCCTTAAAGGGAGTCTATCATTCGCAAAAACAGTTTTAAGCTAATGGCACGTTGGAATGGCCTTTAAAAAGGCCATTCTTCTCCTACATTTCCTTGTTTTCTTCTCACAGCCGTTTCCAAGATAATTTATTTCTTCATGTATGTAAATGAGCACCACGGAGCACTCGGGGCGTACCTTCTCTTCTGCGAGCACCCATCGCGTCATCTCTTCTCACCGCCCCTTCGGCCGTTGCGGTGACTCCCCTCTTGGAGCCCTGCACTTTTTAGCTTTTGAAGTATAGATTTAGAGGGACTTTCTGGACGCCATGTTATTACAGAGCCCTGGAGGTGCCAGTAAGTTGGAATTCCCCAAGAAGTGACTCCATTTTGTAGGGGCAATTTTAGGGTTTCCTCAAACGTGACATGGCATCCAAAAACCAACAATCTAAATCTGCGGTTCAAAAGCACATAGTGCTCATTCACAACTGCGCCCTGCTGTGTGCTCAAATGGCAGTTTATGCCCACATGTATAAGACTGCTGTACCCAGGTTAACACAATTAGTGCCATATGTGGATAGAAATTGCTGTTTGGGCACAGATGGGCATAGAAGGGAAAAATTGCAATTTTCTCCTTTCACCATCAGCTGCACATTCATGTCTGGAAGATAAATAATGCAACACTTGGGGGTTAAAAATGTTCATTGTACCCCTGGTTAAATTTCTTCAGGGGTGTAGTTTCAAAAATGGGGCCACATGTCAGGGGATTTCACTTTACTGGCATTTCAGGGGCTCTGCAAGAGTGTCATGGCACCCAAAAACCAAACCGTTTAAATCTGTGCTCCAAAAACCAAAATAGCGTTCCTTCCTTTCTGTGCCCGATTGTGTCCAAATAGCAGTTTATACCCACATATTACATTAAGTACATTATCCAGGGTACAACAGTGTCATACATGTGGGCACAAATATCATTTTGGGCACACAGCAGGGCACAGATGTGAAGGATTGCTATGTGGCTTTTGGAGCGCAGATGTTTGGTATCTGGATGACATGTCATGTTTGCAGAGCCTCTAAAGTACCAGTAAAGTGGAATCCCCTAGAGAGTGACCCCATTCTAAAAATTGCACCCCTCAAAGAATTTATCAAGGGGTGTAGTGAGCATTAGTTTCCCAGACGTAAATGCACAGTAGATGGTGAAAAGTGAATAGATAAGCTGTGTGGAGTGCATTGGGAACACCAGATTCCCTACTATTTTCCCAGTAGCCTGGGGGTTACCTTTGTTGTCTTATTCATTGTAATCTCTAAATCTGGGATGTACCCTGATATAAACTCGCACAGTTTATACATTCTGTTCCTGCCGCAGCCAGTTTTGTCAAAAAGATACGGCTTTTTTTTTTTTTTGTCCCTTTGTACAAGATATAATTTTTTGTTGCCATATAAGGGCTTGTTTTTTGCGGGATTAGATGCATTTTCCCCAAATGGTCTCATTTTGGGGTATCTATAACTTATTAATATTTTATTATCTCTTCCAAGGTGGATAAAAAAAAAAAAAATCCTGGCATGGCTTTTTAACATTTTAAATTTTTTGCCCTTCACCATACAACATAAATATTACCTTTATTCTATGGGTCAGTGCGATCACGGCGATACCAAATTTATATAACTAATGTTTTATTTTCATTGTACAGTTTGTTACGGACGCGGCGATACCAAATATGTAGTGTTTTATACTGTATTGTGTATTTTTATACTGTATAAGGGAAAATGGGGCATTTTATTGGGTTTTTTAAAAAAAATTTTATCCTTTTTTTGTTACGTATTTTATTTGTCCCAATAAGGGACTTGAACTAGCAATCAAAAGAAAGGTTTCCTCTGAAGACTTTCTGTGAAAGCGCTGCGGGAAAAACCGCGATGTGTTGCTGACGCAATGTGGGCCCTTAGCCTTACTTTTGTATCCCTGGAATCTACTGATCCACAGTGAATGCTGTAAAAACAAATCCTGTAAGAAAGTCTCACAAAAGCAGTTTTTCTTCAGTTTCATCCCATTCTGAAATTTTTTTTCAGCTTCCGAGTACATCGTACAGAATATTAAATGGGACCATTAAGAAGTACAATTTGTCTTGCAAACATTAATCACTCACATGGCTCTGTGAACAGAAAAATAAAAATGTTCTAGCTCTTGGAAGGCTGGGAGTCAAAATGAAAAATTGAAAAATGGCCACACAAATGGCTGATTGAGTTACATTTAAATATCATTATCTTGCTACTTCAGGATATAGCATGTTATAAGAACCCCAGAATATGCGATCCATCATAAAATGTCAATGGGTCAGTACTGTATTATGTAATTTATATATAACGAAAAGATTCCCTTTCAAAATGCAAACACTCATTATCGTATGTCTGTCAAAATAGATATATAGGCTATGGCCCCACGTTACAGAAACGCAGTGTTTCTGGCTGCTGTGGAAATGCAGGAAATTTTTAATAAATACATTTTTACGGGAATAGCAAAGTGAATGAGATTTTGGTTAATCTCATCTTGACATTGTGGGTGCCTACTTGCTGTAGGGCCATTTGCCAGTATGAAACTATTCCCCCTACAAGGCTGGGGTTACTGGTCTCTCCTGGTGAAGTAATCCTTGGGACCGGGCTGCTTGCTGCACTTCCTGGCCTAGCCCCAAAATCAGGACTCTGCATGGCTGTGGCTGCCTCCATCTCAGCCATACGCTCAGGATCTCCAAAAGCCTGGTTCAGCAATTCTTGAGCTCTGCTTCTGAGCCCACTAGCCATCCACTGGTATTTGCCAAATAAAAGATAGGATAGAATACAAAGAGTAAGGGAGGGGAACAGCACTGTATCAAACTTTCACTGTATCTTAATGCTTGCTTTAATACCGAGCTTGTCTCATAGGATTACTACAATCCCCAGCATGTGAGTTATAAAGGTCACCAACACACGCCGTTTATCCTAAGATCCCACCGCTGTCACCAATGTGAAAGATCCTCAGTTCGCCAACACCGCTGTGGCCCCACCTGAGTCTTCTTTCATATAAAAACCACACTCACCGCCAGTGAGTGTCGGGTTCACAAGATAAATACAAGACAAGCTTTCTAAATTTTATATATTTATTAACCCCTAAATGGGTCGGTATTAACATCTAACACATGCAGTTCAGAACAGATATGCAGATATATGCAAGCATTAACAGTTACTAGTTACAAGATACAGTGCAATGAAATAAAAGGGCATAAAAGTGAAATAATTACTTTACCACACATATCCTGGATGTGGCTCTTTAGTCCAACACTCACACATGCTCTGGTATGTGTGAGATCACCAGTGTAGGCTTCTTAGCATGTGGCATAAACACAGTATTCCAGCCTGCATGCTTTCATCACAGTCTCTCAGCATTAGTCCAGTAGTCTCATCACAAAAAATCTCCTCATGGTGTTCTCTTGTAGTCCCAACACAAAATCTCCATAGCATAATCTCCTTGTAGTCTCAGCCCAATCTCCATAGCATAATCTCCCACCACAGACCTCTTACCTCATCTTTTATACCCTTTATGCCACCTCCCAGAATGAGGTCACCGGCGGCAGCAAGTCTGATTGAATAATCCACTCAAGTCCAGATTCTTTGTATATGGTCGATCCAAGTGAAAGGATACAATGTTATCAGCCATATCTGATCTCCCTGCACAATGCATGTTTCTTTGGATCACTCAGGGCTGTGTATGAATACAATGGAGCCCTGCTGGGATTGATACAAAGCCCTATTGTTACAAGGTTACCCTACTGATAACATACAACTAGGCTTATAGCTGCGCACATTATGAATAAATGCAGGTAGGAAGGGAGATACTATACCCAGAGATCAAAATACATCTCTGAGTTTTAGCCATATTTAAGCAGAATCATCACAATTCCCCTAGGGCACAGGTGTCAAACACAAGGCCCGCGGGCCGAATCTGGCCCGCTGCCTTCTGTTATCCGGCCCGGCCTCACGAAATACAAGAGCAATAAAGATGGCGGCCGCCTCATTAGCGGTGCGCCCCTGGGAGGCCGCCATCTTTATTGCCTCAGGCGGCACTGTCCCTCACTGTCTGGGGGGCGGCATTTTTCTATTCAATGTAAACCAGCCCAGGACAGGCCACTTTAAAAAAAAAAAACAGAGCTGAGCGGGGCCTGTCCCGGGCTGGTTTACGAGACGTCGCATCTCAGCGCAGGCGGCGATACAATGACGTCATTGCGCCGCCTACGCTGAGACACAGATGTCGCGGACAAGAAGAAGAGGCGGCGGCTACATCAAGGCATCGCAGGTGAGTATAACTTTTTTTATATATAAATATGCCGTGACCTGATGGAGTATCCCCAGCAGGTCACGGCTTATTTATTTCCCTAGCCGGCGTCTGCTCGTGGCCGCCTCCGCTTCTCCTTCTGCTATGGGCATCGGTAAGTGAGGCCGCGGGCCTCAAATACTACTATTATTATACTCCGGGGGCTTTTCAGACCCCGGAGTATAATAATCGGAGGCCCAGGGGAGGTGAGAGAACATAAAAACATATCCTACTTACCTCTCCTGCGATCGGTGTTACTCCGAGCAGGCTTGAGGCCTCTGGTGACGCCATCAGGTCACATCGGCGGCCTGATCACGTGACGTGCGCGCGCAATTAAACAGGGCCGAAAGCTGCAAGGAGTGCACCGGTGTCCAGGATAGGTAAGTAACACTGGTTTTTATGTTTGTCACCTCCCCTGGGTCTCCGTTCATTATACTCTGGGGTCTGAAAAGACCCCAGAGTATAATAATAGTTCATGGTTTGGCCACTATGGGGCATAATACCCTGTGCAGGGACCACTGTGGAGCATAATACCAGTACAGGGGCCACTATAGAGCATAATACAAGTGCAGGGGCCACTATGGAGCATAATACCAGTGCAGGGGCCATTATGGAGCATAATACCGGGTGCAGGGGCCATTATGGAGCATAATACCCTGTGCAGGGGCCAATATGGAGCATCATACCATGTGCAGGGGCCAATATGGAGCATAATACCATGTGCAGTGGCCACTGTGGAGCATAATACCATGTGCAGGGGCCAATATGGAGCATCATACTGTGGCATCCCAGAGCTGGCTATGGCTGGGCTGAGGGTGATCTCTGTGCATTGTATTATTTCCTGTTGCTTCATAGCCTGTGTGACATAGCAGGGGGTCCTGAGTCTCACACAACACAGCGCCACCTAGTGAGCCTCACACATGCATTACACCTCCCATAGGATTGAATAGTAACCAAATGTCCAATGGGAGGACATCGCCTGGGAAAAGGGGAGGAGTCAGCTGATCACTGGGTCCCCATGGTAACACCCCTGCAGGAAGGTCCTGCGTGTGAGGGGTTAGAAGTGTGGAGTGTTAGGAGGAGGAGGTGAGGAGATAAGTGTGATGTCCTGTGAAGAAAGCAGTGAGTTTAGTGCAGGAATCTCAAGTCCTAGACAGGCCCAGGAAGGTTGGAGAGCTGACATACTCCAGCTATTCAGAAGATCCTGTCCCCTGTCTGCCTAGCCATCGCCCTGAAGGAAGTCAAGCATCATTATCTTGTCAGCATGAGACTGTGGAGAGAACATTCTGGAACACGTGCTCCATAGCAAGTATCACAGGATCCAGGGGCCAAGGCCAGACCTGTGGAATATCCTGCCACCCTGACTATTGCACCCCGAAACTCTGAGCTATCAGGACCACATAACGTGAGTGGGGAATATTATGTACTAGTATCATGGTGGGCATCCTCCTATGTGCCAAATAGGAGCCCAGACGCACCTCAGGGCTGTAACACTGAAGTATAAGGGGCTAGGAACACCTTTCATCAAGTCTACCCTGCACCCCAGGACTTTGCTGTGTCACCAGGCGTACCCCGTTGTTTTGTATTGAAGAAACTGTTTAAGCATTTGTGCCTCCACACCCATGGAAGTAAAAGTTCAACTTTACAACCGTTTCTGTGTCTGACTCTGCACCGACAACATCAGGGCGCCCCAAACACCACCAGTCGGCACAGTATAGGGGAAGCGCCCCGGGGGAACAATCACCACCAACATTTGTGCAGCCCCCTCATCACCGGTACCAGTGGTGGTAACGTGGGACAGCACCAGCGCTGCGCCCTCGTGCCCAGAGACCGTGACAAGTCTGCGCTGTTTGCACCCCGCAATCCCAACTGCAGCGTTACCTTCCATCTGGTCACCGCAAGAAAAACTGGCGTCACGAACAGGATACGGGTGTGTGCCATTTTGAGAAAGTCGCCACGAAAAGTGCGCCAAATTGTCTCCAGAGCATCGGTCTTTATTGTGGACTTTGCTAAGATCAAGTTTATTCCCTGAGAGTGCTTGCCACAAAGAGGGGGAGCCCTATACCCCTGAAGTAAGCCCTAAAGACTGTCCTCTCAGTGTGTTACAGCCCTGGAAGAGTTAAAACGCCCAGGACTTGTTTGCTGCGCCACATCGCTGTGTAAGAACGCCCACAAAGGGTTAACTGAACCTTGCAAAAGTGCGGGAGATTTTTAGCACTGCCCATGAGGCCAGGAGACACATCTGCCGCCATCTTAGCAGAGCCCAGAATGCTGAGCGCAATGCTCCAGCGCACCCATACAAGAAAGTGAAAGGCGAACGTGCCAGCGCCATTTCTGACTCTCCGGTGCCGCATCACCGTCCCTGCTGTGCACCGCTGATCTCTGGTCCACGCTGCAGTTGCTGTCAGTGAGTACTGTGCCTCCCTGTCCTTGTCTTCAGTCCTCCCACGGCCTCAGCGAGTGTTTTCCGTGTACAGTGTCCGTGGGGAGTGCCACCATTAAAGAGGGGGAGCACACCGTCAGCCTGCATCACAGTGACTCTGTTAATAGCTACAGCATTCTTAAAGGGACAGCATTCCAAGTTGTAGTCTCCATTCCCTGCCAGCAAGCAGTTGAGTTTCTTAAAGAGACAGCGACCTAATTTCAGTCATACCTGCAAACAACATGACTGAGCAAAGTGACATTGTGCCATCTGTTTCTAGTGATCCAGCAGTGCCCATGGCGAGCAGCCTACCATTCTCCATGCCATTTTACCCTGGCGCACCATGGCTGCCGCGCTACAAAGGGGAGGCGCATACCCTCAGGGACTTTCGTGAGAAGATGCTGTCTCTCTTCCAGTTCTATCCTCTGAATACAGAACAGCAGATACAGATCCTGCTGGGCCAGCTTGAGGGTGCTGCAGCTAGGGAGGTCAAATCCTGGCCTGCCTCTGACAAAAGAACCCCTGGGCAAATTCTGGACAAACTCCAGGTGAACTTTGACGTGCGATCTGTCTCCGAGGTAAAGATGCGCTTCTTTTCCAGACGACAACTACCTGGGTGAGACCCTGCGGGACTTTGCTTTATCCCTCCAAGAGGCGTTCAGAGCTGTGGTGCAAGTGGATCCACGTGAAAATGTGGACTCTGATAAAATCTTGCTTGACCGCTTCATAGAAGGGGCGGGTACCACATTGCTCCAGAGTCAGTTGCGAATGCTTGCTGCACAACATCCCAGCATCACGTTTGCTGACTTCAAGGCCCTTGCCATCCAGGTCTTGGGACAGGAGCAGCCCCAGCCGAGCCCAGTCATCTGTGCTCCCTCACCTGGACCCTCAACAAGCATTGCTCCAGTTGTCCTGCCACTACCTCTGGGTACCTTATCTGCTGCCCAAACTGCGCAGACTACACCAGCAGACTCCAGAGATGACCTTCTGGCCCGAGTGGATCATCTGACCCGTGCCATGGAACAGATCACCGTCCGTCTAGATCGTCTGACCCAGCCGTCTTCATCGTCCAGTGATCCTTTGCGAAGTCTCAACATCTCACCTGAGTCGCCACCCAGACGTCCGTCTTCAGTAAAACCTCCGCAGAGTGAGAGGCCATACTGTACCTATTGCCATAGATATGGACACACCAGGCCTCAGTGTTTTCAGTTAAACGGGCCACCCCCGAGGCAGCGGGCCGCCCCTCGGGAGGAAAGAAGAAGGGCCCAGGTGAATCTTCAGTGCCATTGTCACGCTTCGTCTCAGCCTGCCCACACATCACAATCCGGGTGAACGGCGTCCCTCTGACAGCGTTGGTGGACACTGGATCTCAGGTAACAACCCTGCGCAAGCAGGTGTTCCTTGAACATTGGGACTTAGGTGTGTTGAATAGAACACCTGACACATGGATAAATCTGTGTGCCAGCAATGGACAGCCCATACCACAGCAGGGTTATTGGGAACCCACTATCCAGATTGGGGACTTGAAACTGCCTAGACAGGGTGTAATTGTCACTGATGTAGAGGATGATAGGTTTGCAGTTGTAATATTAGGCATGAATGTTTTACGCCATTGCTTTGCAGAAGTGTTGGATGCCTTGCATGCTTCTCTCCTTACAGCTTCTCCCAGTGACCAGCAGACCATTCAGCGGGCCATTCGTGTACTCAATGCCCAGCACAAGTTCGCCAACAAACAAGGTGAAATTGGTCGAGTCCGGATCCAAGATACCCGTCCAGTAACCCTACAGCCTGGAACAGAAACTATGGTGTGGTGCCGTGCCCGTCCGGGCATAGAAAATCAGGACTACGAGGCCTTGCTACAACCCATACAGATAGATGGCCAACCACTTGTCATGGCTGCCCGCAGCCTTGTCACAGTTTCCAATGGACGTGTTCCTGTCCGCTTAGTCAACTTGGGCGATGCTCCAGTGAACCTCCACAAGTTCCACTCTGTGGCCCTGCTACACCGGTTAGCACCAGAAGACATTCTCTCTGGTGATTCTACAGCCACACAGCATTCCACCCAAGCTGCTGAGAACATTCAGAATGGAGCCACGAAGTCCTGGTGGGATGAATTGAACGTGGGAGACGCCAATACCCCTATAGAGCACATCAATGGGGTTCGCAATGTGGCCAAGCGTTACCAACAGGCATTCAGCAAACACCCATTGGACTTTGGTAAGACCACGACCATACAACATCGCATTCTGACTGGCGACCACCATCCAATCAAGGAGCGTCACCGTCCAATACCACCAGCGATGTACCAACCGGTGAAAAAGTTGATCCAAGAGATGCGAGATGCTGATGTCATCCGGGAGAGTAACAGCCCCTGGGCAGCCCCGCTAGTCCTTGTCAAGAAGAAAGACGGAACCCTACGATTTTGTGTGGACTATCGTAAACTCAACAACATCACGCACAAAGACGCATACCCATTGCCACGGATTGAGGAATCTCTAACGGCTTTGGGATCAGCTACCTGTTTCTCGACCCTGGACTTAACCAGTGGATACTGGCAAGTCCCTATGGCGCCTGAAGATCGTGAAAAGACTGCGTTTATGACCCCGATGGGACTCTTTGAATTCAATAGTATGCCATTTGGGCTATGTAATGCCCCAGCCACATTCCAACGGCTTATGGAGAGGTGCCTCGGCCATGAGAATTTCCAGAGTGTGCTACTGTACCTGGACGATGTTATTGTATTCTCCCCGGACATACCAAGAACACCTTCGTCACCTGTCCGAGGTATTCAAGGTACTTATACAGCACGGCCTAAAGTTGAAGCCCTCCAAGTGCTACCTGTTGAAACCCCAAGTTCACTACCTTGGGCATGTCGTGAGCGCACAAGGCGTCCAACCTGATCCTGAAAAGATCACTGCAGTCCAGAACTGGCGAAGACCAACTACCGTCAAAGAAGTCCGAAGCTTCCTTGGATTCGCAGGTTACTACCGGCGTTTCATACCACACTTCGCCCAAGTAGCCGAGCCTCTGAACGAGTTGTTGCGCGGTTGTCCCAGAGAAAACTACAACCGAAAGCTTCTGGTAGACTGGACAGCGCGTCAAGAGGAAGCCTTTCAAGCGCTTAAAGCACTTCTGACGCAACCACCAATTCTAGCCTATCCCGACTACAGTCAGCCATTCCGCTTGTACACAGATGCAAGTCACCAAGGTTTGGGTGCAGTGTTGTCCCAGGTTCAGGACAACAAAGAGCGAGTCATCGCCTACGCCAGCAGGAGTCTGAGAGGCGCGGAGAAGAACGACCAGAACTATAGTTCTTTCAAACTCGAACTTCTGGCGCTTGTCTGGGCCGTGACAGAGAAGTTTAAAGACTACCTGGCTGCCACACCCTTTACCGTGTACACAGATAACAATCCGTTGGCGCATCTGGACACTGCTCGACTGGGAGCCCTTGAACAACGGTGGGCCTCAAGACTCGCGAATTACAAGTTCTCTGTCAAGTATCGCAGTGGCAAGTCCAACGCTAACGCTGATGCACTCTCAAGGTTGCCTGTGGGAGAAGAACCACCCCGAGAAGACATCTGGGAAGAGGTGGAGATGCCACCATTCTACAACAAGTTTGCCCAACAGGTTGCTATTGGTGTCCCTGTAGAAGGAGAATCTCTGGCGAAAACAGCTGCCGAATCCCTCCAGGAGCCATCTCTGTGGAAAACGTTCCAAGAAGAGAGCAGAGTTTTAGGAGAATTGTCAGATTTCCTGCTTACAGGAAGAATACCAACCCGTGTAAAGAGAGGTCTTCATGACGTGGAATTAAAACGCCTTTGGCGACAGAGGAAGCGCCTGTTTGTCCAACGAGGTCTTCTACTTAGAAACACTCTTGATCCTGTCACAGGTGAAAGGCTTCATCAGATCCTCGTACCAAGAAGAGACGCACAGATGATACTTGAGGCGTATCATGACAGATCCGGTCACTTCGGGGTACAAAAGACCGAAGCTACCATCCGTCGTCGCTTCTATTGGGTTGGGATGAGGAGTGACATTGAGAGTTGGTGCCGAGAGTGTCCCGCCTGTAGTATCACCAAGGAAGGTCGAAGAGATCAGAAGGCCCCTCTACATCCAATTAAGACTCAAAAGCCGTGTGAAATTGTTGCTCTGGACCATGTGAAGTTGGGTCCCACACGTTCCGGCTACAGCTACGCTCTGACAATGGTGGATCATTACTCCAAGTTCCTTGTCATCGTGCCTGTCAGAGATCTTACAGCAAGAACTACGGCTGAGACCTTCTACACAGAGTTTGTCCACCATTACGGTTGTCCTGAGCATATCCTCACCGACCGTGGATCGGCGTTTGAATGCCAATTGTTCCGTGAGCTGTGTCAGTTCCAAGACTGCAAGAAGTTGCGAACCACAGCGTATCACCCTCAAGGGAATGGTATGTGCGAGAAGGCAAATCAAGTGATCATCGGCATGCTAAGAACAGCCGCAGTTACACCTGGTGTTGAGTGGCCTGAGCGTATCAAGGACTTGGCCTATATTTACAACAACACACCCCAAACATCTACGGGATACGCACCATTTTATCTAATGTTTGGAAGACAAGGTCAACTTCCTTCAGACTTAACCCTTGGTGTGAAGGTCCCTGACACCATCAATCCACTACCCATAACAGACTGGGTTGTTGAACACCGCCGACGTATGGAGGAAGCTAAAGAGATAGTTGAAACGCGCATGGATGAGGTTCGTAGGAGACAACAGGAGGATTACAACCATCACGCCCATGCAGCGCCCCTGAAAGTTGGCGACCGTATATGGTTAAGGAATAACCATCGGAATGGGAAATTGGATCCATTCTGGGAGAAAGAACCATACAGTATCATCTCCATACCATATCCTGAATCCGACGTGTATGAGATCTCTAAACCTGGGAGACAGCCCCAAGTAGTACACCGAAACCGTCTGAAGCTGTGCCTTAAAGAAGGACTACCCTCAGAGGTGCCCCCAGCTGAGACAACGAGTACAGAGATCTTGTCACCTTCTGAAGCGAAAGAGAGACCCCCAACGTTAACTGAGCTTATGTGGGCACCTAAACTACTACCATTTAGCTGTTATCCACCAATTGCTCTAGTGCAAGAGAACCCTTCGACAGATGATTTAATTGATTTCAGTGACTCTGTTCCTGATTCAAATCTCGTTCCACTTAGGCGTTCTGAGCGTACCACAAAAGGCATACCTCCAACACGCTATAGTGATGCCATGGCTGTCCTTGGGTAAAAGAGGTTAACTGTCTCTGCTTCTGTATATATGTTATTCCTGCTCTGATTACATTAATGTTTTTCCTGTGTGTATATACAGTATATATATAATATCTTGCCATGTAATATAGTATTTACATTTATATGCAACAATCCAAGCCATAGTGCCTGGCTCACCGAGCCAAGGAAGTTCTGTTACCCCATTGCGGTATGGACATTGGTGCTAGAGTGCCTACTCTTCCTTACAGAAAGGACTGTTTATTATTTCTCAGAGAGACTCTCATGATAATGGACACTCACGAAATTGTGCCAGAGAGCCTCTGGACCCATTTGCACTACTGTTGTTTCTATATGGACTGTCTGATGGTACCGCCAAAAGGTTCCATAAGTCTGAGTTTAATTATCTCTCCGTTACCCTTCAGACTTCTCATGAACATTCCAGGACTATGCCGGGAGGTCTTACCTCAAGTTTCTAAGTATTATATTTTTCTAAACTGTTAGTGACATTTGCACTTTATTCGTATTTATTAACGTTATGTTACATTTCTCACCTTCACCCCAGCCCGTCGCCGAGGTCGGCTCAGTGAAAGAGGGGGAGTATGTGGCATCCCAGAGCTGGCTATGGCTGGGCTGAGGGTGATCTCTGTGCATTGTATTATTTCCTGTTGCTTCATAGCCTGTGTGACATAGCAGGGGGTCCTGAGTCTCACACAACACAGCGCCACCTAGTGAGCCTCACACATGCATTACACCTCCCATAGGATTGAATAGTAACCAAATGTCCAATGGGAGGACATCGCCTGGGAAAAGGGGAGGAGTCAGCTGATCACTGGGTCCCCATGGTAACACCCCTGCAGGAAGGTCCTGCGTGTGAGGGGTTAGAAGTGTGGAGTGTTAGGAGGAGGAGGTGAGGAGATAAGTGTGATGTCCTGTGAAGAAAGCAGTGAGTTTAGTGCAGGAATCTCAAGTCCTAGACAGGCCCAGGAAGGTTGGAGAGCTGACATACTCCAGCTATTCAGAAGATCCTGTCCCCTGTCTGCCTAGCCATCGCCCTGAAGGAAGTCAAGCATCATTATCTTGTCAGCATGAGACTGTGGAGAGAACATTCTGGAACACATGCTCCATAGCAAGTATCACAGGATCCAGGGGCCAAGGCCAGACCTGTGGAATATCCTGCCACCCTGACTATTGCACCCCGAAACTCTGAGCTATCAGGACCACATAACGTGAGTGGGGAATATTATGTACTAGTATCATGGTGGGCATCCTCCTATGTGCCAAATAGGAGCCCAGACGCACCTCAGGGCTGTAACACTGAAGTATAAGGGGCTAGGAACACCTTTCATCAAGTCTACCCTGCACCCCAGGACTTTGCTGTGTCACCAGGCGTACCCCGTTGTTTTGTATTGAAGAAACTGTTTAAGCATTTGTGCCTCCACACCCATGGAAGTAAAAGTTCAACTTTACAACCGTTTCTGTGTCTGACTCTGCACCGACAACATCAGGGCGCCCCAAACACCACCAGTCGGCACAGTATAGGGGAAGCGCCCCGGGGGAACAATCACCACCAACATTTGTGCAGCCCCCTCATCACCGGTACCAGTGGTGGTAACGTGGGACAGCACCAGCGCTGCGCCCTCGTGCCCAGAGACCGTGACAAGTCTGCGCTGTTTGCACCCCGCAATCCCAACTGCAGCGTTACCTTCCATCTGGTCACCGCAATACCGTGTGCAGGGGCCAATATGGAGCATAATACCGTGTGCAGGGGCCACTAGGGAGCATAATACCGTGCATAATACCGTGTGCAGGGGCAGCTGCGAGTCATAATACAGTGTGCAGGGACTGCTGTGGAACATTATAGTGTGTGTAAATGGGACGCTATAAATAGGGTCTATGGCGCCTGTTTATGTTATACGCCGTCTAATAGCTTGCTTAACTGTTAAGGAGAAGTTACTTTTATACACGTGTAAAATAATCTTGGCCCTTCAAGGTACCCCGTGAGGCTGAAGTGGCCCCCGGTGAAAATGAGTTTGACACCCCTGCCCTAGGGTATACCCAAGAGAGACAGGTTAGTTAGCCATAGTAAACAAACAATCAATTGACAAGGACCTATCCTATAAAACTAAGGAAAAAGGTAGGACACATAGTATTTTTGATGCAGCAATAGAAATTTAATAGGGACGGTAGCTTGTACTGCCTACAGACTCTAGGAAATGAAAATTTCGGTGAGTAAATATTAGTCTTTCCTGGTCGTCCTATGGCAGCACAATTACACAAGGGACTTGAAAAGCAATGAATTGAGAGAGGGATGCCAGCCGCCACTTCAAGCACTCTTTTGCCAAACAAGGATCCCTCTGCTGCTAGCGAATTGAGTCTGTAGTGCTTGATAAATGTGGATGAAAAGGACCAGGATGCGGCCCTGAAAATTTGTTTTAGTGGAATATGTCCCACTTCTGCCCATGATGTGGATGTGGACCGAGTGGAATGAGCTCTGACTTTGAGTGGACCACATTTCAATTGTAGCCCTGATCCATCTTGCCAGTGTGGCTTTATTTGCCCTTTGCCCCTTATTTGGGCCATAATGTTGCAAGAACAAATTTTCCGCTCTCCTGAAGCTGTTGGTTCTCTGCAAATAGATAAGGAGCGCTCTTTTAACATCTAAAGAGTGCCACTTTAGTTTCTCCTCTCCGTGATGTTGAGGGAAAAGCACTGGCAAGGCAATTTCCTGGCTGATATTTCTGAAAGAAGGTACCTTGGGAAGGAACCCTGGAATAGTTCTCAATAGAAGACAATCTCTAAGGACTCTCAGATAGGGCTTTTTGCAAGAGAGAGCCTGCAATTTACTTATGCGCATGGCAGACGTTATGGTGACCAAGAAGAAAACTTTGAAGGTTAATTTTATTGAAGCTTCTTGAAGAGGCTCAAATGGAGATTCCATCAGTGCATTAATGACCACTGCCAGAGAGCTGGTTTTTGTGACAAAAGACTTAGATTTTTCAATGCTTTGAAAAAGGTTCTTATGAGGTGGTACCAGAAAATTTATTTTGTAATTGTGCATTTATTGCAGTAAAGTATACCTTGAGAGTATTAAGCTTTAGTCCTTTGTTAAACCCTTCTTGGAGAAACTGAAGCAGCGGGTTTATAGTAGATGGCTGTAAGGAGGACTTGGAAAACCAGGTTTTATAAATTACCCATATTCTGTTATAGACTTTTAGAGTAGATGGTCTTCTGGGCTCTAGAAGGATATTTATTACCTCAGACGGGTGCCCCAATTCTCTTAATTTTTACCGGTCAGTTGCCAGGCCGTTAGATGTAGATGTTTTGGATTTGGGTGAAACACCTCTTTCTGAGATTGGAGACCTGGAAATACTGGAAGCTTCCAATTTCTCCCCCTCAATTGAGACCAGGCTTAGTGAGAACCAGGCCCTATGGGGCTAAAACTGAAGAACTGTTATGACTTCTGCTTTGTCTTGTTGAATCTTTTTCAAGACACGAGCAATTAGTGTAAAAGGAGGGAAAACATATAGGAGTCCTTCCCCCCCAGTGGATGGAAAACTGTCTATTGCAACTCCCTGATGATCTTGATGCAATGTGCAATAATTCTTGCTCATTTTTCTGTCAATTTGTTGAAAATCGATTGGTTCAGACTCCATTCCCCGGGATGAAGTGTGTTGCAGCTTAAGAAGTCTGCAGTGTGATTCAGCGCTCCCTTGATGTGGGTAGCTGATATGTCCAAGGGGTGTTGTTCTGCCCAACTTATAAGAAGTCTGCACTCTCTGGACATAGCTGAACTCTCGCTATTCTGCGAAGATGATGCTGAAAATGCATTAGAGCCAGTCTCAGCGCCTTTAACGCTCTGATGTTGGATGACAGTGCTTGTTCCTCTTGCGGCCAAATGTCTTGTACCCAAAAGGTGCTCCAAATGAGCACCCCAACCCCAAGGGGAAAGCATCTGTAATTACTTGTTGTGAGGTAGGGGAGCTGTGGATTTCCCCTTACGAGGAGTAAGCCACCAGAGACCCATGACCTCAGGATGTCTTGTTGAAGACTTGTCATGTTAGCCTTGGCCCAAGGTACGCCATCTATGGCCAAGGTCATGAGGCCTAAGATCCTCATCCCTTTCCAGATAGACACTTTGGGATGGTAAAGAAGGAATCTGACCTCCTTCTGTAGGGTGGCAATCCTTTCTGGTGACAGAGAAATTTACATTTTTCTTTAAATTATCATGAATCCCAGATACTTCAGTTTCTGAGTTGGTATCATTTGTGATTTCTTGATGTTCACTAGAAATCCATAACTTTGAAGAAGGTTCAGAACTTCCTGCAGATGTTTTTTTAAGATGCTCTGAGGATGCTTTCACTAGCCAATCATCTACAGTGCTGGCCAAAAGTATTGGCACCCCTGCAATTCTGTCAGATAATACTCAATTTCTTCCAGAAAATGATTGCAATCACAAATGCTTTGGTAATAATATCTTCATTTAATTTGTCGTCAATGGAAAACCACAAAAAGAATTGTCAAAAAGCCAAATTTGATATAATTCCACACCAAACATAAAAAAGGGGGTGGACAAAAGTATTGGCACCCTTTGAAAAATCATGTGATGCTTCTCTAATTTGTGTAATTAACAGCACCTGTTACTTCCCTGTGGCACATAACAGGTGGTGGCAATAACTAAATCACACTTGCAGCCAGTTGAAATGGATTAAACTTGACTCAACCTCTGTCCTGTGTCCTTGTGTGTACCACATTGAGCATGGAGAAAAGAAAGAAGACCAAAGAACTGTCTGAGGACTTGAGAAGCAAAATTGTGAGGAAGCATGAGCAATCTCAAGGCTACAAGTCCATCTCCAAAGACCTGAATGTTCCTGTGTCTACCGTGTGCAGTGTCATCAAGAAGTTTAAAGTCCAAGGCACTGTGGCTAACCTCCCTAGATGTGGACGGAAAAGAAAAATTGCCGAGAGATTTCAACGAAAGATTGTGCGGATGGTGGCTAAAGAACCTCGACTAACATCCAAACAAGTTCTAGCTGCCCTGCAGTCCGAGGGTACAACAGTGTCAACCCGTACTATCCGTCGGCGTCTGAATGAAAAGGGACTCTATGGTAGGATACCAAGGAAGACCCCACTTCTGACCCAGAGACATAAAAAAGCCAGGCTGGAGTTTGCCAAAACTTACCTGAGGAAGCCAAAAACTTTTTGGAAGAATGTTCTCTGGTCAAACAAAAGTAGAACTTTTTGGGAAAAGGCATCAACATAGAGTTTACAGGAAAAAAAAAAGAGGCCTTCAAAGAAAAGAACACGGTCCCTACAGTCAAACATGGCGGAGGTTCCCTGATGTTTTGGGGTTGCTTTGCTGCCTCTGGCACTGGACTGCTTGACCGTGTGCATGGCATTATGAAATCTGAAGACTACCAACAAATTTTGCAGCATAATGTAGGGCCCAGTGTGAGAAAGTTGGGTCTCCCTCAGAGGCCATGGGTCTTCCAGCAGGACAATGACCCAAAACACACTTCAAAAAGCACTAGAAAATGGTTTGAGAGAAAGCACTGGAGACTTCTAAAGTGGCCAGCAATGAGTCCAGACCTGAATCCCATAGAACACCTGTGGAGAGATCTCAAAATGGCAGTTTGGAGAAGGCACCCTTCAAATCTCAGGGACCTGGAGAAATTCCAGCAGAGCATTGTAAGAAACTCATTGATGGTCACCGGAAGCGGTTGTTCGCAGTTATTTTGTCTAAAGGTTGTGCTACCAAGTATTAGGCTGAGGGTGCCAATACTTTTGTCCGGCCCATTTTTGGAGTATTGTGTAAAATGATCAATGATTTGACTTTTTTTTTCATTCTCTTTTGTGTTTTTTCATTGCAAGCAAAATAAATGAAGATATTATTACCAAAGCATTTGTGATTGCAATCATTTTCTGGAAGAAATTGAGTATTATCTGACAGAATTGCAGGGGTGCCAATACTTTTGGCCAGCACTGTAGGTATGTTATTCATCTAGGCATGTATTCCTTTGAGTCTTAGTGCTGATGGCAAGACCACCACAATTTTTGTAAAAACTCTTGGAGCTGTCGATTTGCTGAAGGGCAGACATGTAAACTGGAGATGACTGATACATTGATTGTTCTGAACCGCTATCCTGAGGAATTTCTCAAATTGGCACGTGTAGGTAGGCATCAGTAAGGTCTATCTTGGCAAGAAAATAGTCTTTCTCTAACGTTGTTACTGACCGGATTTTCTCCATTTTGAATGATTTTTTTTCAGGATAGATTGATTAAGGAAAGTAAGCTCAATCAGCAACTTCCACTTTCCTCCAGGTTTTGGAGCTGTGAATATTCTGGAGTAGACGCCTGTTCCGCTCTGATGGTACGGGACCCCCTCCAAAGCCCCTTTCTGAAGAAACTCTTGAAGGAGCTGAGTAATTACAGACTGACCTGGAGGATTGATGAAATGATCTGGAGGCATTGTCTTGAACTCTATAGTGTATCCTCTTTTTATTGTTGAAGTGACCAAGTCGTTGGATTTGGTCTTGTACCACTGTATAAAGAAACTTTTTAATCTCCCTCCTACCTTCACCACCTGACTTTTGGCTTCAGAAGTTGCTGGATTTCTGATTAGGATTTCTCTTCTGGATTACGTTGTCTTTCATATAAGTGGTTGTTCCTTCTGAATCTGGGTGATTTCCTTCTTTGACTTCAAAAAAGTCTAAGAAAATCTCTTTTCTTGGTTTCCTCAAATTTTGTATTTTTGCCATCATTTAGGAACTCTAAAATCTTTGATAGTTGTGAACCAAAGAGAGAATCTGGTTGAAAAGTCAGACTGCAGAAATTATTTTTGGAAGGCATATCTCCAGTCCAGAGCTTAAGCCAGGGCGCCCTTCTTACTGTATTTGATAATGCTAGGTCTCTGGATGCATATTTTATTGTATCCAAATAGGCATCACAGAGAAATTCTGAAGCATCCTTCATCTGTCAGTGAACTGAGGATATATGACCTAGGGACTCCTTCTTCTAAGTCTCTAGTGAGATAGCTGAGCCATATACGTAGTGACCTGGCTACTGTAATAGCTGACAAAGCTACTGTGCAGGCTCCTACAGATGAGATACAAGCTTTTTTCAGGACCAAATCTGACTTTTGGTCCATGGGATCTTCAGATGTAGTATCTTCAGATGGAAAAATTGTTTTTTAGACAATTTAGCGACAGGAAGATCTACCTTAGGGACAGATTCCCATTCATGAGAGGACAAGTCATCCAGCCTATAGAGGGTGTTAACTCTAGATCCCAGAACCACTTTTGTTTACTCTACTTTGTTTTTAACTGCTTTAAGCAAATCATGTAATTTGTCCTTGTTGAAAACATAAAACTCTTCTGGGTCATCTGAAATTAATCCCTCATCTGAGTCAGAGCTGGAGGAACTTAGTGCAGGTCCCTGAGGTGAGACCTTCTGGCCCTTTTAGAGGAGTGAGCAGACTTTGCCTCCTAAAACACTTCAGTAAGCTGCTATTTAAACCACTCCATAAATGTTTTAGGATCTTCTCCTGAAGAGAAGGCCATAGGTGAGGAACAATTCACACAAGTATCTGCTAACAGGTCATCAGACAGGGGCTGCTGGCGTCTACTGCAATCCCTGTGTCTGGACTTACGGGTCCTCTTTCTGCTATCCCGCTGGGCAGACATCTAAACAGAACACAAACATAGATATCGGTGTTCCAGCATGTGAAGAGTTAAGGTGCATAGAGGAATCAGCGCAGAGCTAAAAACAGCAGGGAAAACAAAATGGAGCTGAGAACAGCCTTACTTACCTCAGCAAGCAGAGGGCTGAACAGGAGGCGTGTGCCATGCTACCGATTACTGGCTGCTTTTCTAGGTAGTGAGCAATGTGTCTCACTCCAGTGCACCACATCACTTCCTGTGTGCCGTTACCTCACTTCTGGTTGTATGCCCACACTGTTGATGGATGCCAGTCCCAGAGCATCATGCGTCATTTCTGGACGAGCGCGCGCGCTAGTTCAAGTGCACTATGTGTAGCGAATTGCTGGGCTTAGGGCGCATACTTCAGGGAGTACCCGAAATGCCTCCATGTGATACCAACCATGTTTAGTGGGGATCTCCTAACAGGTAACTCCACCAATATGTATGTGAACCAAGGCAAGTCCAAATAGAAAACAATCGGCATCATCTTGGAACACCTTCAGAACTGAGGGACAGGGACCCATCCCTACAGCCCGGAAGCCCAGCAACTGCCGAAAAATCCTTAACACATCCTGTTTCCTCAAGCACCTAGAGAGAAATACAAAACACAATGTGCCCTGCCTTTTTCCTTAGTTTTAAAGGATAGGTCCTTTTTAGCTGTGTTTCGCTTATCAAGGCCCTTAGCCTTAGGCTAAGATCCCACGTAGCGAGCCGCAGCCGAAAAACGCTGCTTAACAAATGCATTGCCCATTGCATTGAGTTTTCCTCTGCGGACATTCTGCCTCTATTATACCTATACAGAGAACGCCAGCATTTCCATAGGTATAATTGACATGCTGTGATTTACAAAAAATTTCCACTGCAGATTTTTATCTGCAATGTGTGGATGGAATTAGCCAGAATCCTGTCCATTTTGCAGGTACCGTAAAACGCAGCATTTTTTGCTGTGTTTTATAGTACCATTTGTGTTTGGCCTTGGCAGAAACGCTGCTTTTTCGCAATGTGGGGCCCCGGCCTTAGGCATCGAAGCATCTTTTTTTTTTTTTTTTAACCCCTTAACGACCTTGGACGTACTATTACGTCCTGGGCGCTAGGTACTTCGCGCACCAGGGCGTAATACTACACCCGAGGCCGGCCGCCCGCTCACTATCTGAGCGGGCGGTATCGGAACCGGGTGTTAGCTGTATCTGACAGCTAACACCCTGCTCCATAACCCATAACTCCATAACCCCCAGTCGGAACTGAGTTCCAATCGGCGGTTTTAACCCCCGCGGCGAGATCGGGGGGTGCCGATATCTCTAATCTGCAGCCCGGGGTCTGCCCAGTGACCCCAGGCTGTCTGGAGCCCCCAGTATCTGGTTGATCCTGCCAAGACCTGCGGAAGTCAGCGCTGTGTTTCCATAGCGCTGACTTCCTGTATAGGCTGCAAGACACGTGTATGCTCGTGTCTTGCAGTCTATAGTACTGAGCCAGAGATCAAAGCATCTCTGGCTCAGGTGTCCTAATGGGACACAAGAAAAAGTAAAAAAAAAGTGAAAAAAAAATAATAAAGTATGTGAAAAAAATTAATAAAAGAATAAAGCCCCAAAAATTCCCTTTTCCTATATAAAATGAATTATATAAAAAATAAACCTAAAAATTAATAAAAACAAGACATATTTGGTATCGTTGCGTCCGTAACAACCCGTACAATAAAACTGAAACCATATTTAATGTACACGGTGAAAGTCGGGGAAAAAAAACCGGAAAAAACCCCGCCAAAAGTAACGATTTTTCGCCATCTCACCTTACAAAATATGCCATAAAAAGTGATCAAAAAGTCATATGTACCCCAAAACAGTACCAATAAAAAGCACAGGTTGTCCCACAAAAAATAAGCCCTAAACCAACTCTCTAAACTGAAAAATAAAAATGCTACGCATCTTAGAAGATGGCGATGCAAAAAAAATTGATTTATGTCCCCAAATGGGTTTTTGTTCTGCAAAATTGGTATTGCATAAAAAAACAGTATAAATGAGGTATCGCCGTAATCGTACTGACCCGCAGAATAAAGGTAAAATGTTACTTACGCTCTACGCTGCATGGTGAAAAATTTAAAAGATAAAACGCAGTGCCAGAATTGATGGGGTTGTTTTTGAATCCACCAAGAAAGAGTTAATAAAATTTATTTAATAAGTTGTAAGCACCTAAAAATGATGTCATTAAAAAATACATCTCACCCTGCAAACAACAAGCCCTCATATGGCTACATCACCAGAGAAATAAAGAAAATATAGCTCATACAATGTGAAGACAAAAAACCCAAAAATCGCCAAATCATTAGAACATAACTGGCTGCGTCAGGAAGGGAATGTATAAGCTGTGCGAGCGTATATGAGGGTACACCCCAGATTTAGAGCTTACGAGGGATAATAAACCAGAAGTGACTCCCAGAGTGACCTCCCCAATAATAGGAACTACTGGGGAAATAGTAGGGAATTTAGTGTACCCAATGTACTACGCACAGCTTACATATTCACTTTTCCCCATCCGCTGTGCAGTCACGTCTGGGATACTAATGCTCACTACACCCCTTGATAAATTCTTTGAGGGGTGCACTTTTCAAAATGGGGTCATTCCCTAGGGGATTCCACTTTACTGGTACTTTAGAGGCTCTGCAAACATGACATGGCATCCAGATCCCAAACATCTGAATCTGCGCTGCAAAAGCCACATAGCGCTCCTTCCCTTCTGCGCCCTACTGTGTGCCCAAACCGCAGATTATATCCACATGTATGACACTGGTGTACCCAGGATAAGGTACTTAATGTCATATATGGGTATAAACTCCTGTTTGGGCACAGCCGGGCACAGAAGGGAAGGAGCGCTATTTGGTTTTTGGAGCACAGACTTGGACGGTTTGATTTTTGGACGCCATTGCACTTTTGCAGAGCTGAAATGCCAGTACAGTGGAATCCCCTGACATGTCACCCCATTTTGGAAACTGCACCCCTGAAGGAATTTATCCAGGGGTACAGTGAGCATTTTTAACCCCCAAGTGTTGCTATAATTTATTATCCGTAAATGAATACGCAGCTGATGATGAAAGGTGAAAATGACAATTATTCCAGGAATACATCATTTCAGTGCGTAATATGTTGTGCCCGGCTTGTATCAGAGATGAATGCTCCAAAAGCTGTTGTGCCCGGGATCCCCGCTCACCAGTTTTTGGAGTGTGTGTCTGTGCAGACATAAACTGGGCACAACATATTGGGCACTGAAATGGCGTAGCTATAGAAAAATTTCATTTTTAACTTTTCATTATCAGCTGCGCATTCATTTTTGGAAATTAAAAGAATGCAACACTTAAGGGTTAATAATGCTTGCTACCCCACTTGATAAATCCCTTGAAGGGTATAGTTTCCAAAATGGGGTGACAAGTCTGCGGATTCCACTTTACTGACAATTCATGGGCTCTGCAAAAGTGGCATGGTGTCCAAAAAGCAAACTGTGCTCTAAAAACCAAAATAGCGCTCCTTCCCTTTTGTGCCCGGCTGTGCCCAAACAGCAGTTTATACCCACATATGGCGTTGTTAAGTACATTATCCTGGGTACACCAGTGTCATACATGTGGGTATAAACTGTCATTTGGGCACACAGCAGGGTGCAAATGTGAAGGAGCGCTATGTGCTTTTGGAGCGCATATTTAGATTGTTGTTTTTTTGGACGCCGTGTCACATTTGCAGAGACCCTAAAATTGCCCCTACAAAATGGGGGTCACTTCTTGGGGAATTCCAATTTACTGGCACCTCCAGGGCTCTCAAAAATATCATGACCAGAAAGTCCCTCTAAATCTGTACTCCAAAAGCTAAAAAAAAACCACAGTGCTCCTTCCCTTCTGAGCCCTGCTGCGTGCCCAAGCAGCAGTTTATACCCACATATATAATTTTTTTTGTCCCCGGGATAGCCCACTTAATAGTTTTAGGAGTTCATGTCTCTGATGCCACAAAGTGGCCGTAACGTATTAGGCACTGACATTGGATATTTCTTTAAAAACTTTAATTTTCACTTTGTACATTAATTTTTGGGAAGCATTTTTAGGCTCTAAATGATAATACCCCTTGATACATTCCTTGAGGGGTGTAGTTTCTAAAATGGGGTCACTTTTGAGAGGTTTCCATTATATTGGTACTTTAGGGGTTCTGCAAATGCGACATGGCATCCAAAAACTATTCCAGCAAAATCTGCCCTCCAAAAGCTAAATAGCGCTCTTTCCATTTTGAGCCCTGCCATTTACCCATGCAGCAGATTACAACCACATATGGGGCATTTCTGTGTTCAGGAGAAATTGTGTAACGAACTTTGGCGAGCTTTTTCTCCTTTGTCCTCTTGTGAAAATGAAAAATTTGGGGCTAAATTGACGGTTTATTGGAAAAAAAGTAATTTTTCATTTTAATGTCCCAATGTTAATAAAATCTGTGAAACAGCTGTGAGGGCAAAATGTTCACCATACCCCTAGATAAATTCTATAAGAGGTGTAGTTTCCAAAATGGGGTCACTTTTAGGGGGTTTCCATTGTATTGGTTCTTTGGGGGCTCTGCAAATGCGACATGGTACCTGAAAACTATTCCACCAAAATCTGCTCTCCAAAAGCTAAATAGCGCTCTTTCCATTCTGAGCCCTGCCATGTACCCATACAGCAGATTACAACCACATATGGGGTATTGCTGTGTTTAGGAGCAATTATTTTGCAAACTGTGGGGTGCTTTTTCTCCTTTAACCCATTGTGAAAATGAAAACTTTGGGGATAAAGTGACATTTTAGTAATGTTTCATTTATACATCCCAGTGTCAGCAAAATCTGTGAAACGACTGTAAGGTCAAAATGCTCACTATACCCCTTGATGAATTCTGTGAGGGGTGTAGTTTCCAAAATGGGGTCACTTTTTGGGGTTTTCCTTTGTATTGGTACTCTAGGGGCTTTGCAAATGAGACATGGCATCTGAAAACTATTCCAGCAAAATCTGCTTTTCAGACACCCAGTGTCACTCCTTCCCTTCCGTGCGCTGCCATTCGCCCAAACATCAGTTTACACCCACTTGTGGGGTATTTCCGTGCTCGGGAGAAATTGCATAACAAACTGTGAGATGCATTTTCTCTTTTAACCCTTTGTGAATGTGTTAATTTTAGGGCTAAATTAAGGAATTAGTGGGAAAAAATTAATTGTCTAAATTTCACCTCCATATTGTTTTAATTCCAGTGAAATGCTTAAAGGGTTAACAAACTTCCCAAATATTATTTTGAATTATTTGAGGGGTGCAGTTTTGAAAATGGGGTGATTTATGGGGGTTTCTAATATATAGGCCATTATAATCCTCTTCAGAACTGAAGTGGTCCCTAAAAAATTAGTTTGGGAAATTTTCTTGTAAATCTGCAAAATCGCTGTTACACTTGTAAGCCTTCTAACATCCAAAATAAATTACAGGACGATTAAAAGATGATGCTGATATAAAGCAGAGATATGGTAGATAATATGTATTAATGTATTTGGGTGGTATGACTATCTATCTGAAAAGCAGAGCATTTCACATTTAGAAAATTGCGATTTTTTTCCAAATTTCCATCAAATTTCCTATTTTTTTATAAATAAATATAAAAATATTCATTAGTGTTTACCACTAACATGAAGTACAATGTGTCACGAAAAAACAATCTCAAAATCACTTGTGTAAGTTAAGACGTCTCAAAGTTATTGCCATATAAAGTGACACATGTCAGTTTTGAAAAACGAGGCCTGGTCCTTAACGCACTTTTGGGCTGGGTCCTTAAGGGGTTAAAATAATTTTTTATCAATAAAAAACACTGTTTAAGGCCGGCGCTCCACGTGGTGTAAATGCCGCGGTTTGGCTGCGGAAGAAACAGCGCAGCAAAAACTGCAGTTTTTTACAGTCACTGCAAAGCGTCACGGTTTTGGAAATCGCAGCATGTCAATTATACCTAAAGAAACGCTGGCGGTTTCCCTATAGGTATAATGGAAGCAGAAAGTCCACAGAGGAAACCTCTGCAGACTTTCTGTGAAAAGCACTGCAGGAAAATAATAATAATAATAATACATTTTATTTATATAGCGCCAACATATTCCGCAGCACTGTACAATTTGTAGGGTTCAAGTACTGACAAAAAAGATACATTACAAAGAAATAGTCAATTCACACACTGGGACTGAGGGCCCTGCTCGCAAGAGGTTACAATCTATGAGGTAGAGGGGGTGACACAGGAGGTAGCAGGGGCGGCAACAGACGTAGCATTGCTTATACAATGGTCAGACAATTGTGTAATAGAGGTTACTATCATTACACATATATAAAGCTGTATGAGCCGTCACCAGTCGTGTCCTTTAACAAAAAGCGATGTGTTCCCACCGCGGTTTTTCCCACATCACTTTTTTGCTGCGACTCGCTACAGGTGGCCTTAGCCTAAAACATTACAGCCATATATTACAAGGTTATTCAATAAGAAATTATGACTATCTAGGACTACTTGCGTTTTTTTTTTCTTTGGCATTTTTCTTTTACATTTCATGGTGTTTTTTGCCTCTTTGATGTTTTTTTCAAAATGCAGCATGGTGATTTTTTTTTTCTGCTGTTTTAATTATAGGAAAAAAAATGCCAGAAAAAAGCAAAATTATTCAAAGCAATACTGATGCTTTTTATAGCGTTTTTTTTTTTTTTTTTCAAGAGCCATGTAAAAACTAGTTGTGAAGGAAGACTTACAAATGTGAATTTCATCACAAAACTATTGTTATATATAGTAGGTTGAAGCGTACCTCCAGTTATAAGAAATTGTTCATAAATGAATATTACAAGTGAGAATAAGAAATTTTGTAATAGATGTTATTAAATAAATAAATATGTTTTTTTCTCCACTTTTCAGGCAGTTACTTTCTCCATATTAGTCTATGAAGCTGATAATATACAGAGTGTTCTGTCCTCCTTATGTGTGTGAGGCATAAGTCGACATGCAGCTAAACTCCCTCCTAGTAATTCATTGACTCTGGAGAGATGTGCAAACTTTAACTTTTCTTACAAGGATAGGGTGAAACTGGGAAACAGAAAGATAATGCATTTACTAATGCATACAAGCATGTAGCAACACACTATAATACAAACCAATGTATACACAGACATATGCATGAAATACAATATGTATACAGTATGGTAGTACAGAGATGAGGAACATCCATAGACATATACTGTACATGTGCTCCTGAATGGTGCTGTCCTAACTACAACAAGCATGGTCTCCAGTTATAATAACTATGGGCTGAGAAATTACACTAGGAGACATGTAAACATAACAATATGCATAAACACATAAACTATAGTGCTGGGTAGCAACTTGAACATACCAGCAATGCTACTGTAGGTCCAGATGAGGAGGATGGGATTGGATGCTGCTAGCTGAACAGCAAGTTCCAAGTGAAATGGCCACTGATTAGCTGACTTGATGATGTCATGAGGTCATAGGTGGTAACTACAGTAGCTCTAGTGCAGTGATGGCGAACCTTTCAGAGACCGAGTGCCCAAACTGCAACCCAAAACCCACTAAATTATTGCAAAGTGCCAACACGGAAATTTAACCTTAAATTAACCAAGATCTGTTTTATAGTGACCGTGCAATGTTATTACAGCCTGTAATAATATCACATATCTGCTATAAAACAGATAATGTGTGATATAAATAGTGAAGGGCCCCCACACAGTACAATGCGCTCCACAGTGGCCCCCAGACAGTATTATATGCTCCAGAGTGGCCCCCATACAGTATTATATGCCCACAGTGGCTCCCGCACAGTATTATATGCTCCACAGTAAGTTCCCCCCCCATCACCACCTGCTATTATACCCATCTGAAAGCTGCCAAAAACTGGGATTTTATATGGTGACATACAATGGGTGACAATCTGGGTGTTATCTGAGTGATGGAACTTTTCCGCCTGTCAGAAATGTTTTATATGTTCATCTCTAGTAATAATCGCTATTATTTTAGCGTGTAATGGATATCGCTAGAGAGGTGGTTGGAGTATTTTACTCTATAAAGGTATGGACAGGACAGGGACAGGGTCAAATGTAAACTTTATTGATGACTTTGTGTATGTGTTGTGTAGGTGTTTTGTGAAACTCTTTTGGCGCTGCAACCTAAACGATGGTAAACGTCTGGGTCACAGCGCCAGTAACTTCCTGGTTATGTTATGTTCAGAGGGGTATTACATAAAATACCCCTATGATTAGGCTATGCGTGCTACAGCAAATTTAGCTCCACCCACTTCTACGTTGACTCTGCCCATTCTCATCCATTTTATAATGTTCCCCTCCAATTGCCCCACAGTATGAAGTCTTCTCTCCTGGTGCCCCAGTTTAAGCTGGGGGAAACTAGAGGGGGACATTAAACTGAGGCAGCTGGAGGGGGACATTAAACCGTGGGGTTACTTGGATGGGGACATTAAACTGGGGGCAACTAGAGGCAGACATGTCCCCCTCCAGCTACCCCCACGGTTTAATGTCCTTCTCCAGTTGCCCCCAGTTTAATTCCCCCTTACAACTTGCCCCCAGTTCAATGTCTCTCTTCAGCTGCCCCCAGTTTAATGTCACCCTCCATCTTCCCCCAGTTTAATGCCCCCCTTCATCTGCACCCAGTTTGATGCCCCTCCCAATCTGCCCCCAGTTTAATGTCCCCCTTCATCTGCCACCAGGTTGATGTCCTCCCTTCATTTGCTCTCAGTTTGATATCCCCCTTCATCTGCCACCAGTTTGATGTCCCCCTTCATTTCCCCCCAGTTTAATGTCCCCCTTCATCTGCCACCAGTTTGATGTCCCCCCTTCATCTGCCACCAGTTTAACATAATAAAACACTGATACTCACCCCTCCTCGCTCCACTGCCGCTCTGTGAGGTCTCTTTTTCTGGACTGTTCAGGGAGCTGAAAGCGTGATGTGACTGAGGTCATCACATCGCACCTGCAGCTCCAGGGACTGCAGCACACAAGTATGTGCTTTACACACAATGGTGAAGCAGGGGCTGTCCGCGGACGGCTCCTGCTTCATCAGTGTATTTAACTCATCTGCGTCCAGAGCGGCCCTGAAAATAGCTGAAAGAAGCGATCACTCACTAACGGGGAATCCTATACCGGATTCCCCATTAGTGAGTGATCACGGCGACGGCGCGTGCCAACTGAGAGGGCTCTGCGTGCCCTCTCTGGCACGCGTGCCATAGGTTAGCCAACACGGCTCTAGTGGGACATTCAGGGAATAGTATGATGTTTTGCTGTTTGCACAAAGAGTCATTAGCTGGAGCTATTACAGTCAATACATGACATATTGCTGAAGGCATGACACAGAGTAAGGCAATAAATCAATTAACTAGCTGGCAACTTCCCCCTACTCCATTCCTCCCTTCTCTATAGAGTTGTATGTGTGAGGCTGAATATGGTGATCTATAAAATGTAAACAAAGCATACAGAGGCTGAGGCCCCACATTGCGGATATTCAGCATTTTTTGTTACAGATTTTGCAGAAACCCGGCACTAATACCCGTGGTCATTGTCAGCACTGATCGTGGGCATTAAAGCTCCTGGCACCTCAGTCACAGCTGACCGAGGCACCCTTTTGCTGGGGATTGCTGGCCCCTGGAGTGAGATCCGGGGTCGGCTTCCCTTTGCTATGGCAACCGGGAAGCCTATTGAATGCCGATATTTTGCAATACACTACAATGCATTAGCATTGTAATGCATTGCATTAGTGATCAGACCCCCTGGGGTTCAAGACCCCTAGAGGGTCTAATAATTGCAATAAAAAAAAAAAACTAAAAGTTTAAATTTCCCCCCTTCCCCTAGAATATGGATGTCAGAATATGGCGACTTTTTAGAAAAAAAAATTTTTTGCAAAATTTTAGATTTTTGTTTTGTTGGGATTAAAATGTAAAAAAAACTATATACATTTGGTATCCCTGGAATAGTATCGAAACATAGAATACAGGTGACATGTCATTTTGGCTGTAGAGTGAACGCCATAAAAAGGAAGCCCATAAGAAAGTCGCACAAATGCACTTTTTCTCCAATTCCACCCCATTCTGAAATTTTTTTCCAGTTTCCCAGTACATTGTACAGAATAATAAATGGCACCATTATGAAGTACAATTTGTCTCGCATACATTAAGTCCTCATATGGCTCTGAATTGAAAAATAAAAAATGTATGGGGTTTGGAAGGCAGGGAAATCGAAGAACGAAAATCGAAAGGGGTTAAATGCACTTCTGACTTTGTCTAAAAAAATGCAGCAAAATCTGCAACAAAAAATGTTGCGTTTCTGCAACATGGGGCCTTAACCTGAAGATAAGGAGCAAGAGAACAGCTTACTAAGTGAAGAAGGAAACAGATATCCTTAATAAGATATATTACAAAGTTTCTTATATTTAAATACAATATTCATTTATGTAAGACTAAGTTCACACTAGCGATTGATTTCCATTCAGGGTTTCCGTCTCCGAATCCACGTAAAAAATGCGGAGAGAAAAGTCCTGCAAACAGGACTTTTCTCTCTGCATTTTTTGGGCGGAAATCGGGAGGAAACCCAGCAGACCCCATTATAGTCTATGTGGTCCGTGGGTTTCCACAGGTAACTGCCTTTTAAGTGGGTTAGCTATCCGAACGCTAGCGTGAACCTAACGTTAAGTTGTTTTTAACTGGAGGTACGCTTTAAGTGTTATTCTTAGTTTTCCTATGAATTGACTTGATAAAACGTTTTTACTTCCAGGCCATGTAGAGCTTCTTACTTATGGATCAAATTACCCCCAGAAGAATGGTAAGATTGGCAAAACTTCTCAGAAAGCACACTTCTCTTTTCAATATATTATTAAAGGGATTTTCCACTTTTTCATAAAAAGTTGATATCTACTGTATATTTTGTTTCAGTTCCTCACTATTTGCAAAATCTCTGCCATTCATGCTGACAGCCATAGTACACTTTGATTCATTAGTATAACCATAATATCAGACAATTGTGCAGTCTAGTCTCCTATTGGCACAATATAAATATGTTTATACATTTTGAAAAATCAACGCAGATGTGAACCAAGCCTTAGCAATCCAATGTGTACATTATCATTCTGCCAAACGGTGACTAGCTCTGAAATCATATTGCAGGAAATACATGCAAATAAATACTTTACAAGGGAAAGTTATTCTTAAAAAAAAATCTGTTTCCTTGTTCGGCACATAGAACTGGCATTTCATCAATATACTTAAATAAAGGTTTACATTCCATTTTAAGCTTATTATTGTACCATAACAAAATGCCTTTATAAGCCAGGAGTCCACGGCCATTTTAAGCACATTAATAGGCCTAGTACATAAATTAGTCCTCCCAACTTCAGAAGACATAAAAATGGACAAGTGTGGGTGTGCATGTAGCACATCACAGTAATTTTGTTTAAGTCATCTCCATGTTCCATTTAACATCACCCATTCCTATTGAGCTCCCTTGTGACCCAACACAGTAATTGTGTGCTTCAATGTAGAACACACATTGATGATGCCACCTTGGTTCCCACCACATATAATGTCCCAAACAGTATAATGTACCCTAGGTGACCCCACATAGTATAACTTGCTGCAGGTGGCCCCACTCACTATAATGTCCCCTTAGTGGCTCCTATACAATATAATGTTCCCTCAGTGGCTCAGGCTGGGTTCACATCAGCGCTTGAACTACGTTCAGGGTTTCTGTCCTCGAACCCGCTTAAAAAATGCAGAGAGAAAAATCCTGCAAGCATTTTTCAGGCGGAAACCCAGCGTACCCCATTATGGTTTCTGCAGGTAACCGCTTTTTAAGCAGGTTAGCTTTCTGTTTTTTGGGTCCCCAAAGAGCGTAAAGCCAAACGCTAGTGTGAACCTAGCGTAAATTGATAGGTTGTCATTCCTTTTATTTTCAATAATTCATGACTGCAAAGATTTAGATGTTTTTATAATTATAGAAATATTTGTATTGTTCTGTTTGGCAAAATTAACAGAAGTAAGTGTCAAAAAGTTACAACAATCCATCAATGACAGTTTAAGGCCGTGGTCACATGGTGGATCACTGTGGGATACCCGCAGTAAAAACCTGCAGCTAGAGTGGATTTTAACCATTGCATTTGAAATCGCTGTGGAATCCACAGTAATAATTGACACTTTGCACTTCGGATTTTTTCTGCTGTGTGCAGATAGGATTTAATAAATGACACTTTGCACTTCTGTTTTTTTCTTTACTGTAATTCGCAGTAGGTTAGAGACTGACGATGCTGCCAAAAGCTAACCTGTTGTGAACTCACACTGCGTGGTCCTGGTCTAATATCAGTTTATGAGAAGCTAACTGATGAGAAAATGAAGCTAAACAGCATTTACTTCTTGTTTCAAGGGAAAGTACAGCAATTAATTTGCATGTGGTAGCACTCAAATATTTCCTTATATGTAGCAATACAGCAGAGAAGTGGTAATTACTAATAATATACCAAGAACACAGAAGCAATTATACTTTGTTACTCTAAAGCAACATTATCATACCCATTTTCAATACAAAACACATTTTTAGATATATAAAAAAAAAAAACAATAGGGGAGATATACTAAGCTAAATCTACCAGAATTCTGCCTCAATTTGGACCAAAACCATGCAATTTATTATGTGTTTTAGACACTACTGCACCTTACTAGGAAAGAGTATGGCCTTAGAGGGAGAGGAGATGGCTTAGTAAGGACAAGGCTTAAAATGCATCAATGTGTGCTAATAATGTCTTGTACAAAATATTGACACATAGTAAGTCTACTCTAAATTCATTTTGATGGATTAGGCTAAAGAGAGTTGAGTCTGTTTAGTGTAGTGTACTATGAAGAGGTCACCTTTTGGGGACAGATGTGTGCACACAGTTTGATCAAAATGTGCACTAAGATCCTCAAATTTATATGTATAGAAAATATAGCAGTGATGCAATTTAAATAATTAATATATTCTGTAACTGTCTGTGACCGTTTTCATGGTCTCCTAGCAAATCAACCATTGGCTTGCCTCTGCTTCCTAATATACAGTTTTCTGATTTTCCATGTTGCTGTATGATTCCGTCTGCTGCTGCTTCTGATGCAGCCCATAGGCCGGGTGTACTCTTGAGATTTGTGGTACTGTTGAGATCAGGGCTCTGTGGGGACCATATCATCACTTCCAGGAGTCCTCTTCCAAAGGGTAGTCACAGCAAATATTGATTTGATTTAGATTTCTCTTTTGTTCATTCACTTAAAGGGGTTGGCCACTTTCAGACTTATATTGAGAAACCAATGTTATTGTTTGTGTAATGAAAAGTTGTACAATTTTCCAACATACTCTCTATATCAATTCCTCACGGTTTTCTAGATCTCTGCTTGCTTTCATTAATTATGTTTACTCCCAGTGGATAAATCAGTCCATGGTCATGTAATATACAGTCCATGGTCATGTGATGGACACACAGGTGCACAGCTTATTACCAGGCAGATGTCTGATTACTGTGCTGTGACTATAACGAGCTGTGTATCCATCACATGACCATGGACTGTATATCACATGTCCATATTGGTCAAAAATTGGTCAACCCCTTTAATTTAGGTAACTGACAATAATAAACTATTAGCACATGCATGTTTAAAAGCATTCTTACTTTGCAGCATTTTCTGAATACCTACCTATAACTGTGCATGAGCTGAGGTGAGCTTTCTAAGGCACCAGTTCCTTGCATACAGGAGCAACAATCTCAGATATGTCCACTGTCAGTCCTTTAACTGTCCCAATTATAACACTGCCACACAGGCATGCTTCTGTTATATAAATGATGCCATGAGTAAGGGACATCGTTCCGAAATACGTAGGCTGTTCCTAACCACTGAACCTATGGAGTGATTTTTTTTATTGGAAAAATAAAAGTTATTTTTTATATTAATATGCCTTGGATTTGGTGCTGAATACAATTTTTTACCTATGCAGTTTATGCTTCTGTTATAATCTTGAATGACAGGGATTAGGAAAGCAATATGAAATTAAAGGGGTTTTTCCATCTCCCTGTTTCAGCAGCTTTGCCTGCTGTCTCTTCTTCTCACTTCCTGTACCCCCCAGCTTGCTGAACAGGACTCTATGAAGTATCACAATACTTATTATAATTACTAGAAATATGCACATGCTTCTAGAGAGTGGACTCAATTTTATCTGTGTGTTTACATAGAGAGATAACAGACACTCTCTGAGGCTTTATCAGCAAACTGCAATTAGCTGAATGGCAGAGCTGTAGATAACTGAGAGCAGTGAGTGCTGTCACTTGTCCTATCACACAGGTCCAGCACTATGGAAACGCTGTGTAAACAATGGGAGGAATAATTTCACATAGCAGGAAAACAAAGCAGCATTTCTAAAGCAATATATTTAGAAAAAGTCTTCAATTTACATAAGCTAGCAGTATAGATAGGATCCTTGAGATGGGAATACCCCTTTAAATTCTTAGATAGGCTGCTCATATGTATAGTACCTTCCTAGCTTCTGACACTAGAGGAGAAAGTAGCATGAGCGTGTGATACAAATATCTTCTACTTTACTATGCATTATGGGCATTACAATATATTTGTCACTGTGAAAATACTATGACACTGACTTTATGAGGAATACTGAAAGCAAATGCTGCAGATTTCCTGCAGCAGAAGATCTGCAGTGTTTCTGCTGAAAATACGCAATTGAAAAACAGCATCAGATGGTGTGTTTTTGTTGTGGATTTTATTACGGAAGTGCTAACAATTTGCCAATCTTTCACTCACGTTGCACATCAACTTTTAGAATGCCATTATAGGCACTGCTGTATGGTCTACAAAATATCACCAGAAATGAGTTAGCATTTATGACCAGGGCTTAGTTACCAACATTATGATTGTAACATTCACTGCATTTAAAGGGGTTTTATGCCATGAGGTGAGAACGGCTGTCGTTTCCCCCCACTGCACATTCAGCCTGACCCTAGTCAGGCTAAATTTAGGAGTGTCTGGTGGTAGACGTCTCCTCCATTCTCTTCAGAGATAGCCGAGTGCTTTACTTTGACTGTCTCCAGTGCTCCCATTGCAGTGAATAGGAGCACCATCCGACACCAGTCAAGTCAGGCTGAATGTGCAGCGAGGGAAAGTACTCCCAGTTCTCGGGATAGGTCTCAGCAATCCAACCCCCAACAATCAGGTATTTTTCCTCTATACTATGCATAGAGGATAAATACTTTTCATGGCATAACCCCTTTAAGTTCCTTCCTGGAGCCACCCTCTGCATAACTCCACAACTCACTTTTGAATGGAGTTTGCATAAATTCCACCCCTTTTTGAGTATGGTTTACCCAGGACAGTTCCAATCTGTTTGGTTTGTTTCTAAAAATTGTACACTTTTCAAGTTCTGAACAGTCTGCTTAAGGTGGTCTTGGTAGTGAGGGGCCACATGGTTGTTTGTTACACTCCTGATCATCAATATTATATTAGAAAAGGTTCAATTCTTGGTCCCATAACCGTTATTTTATTTCCCCTCCTTGATGTGGAGAGGATATTGATACCTGATTAGCAGGTGGGGCAGGCTGTTACCTCCCCTGTCCATAGTTGTAGTTCACCCTTGCTGCCCGATACTATTCCTGGCGGCTCTAGTTGACTGTCTACTGATGGTTCTCCCCCGCTCAACTTCCTAGGGGGCGTTGTCCAGCTGCGAGACCCTAAGCTGGTCTCGCGTGGTGTACAGGTTTACAACTAGTTGGACTTAATTTTCCTGCCCCCAGTCAGGAGATATAGTCCTGTCCATAATGCTTTTGATTCATGTTTTGTTGCTCTGCCTTTTGTTTTCTGTTTCCCTGTTTGTCTTTCTCCCTTTTGTTCTCCCCTTCCCTCCTTTTCACTATAGGTTTGGAGTCCCACGAATTTGGCAGCTGCCTGGCTGGCTCGTATTCCTATATCTCTTCCTCCTGGGTCCTTCGCCTGTTGATGTGCTCTGGGTGAGATCTGCTTATGTTACATGGTTTGTTTCATCAGCCACTGTTTTTACCTCTCCCTCATGGCTAAGTGTATTACATTGAATGTGAAAGGTCTGGGCTCTAACCTTAAACGGCGTATGGTATTATGCGAACGTATGAGTCCCTTTTGCACTCCCTTCCTTCCCGCGAAGAGCTTCGCGCACATCTCTCGGACTACTTTAACATCAGTGTAGGTTCGGTCCCATCTATCTCTACTCTTTGGGAGGTCCATAATGCAGTAATGAGGGAGCACTGCATAGCTATGGCTACCCGGCTTAAAAAAGATAAAGCGGCTAGAGAGGTGGCCCTGACTTCTCGGATACGATCCTTGACAGAGCGTTTGGCAGCTCGGCCCTCTATGTCTCTCCTCCACCAGCTAGTGCTAGCTCGACCTGACCTACGTGATGTTGCCACTCGGGCCACCCAGCGCTTGCTTCTTTATAGCAGACAGCGATATTATGAGAGGGGTAATAAGGCCCACACCCTTCTAGCCCAATCCCTTCGGGAACACCGGACCTCCTCTGTACAACACGCAGTCCGTGACCTGCGAGGGACTCTTCACCACCACCCTCACACCATAGTGACCCTCTTCCAAGATTACTATGCTAAATTGTACAACCTCTCCCCACCTGTTACTCCAGGCACTGCCGCGGAACAACCAGACTTGAGTACCTATTTAAACGCTTGCCATCTTCCCACGCTCCCGCCCACAGCACTAGATTCCCTGAACGCCCCCGTCACTAGAGAAGAACTTACTGACCTCATGAAGGGTCTCCCCCATGGTAAAGCCCCGGGCCCAGATGGGTTCACCTACTCCTACTATAAGACCTTCCAGGCAGATCTGCTCCCCCATATGTGCAGGCTCTTTAATTCCTTCTTGGATGGCGCCCCCATTTCCCAGACTATGCTCCACTCCCACATTACTCTGGTCCCCAAGACGGGTATTGATCACCAAGATTGCTCTAACTATCGCCCCCATTGCCCTTCTGAACACTGACCTTAAGCTTTTTACTAAACTCCTAGCAACAAGACTCAACGCTTGCCTCCCCTCTATTGTCCACAAGGACCAGGTGGGTTTTGTATCTTGTCGTCAGGGTGGAGACAATACCAGAAGGCCTGTGGATTTGATTGATGTTGCTAACCGTTTGGCCATCCCTGCACTGGTTTTAAGCCTCGACGCTGAGAAGGCCTTCGATCGCCTCGATTGGTCCTTCATGTTAGCCACTCTCGAAAGATTTGGATTCACTGGAGCTTTCTTGACGGCAATCAAGTCCCTGTACTCAACCTCCTCTGCAGTAGTTAGACTCCCTAATGCCTCCTCCCCCCCATTCCCAATCTGTAATGGGACCCGTCAGGGCTGTCCCCTCTCTCCCCTCATATTCGCTCTCTGTATTGAGCCACTGGTGTCTCAGATTAGGGCTAACCCGAACATCACTGGGGTTGCTGTCCGTGATAGGGAGTTTAAAATGTGCCTCTTTGCAGACAATGTCCTTCTAACCATCACTAATCCCCATACTTCTCTCCCCAATCTCCTGGGTACTCTCAGGGATTATGGTAAACTGTCTGGTTATAAAGTTAATCCCACTAAGACTGAGGCCCTCCCCGTTAACATCCCAGATCCCACGCTACAATTGCTCAAGGCAAACTACAATTTCCATTGGAGAGACCGCTCGCTTCGCTACCTGGGGGTCCAGCTTTCCTTGGCATACTCCTCCCTATACTCAGTCAACTAGCCCCGCTTATTCCACGATCTCCGTGTCCTTCTGGATAAATGGTGCGCCCTCCATATTTCTCTAATGGGGCAGATCGCAGCAGTCAAGATGACTCTCCTTCCAAAACTCCTTTACTACTTTGAGAAACTCACAGTGGCGGTTCCCCGGGGTGAACTGCGATCCCTCTAAAAGGCAGTATTCCAGTTCATCTGGAATGCTAAACATCAGCATATCCCTCGTTCATTGATGTTGGCTGGCAAAACCGAGGGGGCAATGGCAATCCCACACATCCTACATTATTACTGGACGGCCCATCTACGAGTCATTCTGTTCTGGGCGTCCTCTCAGGCATACACTAAATGGGTGGAAATAGAGAATCTCTGGTTGGCTCCTGTGCACCCGAATGCTTTTCTGTGGTCTTGCTCCCCCCCCTCGGTTGCAACCCCTCTATTGGGCCCCATCCGATTCACATGGGCGATTTGGATCACTTGCTCTAAGCTATTTCCTCTAGCCTCTCCTGCTTCCTCTATGATTTCATTCCTGTATAATCCGCTCCTTCCGGGTGGACTCATTTCGGCCATGTTGCGCCCTTGAAGCAGGCTTGCCCTGTTCCATATTGTAGACCTGGTCGATCCCTTGACCCTAAAGTTCAGGCCCTTTGACTATTTCACCTCTGTCCTACACTTGCCGACCACTGAATGGTTACATTACCAACAAATTTCTCACTTTGCCCATGCTCAGCTTGAGACCACTCGGGTCTCGCTCCCCCCTTGGAGAAACTGTGCCGTGCTGGCACCTCTACGAGGGGGCTCATAACGTATATACAGGCTCTTGTCCTTCTCAGAGGGGAGATCTCCCCCTTCCCATAAATATATGGTTAAGTGGGCTGAGGCTCTGGATGGTCAGATCTCGCCCGGACAGTGGCAGATTATATGGTCTCGTACAGCCAAATCCTCGTCCTGTATAACATTTTGAGAAACCCAATACAAGATTCTTATGCACAGGTATCACACACCAGCTTTGCTCTACACCCTTAATCTCTCTATCCCCTCCTCGTGCTGGCGATGTCAGGCCTCACTGGGTACAGTATGCCATGTTTTCTGGGATTGCCCTGCCCTCCGCCCTTTCTGGATGGAAGTGAAATTCCTCACTGATGCCCTCTTTATTCAGGGGGTTACGTTGGATCCCATGACCTATTTACTCAATTTGCCTCCCAAACATCTAGGCAAGGAAACGTCTTGGCTGTTCCTTTATTTGTGTACTGCAGCTAAGACTGTTATTGCCCTACATTGGAAGCAGACTTTCCCTCCCACGGGGCCTGAGTTAGTTGCCCACATGAAGGACGTTTGTAGCCTAGAATTTTTAACTGCTACTTTAACCACACCGTTGATGCCTTTAATGCTGTCTGGTCGCACTGGGACTCCTATTGCATTGTACATGGTTTTTGACTCTGACGAACTCCCCCCCCCCCTTCTCCTCTCCCACCCCCCCTTCTCCACTCCCACCACCCACCCCCCTCTGTTTGGTCTGGTGTCTGTTGTTGTCTGTCCTATCACTGTTTCTTTGTTTTCTTTGGTTGATATATTTGGCTAGACTGTTATGCCGCATGTTGTGGCTACTCCTTATCTCTTCTTGTTGATGTATATTTTATTATGTAAAACCTTAATAAAAACTACAGTTAAAAAAAAAAAGAAAAGGTTCAATTCAAGACTTCCCCACTGATCAGCTGACTGCAGGCATGGTCTCTGCAAGCAGGCACAGTTTAGCAAATTGTGTAGTGACTGAACTACATTTCACTTCACTGCCACAACATTAATGTACCCAAATGTGCCTGCTTCTGGAGTGCTGGAGACCTTTCAATCAGGTAATTGTTGGGGTGCGGGAGTTAAACTATCCTAAGGAGAGGTCGTTAATATTAAAGTCCTAAAAAAAACCCTTTTAAAAAAAGAGCAACACCACATCTCAACACATGACAATCTGTGTACAGCTATCCATTTCATATTCCTAAGAGATGGGCACTCTTTAAATTTCCTTCTCGGGAAGCAGAAAAACTAGAACTGCCATATCACAAGGCAGGTACCAGTATATGCTATGAGATTGCTTATCCTAGTTCTCATTTACAGTGGGTACAGAAAGTATTCAGACCCCTTTAACTTTTTCACTCTTTGTTGATTGCAGCCATTTGCTAAAAGCAAAAAAGTTCATTTTATTTCTCATTAATGTACACTCAGCACCCCATCTCGACAGAAAAAAAAACAGAAATGTAGATATTTTTGCAAATTTATTAAAAAAAGAAAAACTGAAATATCACATGGTCATAAGTATTCAGACCCTTTGCTGTGACACTCATATTTAACTCACATGCTGTCCATTTCCTTCTGATCCGCCTTGAGATGGTTCTACTCCTTCATTGGAGTCCAGCTGTGTTTAATTAAAGTGATTGGACTTGATTAGGAAAGGCACACACCTGTCTATATTAGACCTCACAGCTCACAGTGCATGTCAGAGCAAATGAGAATCATGAGGTCAAAGGAACTGCCCAAGGAGCTCAGAGACAGAATTGTGGCAAGGCACAGATCTGGCCAAGGTTACAAAAGAATTTCTGCAGCAGGTTCCTAAGAGCACAGTGGCCTCCATAATCCTTAAATGGAAGAAGTTTGGGATGACCAGAACTCTTCCTAGACCTGGCCGTCCAGCCAAACTGAGAAATCGTGGGCTTTATGGCAGAGTGGCCCAACAGTGAAACATGGTGGTGGCAGCATCATGCTATGGGGGTATTTTTCAGCTGCAGGGACAGGACGACTGGTTGCAAATGAAGGAAAGATGAATGAGGCCAAGTACAGAAATATCCTGGAAGAAAACCTCTTCCAGAGTGCTCAGGACCTCAGACTGGGCCGAAGGTTCACCTTCCAACAAGACAATGACCCTAAGCACACAGCTAAAATAACAAAGGAGTCGCTTTGGAACAACTCTGTGACCATTCTTGACTGGCCCAGCCAGAGCCCTGACCTCAACCCAATTGAGCATCTCTGTAGAGACCTGAAAATGGCTGTTCATCAACGTTCACCATCCAACCTGATGGAACTGGAGAGGATCTGCAAGGAAGAATGGCAGAGGATCCCCAAATCCAGATGTGAAAAACTTGTTGCATCATTTCCAAGAAGACTCATGGCTGCACTAGCTCAAAAGAGTGCTTCTACTCAATACTGAGCAAAGGGTCTGAATACTTATGACCATGTGATATTTCAGTTTTTCTTTTTTAATACATTTGCAAAAATATTTACATTTCTGTTTTTTTTCTGTTAAGATGGGGTGCTGAGTGTACATTAAGGAGAAATAAAATGAACTTTTTTGCTTTTAGCAAATGGCTGCACTGAAACAAAGAGTGAAAAATGTAAATGGTCTGAATACTTTCCATACCCATTGTATCTCCAACATTACTCCATATATACTTTATCTACAGGTACCAATGTATGCTTTGATTTAATTGCACTTTATTGAAATTGTTAAATTGCTACTAGTAAAGCCTTATCTACAGTTTATGTATTTTCTTTATTAATTTCTTTAGATTCTGGTCACCATTCACATACAGTGATTATAATAACTATAATCGGATGTATAGCGATTTTGCTTGTAGTAATGGTAATTCTGCATTTAAAAAAAAGAAATTGGTGTTTCAAGTGCTTCAAAAAAAAAGGTATGTCCCTATATGCTCAAGGCATATAAGTTCCAACTTTAACAATATTTGCCCAAATAATTTCTAATGCATAAGTGTTTTAAATGGTCTTTCTTAACACTCGTTTTGGTTACAAACTTTTCAGTTAGTAATGCAGTGTATTTTATCAGGGATCAGAAGACACAAAATAAACACTAATACAAAGTAAACACAAAATACAGTTAAAAAATGTTTACATTCTTTATTGTGAAAAAAATAAATAAACAATACCTGTGGAAGTGATCAAAGTTGTATATAACCCAAAATGACATCAATAAAATGTACAGCTCATATTGCAAATAACAAGCTCTCATACAGCTGCATCGATGGATAAATAAAAAAGTTATGGCTCTCTAAACATGGTGAAACTAACACATTTTTTTCCAATTTGTGCTAAATTACTAATCCTCCAACAAAAAAAAATTGTAAAAGTGACACATTAAAAAACAAACTATAAAATTTTGATATTACCATAAACGTATTGACCCACAAAATAAGAATAATAGGGTAGATGCAGGGTACCAGTGATTTATGAAGAGGCTCGACCTCTTCATATATCAGACCCACGTCCCTGTGCCAGAATGGAAATATACAACAGTTAGGAACTGGCATAGATTTCCATTATAACTCATGCCAGAAAACTGACATGAGTTATAATAAATATGTCAGGCTGAGGCGTCTCCAGCCCGCCACAATCACAGTTGCACAATGTGTGAGTGTCGTGCGCAACAGGGTTTGTGGTGCAAGTTTAGCACAAGGAGGAAAGGAAGCTTTCTGGTGTACTGTAGAGGGATTGATAAAAAAAAAAAATAAAAATTATTTTCTCATTCTCCTTAGAAAGGGTGAATAAAAATCAGTCAATAAGTTCTAGGCATCCCAAAAAGGTGGCATTAAAAATACAACTTTCTGAATTTTGCCAACAAAGAAAAAACAGAAAATAAATCGCCAAGCCTTGATGCAGGGTGGTTTGTACTTTAATGCTTGTCGACTTTTTTTCATATTTTCCTTCCTCACCTTCCAAAATTCTAAACATTTTTATTTTTCTGTAACTATAACTAAGTGAGGCCACCTTTGTGTGACGAGTTGTACTGTCATTTTGGGGTGTATATAATGTTTTGATTAGCGTTTATTAACATTTTTTGAGGGTCCATGTGAAAAAACCCACAATTCTATCATAAATTTTTGCATTTTGTTTTTACGGCAGTAAAATGACATGGTAACTTTGTCTAGCGGGTAATTGAAATTACTTCAATAACATATTTATATTGGTTTTATTATGTTTTACCACTTTTACAAATAAAACGTCACAATTTTCTCGGGGGCACCATATTTTGATGCCTTTAACTTTTTTACTGTTTTGTTGACGGAGATAAATAAGAGCTCTTTATTTGCGGAGCAAATTGTACTTTTTATTGATACCAATGTTTGGTATGCATAACTTCTTATTGTGGGGATCATAGGGGTGGTATGGGGGGCGATCTTGCCTTGGGACCCCCTGGATGCCATGATCGCTATTGACTCTGGCGGCTAGTTCCGGGGCTTGGCTGTGTAATACAGCTGAGTGCTGGAGGTCATGCCACAGGCACAGCTCCTGTGCCCATCGTATTACAGCGCCGTACTATTACAGCACTGAGCGTTAACTACACACTCAGTGCGACATAATAGTATGTCACGGAGTGGAAAGGGGTTAAGGAAAAACTGGCTGCGTTCTTATGGGGGTAAAGTGGCTGTTTATGATGTCTTTTTATGGTCTATCCTTAGGATAGGCCATAAACATCAGATTGGTGGGGGCCAGCATTGAAGTCAATGAGAGCTGAGCTGCAATAACACCACTGGGCCACTATACAGGTCACGGAGCTATCTGCTTCTGACTTAGTGCACTAAGGAAAAGCCATAAAAGGCCATAAAAAAAAAAAATTATGGACAACTCCTTTACCAACGGAAAAATTTTACAGGAGCTTATGATAATACTTTGTAATGTTTTATACTGTAGATTGCAGTCTCCAAAAGCATCTGGTTTAAAATGTAGCTAATATAATTCTAATTATTCTGATGTAGTTTAAGAATCGTTTCAGGATACCAATAAACGCTAATCTGTAAATTCAGACAGTTGAATAAGCATGACATCTACACAATAATGACTTGATGTGCTGACTGAAGTCAGAGGAAGCTTCAGTAACAGATATAGAGGATGATATGGTTGATTTATTTGCACACATTAGTATAGCAGCATATGATAGCAGCTGGCTTTGGTTTTTCAGCTTTGTTTATAGCATCAACTATAGTTTTCAGGTTGTAATAGAATATTCAGAAGTGCATGCTTGTGTGACATTTTAAATGACTCCTACAGATGTAGCAGAGATAACCTGAACTTCTGCACTTGGTTAAATTGTTGTAGCGTGATTGACCCAACCGGTCAGAGACAGGGACACAAAGTCTGGTGCAACACAGGTTTACTTGGAAAAATAGCAAAAATAAATAAATCTTCAGTTCAGGTGCAAAAATAAGCAAAATAAAATACAGCCTTAACTTCAGGCAAAACATAAAACAAAGCCCTGCTCGTCCGAGCACTAACTAAACAGTAAAAACTAACTATACGTGTGGCTTACTATCCACCACACAAACAAAACAACATAGCACAGTACCAGACTTCCTAGTGGTTCAGGACAGACCCAGGCACCTTCTCTCACTCCCCAGGATCTGCCCTAAAGTGCAGGCTCTGTAGGCTTTTATGGGCCAGTAACAAGCCTGGGACCTGCTCCTGGGACTGAGGCCTATTCCAACCCCGCCCTGGACCACACGTATGTCAGAAACCTGGGGCTGATATATCGTGACTCCAGCACTCTGTCTGTCACTCTGATGTGGAGGGGGGCTTAGTGCTCAGGAGCTTTCAGAACTGTTAACTCCTGCTCTTGTGTGTTCTAGTAGCCTGCACATGTTCTCCAAACCTGTGTAATGTAGTATACATTTACCATGCATATTAGATCTGCATTTCTAGTAATGATAATAAATAATCTCTCATGGTAAAGACAATGTCTTTTTCTACTGAGGTACATCAAACAGTGTGCTATCCATCAAACAGGCAAAGCCCACCCCCCAGTTTGTTGACAAATACAGGAAGTAAGAAGAAGAGACCCTAGGCGACGAGCACCATACTATTACGGTACTGCCGCCTAGTTCTGGAGTACAGCAACTGTACTATTATGGCTAGAGATGAGCGAATCAAAGCTGATGGAGTGCAATTCGATATGAATTTCAGGAAATATTCGATTCGCATCAAATCTGGATTTCCTCACACTTCATGGTAACGAATCGCATTTTGTTCAAAATGGCTGCTGTGCATGTTAGGACATGGGGCAAGGAACTCTGGGAGCGTGGGATCACCCACAATGCCATGCATTCAGCCAATCAGCAGCCAGCCCTGTGATGTCACAGCCCTTTAACCCCTTCGCGAGCACCCACGATATGTTTGACCGCTGCATCCAAGGTGTTAAAACCCCCGATCGGTTATGGAGCAGGGTGTTAGCTGTAACTGATGAAGCCGTCTGGAGAAACGTTCGTTGGGGTGGAGTGTGACTAGGTGAGGTTATAATGGTGGCTTATTATGTTTATATCTATTTCTATTTTTCTAGTATTTACTAGATTTCTTTGGGCTATTATACTGTTTGTGGTATGTTTATGCATATATAGTGTTATATAGGTTGTTTTCAACCATCTTTATACATATTTATTTGTACCAGCGGTATATATCCCCTATTTATTATTATTGTGGCCCCCATTTCCCTCCCTATCGTTATTATGGTGTACCTTCATTATTTATCTCCCCATATATGTTTGTTTCATTATTTATGTTAATAAAATGATACTATTTTATTATTTTTTTGTGGTCATGTTATTATGGTGTTCTATAGTTTTACATGATCTACAAAGTTTTTCATGCTTAGCTATTAGCCCTTTTTTGTGTTTGATTATTCCTTAGATGCCAGAGTCAAACTTGACTACTGCATTTAAGGGGTTCTGTAACAACAGGGAAGCTTCTGTAGCTCTGAAGTTCCCTGGGTTGGTCCAATTAGCAACCGAGGTGGTCTATATAAGACCCCTCCCTTCTAACATAGGTGCCAACTAATTGTTGACTACTCCTGGTTTGGCTCAGTTTCCTCTTGTGTCCATTTGCTTCTTACTGACCCCTTGGCTTGTTTATGGATTCTCCTTTGTCTACTGATTTTGCTTGTGACTTGCCCGTTTGGATTTTTGACCCATGGCCTATTTCCGGATTTCATGTTTGCCTTCTAATTTGGTATCTGTCGTCCTCTCCTGATTCTGACCTTTGCCGTATGACTTGTCTCTTGTCTACACTCCGCTGTGTAAGTTATAGTGGGTTTTGTTTTGGTTTAAGCAGCAGTGTGTTTATTATTGGTATATCATTCGGTTTGGTGACAATTCAGATTCCCAGGTTCAGCGAAAGTCCATCCCGTCTCCCAGTGTGCTCTGGTGAAGACTTCGAGGAGTTTGTCTTGGCTCGCAGAACTGTGCTAGTTTTAAATAGCTGTATTTACTGCTCGCTGTTATCAGCCAAACTCCTGCTATTGCTTTCATGAGGCCTTGCATCTAAACCATAACACTAAAAAGAGCAGTGCTCCTTCCCTTCTGAGCCCTGCTGTGTGCCCAAGCAGCAGTTTACACCCAGATATACAACTTTTTTGTACCCAGGATAACCCACTTAAAAGTTTTAAGAGTGTGTGTCTCTGATGACACAAAGTGGGTACAACATGTTGGGCATTGAAATGGCATATTTCTTTAAAAATTTTAATTTTCACTTTGTAATTAATTTTTGGGAAGCACTTTTGGGCTCAAAATGATAAAACCCCTTGAGAAATTCCTTGAGGGGTGTAGTTTCTAAAATGGGGTCACTTTTTGGGGCTTTCCATTGTACTGGTACTTTAGGGGCTCTGCAAATGCGACATGGCACCTGAAAACTATTCCAGCAAAATCTGCCCTCCAAAAGCCAAATAGCGCTCTTTCCATTCTGAGCTCCACCATGTACCCATACAGCAGATTACAACCACATATGGGGCATTGCCGTGTTCAGGAGAAATTGTATAACAAACTGTGGTGTGTTTTTCTTCTTTAACCCCTTGTAATAAATTTAAAATTTGGGGCTAAATGAATGTTTATTGGATAAAAAGTCATTTTTCATTTTTACATCACAATGCTAATACAATCTGTAACACAGCTGTGAGGTCAAAATGCTCACCATACCCCCTGTGGGGTGCTTTTTCTCATTGAACCCCTTGTGTAAATTAAAGCTTTGGGGATAAAGTGACATTTTATTAATTTTTCATTTACACATCCCAATGTTATTAAAATCTGTGAAACGGCTGTGGGGTCAAAATGTTCACTATACCCCTTGATAAATTCTGTAAGGGGTGTAGTTTCCAAAATGGGGTCACTTTTGGGGGTTTTCCATTGTATTGGTACTCTAGGAGCTCTGCAAATGAGACATGGCACCTGAAAACTATGACAGTAAAATCTGCTTTCAAACACCCAGTGTCGTTCTTTCCCTTTCGCGTGCTGCCGTGTGCCCAAACATCAGTTTACACTCACATGTGGGGTATTTCTGTGCTCCAGAGAAATTGTGTAACAAACTGTGAGATGCATTTTCTCATTTAACTCCTTTTGAATATGTAAATCTTAGGGAGAAATGAATGTATTATTGAAAAAAAATGAAATATCTAAATTTCACCTCCATATGGTTTTAATACCTGTGAAATTCTTAAAGGGTTAACAAACTTCTCAAATGCTGTTTTGAATTATTTGAGGGGTGTAGTTTTGAAAATGGGGTGATTTATATGGGAGGGGGGGTTTTAATAAATAGGCCTTTATAATCCCCTTCAGAACTGTAGTAGTCCCTAAAACAATTAGTTTGGGAAATTTTCTTGTAAATCTGGAAAATTTTCTATTTTTTTTTAATAAATACAGTGCCTTGCAAAAATATTCGGCCCCCTTGAACTTTTCAACCTTTTGCCACATTTCAGGCTTCAAACATAAGGATATAAAATTTTTATTTTTTTGTGAAGAATCAACAACAAGTGGGACACAATTGTGAAGTGGAATGAAATTTATTGTTTTAACTTTTGTAAAAAATAAAAAAATGAAAAGTGGGGAGTGCAATATTATTCGGCCCCTTTATTTTCAGTGCAGCAAACTCACTCCAGAAGTTCAGTGAGGATCTCTGAATGATCCAATGTTGTCCTAAATGACTGATGATGATAAATATAATCCACCTGTGTGTAATCAAGTCTCCGAATAAATGCACCTGCTCTGTTATAGTCTCAGGATTCTGTTTAAAGCGCAGAGAGCATCATGAAGACCAAGGAACACACCAGGCAGGTCCGTGATACTGTTGTGGAGAAGTTTAAAGCCTGATTTGGATACAAAAAGATTTCGCAAACTTTAAACATCCCAAGGAGCACTGTGCAAGCGATCATATTGAAACAGAAGGAGTATCAGACCACTGCAAATCTACCAAGACCCTCTAAACTTTCATCTCAAACAAGGAGAAGACTGATCAGAGATGCAGCCAAGAGGCCCATGATCACTCTGGATGAACTGCAGAGATCTACAGCTGAGGTGGGAGAGTCTGTCCATAGGATAACAATCAGTCATACACTGCACAAATCTGGCCTTTATGGAAGAGTGGCAAGAAGAAAGCCATTTCTCAAAGATATCCATAAAAAGTCTCGTTTAAAGTTTTCCACAAGCCACCTGGGAGACACACCAAACATGTTGAAAAAGGTGCTCTGGTCAGATGAAACCAAAATCGAACTTTTTGGCCACAATGCAAAACGATATGTTTGGCGTAAAAGCAACACAGCTCATCACCTTGAACACACCATCCCCACTGTCAAACATGGTGGTGGCAGCATCATGGTTTGGGCCTGCTTTTCTTCAGCAGGGACAGGGAAGATGATTAAAATTGATGGGAAGATGGATGGAGCCAAATACAGGACCATTCTGGAAGAAAACCTGTTGGAGTCTGCAAAAGACCTGAGACTGGGACGGAGATTTATCTTCCAACAAGACAATGATCCCAAACATAAAGCAAAATCTACAATGGAATGGTTCACAAATAAACGTATCCAGGTGTTAGAATGGCCAAGTCAAAGTCCAGACCTGAATCCAATCGAGAATCTGTAGAAAGAGCTGAAAATTGCTGTTCACAAACGCTCTCCATCCAACCTCACTGAGCTCGATCTGTTTTCCAAGGAAGAATGGGCAAGAATTTCAGTCTCTCGATGTGCAAAATTGATAGAGACATACCCCAAGCGACTTGCAGCTGTAATCGCAACAAAAGGTGGCGCTACAAAGTATTAACTTAAGGGGGCCGAATAATTTGGCACGCCCCACTTTTCAGTTTTTTATTTTTTTTACAAAAGTTTAAAATATCCAATAAACTTCGTTTCACTTCACAATTGTGTCCCACTTGTTGATTCTTCACCAAAAAATTTAAATTTTATGTTTGAAGCCTGAAATGTGGCAAAAGGTTGAAAAGTTCAAGGGGGCAGAATACTTTCGCAAGGCACTGTATGACTGATAAACCATGGCAAAGCATATAGATATGCAAAACATAAAAGTTTTTTAAGGCTAAGGCACCACGTAGTGAGCTGCAGTTAAAAAGTGATGCAGGAAAAACTGCAGCAAAAATGGCCACTACCACAACACAGTGCAGACAGGGGGAGCGACCCTGCAGCCCAACAGCAAACCTGCTGAAAAAGAAGAGCATTTATTAATTGTTTTACAATTTTGTGCTGGTGGAATGGCTTTGTTGGCAAGAGCAAGGTTTAAGATTGGCATTGTACAGCAAAATTTTAGTACACTTTTGGCAAGAACTAAACCAGCAGATAGGTGACGTAAAGCTTGACTAAACAATCCAAAAATAGCCTAGATTTATTGTCCATCATCGGTATCATTGTAAAACTGTCTAGTGTAAGTTTTCACTGTCTAACAGACAGTATTAGTAAATCTGTCCCAGTGAGTCAAAACTGAATTTGTCGTTTCAGTTTCTTTTTCATTGATTTCTCTTTCCTATAAATTGGGCCTTGTTTTACAGGCACTGCCAATTTTACAATCAGACTATCAGTCATAGTCTGTTATCAGAAATGATCAAATGGATTGCATGTTGACATAGTATATAATATATACATTTGTACTCTGTTAACACCTTGCTACTCAATGTGAAACTGGTTGTGTTAACCTGTTTCTGACAGCATAACATGTGCCAGTAAGAGAAAAAGGGAAACGTCTTACCAGAAAGAACATTTAGTATATTATTCAATTTTATTTTCATTATAAAGGGGTTATCCAGGCAAAAAATCATTTTTCAAAAAAGGTCTATTAGTGCTATTAATATGTTAATAAGTTCAACCAAATACCTTTAGCAGTGTTTGGTTTGAATTTCTAGGTTTCTCTGGGAGCTCCTGTCATCTTCTGCATTTGTTTACATGGGTAGCTTCCTGTTCTGTTTTCCTACAACTACCATGATGCCTTGCGCTTCGATCAAAGCTGACTCTCTCCCCCTCCCTGTCTCCCTCCCTCCCCCTTTTCTCACTTACACCCCCTCCCTGTTTCCCTAGCTAGCCTGCCCACTACTAACCCTTCCTAACTAACTCACCCTCCCACCCCATCAAACTTACCTGCCTTCAGGGCAGGACCTTCTGGGCATGGGACTTCACTTGCTCTGGGCGGCAGGCACCTCCTTGATGTCTGCCGGCCGCCCACGCCTGTGCAATAGAGCTGGAGTGCCAGTATGCGCAGTAGCCCGCATGCGCCCAGAAGTGACATCCCATGCACAGACGATCCGGACAGGAAGACAGTTAAGTATCATGGGGTTGGAGTTAGTATTCGTGACGTTCCGTTTCCGGAAATGGGGAAACAAAACATCACCGGAAAATTGGAAAATGTGCCTTGTGTACTAGGTAAATATAGCTTTTTGGTACAATAAGTAATTTAGAAGGTAGGTGGGTGTTTAGCTTATTCACACATACACATTATGCATGTATGTACAAGTTACACATACATATAAACAGTACTTATATACACAACAATAGGTTTATGCATACACACATGTATAAAATATGCACATATACATGCATGTACTTTACAGATAATCTATGCTGGTCACAAAAGCACATATATACACATTATACAGACATATACAATACACATATACACATTATACATGCATGTAGATATTAAGCACATACAGTATATACACATTATGCACATACACATTCAAGATGCATATACACATTAAATAAATAAATATATACATACAAAAGGACACATTGTATATTTACAGTACACACTAACTTAATGAGTCTCATGCTGGATACCAGGCCTAATATGGACATTGTACAAGCTGTAGGAGCCATTACTCCCCTGCTCCAGAACTTATCCTTGCTGCTGTTGACCTGCAATCAGCTAGCAGTGTCTGGCTGATAGCCTAGCCCTGTCTTCTGACTATGGAGGTTACTATAGTCTGCTTTGCAAAAGCAATGACTGAACTACTGAAGAGTATTGTATGTTGCAGTCCTGATAAAGCAGCATACAGTACAAAGTGAATGGAGAAATGTTGCTCATATCAGCAAGAGCAGCTAACTGGCTGGGCTCCCTTATTCTCATGGACCCATGTGCAGCTGAACAGGCTGCACAAGCAGTTTGTTCGCTCCTGATTAGACTGCACCAGAGGTGTAACTTGCAGTTCCTGGGCCCCAATACAAAATCTGTAATGTACCTGTACCTTGTGCAAACTTTTGTCCGGGGCACCCTACCCCCTCCCTACAGTGAATTTTTGATAGTGATAGTTACGGGTGCTACAGCGGTATCTCAGATACTTGAAAGAGATATAGTTTTAGTACACACAGCTACAGTTATCAAGAATGCAGTGAGTGAGCAACGCAGTGCCCGGGATGTAAACAATACTGGGATCTTCTTGCTTTGGGAAACAGCTGAGCTGCAGGGTCCTAACAGTCTAAAACATCTATGAGATCAGTGGGGGTCCAATACCCAGGGCTTCTGCTGATCAACTGTTTGAAGATACTGTGGTACTTTTGCGAGCACTGTGACTCCTTTGCTATTTACATTGTACAGTATCTGTTTTATAATCATCATGCGATTTTATTACAGCCTGTAATAATAGTACACTGCTGCTATAAAATAGATGGACTGTGATGTGAATAGTGAAGGGACCACACACAGTATTACATGCTCCACAGTGACTCCCATGCAATATAATATGCTCCACAGTGGCCCCCACACAGTATAATTTTCTCCACGATGGCTCCCACACAGTATTATATGCTCCACAGTGACCCCCACACAGTATTATATGCTTTACAGTGGCCCCCACACAGTATATGCTCCACAGTGACCCCACACAGTATAATGTGCTCCACAGTGACACCCACAAAGTATAATGTGCTCCACAGTGACCCCCACACAGTATAATGTGCTCCACAGTGGCCCCAAGCATTATAATTTGCTCCACAGTGGTCCCCACACAGTATAATTTGCTCCACAGTGGCCCCCACACAGTATGATATGCTACACAGTGGCCCCCTCACAGTATTATATGCTCCACAGTGACCCCCACACAGTGTAATCTGCTCCAGAGTGACCCCCACACAGTATAATTTGCTCCATGGTGGTCCCCACACAGTGTAATGTGTTCCACAGTGGCCTCAGACAGTATAATATGCTCCATAGTGGCCATCACACAGTATAACATGCTCCACAGTGGCCCCAGACAATATAATATGCTCCACAGTGACCCCCACACAGTATAATATGCTCCACAGTGTCCCAAGACAATATAATATGCTCCACAGTGGCCCCCACACAGTATAATATGCTCCACAGTCTGTAATAGCTTTGCAATGGAAGAGTGAAGAAATCATGCATTGCATTAGTGATCAGACCCCCTGGGGTTCAAGACTCTTAGGAGGTCTAATAAATACAGTATAAAAGAAAAAAAAAGTAAAAAAATATAAAACAAAAGGTAAAAGAATTAAAAATTTGAATCACCCCTTTCCCTAGAGTACATATAGATATCCCTATGTCCGAAAATGCCCGTTCTACAAACTTATAAAAATATTTTTCCCATACGGTGAACGCCGTAGCAGGAAAAAAAAAAAATCTAAAGTGCCGAACCACCGTTTTTTCTCTGATAAAAATTAGAATAAAAAGCTGTCAAAGCAATAGACATTCCCAAAAATGGTATAACTAAAAAGCACATCTGTCCCCACAAAAAAAATATGCCCTATGCAAACTATATGAATTTGGTATCTCCAGAATCGTACCAAAACATGGAATATACTGTAGATGGCATGTCGTTTTGGCTGCACAGTGAATGCCGTAAAAAATAAGCCTATAAGAAAGTCGCACACATATATTTTTTCTCTAATTCCACCCCATTCTGTATTATGGTTACCAGAATGGCTTTTCTTGACATGTTTAAATGGCGGAAATCTTTGCCTCACAACACTGACCTGTAATGTTCTCTAAATTGTACATACAATCATGTAATAGTTTTCACAATATAGAAACGTTTACATGGGTAAAACATGGCACAGATAAGAAAACCGGACTCTCCCAATCTTCAAATTTCTTTGCTGCAGATTGTGCCTACAGAATTCACAGTACTGTATCTGTAAAATTACCAGATGGAATGTACCTTTTCAACCACATATTTTGGACTACTCTGAGTCTACTACTTAACAGCCTATCTTTCAATGTAGGGCTGTTTCTAAAATCTATGAAACATGGTAATATCTCCTTAAAGGGATTCTATCATTAGAAAATCTATTTTTCACTAACAGCACATTGGAATAGCCTTTAGAAAGGCTATTCTTTCCCTACCTTTATTTTTCTGGTCTGCGCCGCTGTTTTTGAGTTTTATTTTGTTTCTTCTTTATGCTAATTAGTCTTCAGAAAGCACAGGGGGTGTCCCCTGTGCTCAAAGCAAAGGCTCGTCATAGGATCCAGCGCCACCTCTCTCTTCTTGTGCTGATGCGTCTCCGCAAGGTCAGCACCTGCCGAGTGTGTCTTCAGGATCCAAATCCCACGCATGCTCAGTCGGCTCTGCCACTTCTCATTGGACAGAGCCGACTGCGCATATCCAGTTGGCCATTTTGACGTCAAATTCTGAAGATGTTCTGAACATACCTCTAAAAAGACCTAATATACGCATTTTGTACAGTGAATACATATCTATCCTTATAAAATACTAAAAAAAGTATTAGCTAGGCTAGGGTACAGGATACCGGTATTCCCATAATGGTACCTGTCTTTTGTAGGTACTACCACTCCCTAAACTTAAATGCGTTGTGTGTGAGGACAGCATTTGTGTCTTTCAAATATAATGGAATATCATCAAGAAAGGATCTTAGGAGCCAATCCAAATACTGCAAGATAGCTTCAGTGACAAAACCAATTCCTGCCATGATCAGACAGTTTGGAGGGTTAATCAAGGTCTTATGTATCAAATGGAAAAAATAAGCATCATACTCAATCTTCAGGTGGATTTCCTTGAAATGAATGGGAGGTAGAAAATTATTGCTTGGCCAGTGTAGAAACTGCAAACTCGGCATATTCTTCAGTGGATTCTAAATACCTGGAAAACTTTTCAGTGTCTACCAATTCTGACGTGTTAACTTACCCTATGGTTTTCCCATTGATTAACAATAAAACACAGAGGACTCACCACTGATGGAATTTCACCTTCCTTCCTCAATCTCTGCCCCTCAGAATCTCCATACATCCTAAGTAGTTTTAATTTCTTCACAACTTTAAACATATCCACCTCCAGTTCCACTGCGTCACAATTCACCACTAACCCATAATTCAGACCTTTCAATAGTAAAGATAAACAGTCAATGTACAATTCACGTGGTTCCAAATTGCATGGTGTTATTGCATTACATGTTACTGAACAGTCGCCTGCCTCCGTTATACCCACAACACTTGCTGCCTCTTCACTGATCTGCTCTGTCCTCTTCCTACAAGTTCCCCTTCTAGCATATTTGCGAGTTCAAATGGAGGAATTTGCCGCAAATTTGGGGGCAGATTCCTCACCCGAATCCATGGCAGATTCCGCGTCCTGCTCGATCTTGCCACAGATTCTGCGGCTCAAGATTCCCTGCTGATTAGGCCCATTCATTTTTCAGTAGGATGATGAAAAAATAATCCTGCTCGATCAGATTACAGATTCCACCGATCGAGACTCCCTGCTGATTAGGCAGGAAAGCCGTGACGGAATGCTGACTACCTGCACCAATATCCTGTCCCGTCTGCGGTGGAAAATTAATAGGAATTCATTTTAATTTTCTGCCATGTGAACATACATACATAAAGGAATACTGGCAGAGGTACCTCTAGGTTTTACTTGCTGTTGTCTCATACTCTATGATCCTGGCTCCTCTGAAGTCAGGTTCACTTGTCTAAAAATCAGTTACTCTTAGTCTGACCATCCTGCCTCATTTCTGTGTGAACCAGAGATTAAACTATCATTGCAGTTCTATGGGAGTCAGATCGAGAGTACGATAGACCTGTATTAATGTGTAACATTACACTACACATAGGCTCATTTTCAAATATGGGGAGGACACATTTGTGTCTACTAGAGTTCTTCTTTAAGGGTAAGGGCACACAATACAGGTTTCTGATTCAGTTTCTGATGTCAAAACCAGGAGTGGATCAAAAAAGGTGAGAACTATATATATATATATATATATACACACACACACACACCTCTTTTTTCTTTTTTCAATCCATTCCTGGTTTAAAAAAACGCATACAAAAACCTGAACATGGAAACCTAGGCCCCACAGTGCGGAAACGCAGCTATTTTGTTGCAGATTTTGCTTTGGTTTTTTGAGCTAAAGTTACGACTGGATTTAACAGAAGGAAAAGATCCATTCCATTATATTTTCCATTCCTTTTCAAGCCACTCCTGACTGTGGCTCAAAAAACCACAGCAATGTGGCCTCAACCTAAATGTTTGGGCTGATAATACTCCCAAGTTGATATTCACTAGTGGAGGTGACAATAAAGGGAATGTATCCATACTTGTTTGATTAATAGTGTTTAATAGTGTTTTAATAGTGTTTTTTTTTAATTCAAAGTACTTCATACTTTAAGTTATTTTGCACACTGTAGTAAATGTAGTTTTTTTCTCATTGTTTCATTATATACAGATTTTAACCTAACTTCTTTTCTTCATAGGTGACCGTTCTTCAGCACTATGAAATAAGAATACATGGACCATTATATGCACTTTACCAAAATATATTTTTTAAAATAGCGCACTTTCCAATGGCATATATTTCTTTTTCAACATGACATAAAGTATCTGGAGTATCAGCAGCTTAAATAAAATGTATTGTATATGTATTGTTTCTTTAAATGTAGCTCACAAGGTTCGCCAACACAGAGGCATAAGTGAAAAACACATCTTTCTATAGATCTTGCAAAACCTCGATAGCAAAGTGATACAATAAGTTTTGTTTTTTGTTCCTGTGCCTTAGAAAAGAAGTAGTAAATGTGAACTTTGAGAAACATTTGAGTTGTGTTTTTGATAAAGCAGAGAGAAATTCTTGCATAAGAGTATAAATATTTTTATGACATTTCACAATCCAGACAACAATCCAGCCCTGAGAAGAACTATGGTACCTAAGGCACAGTCACACCATTGAAATGATTCCTTATAAACGGTGACAGTCAAAAAAGTTTTATGATAACACTGCACCTGACTGACATTAGAAGGGGACATATTGCCACCAGAATATCTGATGCTGCTGCAATCTTTGGGCCCATTTAGTTTGACTTATCTCAGCTTAGAAGCAAACTATCAAATAGGTCTTTTATATATTTCTCCTTATAGGGCTCCAATAAACCCTGGACAGTAACAGGGACTCTAGCACCAGTGCTCATGGGGACACAGTAGTTGTAGTAGTAAACCCCCGAAGTTACCTTTAGCTGTCACCTATGGGGCACTAAGGGTGCATTTAGGACAGTAGACAAATAAGCAAACTCCAGTTCACTTGGCAGCATTCTAGGTTCTGTAGTCTATACTTTCTCCTTAAATCACAATATGTCATGTGTAAGACAAACTGGTTGCAGGTGAAGGGCTTGCAATGTAGCAGCAACTCCATATACCGTAGTTGAATCATACAGAGGTGAGGATTTTATTGATAAAGTGGATTCAGCCATTTCATGATCAAATCAGATAATAACTAATAATTATAAGTTTCCAAATATTTCGGTCTGCTAGACCTTCCTCAGTGGGTATCTGTACATAGAAGAAACAGGGAACTGGAATAGTGTCTGGGTCCACTTTGTATTAATAAACAAAAAACCTCACTTCTGCATGACTTTGTGAAGTACAATGAATTCCAACATTTACTCTTTCTTCTTGATAATAATAATACAATTTATTTATATAGCACCAACATATTCCGCAGCACTGTACAATAGGGTTCAAGTACTTACAAAAAAGATACATTACAAAGAAATATTCAATTCACACACTGAGACTGAGGGCCCTGCTCGCAAGAGCTTACTATCTATGAGGTAGATGGGGTGACAAAGGAGGTAGCAGGGGCGGCAACAGACGTAGAATTGTTTGTACAATGGTCAGAAAATTCTGTAATAGAGGTTACTGTCATTATGCATATATAAAGCCGTATGAGCCGTCATCAGTCGTGACTTTTAACGTGCAGATGGTGTCTGGACATATAGAGTTAGTCTGATACGGCATCATATCCTGTGAGGTAATGCGGGAGCGTGAACAGAGGAGGGTATGTTTTAGGGATTCTAACTACAGAAGGGTTTACATTAGGAGTTGTGATAGGCCTGTCTGAAAAGATATGTCTTTAGTTTACGCTTGAAGCTGTGGAAATTGGGGGTTAATCTAATAGTCCGGGATAGAGCATTCCAGAGAAGTGGTGCAACTCGGGAGAAGTCTTGTATACAAGTGTGGGAGGTTCTGATAATAGAGGATATTAGTCTTAGGTCATTGAGTGAACAGACAGCATGGGTTGGGCGATAGACAGAGATGAGGGAGGATCTTGATCCAATAATAGCAAAAAAAAACAAAAACTGAAGGCCTGGTACTTAAGGGAAGGGTGTATAATAATATATAAATCATATTTATTGCTTCCAAGTGACATGGCCCTAAATTCTCTGTTCATCACCAGTTGCAGTGGTCCAGAGATTAAACCTACTGACAATAGATGATGTCACAGTTTATGTATTCCCCCTCCTTGCACAGAGTATGCCTAGAAAACTCTCCCACAAATACCTCTGGCATTTCCTGGCTTTGGAGGCTCTGAAACCCCTCCACTGCACTTCAGCCTCATTTGCATAGTTCTAAAAACTTTTTTTCAGGGAAATGGTGCATCTGTTGGACTGTCCAAACGCATGATTTGTGGTCAGCATAATGTCTCCTACAATGCATTGTGACCAGTTGGATATTGAGTTTTCTGGTGACTGACTCACTTTAACACTTTTGCGTTGCTAATCTGCCTATTTAAGTCAGGAGAGGATTCTTAAACATGGCTCCTCCTCAGCTGCTGAGCAGGTGCCATAGCCACCTGGTCTTTGCAGTTCTTGTTTCAAAGGTATTTATTAAATGACAGCAATAATAAGAAAGTAAGGCAAAACAGTATCAAGTTAAACATTCCTAAGTGAGAATAGTGCATACAAAGCATAGTACATAAACATGATAACTTATCAGAAATAAGTAATCTAGGAAGCAAATATGAATTAAAAAAAGTAATTAACCAATAACAATCATAAAGGGGAGAAAAAAATGTATGGACAGCGCACAAGTCAAGATGGAGAGGGGGAGGTTGTCCCTGTTGAGGGGATATAAACGTAACACTCAACCACATCCAAAGGTTAAAGGTGGAGACAGTACAATATGCCTGGGATATTAGACCTATTAATCCAGGTAGACCAAACCCTATCAAAATGCGGACAGGTATCTGAAATAGTGACGTTAATCTTTTAATATAGCATGATCATGTCAACAATATGACATCTCACAGGGAAAGACTTGTTTTGTTCCAGTTGGAAGCGATATGACTTCTTGCTGCCATTAGAATATATTGGAGTATATCTTATACAGTGGGGAAAAAAGTATTTAGTCAGCCACCAATTGTGCAAGTTCTCCCACTTAAAAAGATGAGAGAGGCCTGTAATTGACATCATAGGTAGACCTCAACTATGAGAGACAAAATGAGAAAACAAATCCAGAAAATCACATTGTCTGATTTTTAAAGAATTTATTTGCAAATTATGGTGGAAAATAAGTATTTGGTCACCTACAAACAAGCAAGATTTCTGGCTCTCACAGACCTGTAACTTCTTCATTAAGAGGCTTCTCTGTCCTCCACTCATTACCTGTAGTAATGGCACCTGTTTGAAATTGTTATCAGTATAAAAGGTCCACAACCTCAAACAGTCACACTCCAAACTCCACTATGGTGAAGACCAAAGAGCTGTGGAAGGACACCAGAAACAAAATTGTAGACCTGCACCAGGCTGGGAAGACTGAATCTGTAATAGGCAAGCAGCTTGGTGTGAAGAAATCAACTGTGGGAGTAATAATTAGAAAATGGAAGACATACAAGACCACTGATAATCTCCCTCCATCAGGGGCTCAATGCAAGATCTCACCCCGTGGGGGTCAAAATGATCACAAGAACGGTGAGCAAAAATCCCAGAACCACACGGGGGGACCTAGTGAATGACCTGCAGAAAGTTTGGACTAACGTAACAAAGGCTACCGTCAGTAACACACTATGCCGCCAGGGACTCAGATCCTGCAGTGCCAGACGTGTCCCTCTGCTTAAGCCAGTACATATCCAGCCCCGTCTGAAGTTTGCTAGAGAGCTTTTGGATGTTCCAGAAGAGTATTTGGAGAATGTCATATGGTCAAATGTAACCAAAGTAGAACTGTTTGGTAGAAACACAACTTGTCATGTTTGGAGGAGAGTGAATGGTGAGTTGCATCCAAAGAACACCATACCTACTGTGAAGCATGGGTGTGGCAACATCATGCTTTAGGGCTGTTTCTCTGCAAAGGGACAAGGACGACTGATCCGTGTACATGAAAGAATGAATGGGGCCATATATTGTGAGATTTTGAGTGCAAACCTCCTTCCATCAGCAAGGGAATTAAAGATGAAACATGGCTGGGTCTTTCAGCATGACAATGATTCCAAGCACACTGCCAGGGCAATGAAGGAGTGGCTTCGTAAGAAGCATTTCAAGGTCCTGGAGTGGCTTAGCCAGTCTCCAGATCTCAACTCCATAGAAAACGTTTGGAGGGAGTTGAAAGTCCGTGTTGCCCAGCGACAGCCCCAAAACATCACTGCTCTAGAGGAGATCTGCATGGTGGAATGGGCCAACATACCAGCAACAGTGTGTGCCAACCTTGTGAAGACTTACAGAAAATGTTTGACCTCTGTCATTGCCAACAAAGATATATAACAAAGTATTGAGATGAACTTTTGTTATTGACCAAATACTTATTTTCCACCATAATTTGAAAATAAATTCTTTAAAAATCATACAATGTGATTTTCTGGATTTGTTTTCTCATTTTGTCTCTCATAGTTCTACCTATGATGTCAATTACAGGCCTCTCTCATCTTTTTAAGTGGGAGAACTTGCACAATTGGTGGCTGACTAAATACTTTTTTTCCCCACTGTAGTGGATGGTTTCAGGTCAAGTAAGAAAACAGGGGCAGTTAGAGGGATTGACTGTTCCAAGAGTTGTTGCACCATCTTAAGGATGGACGTCCAGAAGCAATGGGCTAAGGGGCAAGTCCATCAGATATGGAGGGTGTCACCTAAAGCGGCACAGCCCCAAAAACAAAGGTGCGAAACCTTAGGGTAAAAACTATGTAGCCTAGAGGGAACCAAATAGGTTCTGTGAATTTTTTTAAGGAGGGCTCCATGAGTGTGACTTGCTAGCTGCCCTTGCTGATGAACTTGCAACATTCTGTCCATTGAGCCGAGGTTAGGGTTGTCTTCAAGTCCTGTACCCAGGCCCATCATATAGTCCAGCTTGAGCTCAGAGGGTGGGACGCTCAGCAAACTGTGTATAAAAGATATATTATCCATGGAGAAATCTGGCATCATCATCACGCTATCACGTTTTATCATGTGACTGTGCAATAAGGTCAACCTATTCACATACCTCTAGGCATTCTCCAAAGAGCCTATCCACATACCTTTAGGGATTGCCTGCTCATTCAATAGATAGACACAACCTTGGGCACCAAGCAAAAGAGAGGAGAGTCATGGCCATAGAATATATGAGCCAAGCCTCCCCATAGCTACAATAGAACAATATTGTCCATTAGTATCGATCATCATAAAATAATCAAAATCAATTAATTCTTGCTATTTCAAAACCTCCAGTTTTCATTCATGTGGCTTCTATTGTCTAATAAATACTTTGCGCTAGAACTACATGCTTGGGTGCAGGTTATAATTCCAAATAGCCTTTTGCATTGCTACTAAATAGGAAATAGTTAATACATGATTCTTAAAGACTCCTGTTCATGTTTTTGACAGAGCAACCTATAAATAAGAATAAAATAAAATAAAATATAGAATAAAGAGACAAGGAAGGTTATAATGATATAAAATAGTAATATACCAGAAGTTGTTACATTCAAATACTTCACACTATCATGACTAGAGATGAGCAAGTTTTTCAAAAATTTGATTCGACCGATTCTCTGAAGTTTCCAAAACAATTTGATTAGATCCAAATTAATTTGTTTCGAATAGAGTTAAAAACAGCTATTTCCTGGCTTCAGAGAGCTTGTATAGTGGTGTAGAACACTGTGCCTTGCAGTAACACGCATAGGGAGTCTGCTGGGGTAGTGAAACAATACTGTGAGTCAGTATGACACGCACATGACATGCGTCGCTCTTAGAACCACTGCACACTTCACTTATTTGGCCAGTTACGGGGCCTTACAGCCTCACAGGTCGATGTTAGTGCCAGGTATAAAGAACCATGCAGAGGCCCAAGATTCTACTGTAGCATGAAAGAGTGCACTCCTTTTACACCGTCGTCTGCTGATTCCACATAGATGTCTACAGAGTGGCAAGGCGACATAATGTGGAGGTAGCAGCAGCATGAGTAGGCCACAGAGTGGCAAGGCGACATAATGTGGAAGTGGCAGCAGCATAAGGAGGCAATAGAATGACCCCGTGGCAGCAGCATGAGGAGGCCACAGAGTGGCAAGGCGACATAATATGGAGGTTGCAGAAGCATGAGGAGGCCATACAGTGACCTGGTGGCAGCAGCATGAAGAGGCCACAGAGTGACCCGGTGACAGAGTTGGGAGGTGGGTGGCAGAAACAGTACCCGCTGATGATGGTGGCTGTAAGAAGGAGCAGTTGACATGAAATGTGTAGCATCAGGCAGGTGGCAGCATCAGAATCAACATCAGAATAGTAGCTGAGGCAGGTAGCCGGAAGAAACCGGTCTCTTTTGTCAAAAGTTTGGGGGCAGCATGGATGATTTAATCTGATGCATCAGGCATTGATGGGTGGAAATCCTGGCTGATCCACGCCTGATTCATCTTGACAAAGGTCAGTCTCTCCACATTTTGGATGGACAGGCGAGTGGTCCCCGCTGCACTAAACACCCGCTCTGATGCCACACTACTGGCTGGGCAGGATAGCTTTTCCAGGGCAAACTCGGCCAGTTGCGGCCACAAATCCAGTTTGGCTGCCCAGTAGTCCAGCGGATATTCGATGACGGGTGGAAGGGTGCACTCCAAGTATGCCACCACCTGCTGGTTCAGGTTCTGCTCTGAGTCAAGCTGCTGGTGAGTAGTTTCTTCACTATGCAGGTGAAGAAAACTGCTCATCAGTGACTCTAGGCTCAGGCTGCTGCTGATAGAGCTCGTACTGCTCCTGCTCCCCCACCCCCCACAGCAGCCATGGCAGTGCAAGGTGAGCACCCCGGGTTCCCCCAGTCAGACCTGCGAGAGAATGAACGATGGCACAGATATGCAGCAACCAAATGACTATATAGGATGTCTCTATAGTAGTTCAGTTTGTCCTCCCTCTCAGCGGGTGTAAAAAAGGCCCCCATTTTTGACCTGTAGCGAGGGTCTAACATGGTGGAGAGCCAGTAGTCGTCCCTCTGCCAAATGGTGACAATTTGGCTGTCACTACGCAAGCAAGTGACCATGCATCGGGCCATTTGCGCAAGTGACTCGGAGGGACTCCCTGTATCTATCTCTACTGCATACTGCCAGGGTGTGTCTGGGTCATCTGCCTCGTCTTCCTCATCTCCCTCTTGCTCTTCCAGCTGCTCCTGCTCCTCCTCTCCTGTCACCCATGTAAAAAAACCACCCATTTCGCTACACATTGCTTATGCTCCAATGTCCTCCACCTCCTCCAGTTCAGCCCCCACAGGGCTCATGTGGCCGTGAGATGTAGGCGCCACGTCTCCAGTCCCATGACCAGCCAAAATTACCAACATCTTTTCCAGGATATGAATCAGTGGAATGATGTTGTTTACCCCTAGTCGTGGCGACTGACAAATAAAGTGGCCTCCTCAAAGGGCACGAGCCCACACATGAGCTGCCACTGGCTAACATCAAAGTTACACAGGTGAGTACCTCTGTCCGCTTGGATCATCAAGAAATCGTTTATGGCCTTTCTCTGCTCGTACAGTTGGTCCAACATATGGAGGGTGGAATTCCAATGGGTGGAAATGTCGCATATCAGCCTATTTTGGGGGACGCCGTTCTGCCGCTGCAGCTCAAGGAAGGTGTTCTTGGCGGTGTACGAGTGGCTGAAGTGCATGCAAAGTTTACTGCCCATTTTTAGGATGTCTTGCAGATAGGTGGAAAACTTAAGGAAACGCTTGACAACCAGATTGAACACATGCACCATGCAGGGCGCATGGCTCAGCCCTCCTTGATGCAGCGCCGACACCATGTTCTTCCTGTTGTCGGTCACCATAGTTCCGATTTTGAGTTGTCGCAAAGAAAGCCAGGATTCGAATTCTTGATGAAGGAGATGGAACAGTTCCTCCCCTGTGTGACTCCGTTCGCCCAGGCAAACGAGGTGTAAAACAGCATGACACCGCCGTGCCCTGCACATGTGGTATGCAGGAGGAGTACTGTGAATTGTCCCTGCAGTGAAGGCTGAGGACACAGTGGAGGATGAGGTGGACATTGTTGCAGGACCAATGGTGTGAGAACGTGGAGGTGTCACCTGGCCAAGTTGCTGGTGTGTCTGGGCAGGAACCACATTCGCCCAGTGGGCCGTAAATGACATATATTGTTCTTGACAGTAGTTAAAGCTCCACACGTCGGCTCTGCTGTGCACTTTGGCAGACACTGACAGGCTCAAGGGCTGGCCCTCCTTCTGTTCTACATATTTGTGCAGGGCTGGTACTGCCTTTTGGCAAAGAAATGACGGCTTGGGACTCTCCACCTCGGCTTGGCACAAGCCATAAGTTCTCTGAAAGGTGCAGAGTCCACCACTTGGAAAGAGAGGGACTGCAGCACCAGCAACTTGGACAGGAGCACGTTCAGATTCTGCACCGTTGGAAGAGTGCACGTAAACTGTTGTCTCTTCTAAATTGCTTCGGTGATCAATTGCTGACGCAATGACTGACTAGGAGCATCAGGACCAGCAGATGATGGGAAGGACACACAGCTTCCTTCGACTGAGGTGTTGGAACCTTGACTGCCTGAAATGGGGTGCGTGCCACTGGGTGATGCAGCGGTTGCTGCAGCAGGCTGGACCACCACATTGGAGCCATGGTTCTCTCAGACCACTTTATGGTGATGCTACATATGTTGACGCAGGGCTGTGGTGCCAACATTGGCACCCTGGCCACGCTTGACCTTCTGCCTACAGATTCGACATATGGCCATGTTCAACTCCCCCGGTAGCATAACAAGAAACTGCCACACCGCCGAGGAGGTGATTTTACCCCCAACACTCTGCACTAACTGATTGCTACCGCCACTGCCTCCGTGAACCCCTGCACCACTGCTTTTCGGGCAGTTAGGCTCTTACGAAGTGGGTGGTCTACCCCGGGCACGTTTGGCTCCCAACCTCCCACTGCTGCCACCCTGCTGACTACACGGCTGCCTCATGCGCAAGCTGCCACCCGATGATGATGTAGCCCCTTCATCACCCGGCTCCCAGTTGCGATTGGCTACATCGTCATCCACTACTGTCTGCAGGTCACTGATGTCCTCCTCAATGTTCTCTGAGCCAGGAGCCTGACTGCTCACAACATCAGCTCCCACGCCACTCTCCTCATCACTACTTGCCCACCTACTGGAGGAAGTGGCGGATGTCTCCTCTTGGCTGGGCAGTAGCTACATGACTGTCCTGTAGTAGTTCCTCCTTACTGTATAGTGGATCTGAGCCCACAGTATAGAGTACAGTATAGGGAACAGAGAAGGACATAGGCAGATTGAGGACATGAGAAGGCACAGGGCCTGCTCCCGGGCCATGCAAACTAAGGGTTGTGTCTGACGAACCCACCGACACTTGGCTGGGGGTGTCTGATGTGACTTGGGATGAGGCGGATGACCGAGTCAACCATTCTATAACCGTTGGGCTGCTGGTCAAGACACGACCGCTAGCTGACACTGGGAGCTCAGACCTCTGTAAGTGACCCCTGCTGCCACGCCCCCTTACTCTGCTGCGACCTGTGCCTGTGCCAGAAACATTTAGGCCTGTGCCCCTCCTCTGTGCAGGGCCTTTTGCTTCTCTGTCTGACATACTGTTACATCAAATAAGTAAATGAAAAGGAAAATAATACAGGGCAAAAAGGCCTGCAATTTTCTACCTTCAAGACAACGGCGAATAAGCCCCTTATTTTTTTCCCCACTTATAAACCCCCAGAAAAGGCGTTATTACAGATAATTGTGGAGATTAATGGATAACAATCCTTTTTTTTTTTTTTTTTTTTTGCCACTAATGCACGGCAAAAAGGCATGTAATTTTTTACCTTCAAGATTACGGTGAATAGGCCCCTTATTTTTCCCCACTGATAAACACCTTGAAAAGGCGTTATAACAGATTACTGCGGAGATTAATGAATGAGAATTCTTTTTTTTTTGCCACTACTGCACAGCAAAAGGGCCTTTAATTTTCTACCTTCAAGACAATGGCGAATAAGCCCCTTATTTTTTTCCCCACTAATAAACGCCTTGAAAAGATGTTATAACAGATTACTGCAGAGATTAGTGGATAAGAATTCTTTTTTTTTTTTGGCCACTAATGCATGGCAAAAAGGCATGCAATTTTCTCCCTTGAACACACAGGTATGATCCATTGCATACTTGCAATGAGCAGCAGGATAATGGCAGTCAGTGCAGCAAGGTGTAGTAGGATTGTTCCTATTACTCAGGCTGCAAACACCCCAAACGAACCCTGTTCTGCTTCAATACTGTTGTATAAATTCCTCCCTATCCTTTCCCTACATTTCTAATGCTCTTTCCCTGAACTGAGATTGAGCAAACTGTCAGTTTTGAAGTGTTTTCTACCATTTTCCCTAGGGCCTGCTGACATCTCTCCCTGCACTAAGTACACTGTAAAATGACAGAGGGTATTTATAGAGCTGTGACATCACAAGGCTTTCTGGCTGCTGATTGGCTGCACACATGACATTGTGGGTGAGCCCGCGTTCCCAGAGTTCCTTGCCCCTTGTCCTAACATGTGCAGCAGCCATTTTAGGAAAAAATGCGATTCGATACATCTAAGCGTGAGGAAATCTGGATTCAATGCAAATCGAAGATTTCCTGAAATTCGGATCGAATTCCACTTCATCAGCTTCGATTTGCTCATCTCTAATCATGACCATTCTCCATGTTTTATAGATAAGATTAGATTTTCAATGATACTTTAGTGCTGGACACCTCTTCAGGTTTATTCCACCATACTGGTACCTAGGGAATGGCTCAACTATTCCATTCCAAGCACCCAGTATTTGGATTCCCCAGGATACCCTTATACAGAGAAGCCCAGCAAGACGGTAGGCAGACTTCTTCCTTTATTCATATTTCCTTGAAACCTGATATCCTAATGGATAGGCTATGTTTAATGTACATATTTTGTATTTTTTTATTTAACAGAACAAAAAAAAAGTTGCCAGATGCTGAAAAACTCCCTTATGTGACCGAGCTTTATTTTGCATGTTTATCATTTAAATTAAACCACAAAATCTGAACTATGAGAAGAAATAACTCAGCTCTCTAGAAAAAAAACCCTGAAAATGTTCCTTGTTTGCTACTGTAAAATATTTTAATTTATAATTTAATCTTTCACTTCCTTTAATAAACATGCACAAAATAGTGGAATTTGTCAAAGGGCTTGTCCATAATTAAAAAAAAAATGACCACAAAGCAGGGATTGCAATAAAATAACAAAATATCATATACTCACCAGGTATTAGCCCTGATGCACCACCATTTCCACTCTAGTGTTCCTGGTGGTCTTCACTAAAATTACCAGAAAGTCCCTTTAAATAATTACAGTGTAGTTATAGAGTAGACCACTTGCCATTAATGAATAATTAATTACTAGCAGTACATCCACATGGGACTGGGACATAGTTGCAGCAGTTTAGCCTCAGTGCTTTCAACCAACAGTCAACTTACAAGTTATGATTCAAACAGAAATGTTGCTACCCCATTTTGGGTAGAGTTTGCGGTTGCTTTCAGACAAACCTATTGCTGAATTTCCATAAACCCTTTAATGGGAATTGTAGTTAAAGTCATAGCTAAGGTATATTGTCAAAAGCATTAGGACTTTTACATATTACACCTACACAAGCTATTGTGACATTCCATTCTAACTCCATAGGCGTTAATATGGAGTTTGTTCTTCCTTTGCAGCTTCCACTCTTCTGGGAAGACTTTCTACAAGATTTTGGAGTGTTTTGTGGTAATATTTGCAGAATATCATCCAGAAAAGAATTTGCAAGGTCATGTTGGACAGGAGGGCCATGCTCACATTCTCCATTCTAGTTCATCCAGAAGGTGGTCAATGGGGTTAAGGTCAGAGCTGTGTGCTGGCCAGTCAAGTTCTTCCACAATGTTGGAAACATATACAGTGGGGAAAAAAAGTATTTAGTCAGCCACCAATTGTGCAAGTTCTCCCACTTAAAAAAGATGAGAGAGGCCTGTAATTGACATCATAGGTAGACCTCAACTATGAGAGACAAAATGAGAAAACAAATCCAGAAAATCACATTATCTGATTTTTAAAGAATTTATTTGAAAATTATGGTGGAAAATAAGTATTTGGTCAATAACAAACGTTCATCTCAATATTTTGTTATATATCCTTTGTTGGCAATGACAGAGGTCAAACGTTTTCTGTAAGTCTTCACAAGGTTGGCACACACTGTTGCTGGTATGTTGGCCCATTCCTCCATGCAGATCTCCTCTAGAGCAGTGATGTTTTGGGGCTGTCGCTGGGCAACATGGACTTTTAACTCCCTCCAAAGGTTTTCTATGGGGTTGAGATCTGGAGACTGGCTAGGCCACTCCATGACCTTGAAATGCTTCTTACGAAGCCACTCCTTCATTGCCCTGGCGGTGTGCTTGGGATCATTGTCATGCTGAAAGACCCAGCCACGTTTCATCTTCAATGCCTTTGCTGATGGAAGGAGGTTTGCACTCAAAATCTCACGATACATGGCCCCATTCATTCTTTCATATACACGGATCAGTCGTCCTGGTCTTTTTGCAGAAAAACAGCCCCAAAGCATGATGTTGCCACCCGCATGCTTCACAGTAGGTATGGTGTTCTTTGGATGCAACTCAGCATTCACTCTCCTCCAAACATGACAAGTTGTGTTTCTACCAAACAGTTCTACTTTGGCTTCATTTGACCATATGACATTCTCCCAATACTCTTTTGGAACATCCAAAAGCTCTCTAGCAAACTTCAGATGGGCCCGATATGTACTGGCTTAAGCAGGGGGACACGTTTGGCACTGCAGGATCTGAGTCCCTGGTGGCGTAGTGTGTTACTGACGGTAGCCTTTGTTACGTTAGTCCCAGCTTTCTGCAGGTCATTCACTAGGTCCCTCCGTGTGGTTCTGGGTTTTTGCTCACCATTCTTGTGATCATTTTGACCCCACTGGTTGAGATCTTGTGTGGAGACCCTGATTGAGGGAGATTATCAGTGGTCTTGTATGTCTTCCATTTTCTAATTGTTGCTCCCACAGTTGATTTCTTCACACCAAGCTGCTTGCCTATTGCAGATTCAGTCTTCCCAGCCTGGTGCAGGTCTACAATTTTGATTCTGGTGTCCTTCAACAGCTCTTTGGTCTTCACCATAGTGGAGTTTGGAATGTGACTGTTTGAGGTTGCGGACAGGTGTCTTTTATACTGATAACAATTTCAAACAGGTGCCATTACTACAGATAATGAGTGGAGGACAGAGGAGCCTCTTAAAGAAGAAGTTACAGGTCTGTGAGAGCCAGAAATCTTGCTTGTTTGTAAGTGACCAAATACTTATTTTCCACCATAATTTTCAAATAAATGCTTAAAAAAATCAGACAATGTGATTTTCTAGATATGTTTTCTCATTTTGTATCTCATAGTTGAGGTCTACCTATGATGTCAATTACAGGCCTCTCTCATCTTTTTAAGTGGGAGAACTTGCACAATTGGTGGCTGACTAAATACTATTTTCCCCACTGTAATTGTCCATTTGTCCAATTGGTATGCTGAAGCATTAAGATCGTCATGTTGGTGAGGTGTGTGATTTCTAGCATCTCCAATTTCCAGAAAAAGACCTGTTGACAGCTGATAGGGAGCCACACCAACCAGCTGTTCAAAGAGACTGCAACTCTCACCCAAACCCAAGCACAACACCATACATTGTATAGAATATAAACATCTACCTATAATCCAATACCATTTTGGTTCACACCCATGATGTTTTCACGAGAGCCTGGTGCAAGGTCAGTTGGATTTGAATCAGAAACCAGGTTGCAACCCCAAAACTTTGATGCAAAAAAATAAGTGCATCTGTAAAGTGAATGTAACCCCATGGTGGGCCAAGGGAATAATTACCATTCAGAGAACAGGAGATCCAGAAGAAAAAGCCAAATGTCAGTAACAATAAATCAGCAACTTGAGGGAGAGGTTCAGGGAGTAAAAACAGAGAAACAGGAACTAAGTTGCACAAACAATCACAGGCAAATTACTGCTAAATCCAGGTTTAAATACCTCAGCCGCATTCACTTGAACATCTGACCCCACTGATCTTGCCAAATGCATCACACAAGTAATGAACAGCCCTTTAAATAAGGGTATAGTCCAGTAGAGAGGACATACAGCACAGAAAATATAACATTCTCCACAAGGGAAATCCATTTATAGGCCACAAGGGGCAACAAAGCTCCAAATTCTTTTCTCAGTGAGTGTTACTCAGGGGTGTGGACCCAACCCAACATCAGCTCTCCTTTACACTAGGGTCTGCATGTATATCTCTCTCTTAACTTTCCTAGCTCAGGCCCTTAAATACCTGAGTGGGGAGGCAACTTGCGTGACCAGTTATTGTTTGTATACTGAAAGGTTTTACAATTTTCCAGAATGCTTTCTGCATAAATTCCTTATGATTTTCTAGATTTCTGTTAGCTGTGATTCATTGTTTCCTTACAGTGGTTAAAAAACAGTCCATGGTCATGTGATGGATACACAGGTGCCTAGGGCGTTACATTCACAGGACAGTAACCAGAGCTCTGGCTTGTAATGAGCCATGCACCTGTGTGTCTGTCACAAGACCATGGAAAACCATAAGGAATTAATACATAAATTATATTGGACCATTGTATAACATTTAATTCTATAAGCAATAACATTTATTTGCTGAAACTGAACAACCCCTTTAAAGTATATATACAAATATTGTCGATGCCTGGCGCAATTTCAGAGGGAATCGGAAGGGCTATACATACTTTTCCCCTGCACATCATCACTACACTAGGATTGATAGAATTCTCCTCTCTACTACCCAACTCCCTGATCTTACCTATGCTCTCCATATACCCTGTGCCTGGTCGGACCACGACCAAGAAATAGTTGCTATAGCTTTCCAGTCTCCAACTGCCCCATGCCCTAACTGGCGTTTAACCCCATCCCGACATCCGCCGGAATAGTAGGACTTCCCACAAACCGCTGTACTACTACAGCGGAAGCATGGTGTGCACACAGAAAGAGTGTGCGCACCTTGTTTTGCGGGTGTCAGCCGTTACATACAACTGACACTGTCCTCTAACACCCCCAGCCGAGCTTCAATCGCGGCATTAACCCCTGAGATGCTGCAGTCAAACATGACCATGGCATCTCAGGAGTTTCATTATATATTGGGGTCCTGATCGGCCCCTCCGCGACGTTTTCGGGGGTTCTGGTATGCCTAATCGGCAGCCCGGGGTCTGATCAGTGACCCCAGGTCTGCCCCACATCAGTCCCTCCACGTACCTGTTTGATCTTGCCATAAATGGAAGCTGTCAGCCTATGCGTCTGACAAAAAAAAAATGTAAAAAAAAGGGAAAAAAAAAATGTTTAACCCCTTAATGACCGGACCATTTTTTGTTTTTGCATTTTCGTTTTTCCCTCCCCACATTCCAAGAGCCATAACTTTTTTCATTTTTCAGTTCACAGAGTCACATGATGGCTTATTGTTTGCGAAACAAATTGTACTTTGTAATGTCACTATTCAATATTCTGTGCAATGTACTAGGAAGCTGGAAAAAAATTCAGAATGAGGTGCAATTGGAGAAAAACTGCATTTGCGGCAAATTCATATGGGTTTAATTTTTACACCATTCACTGTGTGGTAAAAATGACATGTTACCTGTATTCTGTGGGTCAGTATGAACACGGCGATACCAAATTTATATAGTATTTGTAATGTTTTGATATCTTTTAAAAAAAATTAAAAACTTTGCTAAATAGAAAAAAAAATTTGCATCGCCATATTGTGTCACCTGTAACTTTTTCATATTTACATGTATGGAGCTGGGTAAGGCGGCTTTTTATGCGGGACAACATGACGTTTTTATTGATACCACTTGGGGAAAGATCTGATGGTTTGATCACTTTTTATTCAATTTTTTATAGGAGACAAAGTGTTGAAAAAAACGCTATTTGGCCATTTTGATTTTTTTTCCCCGCTACGCCGTTCACCGTATGGGATAAATATTTTAATATTTTAATAGTTCGGGCATTTTGGAGCGCGGGGATTCCTAATGTGTTTATGTTTACTTTTGTTTATTTACTTTTATATCTGATCTAGGGAAAGGGGGGTGATTTGAACTTTTGTGTTTTTTTTAATTTTTACATACTTTTAAAAACTTTTTTTTTTATACTTTTACTTGTATGATCAGACTCCCTAGGGACCTTGAAACCTAGGGAGTCTGATCGATCATACTATTCACTGTGATACTACTGTATCGCAGTGAATAGCAAAATGCCTTCACTGCTATTAGACGATGCCTCTGGCATCGTGTAATAGCTATACTGAAATGACAGGCCTGGGAGCCTTCAATAGGCTCCCGGCTGTCATGGCAACCAAGCGCCGCCCTCCGATGACGTTCCGGAGGGCGGCGATGAGGTAAAAATGGCGGCGCCCTTGTCGGCTCCGCAATTTAGACGCCGCGGTCGCGTTTGACCGCGGCATCTAAAAGGTTAACAGCCGCGATCGGTGCAGGCACCGATTGCTGCTGTTAGCTGCGGGTCCTGGCTGTATTATACAGCCGTCACCCGCGGTGTATGGAGAGCGCTCAGCTCCTGAGCGCTCTCCATACATCGTCATGCGACGCAGGACGTGCTATTACGCCCTGCGTCGTTAAGGGGTTAAACATGTTAAAAAAAAAAAAAATACATGGATAAAGCCCCAAAAGTCCCATTTTCCCATATAAAATGTTTTATTATGTAAAATAAAGAAAAATAAAAAAAAACATTACATATTTGGTATCACCACATCCGTAAAAACCCGAACAATAAAACTAAAACATTATTTAACCCGCACGCTGAATGACATTAAAAAAAAAAAAAAAAAGTAGAAAACCGCACAAAATAATGATTATTTGCCATCTTGCCTCACAAAATGTTCAATAAAAAGTGATCAAAAGGTCAGATGAAAACCAAAATGGTACCAATAAAAAGCACCGGTCGTCCCGCAAAAATAAGCCCTCAAAAAGTTCTTTCAACAGAAAAATAAAAATGTTATGCTTTTCAGAAGATGGTGATGCAAATATAATAGATTTTTTTCCCTAAATGAAATTTTATTCTGCACAATTAGCAATGCATAAAAAAACAACATAAATGAGGTAGCTACGTAATCGTACGGACCCGCAAAATAAACGTAACATGTTACTTATGCTGTATACTGAGCGGCAAAAAAATTAAATGTTAAAAATCTATGCCAGAATTGATGTTTTCTTTTACATCCCATTCAGAAAGAGTTAATAAAATGTAGTCAATAAGTTATAGGCACCACAAAATGGTGACATTGAAAAGCACATCTCATACCTCAAAAAACAAGCCCTCATATGGCCTGATTGCCCGAAAAAAAAAAAAAAATATATAGCTTGTACAATGTGAAGACAAAAACCACGAAAATCGCCAAATCATTAGGACATAACTGGCTGTGGCAAGAAGGAAATATATAAGCTATGCGAGTGTATATCAGGGGACACCCCAGAATTACAGCTTATGAGGGGCAATACACCAGCGCTGAACCCCCAGAATGCACCACCGTCCGTGTCATAGGAGCTAGTGTGAAAATAGCATGGGATTTGGTGTACCCAATGTACTCTACACAGCTTACTTATTCACTTCTGGGATACTAGTGCTCACTACACAACTTGATAAATTCTTTGAGGGGTGCAGTTTTCAAAATGGGGTCACTTTCTGGAGGATTCCAATTTACTGGCACCTCAGGGACTCTGCAAACATGATATGGCTTCCAAAAACCAAACCATCTAAATCTGCACTCTGAAAGCCAAACAGCACTTTTTCCCTTCTGTACCCTACTGTGTGCCTCAACAGCAGTTTATGCCCATATATTTGACATATACCAGTAAAGGGGAATCCCCTGACATGTGACCCCATTTTGGAAACTACAACCCTTAAGGAATTTATCCAGGGGTACAGTGAGCATTGGTGTATCTCTGGAAAAATTGCACTTTTAACTTTTCACTGCGCATTTATTTATGGATAATTAAAATAATGCAATACTCGAGGGTTAAAAATGGTCGCTATGCTCCTTCATACATTCCTTGAGGGGAGTAGTTTGTAAAATAGGGGGTACATATTTTATTTTCCCTCAGACTCTGTGCAATTGCTCACCAAAGCAGTGTAAATAACCAAATTAGGCCACAAATAAATATGGTGCTTCTTAATTTTTGAGCCTTGCCATGTTTGTAGGCAAAAGAGTAGGGCCACATATAGGGTGTTTCCAAAATCAGGAGATACAGTAGAGCATAATAACTGGAGAGCTGACATTTCATAGAGCCATGATATGGACATGACCTATTGGGCTCTGAAATGGCCTATCTGGGAAAATGTCAATTTTCATTTTGCACCATCTGCTGCATATTTCTTCTTGGAAAGCATCTTTGGGGTCAAAATGATCACTATACTCTTTGAGGGGTGCAGTTTCCAAAGTGAAATCACTTCTTGGTACTCTCCACTGCATTAGCACCTTAGGGGCAAATGTGTCATGGCACCTGAAAATGATTCTGTCCTCCAAAAGACTAATGGTACTCCCTGGCTTCTTTGCCCTGCCATGTGCCAATACAGCAGTTTTCCTTCACATAAGGGGTATTTCCGTAGTCAGGAGAAATTGCGTAACAAATTGTGGGAGACATTTTCTCCTTTAACCCCTTGTAAAAATGAAAAATTTGTAGCTAAAGTAATTGTTATGAACCGATCTTCGCAATCTCAGCCTGTTAGGTTCAGGCACGGAGTATCAGTACAAGTCTATGAACGAGAACTGTCAGGGAGGGCGTTCCTCACAGCGCAGCTAGACTGTCAGGAACGCCCTTCTGACAGTAAACCGTGAAACTTACACCGCCGATATCTCCAGCCCCGGGGCACATACCGGGAAAGCCGGCAGTGCGCTGTCGGCTTTCTAGCGGTATATAAAACCGCATGTGCCTGAGGACATGAAAGTTCCTCTTTAAACTTCAGTTGCCTGAGTTTCCAGAGTGATCTGTCTGCCTGGAATTCTGCTATCATCTGAATTTGAGTCCTGGTCCATTCAGTTTTACTTTCTGCCTATTCATCCAACTTGGACATTTGTTAAAGATGACCTTTCACGTCCTCATGTATATGCGGTTTTACATACTGCTAGAAAGCCGACAGCAAGCTGAATTCAGCACACTGCCGGCTTTCCCGTTATGTGCCCCGGGGCTGGAGATATCCGGGGTCTTAGTTTTACGGTTCACCATCAGAAGGGGGTTTCTGACAGTCTAGCTGCGCTGTGAGGAACTCCCTCCCTGACAGTATTTCTCCATAGCACTGTACTTGGCGGGGCGTTCCTCACAGCTCAGTCATTGCTGGGCGGTAAGGAAAGCCCCCTCTGACAGTACAACAGTACAGGGCTATGGATGAGTACGTGAAAGGTCCTCTTTAAGTATTTGAGCACCCTGTTCCAAGCATAGTTGTTCAGGGTGCAGTGAATCCTAGTCTTTTACTGCTTGGAAGTTTGGACTTTTGTAGGGTTTTTTGTGTGATGCTAAGTTCTGTTTATCCTATACCTTTGTATAGTGTCAGTATTGCTGTGTTTCACATTTATTTTCTGCTCTATACTTTGTGTTTCCTCATATTCACTGTTAGTCCAGTTGGACACCTGTGGGGGCTTTCTCTGTATCTAGCATCTCCTTTCAAAATGTGAAACAAGTCAGGTTTTCTGTTTCTCTGGCAGGTGAGTTATTTCTCCGGCTGTGTTTGTGCCCTCTCAGGTTAGTTAGTCGGGCCCATGGCTACTTCTAGTGTGCAAGGCAGGGATTAGGAGTATCACACATGAGTAATTCTAAACTGCTCATGATACTAAGCTTTTTGTTTTCTTTTGTGTTTTTTTTTATACACTTGACTGAGAAGTATCAGTCAGGGGCCAGTCCCTGGTCATGGATCCCCAGATCATAACAGCAACATTTTATTGCAAAAACATTGTCCAATGTTAATAAAGCTGTGAAACAGCTGTTGGATGAAAATGCTCAGTATAGCCCTTGATAAATTCCTTGAGGGGTGTAGTTTACAAAATGGGGTCATGTTTTGGGGTTTCCATTGCACTGGTACTTTAGGAGCTCTGCAAATGAGGCATGGCACCCAAAAACTATTCCAGCAAAATTTGCCCTCTAAAAGCCAAATAGCGCTCTTTCTGTTCCAAACTCCGCCATGTACCCATATAGCTGTTTATGATCACATATGGGGTATTGCCATGTTCAGAAGAAATTTTGTAACAAGCTGTGGGGTTCTTTTTCTCCTTTAACCTTTTGTGAAAATTATAATTTTGGGTCTAATACAACATTTTATTGGAAAAAGTCATTTTTAATTTTCACTTCCCACTGATAGTAAATTTGGTGAAACAGCTGTGAGTTCAAAATGCTGACTATACCACTCAATAAATTCCTTGAGGGGTATAGTTTCCAAAATGAGGTAATTTATTAGGGCTTCCACTGTGCTGGTACCTCAGGAGCTCTGCCAATGTAACATGGTGCCTGAAACCAATTCCAGCAGAATCTGCCCTCTGAAAAGCTCAATGGTGCTCCTTCCCTGATGTTTGCCAATACAAAAATTTATATCCACATGTGGGTCATTTCTATGGACAGGAGAAATTGCTTAACAAATTGTGGGGTGCATTTCTCCTTTAACCCCTTGTAAAAATGAAACATTTTGGGTTAAAACTACATTTTATAGATAAGATATACAACATATACTAAATTCTTATATTACATTCTTCTTAAGTTAAAGGAAACCACTAAGATCATTACGGTCGTTGAGACCTAATGGTCCCATAGCATTAGTCAACATTATCCATCTAGCCTCCTTCTTTATTAAAATCATGTTTCTATCTCCTCTATACTTTCGTGGGTCTACTCTTTCCAATCCAAAAAATTTCATAACACTACAATCCCCTCTATGTACTTCACGAAAATGTTCAATCAATCTCGGACAACCAATCCCAGTACAAATAGATCTAAAAAGCTCTTTTATTCTAACATATAAACAACGGATAGTTTTCCCTATGTAAAATCTTTTACAGGGACAAATAAAAGCATAAACTACAAATTGTGATTTGCAGTTTATAAACTTATTAATTGGCCTTGAAATACCTCCTATATTACAGTACTTATTCTGTAAATTAGCGAAACAGAAATTACAGTTGCCACATTTGAAATTTCCACTTGGGACACCTTATTAAGAAAATTGTCATTCCTATTGTCTGTTAATTGAGTTTGAACTAATATATCCTTTAATGACTTACTACATCTAAAAGAAATTACTGGTTTACGTATTGCTATTTCTTTCAACACGGGATCCCTTTCTATCGTATACCAATTACTTTTGATGATCTTCCTAATTTTCTCTGCCATAGAATTAAATTTAAAAGAAAAAAATGAAAAAAATTTCTTTCTTATTTTTGGCCTGTTTCCTCTTTTCACCTTTCTTCTTATTACTTTATCCCATGCCTGATCCAATAATCTATAAAACGCATCATCATTTCAGAAGCCTGTTGTTTTAAAAGATCTCCGTCATTATTAATTCTATCCAATTTCAAGAATTGCTTATATGGAATAGAAGTTTTTGTATGTCCTGGGTGATAACTATCATAATGTAGATATGCATTAGTAGCAGTTGGTTTCCTATATGATGAAGTTTTTTTTTTTTTTTTTTATAATTTTTTTATTGGATTTTCAAATATCGCCAATGAATATACATAGTTAAAGACAATGGGCAAGACACAACAATCATTAATCAAACAATCAGATGAGCTGGCGTATTACATACAACGATTAACTAATAACACAATAATGAATGGAACGTTGGCGGTGGAGAAGATACAAAAAAATCCTTAAACTATCTCCTTGAACCTCCACCAGGACATCCAAAAATTCCAGCTTCTCATAACTGACTTTACTCGTGAAAAACATATTTAAACCATTTTTTCATTCAAGTACCTCACCTAAGTTATATTCATGTTTGTACAGGACAAAAAGAGAATAAAATTAGATTTGGACCTTGACTGACTGCTACGAGCAGTTCTTTCACTTTTTATTTTCACTAGTGTTCATAAATCTCCTCCAATGGGTCTTGATAATCCCTGAAGTGCCAGAGGATTTTCCTGATTTATGACGAGGTGCAGGCCTTGTCAAAAATCAGGCACATTCTCCAGTGAGCCATTCACTTACACTAAGATCTACTCCAGCTCCTATGCAGCCGCTACATTTAAATACCCCGACATCTGCTGTACTATTACAGCGGATGTCAGGAAAGGATTAAAAACATCATAAGAACTGTGATGGTTAAACTTGTGTAACCTTTAGATACATTTTTGCTTCAAAAATGCATATTGACCTATCCTTAGGACAGTTTTGGCTACTCTGTAGTGGCAGTTAGGGTGCGTTCACATATGTCCGACACAGCTATCAATTTCTCTCCGGTGTGGTGCACAGAAACCGGAGGGAAACTGATGCCAGGACAGATCCCATAGTTTTCTATGGGATCGGTTCTGGCACGAGGCATCAGTTCTGACGCCGGATCTGTGCCTCAGCCGGATGGAAAAACGCTACCTGCAGTGGTTTTCCATCCGGGTTCCTTAAAATTTCACTAGCGCCGTATGCCACCAGGTGCTGCCTGAAGATGGATGCGGCAGCACCCGGCTTCTGCACAGTCTCTGTATAGTAATTGACGGCTTCACTACTGTACCTGAGCGAATTGCTCAGGATCGCAAAACTGACACCCGCGGGTGGAGTTGGATTCTGATCGCGGCTGTTAACCCTCAAACATGACCGTGGTATCCAAGGGGGTTGCGTTATAATAATGACCCCCACCGTGAGATCGGGGGCTGCCGTTTTGGCAGCCTGGGATCTGACCAGTGACCCCAGACTGCTAGGACCCCCAAGTACCTGGTTGATCCTGCCTGCAATGGAGAAAGTCAGTCTATGCGTCTGCATAGGCTGACTTTCTCTATAGACTGAAATACAAGTGCATGCTCGTGTATTGCAGTCTATAATACTGAACCAGCGATCAGTGTATCGCTGGTTCAGATGTCCTTATAGGGCAAGTACAAAATGTAAAAAAAGTTGTGTAGTAAAAAAATAAATAAATAATAATAAGTTATTAAGCCCCAAAAATTCCTTTTTCCTATATAAAATGAATTATATAAAAAACCCTAAAAATTAATAAAAACAATACATATTTGGTATTGCCACGTCCGTAACAACCTGTACAATAAAACTGAAACAATATTTAACCTACACGGTGAACATTGGGGAAAAAAACGCCGGAATTAATGATTTTTTGCCATGTACCTTACAAAATATGCTATAAACAGTGATTAAAAAGTTATTTGTTCCCCAAAACAGTACCAATAAAAAGCACAGGTTGTCCCGCAAAAAATAAGCCCTCCACTAACTCTGTAAACCGAAAAGTAAAAATGTTATGCCTCTCAGAAGATGGCGATGCAAAAATAACTGATTTCTTTCCCCAAATTAGTTCTTGTTCTACAGAATTAGTAACGCACAAAAAAACAATATAAATGAGGTATCGCTGTAATCGTACCGACCCGGAGAATAAAGGTAACATGTTACTTATGCTGTACGCTGCATGGCAAAAAATTTAAAAGGTAAAACACAATGCCAGAATTGATGTTTTTTTTTTTATAATCCACTAAAAAATTAGTTGATAAAACTTATTCAATAAGTTATAGGCACCCAAAACTGGTTTCATTACAAAATGCATCTCATCCCGCAAACAACAAGCCCTCATATAGCGACATCACCAGAAAAATAAAGAAAATATAGCTTGTACAATGCGAAGACAAAAATCACCAAATCATTAGAACAAAACTGTCTGTGTCAGGAGGGGAATGTATAAGCTGTGCTAACATATATAAGGTACACCCCAGATTTAGAGCTTACGAGGGAAAAGACACCAGAAGTGACACCCCCCCCCTCCCCAAATCATAGGAGCTACTGGGGAAATAGGAGTGAATTTGCTGTTCCCAATTCACTCCGCACAGCTTACATATTCACTTTTCCCCATCCGCTGTATATTCACACCTGGGATACTAATGCTCACTACACCCCTTGATTGATTCTTTGAGGGGTGCAGTTTTCACAATGGAGTCCCTCCTTAGGGGATTACACTTTTCTGACACCTTAGAGGCTCTGCAAACATGACATGTTGTCCAGATCCCAAACATCTAAATCTGCAGTACAGATGTATGCCCACATGTATGACACTGGTATACCCAGGATAATGTACTTAATGTCATATGTGAGTATAAACTGATATTTGGACACACAACCAGGCAGAAGGGAAGGAGCGTTATTTGGTTTTTGGCGCACAGATTTAGATCGTTTGGTTTTTGGATGTCATGACACTTTTGCAGAACTCTTGACATGCCAGTTCCTGAGTCTCCAGCACACTGCATCAGGGGTTCGTTTCTCAGGTAAGGGCCAAGAGGGTTGTACTATACAGCTATAACTCACCCTGAAATTAAAAACTGATGGTAAACACTGATGACAACTTATGGTTTTGGAGTAGAAATTTGTGAAAAAGCCTGATGACAACTGATGCATTTTCGCATCCGTTTTGGCATCAGTTGTAATGACTAAAGGACAAAAAAACTGATACTGATGCAACTGACATATGTGAACCTACCCTTAGAGATTCCTGAAGGTCAGCAGATTTGAATTAGAGATGAGCTGCAGTAATCACCGACCACTGCTACAAAGTAGATGGAGTTGTCATCTTTTAGCTCTGTTCACTGTTTATTATTCCATATAGTTTATTAAAAGTTTATAATTGACAAAAAAAGGAGACAACAAACAATGATGATGATCAGCCACAAAGAAAAACATGAAACCATATACAGCATCATTGTTTCTAGAAGGTGCATACAGGTTACATTCACATTTTAAGCTGTAGGTATCACAAGGAACACATCCATACAAGAGCACAGCTAACGGCTGTATTAGCGCAATGCTAGCAGGAATGCCAATCAACAAGAAATACGTTGATTGGCACTCTATGGCATTGGCTTTAATACACAGGCCGATGCACACTGAATGAGGGAGGAACAATCTTTGCTGTGATTAGGAGTGTTCCTTGCTGATAATACCCATAAAAATTAGTAATAGGGCCTTAAATGAAGGGTTGTGCCTCAATATGAGGAATAAATAGAGAGCTTTGATAAACATTAAGAAACAGGGTTAACAGCGGCATTCCTTAAATTCTGGGTGCAGAGTTAGATTCCCAAACCATAGATAATAGAAAAAAGATCCTTGCACTCCTCGAAGGTGAGAAGTTATAGCGTTATTTATTAAGCAGCATCAATGGAAATGTGGCGTTTCGTGATGATTGTCATCCACAACGGCATTGCTGCATATACCTACAGCACCACATATCCACAAGCAGCTCCAGATTCTGTCTGAGGAAGGTCGTGAGATGCTTCCGTTGATGCTGCTTAATAAATAACACTATAACTTCATAACTACAAGTGCAAGGTTCTTTTTTCTATTGATAAACATTAAGGTAACAAATAAAGGAAGATGCAATGCCCATGTAGTCACATACTATGAAACAGAATATATATCCAAGCAAGGGAAAGGCTGTGTTCACACGGAGTTTTTGGCAGCGGATTTTGACACGGAATCCGCCTCAAAATCCGCCTGAAAAAACTCCTCCTATTTCATTTCAATGGGAGTCAGTAGCGTTTTTTTTTCCTCTAGCGGCTTTTTTCCGCTAGTGGAAAAAAAAAGCAACATGACTTATCTTGCCGCGGATTCCGCCCGCGGTGTCTGCGGCTCGAGCCGCGGTCCTGATTAGGCCCATTCAACCGGGCTTTATCAGGAGCGGTTAGCCGCGACGACAAACATATACACACACACCAAAAAAAAAATGGGAGAGGGAAAAAAATAAGCATAAGGAAATGAGGAGGATGGCTTCGGTCCCCAACCTTTTCCCCGCCACGACCCGGCGGAGCGGGCGGTTTAGGGGCAGTTCTTTGGTCATATGGGGGCGGGGTTATACTCTAAACAGTACTGTAGACCGGGGCAATTCTGGCGGGACCTCGGTGTACAGCACTGTAGATCAGGTCCCCGCCATTAGCTATGGTAGGAGCACATTATGCCGGGAGTCGCATTTACCCAGGCCAGCCCGCCGCCCTGTGTACCTGCAAAAGACCTCCAACGGTTGGGGACCCCTGGGTTAGGAGAAACATCCATCAGCAGGAGTTGTGGGATTCAAGACATCATAGCATCTACACTCCAATGCTAACATAGTGAGGAAGCCCATCCTTGAAAGTTATCCAGCAAAACCATGTCAGATTTTCCAGTAGAGTAGGTAATTAATTTAATTCACCCACTCAGTGATGGTTGAGGTCTTATCAGATCACCAGTGACACGGTATACCTACCCTTGCACCTATGAGGACATAATGGAGAAGACCCTTCTTCAGTTTACATATCGCCCCAGAAATAATTGAGAGCACTGCAATTTTTGGGGACAGCTGACATACCTGTGAGAAATGCAAAATATTTTGTCCCACTGTAACAGGCAGCGGATCATATACCTACTGTGCCATCAAACAGTTTTGCCTTTGGGCCACTTCCAAAAGTGTTATCTAAGTAGGTTTTCACCCTTTATCCCCTTTATGGGGATGTGGTCTTCACTGTGGGGAGACTACTAAGTTGCTACCTTTCAGAGAGGTCCTGGTGTAGAGATGGAAGCTGGCCAAAGGCCAGAGAGACCCCCTGTGAATGATCTTGTCCTACCAAACCCGCATTCAGCACACCTGAGATTGCTTCAATTACCTCACACCCACCTCCAGTGAGTGTTCTGGGCTCACAGGATAATACAAAATGAGCTTTCTAAATTTTATATATTTATTAACCCCTAAAAAGGTTGGTACTAGACACTTAACACATACAGAAAATACATACAGCAGTTATCAAGCAAATACAAGTGGAGAGCAACGTGACACGATGCACAAAATAAAAATGGCAATAAACAGAAGAAAAGGAAATATTACCAACACAAGCCTGTGATTGGTTCTCTGAGCTCTGGATGTTGAGCTTAGGGCGTGTACTTTGAGTAGCCCAAAAGCATGCGTCTGGGCATGCTATTCCAGTGGCAGCACCCCCTTGGCTCTGGGCAATGCTGTTCAGAGGACTTTCAGCAGAAGAAGGCCATGTGGCCCACACACTGGGGAGGGAAGTTACACCTACTGGCTTGGAGCCCCTGGACTAGAAAATGGTCCTGATTCCTCATCAGGTGACCGGATTGTCAGGCAAGTGGTATGATGGGACTCGGGAGTGAGATCCCCATTGTGTAGACACCAAGGATGACACTCCAATTCCCTTTGGGTAGGGAGTTGAATGTCTAGACCTGTCTCACAATGGCACCATGATTAGACTGAACGCATGCGTTTTTCTCTGGGGCATCTACAGAACCCATCGGGGTAACTGTGGGGTGCCTACATAAGGAGATAAGGGCATAAAACTATGATCTCTCTGATCTACAAGCGGTGCCAGACTGTCTCTGTGTAACGTGGTTGAACAGGAAACCCCCTGGTGAGAGGATGAGGGTTTGCAAGAGTGTGTTAACTACTTGGGACAATACAACAGAAGGACTGTGATTAACCAGCAACAGGGATCCAGCTGAGTTGAGGGAGTTTGAACAAATGGTCCACAGTGGGGGAGGTAAGGGGTTGGCTAGATACATATTTGTACAGAAATACATATACGGGAGTCCCCGATCATCACGTCTCCCTCTTTTAGATGGTGCTTAGACGAAGAAGGAGCCTATGCTCCTCTTCCTCAAGCACCTCCGCAGCCTCACCGTGCCGGGACAGGACATCTGTGTTGCCATGGGCCCAGCCAGGCTTGTGCCGTATGTTGAAATTGTATTGCTGGAGCACCAGGCTCCAGCGCAACAATCGCCCATTCTGACCTGCGATATGTTTTATGCAGATCAGAGGGATGTGATCTATCACCACAGTGAAGTGGCGCCCATACAAGTAAGGCTGCAGATGCTGCAAGGCACAAACAATTGCTAGGCATTCCTTCTCCACCGTGGCGTAGGACACCTCCTGCGGCAGAAGCTTCCTACTGAGGAACTGCTCCGGGTGCTCAAGCTGGCTCAGCACGGCACAGAGACCGTAGGTGCTGGCATCTGTCTGTAGTACAAGTGGATGGGATTCATTGTACGCTTGAAGTACAGGGGAGCTTGCTTGGGCCGCCTTCAGGGCCTGGAAGGAGTGCTCACAAGCATCCATCCACTGAAGGCTTGTGGCACTACTTCTTTTTGAGGTCTGTCAGGGGAGCAGCAAGTGCACTATAGTTCGGTACGAACTTCCTATAGTACCCTGCTGTGCCCAGGAAAGACATCACCTGTCGCTTGGTCCAGGGGATTGGCCAGGACATGATTACGTCCAGCTTCTCAGGTTCTGGTCTCAGGGTTCCCCCACCTACCCGGTGTCCCAGGTACTGGATCTCGTGCATGCCCAGCTGACACTTTTCCGGTTTGATGGTCAAGCCCATGTGGTGGATCCGTCCCAGCATTTGCGACAGGTGCTGTAGGTGTTCCTCCAAAGTGGAGCTGAAGACGGCGATGTTGTCCAGGTACGCAGCCGTGAACCCTTCACATCCCTACAGCAGGGAGTTGACCATCCTCTGGAAAGTGGCAGGGGCATTCTTCATGCTGAATGGCATGACAGTGGACTCGTACAGTCCGAAAGGGGTGATAAAGGCCGACCGCTCCCATGCCTGTCGGGACAGGGGGATCTGCCAGTATCCCCGGCTTAAGTCCATGATGGACAGATACTGGACCTTACCTAACGTGTCTAGTAAGTCGTCAATGCGCGGCATGGGGTACGTGTCATCGACTGTAACTGCATTGAGCTCCCTGTAGCCCACACAGAACCCGGTAGTCCGGTCCTTTTTGGGCACAAGGGCTACAGGCGAAGCCCATACGCTGTGGGAGGGCTGAATCATTCCCAGTTCCAGCATCTTGCCGATCTCCTTGCGCATCTTGGCCCGTACCTCCGAGGAGACGCGATGTGGTGGCCGCTGGATAGCGGCATGATTTCCTCCAGACCGGGGAGGGTGCACAGAACATCGTTCAGTTGGGACCTCTGGATCTCAGTCAACAGGGGGTTCACCTGGGCCTCTTTGGGGGACCGCCTCCCCAAAATGAGTGAGCAGACTGCACACCGGAAAGGCATTGGCTTCTCTGTCATGATGATCCTTCATCATGTTGACATGGAAGGCCTTATGCCTGTTCCGTCCTGGATCAACTGTGACCAGGTGGCTGACGCTACTGACCTGCTGGTGCACAACGTATGGACCAGCCCATTTGGCCTGAAACTTGTCCTGGGGCTCAGGAACTAGGACCCATACCTTCTTCCCCGGCTGGTATGTTCTCTCGCGGGCATTCTGATCATACCAGTGTTTCTGGTCGGCCTGAGCCTGGACCATGTTGTCATGCAACAGCTGTGCTATAGTCTGCATTCGGTCACAGAATCGCAGGACATACTCTACAACTGGCACACCTTGGATGGCTGTGTCTCCTTCCCAGGACTCTTTCACGAGAGCTAGGGGCCCACGGACACGTCTCCCATACAAGAGCTCAAAGGGGGAGAACCCCGTCAAGGCTTGAGGCACTTCCGGGTAAGCAAACAGCAGGTGCGGGCGATAAGGCTCCCATTAATTCCCGTGGGACTCAACTAACATCTTATGCATCTGCTTCACGGTGCCATTGAACCGTTCACACAGGCTATTGGTCTGTGGGTGATACCGGCTGGACACCAGATGTTGCACCTCTGTTACCTTACACAGGCCTTGCATCAAGGCAGACATGAACTGGGTACCTTGGTCGCTGAGCAGCTCTCTGGGAAACAACACGGGAGAAGATGCCTACCAGGGCTTTGGCCACTACATCAACTCGGGTTGAGGACAGAGCGACAGCTTCTGGGTACCTAGTAGCGTAGTCTACTACCGTTAATATGAAATGTTTCCTGGAGTGGCTGGGGATTGACGGGTGTCCAATGAGGTCCACAGCCACCTGCTGGAAATGTTCGACTATGATGGGCATAGGTATCAGCGGGGCCTTTGAGCTTTGCCCCGCTTTACCCACCTTCTGACAGGTGTGACATGAACAGCAGTATCTAGCTATGCCCTTCCCCATCTTAGGCCAGTAGAATAAGTGGCTGAGGCAAGCCTTGATTTTTAGCAATCCCCAGGTGACCTGCCAGTGGAATGTGATGAGCGATCAGCAACAATTCCACCCGGTAGGGTTTGGGTACCACTAACTGTTTCTCTCTAAGCCGACTTTCCTCCCCCTTGGTGGGGATTGTTTCCCCGGTACAACTTCCCTTGGTTCCAGTATACCCTGTCCTTGTCAGACTCCAAGGGAGGTTGAGCAGCACGCTCCTTCAATGCGTCCAGGCTGGGGTGAGCTTGGACAGTGTCCCTGAACTCTTGGCTGGAATGAGACAAAAGAGAGGTGCATGTTACATACCCGCCGGATCCTTCCAGCTCCAGGGTGGGAAGGTTAGTCACGGCAGTCCCAGTACCGTCTCCGGGTGATATAGGGAACGGCTCAAGGGTCGGAACGCCTTCCACCCTTTTAGCACTCTGGCTGCGGGTTACTACCGCAATACCAGCAGTCCGCCCCTTATCTGGATCGGCCTTGAAATCCCCGTGACCCACCTGACCACCTGGCACATAGTCAGCAGTTGGGCGCTGATCTGAGGCACTGGATGAAGTGGTTGAAGTTGCCTCCAGTGTCTCAGAGGAGCTACCCTGTACATTTCCATAACAAGCATTGGCAATTACATTGACAGTACTTCCATTAGCAATTGTTAATTCACAGCGAGCTTCAGTGAACAGGGTCACAGGGAGGGAGCGAAAAGCCCCTGCAGATGTGGGTGTGTCCATAGCTAAGATCTCACTAGCTTCTTGCACAGAAGTAAACAAAGCATCATTTGCATTTTCACTGCCCAAAGTTGGAAGCATCTCAGAGGGGGGGTTAGAGGTCCCCTCTGTAGACATGACAGGTTGGGACAGTTCATCAAAATCAACATCATGAACAAACAGTTTATCGCAGTAAGTTGGGGTGCTCCCCACCCCATATTGGGACACCATGGGCCCTAAATCCATTCCCTACAGTACACTAGCGGGCAGACCAGACATCAGTCCCACGTCCCGCATTCTCTTTCCTGCACCCCAGTCCAGATGGACACAAGCCATGGGTACAGTTAAACGTTCGTGTCCAATTCCCCTCAGGGTCAGAATTTTCCCGTGAATAATACTGTCTGTAGGGACCAAATCAGGTTGCACCAGAGTAACATCTGCCCCAGTGTACCGAAATCCCATGACCACTTTATCCCCCACAGTAACCTGTTGACGGTTGGCATTGGATCGGGCCCCCACCCTCCCAACCAAATACACAGATGAGCCACCTGCTGTGGCTTGGGGAGCAGGGGGGTTCGTAGGGCGGTTGGGGCACTTCCTTTGGAAATGCCCTGGTTGGTTACAGGAGTGGCACCACTGGACCTCCCCTTGGGGCTTAGAGAAGGTTGCTGGGGTGCCCAGAGTTCTGGGGACAGGGCGAGTAGAGGGGCTACCCGGGACAGAGTTTGTCTTACCCCACTTGGGAACAGGAGGCTGTGGTGACCTCTGGCTTGGAGAAGGCCCCCCCGGGGCACAGTTGGTCTTACCCCCCCTCCAGCCATCGTTGGCAAGTTTCCGTGACATCTGGTTGGCGACAGAACGATCTGCCATTGCTTCAGCCACGTGAAGGTCTTTGGGTTCCCGATCCAGGATGTACTTCTGCACCTCCTCGGTACAGATATTCAAAAACTGTTATTGAAGCATAAGGTCTGCAAGGTCTTCCTTGGTGGTGATGGACTTGCGATCCGTCCACTGCCGGAACCACATGCACATCTGGGCTGCTGCATCCTCATGGCTCTCCATAGGTTTTCTCTGCAGGCCCGAAACTTTAGGTGATACACCTCAGGGGTGAGCCGGTATCTCCAGATCAGCGCCGCTTTGATGGACTCATAGTCCTTGTCCTGTTCAGCTGGTAAGTTCGTATAAGTATCCAGAGCTTTTCCCCTTAGCCGGGGAGCCAGGTAACAGACCCAATCTGTCTGTGGTAGCTGATACTGTCCACACACCTTCTCAAATCCCCGCAAGAAGGAGTCCAAGTCCCTTTGGTTTAGCGGAAGTCCTCCCATCGGGGCCTTGGTGCTTGGGCCCCTGGAGTTTGCACACGGGAAGATTGCGCCTGCTTGGAGATTTCTAGCCTTTTTAGCTCAAGCTAATGCTCCTGCTCGGCCTGCCGTCCACGTTCCTGGGCCTCCCGCTCAGCCTGCCGTTCTACAGCTTCCCTCTCCGCCTGTTGATATTGGAGGATCAACTGTAGGTGAGCGTTAGAGTCACTGGGGCCCAGCTGCTGTAAGGCCAGTTGCAAGTATAAGTCCATTTCCCCCACAGGGCTGGGGATACTGGTCCCTCCAGGTGAAGTGATCTCTGGGATCGGGCTAGTTGCTGTACTTTCTGGCCTGGCAAAGATTTCTTGTCGCAGCACCTCAGGACTTTGCCCCTCCTCCTGCCTGGCTGTGGCACCTTCCATATCTGCCATCTCCTGGAGTTCTCTAGAAACTAGTTGCTGCAGACCTCTGGTTCTGCTTCTGAGCCCACTAGCCATCCTCTGGAAGCCGATGTCAAATAAAAGATAGAATAGAAAAACAAAGAGAAAGGGATGGGAACAGCACCGTACCAAACTTTCACCATATCTTACAGCTTGCCCTAGTACCGAGCTCGCTTCATAGGATTTTGCCGCAAATCCCCAGCATCTGAGTGATACCACGCACACACACACACACACTGTCCCACCGCTGCTACCACTTTGAAGGATCTCGTCCTACCGAACCAGCATTCAGCACACCTGAGATCGCTTCAATTACCTCACACCCACCTCCAGTGAGTGTTATGGGCTCACAGGATAATACAAAACGAGCTTTCTAAATTTTATATATTTATTAACCCCTAAAAGGGTCGGTACTAGACACTTAACACATACAGAAAATACATGTAGCGGTTATCAAGCAAATACAAGTGGAAAGCAACATGACACGTTACACAAAATAAAAATGGCAATAAAGAGAAGAAAAGGAAATATTACCAACACAAGCCTGTGATTGGTTCTCTGGGCTCTGAATGTTGAGCTCAGGGCATGTACTTTGAGTAATCCAAAAGCATGCGTCCAGGCATGCTATTCCAGTGGCAGCACCCCCTTGGTTCTGGGCAATGCTGTTCAGAGGACTTTCAGCAGAAAAAGGTCATGTGGCCCACACATGGCAGGCTTTTGTGTTTTCCCTGCCCCTGACCAGAGTGACGTCACTGGGGAGGGAAGTTACACCTACTGGCTTGGAGCCCCTGGACTAGAAAATGGTCCTGATTCCTCATCAGGTGACCGGATTGTCAGGCAAGTGGTATGATGGGACTCGGGGTGAGATCCCCATCATGTAGACACCAAGGATAACACCCCAATTCCCTTTGGGTAGGGAGTTGAATGTCTGGACCTGTCTCGGGCTCAAAACGGCACCATGATTAGACTAACCGCGTGCATTTTTCTCGGGGGCATCTACAGAACTTATCGGGGTAACTGTGGGGTGCCCACCTAAGGAGATATGAGCATAAAACTATAATCTCTCTGATCTACAAGCAGTGCCAGACTGTCTCTGTGTAACGTGGTTTAACAGGAAACCCCCTGGTGAGAGGTTGAGGTTTTGCAAGAGTGTGTTAACTACTTGGGACAATACAACAGAAGGACTGTGATTAACCAGCAACAGGGATCCAGCTTCCTATAGCTGAGTTGAGGGAGTTTTAACAAATGGTCCACAGAGGGGGAGGGAAGGAGTCGGCTAGATACATATTTGTACAGAAATACATACAGTACAGACCAAAAGTTTGGACACACCTTCTCATTCCAAGAGTTTTCTGTATTTTCATGACTATAAAAATTGTAGATTCACACTGAAGGCATCAAAACTATGAATTAACACATGTGGAATTATATACTTAACAAAAAAGTGTGAAACAACTGAAAATATGTCTTATATTCTAGGATCTTCAAAGTAGCCACCTTTTGCTTTGATTACTGCTTTGCACACTCTTGGCATTCTCTTGATGAGCTTCAAGAGGTAGTCACCTGAAATGGTTTTCACCTCACAGGTGTGCCCTGTCAGGTTTAATAAGTGGGATTTATTGCCTTAGAAATGGGGTTGGGACCATCAGTTGTGTTGTTCAGAATTCAGGTGGATACACAGCTGATAGTCCTACTGAATGGAGTGTTAGAATTTGTATTATGGCAAGAAAAAAGCAGCTAAGTAAAGAAAAACGAGTGGCCATCATTACTTTAAGAAATGAAGGTCAGTCAGTCCGAAAAATTGGCAGCTCCAGAGTTGCGGCTGGAGAACATGTGGCCAGCGTTATCTTTGTTGGACCTTCCTCTGGATGCCCAGGTAAGCCCTGTGGCCCCCTCACCCCCCCTCCTCCCAGAGTGTACATTCTCCCATATGTCCTTTCTCCCCTGTATCCCCCTCTGGCTCTGCAGAAACTCTCACCTATCCTCCAGCCCTCTCCATGACTGCTCAGCAAAGCCCCTGCCTCCCCTCCAGCCCCCCCCCCCATCCAGAGCCTTCCCCGTTGCTCTCTTTTCCCTCACTGGCCCAGCCTACAGCCTTGCCTCCAGTACATGTGGCCGTGGAACTGTCAGCTGCCCTTACATTCTTCCTGGGGTCGCTGGCGGTGGTGGAGAACTCCTGGGGTACACTTTCATCAGGTCCCACACCAGTGCCTGGTCCCTCCACCTCTAACATGCCTGACCCTTTCTCTCAATGGCACTGCATTCTCTCGCAGTTCCCTACTAAACAGGACTATAAGGCTCTGGTGGGCAAGGTGAAGCAGACTTACAAAAATGAGATAACTGCAGTCTGCTTGGATCTCCATCAGCTTCCTGAATATGTGGTACTCTGGAATCAACTCATGATGACACTATATATCTCACCTAAAAGATGTGGCTGCCTCCCATGCCACGGCCCTCATAGACAGAGGGCCACTGGGGAGGCGAACCTTAAAATTACCCTTGAAGCCATCTTTAACGGGATACTGGGTAAACCGCCCGACCACCATATTAAGCTGGATAGAACGTATAGAGTACTTTGCCCTAAGGGGGTGGCTACGACTCCTAGAGATTTCATCTGTTGAGTTTAGGACTTTGAACTCAAGGAGACAATCATGGCCCAAGCATGTTCTAAAAATGACTTTGATTTTGATGGGGCCTCCATCCAGCTATACCCTGAAATCTCGTAGATTACACTTTAAAAGAGAACACATCTGCACCCCCTGCTGGCTGATCTTCGAGATCAACAACTGTCGTATCATTGGGGCTTCCCTTTTGTGCTAATTGCCAGATGAGATGGTCGCTCTGCCACAGTGGCGTAACTAGGAATGGCTGGGCCCCAAGGCGAACATTTGACATGCCCCCCCCCGAACCGTCGCCCCCAACCACCCCTGGACCGCCCCCTCCAACCTTCCCCCGCACAAACCGCATTCCTGCGCACACTATTATGCGCCGTAGTGACCCCTACACACACTATTATGCCTCATAATGGCCCCTGTACACAGTAGTATGCCCCATAGTGGCACCTGCACACAGTATTATGCCCCATAGTGGCCCCTGCACACACTATTTTGACCCACAGTGGCCCCTGCACACACTATTATGCCCCATAGTGGCCCCTGCACGCACTATTATGCCCCATTGTGGACCACCCATGAACAATTATTATACTCTGGGGTCTTTTCAGACCCCAGAGTATAATGATCGGAGACCTAGGGGAGGATACAAACATAAAAACCAATGTTACTTACCTCTCCCTGGTTCCGGCGCACTACTATCGTCCCTTCTTCAATGCTGGACCAGACATTGCGTGAGCCAGGCCAGCGTCGCGATGCACAATGATGTCGGCTGACATCTGGGACGTCACCAAACAGGCCCGAAGCTTGTCGGAGTGCAGGAAAGGTAAGTAACAGTGTTTTTTTATGTTTCATCACCTCCCCTGGGCCTCTGATCATTATACTCTGGGGTCTGAAAAGAGACCCCAGAGTATAACGATAGCAGTGTTTGTGGGGTTCACGGGCCCATGGCCTTACTTTCTGATCCCCTGCTTCTGCTCACAGCCGCCTCTGCTTCCGCAGAAGGGGAAGCGCAGGTGGCCGTGAGCAGGAGTGGAGATCGGTAAGGAAATAGGGCCCATTACTTGCTGTAGTTACTCCAGCAGGTAACGGCCTATTAAAAAAAAAAAAAAAAAAAAAGCATCCCAAATGTCCCGGGCCCTGTGGCAGCCGCCACTGCTGCTACCCCTGTATTTACGCCACTTCTCTGCCACCTTAAGGTCATTTGCAGACTTGCCCGACCTTTGTGGCTACAATCTCCTCTCCGGGATTGGGAAGGTCACGTTCCAATGCTGTCTCCCTCTCCTGTCTGGAAGACAGTTCTGCAGAAAAAGCGTCGGCTACCATCATCCGACTCTAGATCCCCTCCTGGACTGTCTCGCCCTCTTCCTTGGGATCCACTACGCTGACTCCTTCTGGTATTTGCTGAAGTGTCAGTTTCCAGTTCTTCCTAATTTTCTCTGGGACTCCCTGCACATTATTGCCTTGCTGTGGGCTCTTGCTGTTGAGTTTCTTCCATATTCTTTATAACATTAATCGGTTTTCATCATATGTTTTCTAGGTTTTGATGCTATGCATAGGAGAGGCTGTTGGGGGGTGCATCCATGTGGGAGTTGGCTGGTTCTGTCTCCCTTTGGCTGGGCTCCCATATCTTCGCCTCCTCCTAATAAAGGGTATTTAGCTATAGTTAGCTTTGTTATCTTACAGCTTTCTTACTACGTTTGCTGCTACCCTTTTGGGCTTAACATTTCCTGATCTAATTGATCTTTTTTCTATTTATCATTTGTTATGCCTTCTGTTGTCTTGTCATTTTCCCCTCCTCTTTGATTTTCCCTACCCCTCTTCTGCCTTCACAGTGTCACACTGTAGCTCCATTTTTAGAGCACCTGAATTTAACTTTGCCCTTCACTACTACCTCAAGATTTACTCTGCTTTCCAATCTAAGAAGCGGGTGAGTGTGGCTATTTCAAGTTCCTCCTCCTGTCCCCTAGAAGTTAATTCCACCATACTAGACCCGTATGGCAGCTTTGTTATCCTCCATGGCAAACTAGAGGGCAAGCCTGTCATCCTATGTAATCTCTGTGCCCCTAACTCGTCACAAACAGATTTTTTCACTAGGGTAGCCAAACTCCCCCCTGCTACTAAAATTGTAGGGAGTGACTTTAACATGTCATTCTATGATCTCCTAGACCATCAGATTCCCCCTGGTGGCTCCCCTCGTCCTCCCCAACAATGCCTCTCCTCCCATTTTCGGTGAATAATTAGACGATACTCCATGTACAACCTCTGGCATATTGATCAACCTACCAATAGATCCAATATCTTTTATTCCTCCCGCCCATCAGATCCGCACTTGTATAGACTACTTTTTTGGGAACTCTCCTGCCCTGATATCCTTAGGGGTGCCTCTTTGGGCTCAATTACATGATCAAACCATACCCCTATTGTGATATACCTTGCTGCTCGCAATATGTGCAGTAGAGTCTGTCACTGGTGTCTTAATGAGAACCCCCTTCGGAGTGCGCAGACATGGGAATAACTCCGGTCCCATCTTAAGTCCTTTTTTTTAATTAAATGAGGGTTCAGTCTCCTCGGAGGCAGTTTTATGGGAGGCTCATAAGGCGGTTATGCGAGGCCACTGCATTGCCATAGGGACTAGACTGAAGCACGATCCTATGTCTGACTGAACGTCGATGTCAACTGCGATAGGTAGAACAACGTATGGCGACTCACCCGACTCACCCTCCTCAAAACCCTGATAGACTTGAGGGTGCAAATTAAGGATATTTTTCTTCATAAAGTAGATAAACTCGTATTATATATTAAACAATGCTATTATAATCGAGCAAATAGACCCCATATGCTCTTGGCTAAGCAGCTTCGGGACAGAGCGGAGGGGGGTACAACGTATGCTTTGTAGCACTCTGACGGCACTGTGATCTATGTTCCTGTTGAAATTGCCTACAGGTTTCATAATTTCTACTCAAAACTGTACTCCCTTCCATCTGGTCTCCCTGCTGACATGGCTGAGAGAGATGCAGTTTTGGGAGACTACCTGTGCTCTTGTCAATTACCAATCCTCGCTCCAACTGCTCTTTCCTTCCTTAATAAACCAATTTACATGGAGGAACTGGAGCAGAATCTCAAGGACCTCCCTGCGTGGAAGTCCCCTGGCCCTGATGGGTTTACCTACCTCTATTACAAGGTCTTAGACTCTGAGTTTATACCTCGTTTAGTTTTCTTATTTAATGTGTTCATGACCGGTAACCCCATTCTTGACTCTACCCTGAATTCTTTTCTTACACATATTCTGAAACCCGGTAAGGATCATTTAGATTGTAAGAATTTTAGACCCATTGCTCCTTTGAACACCACTCTTAAGCTGTTCACCAAAGTTCTGGCCTCTAGACTAGTGTCTGCCTTCCACATCTGATTAATAAGAATCAGGTTGGCTTTGTCACCTGCTGGCAAGGAGGTGAAAATACTAGGAGAACCAATGACCACTTGATTGATGTGGTTTCCAGGTCTGATTCTGAACTCTTGGTGCTCTGCTTAGATGCAGAGAAAGCCTTTGATCATTTGGGGTGGATTTTCATGTTTGCCACATTAGGGGCCTTTGGCCCATTTTTTACAGCAATCCAGGGCTTGTATTCAACCCCCTCAGCCATCATTAAGCTTCCCCATGGTTCCTCCACTTCTTTCCATCTATATAATGGGACGAGACAGGGTTACCCACTTTCCCCCCTCCTCTTTGCCCTCTGTATAGAACCCCTGGCTGCTGCTGTCCACCTGAACCCAGACATTCGAGGGGGTTAAGGTTAGGGATGGAGAGTTTAAGCTTCCCTTATTTGCAGATAACATACTCTTAACTCTTACTTACCTCCATATCACTCTCTCTAATCTCCACTCCCTTTTGAAACAATTCGACCGCCTCTGGGGTTACAAAGTTAACACTTCTAAGACCAAAGCCCTACCAGTCCAAATTTCCCCATCCTGTTTGACACAACTACAGACCTCTTTTAAGTATAGCTGGCAGGAGTCCTTCCTGAAATATTTGGGTATCTGACTTACTAGCTCCTTCTCCTCACTGTACCAAGCTAATTTCCCATCGCTCTTTAGACAAATTAGAGCCTTAGACACTTCTTACTAAATGGTTGACCCTTCTGCTGTCTCTCTTCGATTGGATTTCCTCAGTAAAAAATACCATTCTGCTTAAACTGCTTTACCTATTTGAGACCCTTCCTATTCCGGTAACTTTGAAGGACCTTCGGTCATTGCAGGGTTCCATACTGCGGTTTGTCTGGGCCGGAGGGAGACATTGTCTTTCTAGATTGGTAATGTTGACCCCTAAAGCTAATGGAGGCCTTGCCCTTCTCAACCTGGCTCCTTATTATTGGGCTGTGCAGCTGCAGCGGATACCAGCATGGTCTATGCTCTGGGCTTACTGCAAATGGATGGAAATCGAAAAGTAATGGTTATCCCCCTACCACCCTATCTCTCTTCTCTGGACAAACCAAACTTCTGGGTCCCATAGCACTAACAAGGGATGTCTGGCGTACTTGTGCAGTTCGTTTCCCTCTGGCTACCCACTTGTCCTCTATATCAGATTTCCTTTATCATCCACAATTCCCGCCAGGCCTTCCAGTGGCAGTCTCAGGCCCCTGGTTGAGAGCTGGAGTGTTCCACTTTGCGAACATTTTGGATCACCGCACCCGCTTCCTACTTCCATTTGCTGATCTGCAATCTAGGCTTTCTCTCCCCCAATCCAGTGAGTGCCCCTATATCCAGATTTCACATTTGGATAGCTCTGTTTTCAGAGGTTCGAGAGTTCCTGCAGGTCTTATATCAGATATTTATGGGATCTTTACAGACCCAACTCCAGAGACGTTGCCCACCCATCCCTACAGTGCCTTGCGAAAGTATTCGGCCCCCTTGAACTTTTCAACCTTTTGCCACATTTCAGTCTTCAAACATAAGGATATAAAATTTTAATTTTTTTGGTGAAGAATCAACAAGTGGGACACAATCGTGAAGTGGAACAAAATTTATTGGATATTTTAAACTTTTGTAAAAAATAAAAAACTGAAAAGAGGGTACGTGCCAAATTATTCGGCCCCCTTAAGTTAATACTTTGTAGCGCCACCTTTTGCTGCGATTACAGCTGCAAGTCGCTTGGAGTATGTCTCTATCAGTTTTGCACATCGAGAGACTGAAATTATTGCCCATTCTTCCTTGGAAAACAGCTCGAGCTCAGTGAGGTTGGATGGAGAGCGTTTGTGAACAGCAGTTTTCAGCTCTTTCCACAGATTCTCGATTGGATTCAGGTCTGGACTTTGACTTGGCCATTCTAACACCTGGATACGTTTATTTGTGAACCATTCCATTGAAGATTTTGCTTTATGTTTGGGATCATTGTCTTGTTGGAAGATAAATCTCCGTCTCAGTCTCAGGTCTTTTGCAGACTCCAACAGGTTTTCTTCCAGAATGGTCCTGTATTTGGCTCCATCCATCTTCCCATCAATTTTAACCATCTTCCCTGTCCCTGCTGAAGAAAAGCAGGCCCAAACCATGATGCTGCCACCACCATGTTTGACAGTGGGGATGGTGTGTTAAGGGTGATGAGGTGTGTTGCTTTTACGCCAACCATATCGTTTTGCATTGTGGCCAAAAAGTTCGATTTTGGTTTCATCTGACCAGAGCACCTTCTTCCACATGTTTGGTGCGTCTCCCAGGTGGCTTGTGGCAAACTTTAAATGAGACTTTTTATGGATATCTTTGAGAAATGGCTTTCTTCTTGCCACTCTTCCATAAAGGCCAGATTTGTGCAGTGTACGACTGATTGTTGTCCTATGGACAGACTCTCCCACCTCAGCTGTAGATCTCTGCAGTTCATGCAGAGTGATCATGGGCCTCTTGGCTGCATCTCTGATCAGTCTTCTCCTTGTTTGAGATGAAAGTTTAGAGGGACTGCCGGGTCTTGGTAGATTTGCAGTGGTCTGATACTCCTTCCATTTCAATATGATCGCTTGCACAGTGCTCCTTGGGATGTTTAAACTTTGGGAAATCTTTTCGTATCCAAATACAGCTTTAAACTTCTCCACAACAGTATCATGGACCTGCCTGGTGTGTTCCTTGGTCTTCATGATGCTTTCTGCGCTTTAAACAGAACCCTGAGACTATCACAGAGCAGGTGCATTTATACGGAGACTTGATTACACACAAGTGGATTATATTTATCATCATCAGTCATTTAGGACAACATTGGATCATTCAGAGATCCTCACTGAACTTCTGGAGTGAGTTTGCTGCACTGAAAGTAAAGGGGCCGAATAATATTGCACTCCCCACTTTTCAGTTTTTTATTTTTTACAAAAGTTTAAAATAACCAATAAATTTCGTTCCACTTCACAATTGTGTCCCACTTGTTGATTCTTCACCAGAAAATTAAAATTTTATATGTTTATGTTTGAAGCCTGAAATGTGGCAAAAGGTTGAAAAGTTCAAGGGGGCCGAATACTTTCGCAAGGCACTGTATATGCGTAAGTGGGAGAATTACTTGGGGGAACCTATATCAGACCTGTCGTGGACTTTAATCTGGAGGTGATCAACCAAAACTTCTCGTTACATTACTTTAAAAAAAACTTCTATAAGATGCTGATGCATTGGTACCATACCCGAGCACTCCTTCACTCCAACTGCAACTATACCTGGTAATTGCTGGAGGTGTGGTGCCCATCTAGCTGACATCTTTCATTTATCCTGGTCCTGCGCTATCCTACAACGTTATTGGCGACAGGTGCAAACCCTAGTTGATCAGGTGTTGGGGATTCAACTCCCATGGTTTCCTAGGACTTACTCAGTTTGCCTTCTGTATGTTTACGTAAACATACTTTGCAGCTTCTCATTTATATCCTCATGTTTGCTAGATGTCTCATTGGTAAGTATTGGAGAAGTTTTCATCCTCCTTCTTTGGAAGAGCTGTATGCTCGAACACAGGAAACTTGAACACTTGAAAATCTGACAGCTATTCTGAATAACGAGGAGAAGTTTGATAAAATTTGGCAACCCTAGGATACTGCATGATATTTAAATGTTGGTGCTATGTCTCCTGTGTTGCAGAGTGTGATCACTTCCAGCATGGCATTTATATGCTCCTGCATGTCCTGCTCTCTGCTAACCCTCATTTTGTAGAGTTTCCCCTTCAGAAACAACTTGCTGTTTAGACTGGATCTCTCATGCAGTCTTTTCAGTACATCCCACATGCCTTTCGCTGTATTCTCACTGCGTATGTGAATAAGCTTATCATCTTCTACTAGTAAGCTTATAGTGGACCGCGCCCATCTGTTTTTCCTGTCCCAGTCCTGATAATCATCTTGGGGTCTCTCTGTAGTGAAAACTTCCCACAAGTCATCCCTGGATAATAGCATTTCCACTTTAAATTTCCATAGCTGATAATTGTCATTGTTCAGCTTGGCCACTGATAGCTTAGGTTCTGAACTACAGGCCATTCTCCCTCCTTTATATATAGAAACAGTCTTACTTCTGTACAGGAGATGTCTCTGTGGAAACTTCCTTATATCGATCTCTGTATCTGCCGCACTGTCTTCCGTTCTGGACTTCGCTCTGCCTGGGCCGCTTCTGGTTACTGGGTGTGATGATTCCACTTAAATATGGCTATAACTCAAAGATGTATTTTGATCTCTGGGTATCGTATCTCCCTCTTACTTCCATTTACTCAAACTGTGCGTAGCTCTAATCCTAGGTGTATGTTGTCAGTAGGGGCAACAATGTAACAATAGGGCTTTGTATTCATCCCAGAATGGCTCCATTGAATTCCTACATAGCCCTGGGTGATCAAATACACATGTATTGTTTGGCCTGGGCTGTTGATCAGACCTGGTTGATAACATATAGACGGCATTGTGTCCTTCCACTTGGTCCCATCTCCTTACAAAGAATCTTGACTTGAGTGCGTTAGTCAATCAGACTTGCCGTCGCCGGTGACCTCATTCTGGGTGGTGTAATCAAGGGTATAAAAGATGAGGTAAGAGGTCAGTGAGAGAGACTACTAAGAGACTAAGGAGGAGACTACTGAGGATATACTGTGATGAGCATGCAGGCTGGAATGCTGTGATGCTGCTGCTAGGAGCCTCCACTGGTTATCTCCACATGCTATGTGTGAGTGTTGGACTATAGAGCCACATCAAGGATATGTGTGGTAAAGTAATTATTTCACTTTTATTCCCTTTTTATTTTATGCGCTGTATATTGTAACTAGTAACTGTTAATGCTTGCATACATCTGCATATCTGTTCTGAACTGCATGTGTTAGATGTTAAAACCGACCCATTTAGGGGTTAATAAATATACAAAATTTAGAAAGCTTGAATTGTATTCATCTTGTGGACCCAGCACTCACTGGCGGTGAGTGTGGTTTTTAGTAAAGAAGTCTCAGGTGTGGGCCAACACGGTGTTGGCGCACTGAGGATCTTTCACACTGGGGTTTATCCGGTTACTGAGGCTTCATTTGATCACTGGAGATTCATTTGATCACTGGGCTTCATTTGATCACTAGGCCCATAACCTGTTGCAGAGTATGAATGCTGGATGTGGCAGAGTCAAAACCAGATAGACATTTGTATATAACAGGAACAGACTTTAGTGAAACATGAGTGCAGTAAGAGAAGATCACCTCACATGGTGAATAACAGATCTAGTTCAGAACTCAGACTAACAATACAGGATGTGCATATCAACAGCATCAAAACAAAGTACAGAGTGTCTACAGATAAACATTTAGTAACAGCTACATCTAGTGTCATAAATGTGAACTGCAGTCAATCCAGCAAATATAGAGACGAAGCTGGCTGTTGCATATCTCCATCCTGCTGCCTCCTAATATCTCCGCAATGTGATGCCATGTCCTGCCCCCCATTTTTTTTGTTCTTGTCTTGTGCCTCCCTCCTTTTGATTATGCTTTTTTGTTTAATTACATCTTTTCTGATAATGTTGTATATTTGCATACATTTCACATGGCTCTTCTGTAGTGGGCCAACATACTTTGCGGATGTTTCTTATTGTATTTGTGTTTTACCTGTACATAAAAATTTAATACAAATTAATGGGGGGGGGGGGGACTCCCACTATATCGGCTGGATCTATCAACTGGCCCATTAGCAGGAGTACACAGCAGAAAGAGAAACAGGAACCATATAATGTGAAGCAGACGTGTTAAGATACTGGTACTCACGGCTGGAATCCAGTGGCCAGATGGAAGAAAGCCAGGCACAGTTAGATGTTGTAGAGTAGTAGTCCGGGGTGTGGCTTGAGGTGTAAATTGCAAGGGTAATACAGCAGGAGTAGGAACAGTCTGGGAAAGACAGTTCAGAGGAGCTGGAGACTGGAAACAAGTCACAATACTCAAGCAATGGTTGAATTGCCTCATGGGCATAAATAGGCCCAAACATGAAACAAGATGGCTTCAAATTGGCACACATCGGTCACCTTGGTTAAGGGCAAATCCTAGGATAACACAGCAGCCTCCAGTGGTGAGGAGTGGAAGTGCAACACAATAGATCAGAGTGAGAGAAACAGTGGCCACTGGTGGTAAATTAGAAAAATAGACAATGATTCTGACAAGACGTGTGTTAGCACACATCTGCTAAAAGAAATAATACACCAGTGAACGTAAAGTGCTGAAATTACAGTATCCTCCCCTTAAGACCCCTCTTCTTAGGTCCGGAGTGGAGAAAAAATATCTTGGAAAGGGCAGTGGTCTTGATAGTTTGTGCAAGATCCTGGGACCTCTCTTAGGGACCAAAACCTTTCCAATCCACCAGATAGAAAGAATTAGGAATGTGGAGAGCATCTTAATATTACAAACAAATAAAGCGATCTTCATCGAAAGTTCCTAGATGAAAGCTAAACTTTATCTCTGGTAGAAAACAGGTGGCAATCTTCGTTTCTGGTTTGTAATTTTTTTCATATGGTCAGCAGCTTGGATCAGAGCTGATTTAGTTTGGTGCCAAACATGTAGAAAATTCCCATATGCAAAGTTAACAGTACGAACCTCAGAGGTTAGGAGTGGAGATTGGCAAATTGATTTGTAACAAGTCGGATTAGTCCCAAATATTCCAAATTGTTTGGATTTTTACAAAACTGAATAGTCTCCAATTTATATACTCAGGGGTCTCTTCCCCTGGGCCTCCAACAATTATACTCTTGGGCCTGAAGAGACCCCAGAGTATAATAATGTCACTTTTCACTTTTACAACCCCAATTCCAATGAAGTTGGGATGTTGTGTAAAGCATAAATAAAAACAGAATACTATGATTTGCAAATCCTTTTCAACCTTGCTCCATGCCTTCCATTCCTCCTCAGTTAGGTAGGATTGTAATATTAGCTTGTAAGAAATGCAGAGAGAACATGCACTAAGAAGAATTAAATACACAGGTCATGAAGGGGACAAAAGCAGCTACAAATATCTTATAAAATGATTGGCTGAAGCTGTACTGTACTGTACTTTTGCCCCCGGGCGTTTCTTTAATGATGGTCTCCCCTTCCAGATCATTAAAATCTCATCTTTGTCTTCCTCATCTATGTTAGAAAAGGCAGTAGAGATGGGCGAATCACGAGCCACATTCAACCCAAATATTCCAAATTGTTTGTTTTTTAACAAAACCGAATAAATAGCAATTCGTCTCGGACAAACTAAAATGACCACCACCACGTGTGTTGCACAGTAAAAATGCAGAACAAACACATGCCTTTAAGCCACTGTGACGTTCTTGTGTCAGCTGACATCAGCTGACAGCCTTTCAGCCAATAGCCAGTGGTAGGTGGACATCTTACAGTGCTGATGTAATTTCCGTTGCCTCCCAGCACGGTCCAGTCCTGCTGGTCCACCGTTATCTTCTGGCGGGAACTCCCCGCCGCACATGACTGCTGAGGCCAATCAGCGGCTTCAGCATGGAACATCACAGCCGCAAGGAATTCCACTGCAAGAAGACAGCTGAGCAGCAAATGCAGAAGATGCCAGGAGCTCCCATAATAAACTAATATTATTCTATAGCTGACTATGTTCAGGGCAGCACGGTGGCTCAGTGGTTAGCACTGCAGCCTTACAGCACTGGAGTCCTGGGTTCGAATCCTGCTGAGGACAACAACTGCAAGGAGTTTGTATGTTCTTCCTGTGTTTGCGTGGGTTTCCTCCCACACTCCAAAGACATACTGATAGAGAATGTATATTGTGAGCCCTATATGGCACAGTGATCACAATGTCTGTAAAGCGCTGTGGAATATGATGGCGCTATGTAAGTAAGCATAATAAATGTTTACTAGGCTGGTTGTTATTTATGCAGCTTTATTTATATTTGCACTGTCAGATCATTTTTATACTTATCTTGTGTTTTGTATTATATACAGTGCCTTGCGAAAGTATTCAGCCCCCTTGAACTTTTCAACCTTTTGCCACATTTCAGGCTTCAAACATAAGGATATAAAATTAAAATTTTTTGGTGAAGAATCAACAACAAGTGGGACACAATCGTGAAGTGAAACTAAATTTATTGGATATTTTAAACTTTTGTAAAAAATAAAAAACTGAAAAGTTGGGCGTGCCAAATTATTCGGCCCCCTTAAGTTTATACTTTGTAGCGCCACCTTTTGCTGCGATAGGACATTCTCCCAGAAGCTTTGTGGCTTGTCAACATGTAGTTTGGAAAATTCCAGTTTTGTCAGATTCAAGTTATTTCTGTGACCATTGTGGGTTTTTCTTTCATTACACGAGGGGTACCAACAATTTTGTTCACGTGTGTATGTGTCATTGAAAAAAGATGCAGAAATTAGTTGATTAATGCATATGATAAAAATGTTACCTCCCTCAAAACCACACATACAAAAAACCCGAAAATGTGTCTGGTCTGGAAGGGGGGTAAAGCATTTGGTATGGAAGTGGTTAAGTCTGTTTTGCAATAGAGCAGTTTATCTGAGACTGTCTGTAGAGTATTTTACAGTGCTTCAACTGACAAAGTTAGTCCTGTTAGTGAAAAATCATTCCTTAAGGGGGTTTTTTTTAGCAAGATTTTACATTTTTTTCTGCAGACTGCTGTTCTAACAGCAAAACATGTGCAAGTAGAGAAGGAAGACATGACTATTGGAGGTTGAGGTAATAGTTGCAGGGGGTGTGGTGCAGAAGAAGACAGTGGTGGCAGTGGTGATAGTAATGATTCCAGCCAATACCCAGCCCCAACATCCAAAAAGCCTGCCCAGGGCAAAACTGGGGGAAGCTCACTGGGTTGGAGTGGGGGCATTGGTGGTGGTAGTTGCATACGCATTTCCACTGCTGCTGGTGTTGGCTGCAGCAACTACACGCTGCCATCTTCTATGTGGGAATTTTTTTCTACATTGCCAAACAATAAATCCATGGCAATGTGAAAGATCTGCAAGCAGAAATTTAGCTATGGCCATGAAGGAACAAATGTAGGAACAACATCTCTACATTCATCAAAAGGCATCACCATCTTATTTGACAAAATAGACTTGGCAGTGGCAGTGGCAAGACCATCCTACTCCTTTCCCCCGTAATCTTCTTTGTAGGCAGCCCATATAGACACTTAGCACATGGACGTTGTTATCATCATTGTGCTGTTCTCCTCATATTTGATAGTTAACTGTCTTGTATTACCTATCACAAGGCATTATGGGAAAGGAGCTGGGTAGCTCATGCGCCCTCTATTGGATGTAACAAATCCTCAATTTGCTTTTGACTCACCGAGCCTTGAGACAGCAAAAGGAAGGCTCGGTGAGTCAAAAGCAAATTGAGGATTTGTTACATCCAATAGAGGGCGCATGAGCTCCCCAGCTCCTTTCCCATAATGCCTTGTGATATGTAGATGCTAAGTAGAGGGCAAAAGGCAATTAAAATCTCTACACACCTTTACTGGTGCTCTCCTCAATGTGAGAGATTCTTGTATTACCTATTCCTTTTCATGTTGTTTCTATGCAGTCTTTGTTGCTGCCATCTGCTGGCCAGAATTGGCATGCCACATGTCTTGTTCTTATAATTAAAGTTTTTTCTCTCTGGGCGTGGTTTTAGGCAGCCTTGGTCCATGTCACTTCCTACAACCATTTTAGTTTTTCTTAGCTGTGTGACTGGACTTACTAGACACCTTGGGCTTGTGAAGGCATCAGTTTTGACCAGCAGTTGGCCTCAGGAAAGACACCAACAGGACAGCATCATACCACTACTAAGCCATTACAGTATTGTGTCATTGTTTGTCGCTGTTTTGGGTCAAATAAACCCATGATGATTCATATCACCGTGTCTACATTTGAATCCATCTAACCTGAGCTCCTGCTGGTCCGGTCTGCTCCACTCCTTAGATACGAAGGTAGGAAAGTCACACAGCCACTATCATATACACCTTCATTTGCCTTCATGTGGGGACAGAACAATCATCATTACCAACTTTTTTCCAGCTCCTCCTACTCCTCTTCCACACCAATGTCAGTCATCCATAAAGGAATGTGTATCCAGGATACAGCAATATGTATCCAGTCATCCGGCAGTTCTGCAACTTAACTTCCACCTGGCCAAGCTGCTGGCGGTTCAGTCGCTGCCGTACCCCTTGTGGATTAAACTGTTTTTCGCCAACTGATGGCATGCACTCAACCTCGATGGAGGATACCTAGCCACCATTATTTCTCTAGGAAAACTGTCCTTCATTTATTTAACTGTGTGACAGAGAATGTAGGCCTTTCTATGGATATGTCAGTCTGGGGAAAGGTTCATGCCACCATCAACACGTCAAGCAGAAATTATGGACAAAGACAGTATATGACTTTCATGGCCTACTGGGTCAATGTTTTGAGCACAAGCAGCCACAATCCAGAAACGCAGCAAGGCCAGGTGCTATGTGCACCCCGTTTTTGCAGGCCCAGTTCCAACACCATGCAGGGCCCATTTGCCTCCTCTGAATCCTCCTCTCTGGACTGTTTCCTGCCCATATCCTCACCAGGGCAATACATTGCTTCCACTTCTTCTCCTCCCTCATTTCATGGATTTAAGGTGAAGTGCTGCCATGAAATTTTACGATTAATGAGCCTGGATCAGAGGAGCCACACAGGAGAGGAGCCGATCCGCTGTATCCTGCAGCATGTATCCTGCTGGGAGACTCCTCGCCAACTACAACTGTGCAGTGTTGCCAGCGACAATGACACCAATGTTGTTGTGCTGCAGTTGGGTCGAATAGCACATTGTCCCTGTATGGCGCTTGTGCTGAATCTTATTAACATGTATAGTAGCTTAAAAGAGGTGCTTCCTTTATTATATATCTTACAGGAAACATCCACACTCATGCAATAGGAAACAGAAGAGGAAGAACAGCTTCAACTTCTCAGTCAACGTCACTGCTCTTGTTTGATGCAAGGTGAACTGGAGGAGGAAGAAGATCTGGGTCAGGGTCATTATGGTGGGGGAACTAGGACTCCTAGACTGAAAGAGGAGGAGGAAGACTCTCCTTTGGATGTAGAGGGGACCCTTGATATATCACAGGCACAACCTGGGGAGGAAGCTCTTATTTCTTTCAAGATGATGACAATGACAATGACCAAGCTTACAAGAAACACCAATCATGGCACACCCCTGGTTTTGTGAATATACTTGCAAGCATGGCAGGCTGTGTGCTCTGCTGCTTACAGAGCGACAAGCATTTTATTAGTATCAAGCATAGGGATAAGTACTGGATGGCAGTGCTCTTAGACCATCACTAAAATGACTGCCTCCCAAAGGGAAGAAAAAATGGAATATTATCAGGATAAGCTGTTTTTTCAGCTCGCTGCAGCGTTTAGGGAGACCAGAGACCATTGCAACTGCTAGTCGCACGTGTACCCAGGTGGTCCCATGACCACTCCCAGTCCACCTCACTCAGCCATGATTCCACCTCCTCTGCCAGTGCCACGGCTACAAGTAGAAGGAGTAAAATCAGCAGCCAGTACAGTATCTGGAACATGATGAACCAGAAATTTTTCACCTCACAACACCAACCAGATCCACAATAGGCAACTGATACTCCTCAGCTCACCAGCAGGTGCTGTTGTACCTAGAGTGCACCTATATTCCAGCAGATAACTGTTACTACATGGAATTCTGGGCCAATAGGTTAGAGCAGTGTAAGGAGCTGACCCAGTTGGCCATGGGAGTTTTATCAAGAGGGTGTTCGGTGCTGCTGGTGACGCTGTAACACCTAGAAGGACGAAACTGTCCACTGCTAGTGTGTAAAAAAATACTTTTGTCAAAATGAATCAGGCATGGATCGTTGAAGATTTACAAACACCTCCAGCTGATTCCTCCAAATAGAAATGGCACCGTCTCCCTTTATCAATCTCCATTTACTATACTGCTGATGCTGCCTGCTACTCCTAAACAGCTACCATCACAGCCACCACTGTGGCCTGGTCCAACATATTATTTCATGCTGTACTTCCACTCACTTTTTATTGAAAAGCCAATTCTTCATCACTTTTCAACTAGGTAAACAACCACAAATGTGTCTCACAAATAACAAGTCTATAAAGCTTACAAGTCATCAAAAGGGGCTAATTTTTCTATAAAACCAATGTAACCAATATAACCACCATGTGTATCCAAAAAAAATATGGCAAAGCACCTTTCTCTCTAAAAAAAAAAAAAGGGTAATTTTTGGAGGATTTTAAATATTAAAATGCATAAAAGCAAGTGATAGCACAGTGTATGGTTTAAGTTTGTATCCACTGCTACCACCCGTTTTTCCATAGACATATACTGTATGTCACGTTTACTTTAACATAACTTTGGCTGTGTTTGTCTTAGAGAGCTAGAAATTGGATAGATGGGTTCCTAGGAGCCCTGACAGTATTATAAACTATGTTATACGCCAATTTAAGCTGTAGTTTGGGCCAAACTTGTTCGACCCAAAACAAATCTTAGTCCCGAACCACCGAACCTTAAGCAAAGCAAATCTACAGAGGTTTGCCCAATCCTAAAAAGCAGTCATCCGTCATCCAAATTAGGGCCATATCATGTAGGGTGCCTTGAATATTATAAAGCTTGGTATAGTAATGTCTGAATTATTATCTTCATTGTCCCTTGTATCATGGCCTTGAGAGATTCCCACTGCAAAGGGACATTGTGCATGTGTACAGAGGAACTAGTAAGTATACTCGCTCACTGCAACCACACAAACAGTCCAGTTGGCTATGCATGTTATGTAAAGGGGAGAAAAAGGTGTGATCTTTTACCCCAGGACATCAAACTTACCAGACTAGTCAGGACTCTGGTAACTGACCCTAAGGGAGGCAGAGACTGAACAAGTACAAAACAGGAAACCCACCACAGAACCCCGGGAGATACTACTGTATAGTCAATAGAAATATAACCAAGCTCGGACTGGCCCACTGGTGTACCAGGGAATCCCCCGGTGGGCCCCGTGCCTTTAGGCAGGGCAGCATTAGAGGGAGGGGGGCAGACTGGGCAATTGCCCAGGGCCCCCATCCCTAAATGAGCCCCCCGGGATCCGGAGCCTGATGATTTCAGATCCCCGAGTCAGGCCTGGCCACATCAATAACGGAAAGGGGCCCGGTATCATGTGCCACAGGACCCCTTTCCAATAGAAGCCTGCTAAGGGGAGGTCTGTAAAAATAACATACATTTTTACTCACCTCTTCTTCGCATCCAGCAATCCAGCATCATCTTCTGGCCTGTAGCTGACTTCAAGCATTTCAGATGTCACCAATGAGGCCTGTGATTGGGCCTGAGCGGTTACATGGCATCATAACGTCAGCGTTCCCCACATGACCGCTGAGGTCCAGTCACAGGCCTCAGTGTTGACGTCCGAAACGCGTGACATCAGCCACAGACCTGAAGAAGAAGAAGCCGGCGGAGGCAGCAGAGCAATGCAAGGATGCCCAGGAGAGGTAAGGCAAGGTGAGTATAGCTGTTTGTTATTTTCCCTCACCTCCACTGGGCCTCTGATTAATATACTCTGGGGTCTGAAGAAACGGCAGAATATAATAATAGCACTGAAACGAACGGCAAACCTCACAAATATTCGTCAAAACAAATTTCGAGGGTTCCTCTGAAGCGGCTCTGGGGAGTATATTATATTGTGTGGGGCTACTATGGAGCATTATACTGGGGGGTCCTCTAGAGAGCATATTATATTGTGTGGGGCCACTGTGGAGCATTATATTAGGGGGGCCCACTGGGGAGCATATTACACTGTGTAGGGCCTCTGTGTAGGGCATTATATTATACTGGGGGGCCTCTGGGGAACATATTATTTTGTGTGGAGCATTATACTGGGGGCACTGTGGAGCATTATAACAGGGGGACGCTTTGTGGAGTATATTATACTGTATGGGGCCACTGTGGAGTATATTATACTGTGTGGGGCCACTCTGGAGCATTATACTGGGGGAACGCTCTGGGGAGCATATTATATTGTGTGGAGCATTATACTGGGGGAGCACTGTGAAACATTATACTAGGGAGACCCTCTGTGGATTATATTATACTACGTGGGGCCACTGTGGAGCATATTATACTGTGTGGGGCCAATGTGGAGCATATTATATTATGTGGGGCTTCTCGGGAGCATGTTATACTTTGTGGAGCATTATACTGGGGGACTGCGGGAAGTATATTATATTGTGTGGGGGCCACTGTGGAGCATTATACTGTGGTGGGGGCGGGCTCTGGAGAGCATATTATACTATGTGAGGCCACTGTGGGGATCATATTATACTGTGTGGGGTCACTGTGAGATTATACTGGGGGAGCTGTGGGGAGACTTTTATATTGTGTGGGGCATATTATACTGTGTGGGGCCACTATGGAGCATTATACTGTGTTGGGGCTCTGGAGAGCATATTATATTGTGTGGACCATTATATACTAAGTGGGACCACTGTGGGGAGGCTCAGGGGAGCATTTTATACTGCGGAGGGCATTGTGGAGCATTATACTTTGTTGGGGCTCTGGGAAGCATTACACTTTGTGGGGAGCATTATATACCATGTGGGTCCACTGTGGGGGGCTCAGGGGAGCATTTTATACTGTGGAGGGCAGTGTGGATCATTATATACTGTGTGGAGCATTATACTGGGGGGGGGCTCAAAATTCCTGCTTCCAGCCCTGTGTGCTATGTCTGCATCACAGCTACGGCACTATAATATTGCACATATGTGTAGTGCTCCATGGAGCTATTGGGGCCTGCACAGTACTAGAGGGGATGACTATACTGGGAACATACTCAGTAGCATTGGATGGTCAGCACATATGTAAGATATCAGTGAAGGAGCCGTGATGTAGGCTAAAGCAGAAAGCTGTTGGGTGGACCCCCCAGAACAAGTTCCATTGGTGGGTCCTAGGCCCTTCAGTACAACATTGCTGGAAATGGAGCAAATCTTGTCAGAAAACCAGTACAGAGGTAATGATAACATTCCTTCCATGTATTTATAGTACAGTTCATCAGCTACCACAGCTACTTCTCTACTCCATCTCTCACCCTATATTGGAAAACACTAAGTGGCAACAGTAATCTAATGTAAAATATAGTCTTTTCCAGTTCCTCATCAAACCACTAGAGTCCTTGTTTCCAAACTGTGGGTTGTGAGCCCTTTGGAGGTCAAAGTCACTCACTTATATTTTAACCGTGGTCCCAATATGGCCTCTGATGGACAGGTCAGGTCACATGACCTTTCATCAGCAGCCATATCAGGACTGCAGCACCACACAGCCGCAATAGATTGAAGTGTTCCACACTGCCCTTCCACCTGTAGGGGCCAATAAATATTGAGGCTTTTTATTGGTTCTTGCCAGTCATCTGATGGGCCCTATAATGCTTTTTATTGGTTCTTACTAGTCATCTGATGGATTTAGGATGCACATTGTTTATGTATAGAGAGACAACAGTAGTACCAATAGTACCAGCAGAAGTAATGGTGCCAGAAATAGTGTACACACATTGACACCAGCCAGCTACACCTTTCTAACCCAGTACAGCTCCACAGGGAAAGTCACCTAATTTTCCCTAACTGAATGGCAAATATGTGTAGTCATGCTTTGATAATTCCCCTCTTTATATCTCTCCTATATCCCTCAATATTATGCATATTTACAGGAGCTTTGGAAAACTAGGTAACAACCAATGGTATGTAGTATTCTTGCTATTGCCCTGGTACTATATGTATATGTACATGTACTAAATAGTCTGGAACACCATGCCAAATAAATTTTTCAAGGTTCAGGGAAAGTTGGGTAATGCTGTAATAGGGACTGCTGAATAATAAAGTTATTTTAAATAAATGTATCTCCTTTCTCTAGAGCTTGCTAGATTTGCCTTACAGACTTGTGGGAAAGCTGGATAACATAGCATGTCAAGCATGTGGGAATACTATATTTCCCTAAATAAGTCAGATGTGCTTTACAGGGTCCTGGGAAAGCTGTGTGACATACCAGTAATACTGTAATAGTATTACAGAATCCTAGGAACACTGGGTAACATGGCAGTTCTATTACAGGGAGAGCTGAAGCAAAATCTACATATATAAAAGCCTTTCTGTGTTTCCAAGTTGACACAGCTAGCTAGTTTTGCATTTCAGGAATCTGTGTTGTACAAATTAGATGAAAAGAACAAATTTGTAATCCTCATCTCTCCCTGATGGAATTTCTGACCTTAAACTACACTGTTTACATCACAATCAATGACTCTCCATTTCACACCCATAGCAGCAGTTTAGCAGTTAATCCTGCAGACATACCTATACCTGTAGATGAACTGAATGATGCATCTTTATGGAGGGGTTTTCTAAGTTTATAGGGTTTAGTGTCCCTAAATGTGCCGAACTGAACTACAGTTCAATGTCACATGTCTGTAAAAGATGCATTGTCCGGCAGGAATGAGCAAGAGCCATTAGCACTGGTGTGAAGGTGTGCCATACACAGAACTGTGGGAAGCAGAATATGACAGAATAGAGGCAAAATACAGGTGTTGTTTTTGATGTGAATTGGTGTTAATTAGTATACTGGAGTCCAAATAATATTGCCCTAGAGTAGATCATGCCTTCTGAAAGTTTGGGGACCACTGCGCTAGAGGAAAGTGCTGATTGGACCCTGGCACCAACAACATTATCAGCTTGGTTACAACATCCAATTGGTCGTTGTTTTTCATTCACAAATAACCCTTCCACATTTACAGCACGAAGGCACTACTAATTTCACCTAATATCACAATTTTAATGACCTCTAGCAGAATTATATCAGTGGAGCTAGATATAAGGGGTTAACAGCTATCAAACCTAGATTTTCAGGCTCTAAGTGGTTGGGTTTTAAGGGATATCCCATTATTGCTTTGCAGAACTGAAATATTGTGTGGGCAATATCATTCCCAATGATTTTGCTAAGTCATGATCTATTTGCTTCTGTTTTTATATTCGGAACAAGCACTATTTAACTGTTCTCATATCAGCTCAGGAAAACACCATGTGATACTTCTTTGCCTGTGTTGATGCAAAAAAAACCATTTAGAGTAAATATAATTAACCTAATATAGTTTTGATTTACATCAAATGCCATAACCTAAGTATACTTAAAACACTTTTATTGTTCCCCAGGCTTCCTGTCCCATTTAGGGATTTGAATTCACTAGCATTTCTGCAACTTTATCTTCAAAGTTAAGACTTTTCATCTGATTAATTAAAGAAAATCCTCATTTAACCAGAATACCCTTAAAACTATAACAACTAAAGGTATGAAGATACTGGTTCAAAATCAACAACACATTTTGGTGGCGCCATCTAGTGTTTGATGTACTGTATTGGTTTTGAAAGAGGACTGGTCACATCTCCTTAGTTTTATTAAATACTACTGTATCATGTTCCCTTATATCTGTGTGTTGTGCCATTCCTCTGTAATATGCCCTGGAAATGTATAAATAAATTGCTAACTGAGTGTTACTCTGATACTCTCCGCATTGATTTGACAATATGAGAGGCACAACCCAACTGCTAACATCCATATAGCAATACAGCTAGTATGACTAAAAGAGGAGGGGCACAACACATTATAAGAAAGGGTGATTTATAATTTGGAGAAAAATTTGAGGCAGTCCTCCGTGGTTTCAGCGGTGATTCAGCCACAGAAGCCATGGCAAGATCGAGCAGGAAGCTTCTTTTTTCAGTATGAAAAAAGAAGAAAGCATCACTGCCTCCAATTGAAAACAGATTTAGGCTAAAGCCCCACGTTGCAGAAAAGCAGAGTTTTTTGTTGCAGATTTTCCTGCAGTTCTTTAAGCTATAGTCAGGAGTGACTTGAAAAGGAATGGAAAATATAAAGGAAGTACTTTTCCCTTATATTAAATCTACTCCTGACTTTGGCTAAAAAAAAACTCTAACATAAAAACGCCTCGGTTTCACAATGTGGGGCCTAAGGCTGGTTTGGGAGAGGATTTTGAGCTGATAGAATGCCTCAAACATCTCTCCAAATTATACTATATGAATATACCCTAATTGCATTATGGGGGAACAGACATGTCAGGAGGGGTGACAGGTCCTCATTAACACATTTATGCCCACTGGGGGCAATTTATTAACACCTTAAAGGGGTTGTCAAGGATAAATTGATAATTCCTGGCTAAGTCCCCTATGCCCCCTCCTCCAACTTTCTAATATATCTTTTTTACCTATATTGTATAGTTTTTCAGTAATATATGTAGTTCATGTGACCTACATATATTAAATTTTTTACCTTTCCGCTGATGTAACGGGTCACCGGTATAATCCGTATCCTGACCCGTTACGTCAGTGTAAAGGCCTGCCCCCCCCCCCCCCCCAGCCCCATTGTACTTACCATTTCCTCTGGACCTGGGCCGAGGCGTCATCCAGGGAAGGTTGTCTCCTCTTCTTCTGTGTGCCAGCTCCCCATGCATGTGCAATAGTGCCTGGGAAGCTGGCACACAATACTTACCTATCTTCTCTTGCTTCTGGTCTAGAGCTGAGCCGTGACGTCACTTCCGGAAGTGGCGTCACTTCTAGAAGTGACATCGAGCCCGGATCCAGGCAACGTGGGAGGCCTGCAGCACTCCAGGACACATCGAGAAGAGGAGGAGACAGGAAGACAGGTAAGTACTATGTGTTAAGATGGGGGGAGGGGGTGGGCTGAGTTAGTTAGTTGGGAAGGGCTAGTAGTGGGCGGGTTAGCTAGAGAGACAGGGAGGGGTTGTAAGGGACTGAGAGAGGGAGGGGGAGGGAGCAAAGCATTATGGTAGTTGTAGGATAGAAGAACAAGAAGTTATACCATGTAAACAAATGCAGAAGATGCCAGAAGCTCCCAAAGAAACACAGAAATCACTCAAAACACTGCTAAAGGTATATGGGTGTACTTATTAACCCATTAATAGCACTAACAGACCTTTTTTTTAAAAAAAAAATATTTTTTGCCCAGAAAACCCCTTTTAAAGTGTACCTCCAGTTATAAACAAATGTTTATAAATAACCAGTGAATTTGAATGTAAGAAACTTTGTAATATATTTCATTAAGATAACTGTTTCCTTCTCCTCATATTAAGCAGTTCTCCTGCTCCTTATCTTAAATATGACTGCATTATATTACATTATATTATATTTGTCTCTGTATTCAGCCTCACACACAGAGCTCTATAGAGAAGGGAGGGGTTAACTGATTTGTTGGCTCATTCTGTGCACTGGTTGCCTCTTATCTACAACCTAGCAGTGTTAAAAGTGCACAGAGTACCAAACTGTAAAAGCAGCAATTATTTGAGTCTTTTTTATCCCTCTTCCCTCTTCATAAACTAATATGTAGAAATTTATATGGGAGGGCCCCTGGGATGCATTATACTGTGGGGCCTCTGGGGAGTATATTATACTGTGTGGAGCTGCTGTGGAGCATTATACTGGGGGAACTCTGCAGAGTATATTATACTATGTGGGGCTGCTGTGGAGCATTATACTGGGGTCGGCCTATGAGGAGTGTATTATACTGTGTGGGGCCACTGTGGAGCATTATATACCATGGGTAGCGTTATACTGTGGGGGTGGAGCAGGCGAGCTTTATACTGTGTGAGGACCACTAGGGAACACTATATGTACTGTGTGGTGAGCACTGGGGAACATTATATATACTGTGTGGGGGCCACAACACAGGAGGCTGTAAGGTACATCAGGGAGGAGGGGGCACACAGATTTTGGCAGTATAGGGCCCCAAACTTTGTGATGGCAGCCCTGTGTGCTATACCCCACTATAAACTTGTGTATGTGTGGAATGCTCCATGGCCAGGTAATTCCCGATACAGTACTGTGCATAAACTGGTCATGGAGCTATTGGGGCATGTACAGTACTATAGGGAGAATACTCAGTAATGTCCAGTGCTAGTTTCCAGCAGTCAGCACACATGCAAGATTTCAGTTAAGGAGTTGTGATGTAGGCTATTACCAGGAAGCTACTGGGTGGGTCCCCATAACAAGTTCCTCTGGACACTTCAGTCCTATACTGCACAGTGCTTAGAAATGAAAGAGCACCCTATGGATTTAGATGCAGCCATTTTCTTAGGATGTTTTTCAGATACCAGCTCATGTTTATAGAACCCAAAAGGTAACAGAACAATGAAAAGAAAAACTAAAAGTGACCCCATTTTGGACCCCTTAAGGAATTCATCTATGGTATGTTTTAACCATTTTGAACCACCGGGTTTTTCATTGAACTTATTTGCAATTATATTGCTATTTTTTGCACAAATATGCCAAATTTTGTGCCCAGCTAATGCCACTGCAGACAACCACCCCATAAATTATAACGTGGGTTCTCACAGGTACGGCAATATCCCAAATGTGGCCACAATCTGCTGTGTGCCATGCCGTGTCTGCTGTGCTAGTATAGTATATAGCAGGGGTCGGCAACCTTTTTTGTTCGGCGTGCCGATTTTAATTAAAAAATCAAAAATTAGGTACTCGCAGTGCCGGTCAATAATTGTCATATACCACAAACCATATCACAGAAGTGCTGCCACCAGATGCTTTAGGACACATGCGTTTACTGCTATTTCCTGGGACGAACCTGTACTTTCCGATTAGAAGCAATGAAAGTCCATGTGCAGCCCACAAATTAGTGGTAAATGTATGTGTCCAGGAGCACGATATGGCAGCACCCTCAGGGTGGTGACACACTATATATCTGGATGCAGATATAGTCTTAGGCCACTGGATCTTTTACTTCGATGTAAAACTGCGTTCACATGGTGAATTTTTGCACAAAAAAAAAATGCCAGTGTTTTCTGTGCAAAAACACATCTTTAATGCAGAAAACACACCGTTATACGGAATAATGTCCCATAGTGGCCCCTGCACACGGTATTATGTCCCATAGCGGCCCCTGCACAAGGTATTATATCCCATAATGGCCTCTGCACACCGTATTATGTCACATAATGGCCCCTGCACACGGTATTATGTCCCATAGTGTCCCCTGCACACCGTATTATGTCACATAATGGCTCCTGCACACGATATTATGTCACACAGTGGCCCCTGCACACCGTATTATGTCATATAGTGGCCCCTGCACACGGTATTATGTCACATAGTGGCCCCTGCACACAGTATTATGTCCCATAGTGGCCCCTGCACACGGTATTATGTCCCATAGTGTCCCCTGCACACCGTATTATGTCACATAATGGCTCCTGCACACGATATTATGTCACACAGTGGCTCCTGCACACCGTATTATGTCACATAGTGGTCCCTGCACAAGGTATTATGTCCCATAGTGGCCCCTGCACACCATATTATGTCACATAGTGGCCCCTGCACACAGTATTATGTCCCATAGTGTCCCCTGCACACCATATTATGTCACATAATGGCTCCTGCAAACGATATTATGTCACACAGTGGCCCCTGCACACCGTTTTATGTCACATAGTGGCCCCTGCACACGGTATTATGTCTCATAGTGGCCCCTGCACAAGGTATTATGTCCCATAGTGGCCCCTGCACACCATATTATGTCACATAGTGGCCCCTGCACACAGTATTATGTCCCATAGTGGCCTCTGCACACCATATTATGTCACATTATGTCACATATGTGCACACGGTAATATGTTCCATAGCTCTCTTCAGACCCCCGAGTATAATAAGTACAGGACCAAGAGAGGTGACAAACATAAAAAAAACAATGATACTCACCTTTTTTCTGCACTCCGCAGCCGCTGTGTTCTCTTCGGCGCTCCTGCCTGTAGTCAGCGACCGCTGATTGGTTCTCTGGGGTCACATTGCGTCATTATGCGTAATGACGCCAGACGCAGACATAACCCCTGAGGCCCTGTCAGCTGTCAGAAGCGCCTGCTGATCGCACAGCCGCCGTGTAGCGCAGGGAGCAAGGAGAGTATCATTGTTTTTTATGTTTCATTACTTCTCCTGAGTCTCCGCTTATTATACTCGGGGGTCTGAAGAGACCCCACAGTATAATAATAGCAGTTTCGTTTCGGCCATGTTTGGTCCGATCGAAGCTGCTGGGTGAGGAATCCGCTGCTGTGCCAGGGAAATAAGCCTCACGTGCCAAGAGTGACACGTGCTAGGGGTTGCCGACCCCTGATATATAGTATGTTAGAAACACTCAAGAAGGGAGTGTAGTGATCATTTTAAAGCCACAGGTAGTTATTGGTGTACAGCCAGGACACACAGCAGTACTACAAAATAAAATCTTCAAAAAGTATGAATAAACTATTGATAAAGATTGAATAATGTCACTGAACAGCCACAGGGATGCAGGACTGAAATATATGGCGCTATGTTGAGCTAGTCTTTTGAGGTACAGCCTGAGCACAACAACAAAGTTGACAGAAAGACAAAAGATTTGATTAAGTTTGACAGAATTTCAGTAAAAATTTCAACCCTTTCCCGACATCCATCGTAATAGTACAGCGGACGACGGATATGTAAATATGGTGGTGCCAGGTCTCCGCTGTACTCCGATATGTTCTTATGGCTGGCTTTGTCAAAAAAATAAAAAATAATTAAAAATTGAAATCACTCCCCTTTCCCTAGAACACATATAAAAGTACTTAAATACTGTGAAACACATATACATTACAGTAGGTACTCCTGTGTCTGAAAACACCCGGTCTACAAATCTATAAAAATATTTTTCTGATACAGTAAACGGCGTAGCAGGAAAAAAAAATCAAACGTGCCAAACTGCCATTTTTTCACTGTTTCACCTCTGATAAAAATCTGAATAAAAAGTGATCAAAGCGATAGCAAGTCACCAAAATGGTATAACTAAAAAGTACATCTGGCCCTGCAAAAAAAGACACCCTATGCATCACCGTACATGGAAGTATAAAAAAAGTTCCGGGTGTCAGAGTACGGCAACTTTTAGAAAAAAAAATTTTTTTGCACAGTTTTAGATTTTTGTTAAGGGGTTAAAATGTAAATAAAACCATATAAATTTGGTATCTCCGGAACTGTACCGAAACATAGAATACAGGTGACATGTCATTTTGGCTGCAGAGTGAACACCGTAAAAATGAAATCCGTAAGAAAGTCACACAAATGCACTTTTTCTTCAAATCCACCCCATTCTGAATTTTTTTCCAGCTTCCCAGTACATTGTACAGAATAATAAATGGTAGCATCATGAAGAACAATTTGTCCCGCAAACATTAAGACCTCATATGGCTGTGAGAAGAGAAAAATAAAAAAGTTCTGGATTTTGGAAGAGGGAGGAGGGACTCAAAAAACGAAAAACTAAAATAAAAAAATTCCTCCAGCGGGAAGGGGTTAATATCATAAAGTTGTAGCATATGCTTACATTATTGTCATTACTCTGTTTTTATAGATCATTCATCTGCATTGGCGCTTGGAGTATCATGGCGCTGTAAATGGCACACCAGTCCTGTAAAGTATTTATCACGTTTAGTTGCAAAGAATAAGACCTTATCAGTTTAGTACAACCCTTATTGATGTGCACAATGCAGTATATGAATTTCATTTGAAATTCAAATGAAGTTCATTTATTCTTTCTCTATTAGGCACAGTGGGAATCTTGATGTTAGATGTTACATTATATTTTCTCCAAACTGGTTACTTTTACAGTAAAGTGTCTGGAATGCAATATACATTCAATATTCTAAGTCCAATAACAAGTGATAAAATAACAGACATTTGAAAAGATGTTACATAGGTAAGCCCTTCCCACTGCAGCCATTTTTTTTATTTTTATTTTTTTACTTGCTAATGGTACCATTTAATATTTCATACAATGTTCTAGAAAAAAATTGCACTCACTGTGTGGTACAAATGACATGTTCCTTGTATTTCTTTGGTCAGTACAATTGCAGCAAAACCAAATTTATATAGTTTTCATCATGTTTTAGTACCGACAATTATTTTTGTCGCCATATTCTGACAGTCGTAACTTTTTTTTTCTGTGCATGGAGCTGTGTAAGGCGTTTTTATTTTGCAGCACAAGATGTAATTTTTATTTATAATATTATGGAGACTGTCCAATGTTTTGATCACTGTTTCTACAATTTTATTTGAAAGGCAAAATGGTGAAAAAACAGCAATTTGGCTATTTTGATTTTTTTTACTACTACAGTGTTCGCCATATCAAATAAATATTTTTAGATTTCAGGGATATTTAGGGATGCAAGGATGCCTAATTTGATTATGTTTGGTCTTGTTTATTTATTTTTATTTAAGATCTGGTGAAAGATGGTAATTAGAATTTTTTTATATTTTAAAAACTTTACATTTTTTAAAATTTTTAAATTTTTTTTTTTTTGGTGCCCATGAGTTGCTGAGTGGGTGCCATAATTAACCCCTTAACGACACAGGACATAATAGTATGTCCTGGTCAACAGTGCCTTAACTGACAGCTAATACCCTGTTCAATATCTCCGAATGGAGCTCAGCTCCGATTGGGTGTTGTATGGGAATTTCGCTATTTTAATGCCCCCCATCGGCGAGGTCAGGGGTGTCGATATCTAATTGTGGTAGCCAGGTCCCGGGCTGCCAGGAGCCAACATACCCGGTTGATCCAGATGTCTCCATAAGCTAAGTTCCTGTATACAATGCCAAATGTACTCCGCACAGCTTACATATTCACTTTTCACTGTGCATTCATGTCTGGGAAACTAATGCTTACTACACCGCTTGATAAATTCTTTGAGGAGTGCAGTTTTCAAAATGGGGTCACTCCTTAGGCCAGGGGTAGGTAACCTTTTTTGTTCGGCATGCCGATTTTAATTAAAAAATCAAAGATGAGGTACTCGGAATGCCGGTTAATAATTGTAAGGCTGATGACCCCTAAACTAAAGTCATATACCACAAACCATAACACAGAAGTGCTGCCACAAGACGCTTTAGGATGCATGCGTTTACTGCTATTTCCTGGGACGCTCCTGTACTTTCGATTAGAAGCAATGAAAGTACATGTGCAGCCCCCAATTACTGGTAAATGTATGTGTCCAGGAGCACTGTATGCCAGCATCCTTATTGTGAAAACACACTATGTATCTGGATGCAGCTATATTTTTAGGCCACTGGAAGTTTTACTTCGATCTAAAACTGCGTTTTCACAAAAAAAATGCCTGAGTTTTCTGTGCAAAAACACATCCTTAATACACAAAACACACCGTTATACAGAATAATGTCCCATAGTGGCCCATGCACACGGTATTATGTCTCATAGCGGCTCCTGCATATGGTATTATGTCTCATAGCGGCCTCTATACACGGTATTATATCCCATAGTGGCCTCTGCACACAGTATTATATCCCACAGTGGCCTATGCACACGGTATTATATCCCATAGCGGCCTCTACACATGGTATTATGTCCCATAGCGGCCCCTGCACACAGTATTATGTCCCATAGTGGCCCCTGCACACCGTATTATGTCCCATAGCGGCCCCTGCACACTGTATTAGGTCCCATAGCGTCCCCTGAACACCGTATTATGTCCCATAGCTGCCCCTGTACACGGTATTATGTTTCATAGCAACCCCTGCACACGGTATTATATCCCATGGTGGCCTCTGCACACGGTATTATATTGCATAACGGCCCCTGCACACCGTATTATGTCTCATAGCGGCCCCTGCACACGGTATATGTCCCATAGTGGCCCCTGAACACGGTATATGTCCCATAGTGGCCCAGGCACATGGTATTATATCCTATAGCGGCCCCTGCACACGGTATTGTATCTCACAGTGGCCCCTGCACACAGTATAATATTCTAAATTTTATAATATTCCAATTTTCGCCACTCACTAGCTATTATTATACTCTGGGGTCTCTTCAGACCCCAGAGTATAATAAGTGGAGGGCCGAGAGAGGTGACAAACATAAAAAACAATGTCAATCACCTTTCCTGCGCTCCACAGCGGCTCTGTTCTCTTCAGGTGCTTTTGCCTGTAGTCAGCGACTGCTGATTGGGTCTCAGGGGTCATGTCACGTCGCGTCATTATGCGTAATGACGCCAGACATGGCCCCTGAGGACCTGTCAGTGGTCTTTTACTTCAGGCAGAAGCGCCTGCAGAGCACGGAGCTGCTGTGGAGCGCAGGAAAGGTGAGTTAACGTTATCTTTTATGTTTAATCAATTCCCCTGGGGCTCCGCTTATTATACTCTGGGGTCTGAAAAGACCCCAGAGTATAATAATAGCAGTTTCGTTTCAGCCGTGTTTGGTCCGATCAAAACTGCTGGGTGAGAACTCAGGCTTCCTGTGCCAGGTAAATAAGCCTTGCGTGCCACTCTTGGCACGCGTGCTGGGGGTTGCCGACCCCTGCCCTAGGGGATTCCACTTTACTGGTACCTTACAGGCTCTGCAAACATGACATGGCGTCCAAATACCAAACATCTAAATCTGTGCTCCAAAAGCCAAATAGTGCTCCTTCACATTGGCATCCTCCTGTGTTCCCAAACAGCAGTTTATGCCCACATGTATTACACTGTTGTACGCAGGATAACATCCAAAAACCAAACTGTGCTCCAAAAACCAAAATAGCGCTCCTTCCCTTCTGTTCCCAGATGTGCATAAACACTTAACACTTAAATGTTTTAGGAGTGCATGTCTCTAATGACAGAAAGTGGGCACAACATATTCGGCACTGAAATTGCATATTTCTTTGAAAAATTTAATTTTCACTTCGTACATTAATTTTTGAGAAGCACTGTTGGGCTCAAAATGATAACACCCTTTGAGAAATTCATTGAGGGGTGTAGATTCTAAAATGGGGTCGCTTTTGGGAGGTGGGGTACATTGTATTGGTACTCTAAGGGCTCTACAAATGCGACATGGCACCTGAAAACTATTCCAGCAAAATCTGCCAAATAGCGCTCTTTCCATTCCAAGCCCCGCCATGCAACCATACAGCAGATTATGACCACATATGCAGTATTGCCATATTCATGAGCAATTGTTTAATAACCTGTGGGGTGCTTTTTCTCCTTTCACTCCTTGTGAAAATTAAAACTTTGGGGATAAAGTGACATTTTGGTAATTTTTCATTTACACATCCCAATGTTAATAAAATCTGTGAAACGGCTGTGGGGTCAAAATGCTCACTATACGCCTTGATAAATTCACTTTTGGAGGGTGTCCATTCTATTGGTACTCTAGGGGACTGCAAATGAAACATGGCATCTGAAAACTATTCCAGCAAAATCTTCTTTTCAAATGGCCAGTGTTGCGCCTTCCCTTTCCAAAAAATAAAATTTCACCTCCATATTGTTTTAACTCCCTTGAAATGCTTAAAGGGTTAACAAACTTCCAAAATGTTTTTGAATTATTTGAGGGGTGCAGTTTTGAAAATGGGGCGATTTATGTGGGGTTTCTAATATATAGGCCTTTATAATCCTGTTCAGAACTGAAGTGGTCCCTAAAAAATTGGGAAATTTTCTTGTAAATCTGGAAAATCACAATTATACTTGTTTTATAATGTTCAAAATAAATTAAAGGACAATTAAAAGATGATGCCAATGTAAAGCAGAGATATGGTAGATATTTATTAATGTATTTGCTTGGTTAAGCTATCTGTTTGAAAAGCAGAGCATTTCACATTTTGAAAATTGCAAATTTTTTCAAATTTCCATCAAATTTCCTGTTTTTTCATAAATAAATACAAAAATATTGATCAATATTTAACACTAACATAAAGTACAATGTGTCATGAAAGAACACTCTCACTTGTGTAAGTCTCTCAAAATTATTGCAACATAAAGTGACGCATTTTAGGTTTGAAAAATGAGGCCATGTCCTTAAGGAACTTTCAGGCTGTGTCCTTAAATCGTAACAAAACTTTCGGACAACTTTTGATTTTCTGGCACTCTTTTTGTAATAAAAAAAAAAATTTGTGATTTACTTTACTAACAAATTTTGGATCCTTTCTGTGAAATCCTGCATTTCCATCTTTTTCTGCCTCTCACTGAATGTTACTGTATATAGAGTACGGGTTTGGAGTACGGTGCTGTGTAATATGTAGGGAATATGAGGGCAGGGGAGGATCACTTCAAACAGTTATATCTCAGACAATATAAAACGTACTTGCTTTTGGTGTCATTCATACGATACTAAGGCTGCTATCTAACTATTCTTTAGTGCTACAATATAAAATAATAAAATCTAAAATATTTCCAGAGACATCACTGGTTGAATTGGATTGGGATTTTTATATCATACATATTATACAGCTGCATATAAATATCCTAATCCCAACTGTGTTTTCAATCAGTGATATCTCTGGAAATAATTTAGCTAGCACCTGCAGCCTCTTTCATATGACACCAAAATCAAGTTTGTAAGTTTCAAGTCGGACATGCAGGACTTTGTGTCCGACGAAAAAAACTGGCTTCGCGGCGCAGAGGGTGTAAGCGCACACCCGCGCATTGCTTTAAAAACCCATAGAAGTGAATGGGTTTTTAAGCAAAGCGTCGCAAACCTTTCCCTATCCAGTCCCTATCCAGTTTTCCGACATTTAGGTCGGATTCCGGGCGGACGGAGTACCGGCGCAAGTGTGAACCCACCCTTAGTTAGTGTTAGTTCACTGTTAGTGAATGGAGTTGCATTGCAGCCATGACCACTATAAAAGTCAAGTCAAGCAATGATTTAAAGTTGTGGTATTCTCAGGGTCACAATGTGACTATTTTCAATAACTTGAGTGAAGGAATTGCAAGGCAAAAATCATTGTCCAACCCTAGCCTAAATCATTTTCTCATCTCCAAAAATTTTTCCTGTAATCTATAGTCAGATTACTTATAACACTCAATTGTAATTTTTATTAGCTAACCATGTAGACTTTTTTAAGTGCTGACATGATATCTACAGTCATGTCCGTAAATGTTGGCATCCATGACATTTTTTCAGAAAATGAAGTATTTCTCCCAGAAAATTATTGCAACTACACATGTTTTGTTATACACATGGGCCAGACAAAATTGTTGGCACCTTTTCGAAATTGTGGGTAAATAACTTTGTTTCAAGCATATGAGGCTCATTCAAACTCACTTGTGGCAAGTACCAAAATTGTGGAAAAATATCAACAATCTCAAGGTTACAAGTCCATCTCCAGAGATCTTGATGTTCCTTTGTCCATGGTGCACAACATAATCAAGAGGTTTACATCCCATGGCACTGTAGCTAATCTCCCTGGACGTGGACAGAAAAGTAAAATTGATGAAAAATTGCAATGCAGGATAGTCCAAATGGTGGATAAGCAGCCCCAATCAAGTTCCAAAGAAATTCAAGCTGTCCTGCAGGCTCAGGGTGCATAAATGTTAGCGCAAACTATCCGTCAACATTTCAATTAAATGAAATGCTATGGCAGGAGACCCAGGTGGGCCCTATTGCTGACACAGAGACATAAAAAAGCTAGACTGCAGCCAAATTGTACGTGAGCAAACCAAAATCCTTCTGGGAGAATGTCTTGTAGACGGATGAGACCAAGATAGAGCTTTTTGGTAAAGCACATCATTCTACTGTTTACTGAAAACGGAATGAGGCCTACAATGAAAAGAACACAGTACCAACAGTCAAATATGGTGGCGGCTCAAAGATGTTTTGGGGTTGTTTTGCTGCCTCTGGCACTGGGTACCTTGACTGTGTGCAAGGCATCATGAAATCTGAAGATTACCAAAGGATTTTAGTTCTCAATGTAAGGCCGGTTGATCCCAAACATACTTCAAAAAGCACCCAGAAGTGGATGGAAACAAAGCACTGGAGAGTTCTGAAGTGGCCAGCAATGAGTCCGGATCTAAATCCCATTGAACACCTGTGAAGAGATCTTAAAATTGTTGCTGGGAGCAGGCACCCTTCAAATATGAGAGACCTAGAGCAGGATGGGTTTTGTGAAAATTACTTGGTGCATCCAGGGCAGGGCCATGCCTGCCAGAGCTCTAATTTTCACCTGAGGTCAGCACCCAGCTCCACAATCTAACATAAAGATTGGCAGATCCTGATATGTGGCGACCACAGGCAAACACTTGGGCTCTGGCCAATATGGACACAGTCTGGCCGCACTGGTCAGCTAATTTGCATATGGATTAAACGTTGATTTTCATAACAACAAGAATAAACTTTGACAATGAAATGGTATGTTCACTGTGTCACTTATGGCACTTACAAGAGCATATAAAAGGTTTAAAAGTGTTTTCGTTTGGAACTGCCCCCTGCTCCAGCCTTATTGGCACCAGGTCCAGGGTCTCCTGGAAGGGGTCCTGGGTGTTAGCCTTCCCCCGTCCCCTAGGACTTACCTTCTCAACCTCCCCCCTAATATTTTGCTCAGGCCCGCTATCCAGCTCCTGTTGCTCCTCCTTACTTCCGCTAGATGTCTGATTGCGAAACACTGGCGGCATCCAGGCTCCCCGACCCTGGAGGAGTTATATGCTAGGATTAAAGATGCGCGCTCCCTGGAGTACCTGACGGCCCTTCTTAATAATGAGGAGGAGAGGTTCTGCCTGATCTGGAAACCGTGGGATGAGTTTTGGGCGGTCCGGCCTCTCTGATCCGGCTGCTGTGTGGCCCCTTACTTCCTGGATGTCCTTCTGTCACCCTTCTGTCCTCCTGTCTTGTCTGCCCCTGTTTGTTGTCAGATTCCTTGGCCTTTTTGGGGCCATTTCTGGCCAGTTTGTTTAAAGCTTTGTAACTTATTGAGAATGCTGAGTAATCCCCGTCTGTCCTATGTTTCAGTTACCTTCAGTTCTCTTATGTTTCTCGTATATTGTTATTCTCTCTCTATGACAAAAACTTTTAAAATAAACAGTTGAAAAAAAAAAAAAGTGTTTTTGGTGGTGGAGAAAACCTGTTTGTGTAAGTTTGGCCCATGGGAGCCTTGACCACATTCCTAAATTAATGCAGACCTTAAGAGGCCCCAGATCAGGCTTCCTAAATTCAGACCAAGATCCCTACATAAATTTAGATCCCAAATTCTGCCTTGCAGCTTTATCCACTGGCTTCAGGACCTGCAGACATAAAACGTTATCTAGGGTTTAAGGAGAACCTGTCATGAGAAATTATGACCCTGAATCACCACCAACCTATTATCTATAGCGGTGACAGGTTCTCTGTAGTCTCTCCGTAGTTTTCAGCAGATGCAGCATCATAAAGAAAATGCATTTTAAGCTAAGGCCCCACGTAGTGTACCGCAACAAAAAAGCACTGCGTGAAAAACCGCGGTGGCAATGCATCGTGGTTTTTCCCGCAGCGCTTTTCACAGAAAGTCTGCAGACGTTTCCTCTGCGGACTTTCTGCTTCAATTATACCTATAGGGAAACTGCCGGCGTTTACATAGGGATAACTGACATGGTGCGATTTCCAAAACCGTGAGGGTTGTGGAAATCACAGTGTGTCCGCTGCACATATTTTTCTGCAAAGTGAGGATGGGATTCACTAGAATCCCATCCACTTTGCTGTGACTGTAAAATGCTGCAGTTCTACAAACCGCGGCATTTATGCCACAGACATTTTTTTTTTTTGCATTTTCATTTTTTACTCCCAATCTTCTAAAAGCCATAATTTTTTTTTTTTTTTTTAATTCACAGAACTGAATGAGGGTTTATATTTTGCGGGACAAATTGTAATTTATCTTGGCACCATTTAATATTCTGTGCAATGTACACTTCATTTTTTTTTTTTTTACTTTTTTTTTTTTACATTTTTTACTTGTCCTATAAGGACAACTGAACCAGCGATACACTGATCGCTGGTTCAGTACTATAGACTGCAATACACAGCATACACGTGTATTGCAGTCTATACAGGAAGTCAGCCTATGCAGACGCATAGACTGACTTCTAGAGGTCCCGGCAGGATCAACCAGGTACTTGGGGGTCCAGGCAGCCTGGGGTCACTGGCCAGACCCCGGGATGCAGATAATAGATATCGGCACCCCCCCTATCTCGCCGCAGGGGATGCCAGGGAGGAGCGTGGCAATATGGCGGAACCCCTTGGATGCCGCCTCAGGCTCTTTGCTGACCGGACTATAAAAAGGCGCCCCCCCCCCAAAAAAAAAAAAAAAAAATTGAGTTTCCATGCTACTAGCTTCACACGCTGCTATTGTCACACAATAAACATACAAAATATACAAAGTGATAAAACAGTTTTAAAGAAATCTTCTTACTGTATTACTTCAGTATCAGAGACCAACAACACGGTATTAACAATGAAAACAACTTAACACGTCTTCTTGCCAGGTGAAACATCAAGGTCTTCGACCAAACTCTAACTACAAAAGAGACAACAGAATACACAAATAAAAACTATTGCAATGCTTATTACAAAGAGTCCCCCGACATGCTCCCCAGTGATTAGCTGTAATCTATGGGGAAACCTGACGTCAATGAGTTGTTTGTATATTTCTGATAAAGACAGGTCCTCCAGAGAAAAAGACCCTCCCTCATGCCAAAAGATGAGGATCCTGTAAGAGGACCACTTCTTTTTTCTTACGATTCCCTATTATGGGCCGTTTGCACAGCAGTAAATGAAGAAGAATACCTGCTGATAAGACCAAGATGAATAGGCCTAATAAAAATGAGTTTTCTGAATTGCACTTTTTCACTGCCCCCAGCTTATTTAAACTTTAAAAGGGTTGTCCATTTTTGCCTGGACAACCCCTTTAATGTTTGTGGGACAAATTGTTCTTCATAATGGTACCATTTATTATTCTGTACAATGTGCTGGGAAGCTGCAAAAAAATTCAGAATTGGGAGGAAATGAAGAAAAAGTGCATTTCTGCGACTTTCTTATGGGCTTTGTTTTTACGGTGTTCAGTCTGCAGCCAAAATGACATGTCACCTGTATTATGTGTTTCTGTACAATTCTGAGGATACCAAACTTATATAGTTTTATTTACATTTTAATCCTATAACGAAGATCTAAAACATTTTTTTTAAAGTTGCCATATTCTGACACCCGTAACTGTTTTTTTATATTTCAGTGTACGGGGATGCCCTTGTTTTGCAGGACCAGGTGTACTTTTTAGTTATATCATTTTGGGGAATGTCTATTGCTTTGACCACCTTTTATTCAAATTTTTATCAGAGGCAAAACAGTGAAAAAACAGCGGTTCGGCACTTTTGATTTATTTTTCCCCGCTATGGCATTCACCGTATGGGAAAAATATTTTAATTAGTTTTGGGCATCTGATGAGAATCCCACTGAGCCTGAGAATTGGGTCTTTTTTCAACCACTGGGAGTTCAGCCTGACCGCAGCCGCTTGGTGCATATACAAACCCACGCTCCCATTCTCTTTAATAGGAGCGCCGCAGATAGCCTATATTCAGCCTGGCTGTGGTCAGGCTGAATTTCAAGTGGAGGGGGAAAAAAACTAATTCTCAAGCAAAAGGGGGGTCTCAGCAGACAGACACCCAAAACGCCCCCTCCCCAACCACTCCCCCCCGCGGCACCCAACATCCATGGCACCCCAAACCTCGCAGGAACCATACAGCATGGTTCTCTGCATAGTAGTTAGACCAGATTATGGTAGATCAGATCTTCCACCAATCTGATATTGAGAATCTATCCTTAGGCTAAGTCTCCACGTAGCGGGCCGCAGCAAAAAAGCGCTGCAGGAAAAAACATGGAGGCAACGCGTTGCAGCACTTTTCACAGACTGTCCACAGAGGTTTCTTCTGTGGACTTTCTCTTTCTATTTATACCTATATGGAAACCACCGGCGTTTCCATAGGTATAATTGACATGGTGCGATTTCCAAAACCGCAATGGTTAGGCTAGGGCTACATGACAATTTTGGGTGTTTCCTGTCACGTGATCAATGATTACTGGGTTGTCCTGTGACTCCTTCACTAATATTAGTGAATGGAGTCACATTGCAACCTCTAGTGCTTTTGCGACTGTGACTTCAAGTCACAAAAGGGTTGAGCAATGCTTGGCTTGAAGTTGCGGTTGTGGCACCCTCAGGATCTCAATGTGACTTCATTCACTAACATTAGTGAAGGAGTCGCAGGGAGACCCAGCGATCTTTGGTCATGCAATAGGCAGCCAAGATCACAATGCAGTGCTAGCCTTATTAAAGAGAACCTTTCATGTCCTCATGAATATGAAGTTTTATATACCGCTAGAAAGCCTACATAGGTTTTTTTTTTTAAATTTGTAACATATTTGTAATGGGTCTGTCAGGTGCATTTTACTGGGTAGGGAAAAACAGCAGAATACATTCAGGATTATCACAATGACAAACCATGACATGACCTGAGACATGAATGGAGCCTAAGCTTTGTTTACATAAAAATACTTTGCATTTGTTTTTGTGATTTTTCAAACAATGTCTCAACATATAGCCTTTTAACCCTTCATGCTACAGAGATTAGCTGATAAAACTATAACTGTAATGTGATGGTTTGAGCAGCAGTGTAAGGTTATATGGGCCTGGCATGAGCTACCCTTACAGTACTGGGCACATAAGCCCTGCTCCTTATCACAGAGGATATTCTTTGCTTGGAGGCTTTTTCTGCCAACGCCCCTCCCCTCCCCCTGCGACATCCAACATCCACTGCAACCCAAACCTTGTCTCACCTGTCCCCCCCCTGCGACACGCAACATCCACTGTTCCCCAAACCTTGCCTCACCCGCCCCCCCGCGACACCCAACATCCACTGTTCCCCAAACCTTGTCTCACCTGTCCCCCCCGCGACACGCAACATCCACCGTTCCCCAAATATTGTCTCACCTGCCCCCCTGCGACACCCAACATCCACCGCACCCCAAACCTTGCCTCACCCACCCCCCCTGCGACACCCAACATCCACCGCACCCCAAACCTTGCCTCACCTGTGACACCCAACATCCACCGTACCCCAAACCTTGCCTCACCCGCCCCCCCTGCGACACCCAACATCCACCGCACCCCAAACCTTGCCTCACCCGCCCCCCCTGCGACACCCAACATCCACCGCACCCCAAACCTTGCCTCACCCGCCCCCCCCCGCGACACCCAACATCCACCGCACCCCAAACCTTGCCTCACCCGCCCCCCCTGCGACACCCAACATCCACCGCACTCCAAGCCTTGCCTCACCTGCCCCCCCGCGACACCCAACATCCACCGTTCCCTAAACCTTGTCTTCCCTGTCCCCCCCGCGACACCCAACATCCACCGCACCCCAAACCTTGCCTCACCCGCCCCCCCTGCGACACCCAACATCCACCGTTCCCCAAACCTTGCCTCACCCGCCCCCCCTGCGACACCCAACATCCACCGTTCCCCAAACCTTGCCTCACCTGCCCCCCCGCGACACCCAACATCCACCGTTCCCCAAACCTTGTCTCACCTGCCCCCCCACGACACCCAACATCCACCGCACCCCAAACCTTGCTGTTATGTTTGGCCTCGAACCAAATGAAACATAAACAAGCATGCATAATAAACTGGTTTATTAAAGAAACACAAAACAAATAAAGGGCAGACAAAATAACTGAGAAAGTAACACAGAGTAGGCAGGAGAAAATAATAATAGAAATCGCCCTGCCATCTGCCCTGACTAATCCTGCCTGACGCCAGAGTTTTCCTCTGAAAAGAGGACACCTCACAGGAACCTTACTAGAATCCCTGTGAGCTGACCCTGAATTTAAACACACTATAAACCAGCAGTCCCCTGCACTGACCACCCAACAGCTAAATCCAAGAATCCACATAAACAGTGAATTGCATACCAAACCAGAGAACCAGGCCTCACAGCACAGGTATGGCTAGACACACAAGTATAACCAGCAGTGTGAAATAGTGAAGCCCCAGTTTATATAGCACCACAGAGGGTGTGGCAGAGGCACCGGGAAAAACCCCTCCCCAAGGCAGAAAGTACAGACAGACAAGATTTAACCCCTGCCCGTCTGGACCAACTACCTAACACTTGCCTCACCTGCCCCCCTGCGACACCCAACATCCACCGTTCCCCAAACATTGTCTCCCCTGTCCTCCCCGCGACACCCAACATCCACCGTTCCCTAAACCTTGCCTCACCCGCCCCCTTTGCGACACCCAACATCCACCGCACCCCAAATCTTGCCTCACCCGCCCCCCGCGACACCCAACATCCACCGTTCCCCAAACCTTGTCTCCCCTGTCCTCCCCGCGACACCCAACATCCACCGTTCCCCAAACCTTGCCTCACCCGCCCCCTTTGCGACACCCAACATCCATCGCACCCCAAACCTTGCCTCACCCGCCCCCCTGTGACACCCAACATCCACCGCACCCCAAACCTTGCCTCACCCGCCCCCCCGCAACACCCAACATCCACCGTTCCCCAAACCTTGCTTCACCTGCCCCCCGCGAAACCCAACATCCACCGTTCCCCAAACCTTGTCCCCCCTCCCCCCCGCGACACCCAACATCCACCGCACCCCAAACCTTGCCTCACCTGCCCCCCACGACACCCAACATCCACCGTTCCCCAAACCTTGTCTCACCTGCCCCCCTGCGACACCCAATATCCACCGCACCCCAAACCTTGCCTCACCTGCCCCCCTGCGACACCCAACATCCACCGCACCCCAAACCTTGCCTCACCCGCCCCCCCTGTGACACCCAACATCCACCGTTCCCCAAACCTTGCCTCACCCGCCTCCCCTGCGACACCCAACATCCACCGCACCTCAAACCTTGTCTCAGCCGCCTCCCCTGCGACACCCAACATCCACCGCACCCCAAACCTTGCCTCACCCGCCCCCCTGCGACACCCAACATCCACCGTTCCCCAAACCTTGCCTCACCCGCCCCCCTGCGACACCCAACATCCACCGCACCCCAAACCTTGCCTCACCCGCCCCCCGCGACACCCAACATCCACCGTTCCCCAAACCTTGTCTCCCCTGCCCCCCCCCTGCGACACCCAACATCCACCGCACCCCAAACCTTGCCTCACCTGCCCCCCTGCGACACCCAACATCCACCGCACCCCAAACCTTGTCTCTCCCGTCCCCCCTGCAACACCCAATATCCACCGCACCCCAAACCTTGCCTCACCCGCCCCCCCACGACACCCAACATCCACCGTTCCCCAAACCTTGACTCATCCGCCCCCCCCCCCCCCCGCGTCACCCATCCCGCAATCATCATCAATCTGGTATTTATCCCCTATCCATAAATACTTAGAAAAGCAATATTTATCTAATATGAAACACTTACCTCAGTAGCGCTTTTGAGAGCAGGGACACCTTAGGAGACCACGCAGGAGCCACTGTGTGTCCTATCACGTCAGGTCACGTCACGTCACGTGATGCACGCAGCCAAGCGTGGGTGCGGGCGGGGGCGGAGAGCAAGGAGCAGGCTAAGTGAACGGGGGCGGAGGCGGAGGGCAAGGAGCAGGCTAAGTGAATGGGGGCGGAGGCGGAGAGCAAGGAGCAGGCTAAGTGAACGGGGGGCGGAGGTGGAGAGCTAGGAGCAGGCTAAGTGAACAGGGGGCAGAGGCGGAGAGCTAGGAGCAGGATAAGTGAACGCTTGAGGGTGGGCCGCTGGAGCAGCGCTGCTGCCAATAGGTGAGTGTTGAAACAGCGCTGTATCTGCACGGCTGCCCCGAGCTACCGCTCTCCTCCCCTGCCTAAAATGCTAAACCAGCCCAGGACAGGTCCCGCTCAGCATGTTTTTTAAAGCGGCCTCTTCTTGGGCTGATTTAGGTCAATCAAAATGCCGCCCCCCGAAACTGACAAGATAGCGCCACCTGAGGCGCCTCATTAGCGGTGCGCCCCTGATTAAACCAAGGAATCAGCAGGAAACAGGGAAAGGCACTGGAAGTAAGTTCTGAGAACACATAGCCTAGAAAATTTACACAATCATAGACAAGTAATAACTGTCAGAGCAAGGTTTAAATAACCTGCCTCATCCAGGGGCAGATTAAGGATGCCATGGCCCCAGGCTGTTAAGAAAGCACACCAATAACACAAGTCTACAAATTTTCAAAAGTTGTTTGGTTCAGAAATAAAATGAGCCATTTCTTAATGATTTTCATGTGCTGAATTCAAATATCACAAGGAAAACTGTCAATTGGCTCTAGTTTCTATGATATCGAAGAATTCTCGTTTTACTGTTATGTAAATTGTATAGATTATAATATATAATTGTGACTTCTGCAATCATATAGGTGCAAGTTTATTGTTCATAAAATTTTTAAATATATTCTGAGGAAATTTAGGTGTATTTAAAATCAACTATAATTTACAGACATGTCTAAGCACTTTTACAAATTATAATTATATTTAGGCTAATATGTTATTGAACTCTGCAACGTAGGCCCTCATTCATTGGCTACTTGACTCTTTTTCACACGTCTCTTGTATTCAGGCATCGGATTGTCTCTGGTAACTGTCCAGCAGTAGCATGCAAGCATTGATGGGTTCCATTTACCCTGATATCTTTTTTCCATAGTCTCAATTTCCTGGTGAAATCGCTCACCATGCTTATCGCTAACCCCTCCACAGTTTGGTGCAAAGAAGTCTAGATGAGAGTGCAAGAAATGAATCTTTAACCCCTTAAGGACTCAGCCCAAAGGTGGGTTAAGGACCAGGCCTCATTTTTCAAAACTGACATGTGTCACTTTATATGTCAATAACTTTGAGACGCTTTAACTTACGCGAGTGATTTTGAGATTGTTTTTTTCGTGACACATTGTACTTCATGTTAGTGCTAAACACTAATGAATATTTTTGTATTTACTGTATTTATAAAAAAAGAAATTTGGAAAAACAATCGCAATTTTCAAAACGTGAAATGCTCTGCTTTTCAGACAGATAGTCATACCACCCAAATACATTAATAAATATTATCTACCATATCTCTGCTTTATATCGGCATCATCTTTTAATCGTCCTGTCATTTATTTTGGATGTTAGACGGCTTACAAGTGTAACAGTGATTTTCCAGATTTACAAGAAAATTTCCCAAACTAATTTTTTAGGGATCACTTCAGTTCTGAATGGGATTATAAAGGTTTATATATTAGAAACCCCCATAATCACCCCATTTTCAAAACTGCGCCCCTCAAATAATTCAAAATAGCATTTGGGAAGTTTGTAAACCCTTTAAGCCTTTCACAAGAATTCAAACAATATGGAGGTGAAATTTAGACATTTCATTTTTTTCCACTAATCCCTTAATTTAGACCTAAAATTAACACATTCACAAAGGGTTAAAGGAGAAAATGAATCTCACAGTTTGTTATGCAATTTCTCCCGAGCACAGAAATACCCCACATGTGGGTGTAAACTGATGTTTGGGCACATGGCAGTGCACGGAAGGGAAGGAGTGATACTGGACGTTTGAAAAGAAGATTTTGCTGGAATAGTTTTCAGGTGCCATGTCTCATTTGCAAAGCCCCTAGAGTAATACAATACAAAGGAAACCCCCAAAAAGTGACCCCATTTTGGAAACTACACCCCTCACAGAATTCATCAAGGGGTATAGGGAGCATTTTGACCCCACAGCCATTTCACAGATTTTATTGACTTTGGGATGTAAAAATGAAAAATTACTTTTTTTCCAATAAACCGTCCATTTAGTGACATATTTTTAATTTTTGCAAGTGGTTAAAGAAGAAAAAACACCCCACAGTTTGTTACACAATTTCTTCTGAACACAGAAATGCCCCATATGTGATTATAATCTGCTGTATGGGTACATGGTGGGGCTCAGTATGGAAAGAGCTCTATTTGGCTCTAGGAGGGCAGATGTGGCTGGAATAGTTTTCAGGTGCCATGTCGCATTTCCAGAGCCCCTAAAGTACCAATACAATGGAAACCCCTCAAAAGCGACCCCATTTTAGAAACTACACTCCTCAAAGAATGTATCAAGGGGTATTATCATTTTGAGCCTAAAAATGCTTTCCAAAAATTAATATACAAAGTGAAAACTGAGGTTTTTAAAGAAATATCCAATTTCAGTGCCTATTACGTTGCAGCCACTTTGTGGCATCAGAGACATGCACTCCTAAAACTATTAAGTGGGCTATCCCAGGGAAAAACAAATTATATATGTGGGTGTAAACTCCTGCTTGGGCACACAGCAGGGTTCATAAGGGAAGGAGCACTGTGTTTTTTTTAGCTTTTGGAGTATAGATTTAGAGGGACTTTATGGACGCCATGTTGTTTTTGCAGAGCCCTAGAGATGTCAGTAAACTGGAATTCCCCAAGAAGTGACCCCATTTTGTAGGGGCAATTTTAGGGTCTCTGCAAATGTGATATGGTGTCCAAAAACCAACAATCTAAATCTAAATATGTGCTCCAAAATCACATAGTGCTCCTTCACATCTGCGCCCTGCTGTGTGCCCAAATGGCAGTTTATGCCCACATGTATGACACTGTTGTACCCAGGATAACGTACTTAATGCCATATGTGGGTATAAACTACTGTTTGAGCACAGCTGGGCACAGAAGGGAAGGAGCGCTATTTTGGTTTTTGGAGCACAGTTTGGTTTTTGGACACCATGCCACTTTTGCAGAGCCCCTGAATTGCCAGTAAAGTGGAATCTGCAGACATGTCACCCCATTTTGGAAACTACGCCCTTCAAGGGATTTATCAAGTGGGGTAGCGAGCATTATTAACCCTTAAGTGTTGCATTCTTTTAATTTCCAGAAATGAATGCGCAGCTAATAATAAAAAGTTAAAAATTAGCTGCATATTCATTTTATGGATAATAAATTATAATTATAGCAACACTTGGGGATTAAAAATGCTCACTGTACCCCTGTATAAATTCCTTCAGGGGTGTAGTTTCCAAAATGGGGTCACATGTCAGGGAATTCCACCGTCCAAGTCTGTGCTCCAAAAACCAAATAGCGCTCCTTTCCTTCTGTGCCCGGCTGTGCCCAAATAGCAGTTTATACCCACATATGAGATTAAGTACATTATCCTGGGTACACCAGGGTCATACATGTGGCTTTTGGAGTGCAGTTTTAGATGTTTGGGATCTGGGTGCCATGTCATGTTTGCAGAGCCTCTAAGGTACCAGTAAAGTGGAATCCCCTAGGGAATGACTCAATTTTGAAAAGTGCAAGGAGTGTAGTGAGAATTAGTATCCCAGACGTGATGCACAGCGGATGGTGAAGAGTGAATCTGTAAGCTGTGCGGAGTGCATTGGGTACACTAAATTTCCCCAGTAGTTCCTATTATTGGGGTGGTCACTCTGGTTTATTATCCCTCGTAAGCTCTAAATCTGGTTTGTCCCTGATATACGCTCGCACAGCTTATACATTCCCTCCTGCTGCAGCCAGTTATGTTCTAAAGATTTGGCGATTTTTGGGGTTTTTATCTTCATATTGTACGAGCTATATTTTCTTTATTTTTCTGGTGATGTAGCCATATGAGGGCTAGTTGCTTGCGATATGAGAATTATTTTGTAATGACAACATTTCTGGGTGCCTATAACTTATAGAATACATTTTATTAACTCTTTCTTGGTGGATTTAAAAAAAAAAAAAAAAACATCAATTCTGGCATTGCGTTTTACTGTTTAAATTTTTCGCCATGCAGCGTACAGCGTAAGTAACATGTTACCGTTATGCTGTCGGTTGGTACGTTTACGGCGATACCTCATTTATATTGTTTTTTATGAGATGCTAATTTTGCAGACCAAAAACCCATTTGGGGACATAAATCAATTATTTTTGCATTGCCATCTTCTGAGATGCGTAACATTTTTATTTTTCGGTTTACAGAGTTGATTGAGGACTTATTTTTTGCGGGACAATCTGTGCTTTTTATTGGTACTGTTTTGGGGTAGATATGACTTTTTGATAACTTTTTATGGCATGTTTTGTAAGGTGATGTGGCGAAAAATCATTACTTCCGGTGTTTTTTCCCCCCGACGCTCACCGTATACGTTAAATATTGTTTCAGTTTTATTGTACAGGATGTTACGGACAAGGTGATACCAAATATATATTCTTTTTATTAATTTTTAGGTTTTTTTATATAATCATTTTATATAGGAAAAGGGAATTTTTGGGGCTTTATTCTTTTATTTATTTTTTTCACACACTTTTTTTTTTTGTTTTCCCTTTTTTTCACTTTTTCACGTGTCCCTTTAGGATACCTGAACCAGTGATGCTTTGATCACTTGTTCAGTATTATAGACTGCAAGACAGGAGCATACACGTGTCTTGCAGTCTATAGAGGAAGTGAGTCTATGCAGACGCATATACTGACTTCCAGAGGTCCTGGCAGGATCAACCAGGTACTGGGGGCTCCAGGCAGCCTGGGGTCACTGGTCAGACCCCGGGCTGCAGATTGCCCACGGCATCCAAGGGGTTAAAACCTCCGATCGGAACTGAGTTCCGACCAGAGGTTATGGAGCAGGGTGTTAGCTGTCAGATACAGCTAACACCCGGTTTCGATGCCGCCCGCTCAGATAGGGAGCGGGCGGCCACCCTAGGGCGTAGTATTACGCCCTGGTGCACGAAGTACCTAGTGACCAGGACATAATAGTATGTCCAAGGTTGTTAAGGGGTTAAAGACATGTTACATCCCAGGTTTTTATATGCCTTTAGAAGATTTTCCACCAACTCTTCATAGTTATCTGCCTTGGTTTTTCCCAGTGGTGTTACTACTAACCGGAATGCTTCCCATGCAGCCTTTTCCTTGCCACGCAGTAAACGGTGAAACTCATCATCTTGAAGAAGCACACAAATCTGAGGACCAATAAAGACTCCTTCCTTTGTTTTTGCTTCACTCAACCTTGGAAACTTACATAGGAGATACTTGAATCCCTCTTCATTTTTATTCATCGCCTTTACGAAGTTCTTCATAAGATCCAGCTTGATATGCAATGGAGGTAGCATAATCTTTGTTGGTTCAACGAGCGTTGGATGCATAACATTTTTAGTCCCTGGCTGCAGTGATTGTCAGAGTAGCCAGTCTCTTTTCTTGTACTGGTCTGATCTTGCATGACTGTCCCATTCACATAGGAGTATAATAATAGCACCGGCTCTGGAAGGGGGGGGGGACTCTTGGGAGCATATAATACTATATGGGGCCACTGTGGAGCATATAATACTATATGGGGGCCACTGTGGAGCATATAATACTGTGTGGGGGCCACTTTGGAGCATATAATACTGTGTGAAGGCCACTCTGGAGCATATAATACTGTGTGGGGGCCACTCTGGAGCATAAAATACTATGTGGGGGCCACTCTGGAGCATATAATACTGTGTGGGGGGCCACTGTGGAGCATATAATACTGTCTGGGGGCTACTTCGGAGCATATTATATTGCCCCAGTATTGTTTATATGCCTGTCGCTGCCCTGCTCACTCAACGTATTTATGATAACTGCAGTTGTGGGTACTAAAGCTGTATCCCGTTCAAGTATCTGAGACATTGCTGCAGCACCAGTAACCATCACTATCAAGAATTCGCTCTAGGGAGGGGGTAGGTGGCCCCGGACAAAAGTTTGCATCGGGGCCCACAAGACTTTAGTTATGCCACTGCTGCTCAGGGCCATTTTAACACATTGGTGGGCCCAGTACAATGGTTTTATAATTTAACATCCCTAAAGTGGATCCCACATTATTTAACGTCCCTCAAGTGGCCTCTGCATAATTTATTGTCCCCTCAAGTGACCCCCCCCCCCACATAATTTGACCCGTAACTGTCATATTAAAATTGCAGAAACCTTCCCAAAAATTATACTTTATCTTGTTGCAGATTTTAAATTTATGGCTCAAGCAAATATAGCTGGCACATAACTCTGGTACCTTATGTACATTTTAACCCTTTAGTGATTCAATGGTTAGACTTAAACCAGTAACATACCCCTCTCTGCATTTCAGCTTTCATAACTTTTTTATTTATTATGCTTACTTATATAGCGCCATCATATTCCGCAGCACTTTACAGACATTGACAGTCACTGTCCCATATAGGGCTCACAATCTACATTCCCTATCAGTATGTCTGGAGTGTGGGAGGAAATCGGAGTACCCGGAGGAAACCCACACAAATACGGGGAGAACATACAAACTCCTTGCAGATGTTGTCCTTGGCAGGATTCAAACCCAGGACTCCAGCGCTACAAGGCTAACCACTGAGCCACCAAGCTGCCTTTTTAATTAATTTACAAGACTTTTTACAAGACCGGTACAAGACTTTGCATTTTGTAGGTACTTTTTGATCAGTTATTACTACTTTTTGGGGGTTTTTTTTTTGGTGAACAGAAAACATAAATTCTGTAATCCGAATGTTAAGGTTTATGGTGTTTATATAAAACATACCAATTTTATTTCAGAGATTGTTGCAAATGTCCTAATACAAGTTGTGTCTTTTGTTTTTCTTTTCATTGACAAGTTTACTTTTTTTTTTTTGTAAAACCAATTAAGTGATTTAGTCAGACCTTATGGGGGCACAATGCAAAAAAATAAAATAAAATAAATAAATAAATAAATAAATAAATAATAATAATAATAATAATAATAATAATAATAAAAAGACACAAAAAATTTAAGTGAAAAAAGCACCTCTACATGCCCACATCACAGGTTCTAGCCCCATCCCTGGCAGCACAACAATAAGTGTCACCTACATAAAAAATAGTGTAACAGAGAGGGAAAACTATTTAAACCCTATTTTACTCTTCTGATGTCTTGGTGAAAGCTATCCGAGGCAACATTTTCTCAATGGCACATAGGCCCCATTAGCATTGTAGTGTATTGCATTAGTGATCAGACCCCCTGAGCTTCAAAAGGGGGTCTGATCTCTAATCAGATTACTAATCAGGTAAAAACAAAAATTTAAAAGTATTAAAAATTCAAATCATCCCCCTTTCCATAGAACTGATATAAAAGTAAACAATTTAAAACACACACACATTAGGTATCCCTACGTCTGAAAATGTCAAATCTACAAACTTATAAAAATAGTTTTACCATTTGGTGAACGCCATAGGTGGAAAAAAAAAAATCAAAGGAGCAAAACTGCCATTTTTTCACCAATTCACCTCTCATAAAAATTTTAATAAAAAGTGATCAAAACATCAGACTTTCCCAATAATCATATAATTAAAAAGTACCACTGGCCCGCAAATAAAGACACCTTATACAGCTCAGTATACAGAAATATATACAGCAAAACAGAATATGGAATATGGCCACTCCAAGAACATTTTTTTTCAAAGTTTTGGATTTAAAGTAGCAAAAACAGTTTTTTTTTCCAACATCCTCGTACGTCATACAGTATATGAAAGAGGACCTGAAAGATCCTCTTTAAATGGTACCATTACGTCTTCACGACTTCCTCGGGCGGGTCTTCACCAAAAGACTATTTTATTAGCACATTCTCCCCGCCTCCCTCAGTGGCATTTCGGCCTGCACAGGTATTCCACTTCTTGCGTTCTCTCACCCCATTCAATCTGAACATTTCTCCTACAAGCTTCGAGAGATTGTGCTTATTTAGAGCGACTGATAGGGACTCCCTTTTTTTCATATGTGGCTTGTTGAACGCCCAACCCCATGATGGTAAGCTTGATTCTATGATGGCCTGGGAGCGAGACCTGGATAATACCCTGACCCCAGCCCAATGGTTTGACTGCTGTACATTGATTAGCAGGGGCAGTTGGCAGGTCAGTCTTATGGAGTCCTCTTTAAAAGTACTTCATAGGACATATTTGGTCCCTCAGCAGCTCCATAACTTTTTTCCTACTGTTTCAACCCTTTGCTTTAGGGGTTGTAATGCCTTAGGCACCACTCTTCATGTGTGGTGGTCCTGTTATCATGCCGATGCTATTGGCTGGCTATCCATAGAATTGTACAAAGACTTTTTGGACAATCTTCCCCATTTCAGACCCCCATATTTCTTCTCAATCTTAAGCCCTCTAATTTGAAATATACCTAGTTTAAGTTACTTCACTATATTTTATTAAGGTATCGCATCCCATACTGTCTTCAGCTTTAGTTGTATAACTGGATTGGGTTCTCATTCCCGTCAAACCTTCACTCAGGCAGCCCCTTAGATATTGCTTATTGCTGCCTATGTACTTTCTAGCGCTAATTCTCCCTCTTTTCTCCTCTGTTTTGAGTTGATTTTGTATTTTTTATTCTCTCCTCGTGTTAGGGAATTGCCAGTTAAGCAATTCCCCAGTTGCTGATGCTGAAACCTGGGAGGAAGGGAATGACAGTGACAGTGAGTCCTAATGCTCAACCCAGCCCCAGTCCCTACCTACTTGCCTCAGCTACCCGAGGCGGCAGAGAACAACTGGGCGACAGTCCCTTCCTACAATACAAGTGTAAACACAAAATGCAGACAAGACAAACAAACAAACAGACAAGAGTAGTCAAAAGAGTCAAGGGTCAGAACCAATTGGGCACCGAAGTACAGAATCAGAACCAGGTGAATTGTCAAAAGAAATGCCAAGGTCAGAAATATAATAACAATAACAGATAATAGCCAGCACGCTCAGAGAAGCTAACAGCAAGCATCAAAGAGAGGGCTGGAAAACTATATCAAGGGAATCCGCCCTAGGCTCGATTGGCAAGGAGGAAAGTCAAATAGCTATAAACTTTAACCAAAGGAACTAATAGCACTGGCTGGACTGACACACAGCAAAGAATACTCAGCTGTGCTAAAACAACAGGAGCAATTAAACACGCCTCCTGCGCCGTAGCATGCGACCAGAGGATGACGCAGAGGCCCGAACGGGCAAAGATGTTGCACCTCGTTTTTCCCCTGTATCATATGTGTTTTACTTTAGGATGTATGATGCTGTCTTTGACATTTATTGCCATCCTTGTACCACTTTGTGCCTGTATTATGTTTCTTATGCTTTTTATAATGTTTTTATTATTGCTATAATTTAATAAATATCTTTGAAACTAAATGGTTCCATTACAAAGTACAATTTGTCTTGCAAAAATAAAGTCCTCCTGTGACTCTATAAATGTAAAAATTAAAAGGTTATTGTGATGATGAGAGAACCCCAGTTTATGTATTTTTCTTTGATATGTGTTGTTTTGTACACAATTTAGCTAATTCTGTCAAAGGAGGGAGGGAGGGCTAATGACTGTGAGTTCAACCTCAGACACAGCATTCCCGCAGACAGGAAAACATCCTTTTTTCTCAGGATTGCACTGGGGAGTAAGAGGAGGGGGGGGGGGGGACACTGGCCTTAACTGAGACTGAGACCTAGAGTTTTTGTCACATCAATGGAGTCAGCTAAGAGAGCTGGATGTGTCCATTTTCACTACAGAAGATCTCCAAGCTCCTGGAAACACAGACTCTTTTAAGTATTATTCTGTTTTCCTCTCATTTATTTTCAAAGGTGTTTGCCATGTTGTGTTATTCTTGTTAACCCTTCTTTATGTCGCACTGAACCCTTTGGGTATTAAATTGTTAAATTTAAGGTTATTTTGTGTTGCTCTATGAACCCATTACTTTTTGAAGTGTGTATGTGAGTGAGGCTTCCATTGAGCCAAATTAGTGGTGGTGGCGGCGTGTATTTGGGGTGCGTGGACTGTGCTGGGGTGCGACTTAAGTTTAATTTGCAGCCTGAGTGAAGGGTGAGTGCAAGATTAAGTAAGTGGGGTGAATCGACCCCTGACAGCGTGTCATGTGCTAGGACGGCCCGTATGTGACAGTTATGGCTTTTGAAGGCAGGGAGTAAAAACCAAAAATATAAAAATGTCTGTGGCAGGAAGGGGTAAAAGCCAATTCTTTAGTTTAAAACAAGACCAAGATTGCGGGTCCCCGGCTACATTTTTATAGCCATTTAAGTGACTGCTCCTTCTGCAGTTTCACTGAACATCTCCTGCTCGGGGTAAAACGTAATGTACTTCCCTCAAACCCAGAGCAGGAGACATTCAAAACCATCAGGTAGCACTGTTGCCTTGCAGCACTGGGGTCCCAGGTTTGGATCCATCATGTGGGGAGTTAGTGGCTGCCACACAGGTGCTCATCCCCAACAAAGGTCAATTCTTTTCACAAGAAGCCAATTTACCTACCAGTTTGTTTTTGGTGTGTTGGAAGAAACCATAGTACAAAGCGGAAAGCCATGCAAACACAGGGAGAACGTACAAACATCTACATGGTGTTTGTATATTCTCTCAATGTTTGCTTGGTTTAACACCCACACACTAAAAACATAATGATAGGTAAATTGGCTTCCTGTAAAAACAACTGACCTTTGTGCCTTTGTGGGTGTTGTGAATCAGCGCCTGTACAACAACCACTAACTCCCCTACTTTACAACACTCCCTACGCTTTGAGTCCCCTGTGTGAAAAAAGTGCATGACAAATGTTTGTCATTGTCATAATGAAAGATGAGCAAATAGATTCTGCAGAAGTGGAATTCAATCCGAATTTCAGGAAATCTTCGATTCGCCAAGATTCCGGAATTCCCCATGCTTCGATGCATCGAATCACATTTTTTTTAATAAAATGGCCGCCGCACATGTTAGGACAAGGGGGAAGGGACTCTGGGAGCGCGGCATCACCCACAATGCCAAGCGTGCACCTACTCAGCAGCCAGCTGGACCTGTGATGTCACAGCCCTATGAAAACCATTGGCCATTTTAGGTACAGTCATTCCACATTGCTCTTACTGTAGGGACAGACGTCGGCAGGAGCTAGGGAAAGACTTAGAAAACAAATAGAAGTTCAGAGAAAGAGGCTGAGCCTTAGAACTGTAGGGAAAGCATAGGGAGGAATTGAGAGAAGAATTTGAAGTGGTTGCATGGTCATTTACAGCAAGAATTTGCAGCATAATTCACATTGCAGCACTCACTACCGTTATACTGCTGCTCATTACTCATATCTGTGTCTTCAAGGTGGAACATAACAAGCCTTTTGCAGTGCAGTACAACAAAAAACAGTGATTACCATACACTAATATCTGCACGTATCTGTAAACAAAGCCGTTTTAAAGACTTTTATTATAAGGGGCTTATTCACTGTTCTTCCAAGGCATAACATTATTCAGTACTATTGTGCCAAAGCCATATCTCCATGTATCTGTAAAAAAGCCTTTTTAAAGGCGTTTATTAGAGATGAGCGAATTTCTCAAAAGTTTGATTCGGCAGTTCAATTCGAAGTTCCAAAAAAATTTGCTTCAACCTGAATTACTTCGCGGCGAATATCGCTAAAAAACACCTATTTCCTAGCTTCAGAGAGACTGTATAGTGGTGTAGAACACTGTGCCTTGCAGTAACACGCATAGGAAGCCTACTGTGGTAGTCAAACAATACTGTGAGTCTGAATGACACGCACATGACAGGCGTCGCTCTTAGAACCGCAGCACACTTCACTTATTTGGACAGTTACGGGGCCAAAACTGACCAACTAACTCAAGTGTGAATCCAGCCTTACAGGTCCATGTTAGTGCCAGTAGAAAGAACCGTGCAGAGGCTCAACATCATACTGTAGAGTGAAAAAGCGCACTCTTTTTACACCTTCTTCTACAGATTCCACATAGATGTCTACAGAGTGGCAAGGCGACATAATGTGGAGTTGGCAGCCGCATGAGGATGCCATACAGTGACCCAGTGGTAGCGGCATTAGGAGGACATACAGTGACCCAGCAGTGGCATGAGAAGTACATACAGTGACCCAGTGGCAGAAGTGGAGGTAGTAGCAGCCTTAGGAGGGCATACAGTGACCCAGTGGCTGCGGCATGAGGAGGGCATACAGTGACCCAGTGGCAGCGGGATGAGGAGTACACAGAGTGACCCTGTGGCAGTGGCATAAGGAGGCCATACAGTGACCCAGTGGGAAGCAGCATGAGGAGGACATACAGTGACCCAGTTCCTCCACTGTTTGACTTTGTTCGCCCAGGCAAACGAGGTGTAGAACAGTGTGACACCACTGTGCCCTGCACATGTGGTATGCTGGAGGAGCATACACCTTATTTACAGGTGTTTATTAGTGTAGAAACCCATAAGGAGGACCATATTCGCCATTTTGTTCCCAGTATAACGTTGCAGGCCATTTATCAATACAGTATTGTCAATAATTCAATAATTCGGAGCCACAAATCTCTGCCTTTATCACGCTTTTGTTATAGGTGTTCATTAGTGGGGAAAGAAATAAGAGGCATATTTTCCGATCTCTTCCAAATAGAAAATAAAAGGCCTTTTTGCCCTTTGCAATTACGTTTTTTCATCGAACAGTATGTCAGAGAGAAGCGAGAGGCCATGCACAGGGGAGGGACACAGGCCTAAATGTTTTTGGCGCAGGCACAGGTCGCAGCAGAGTAAGGGCATGGCAGCAGGGGTCAGTTACAGAGGCCTGAGCTCCCAGTGTCAAGTAGCGGTCGTGTTTTGACCAGCAACCCAACAGTTGTAGACTGGTTGACTCGGTCATCCAATTCATCCCAAGTCACATCAGACACCCCCAGCCAAGAGTTGGTGGGTTCGTCAGACACAACCCTTAGTTGGCATGGCCCGGCAGCAGGCCCTGTGCCCTCACCTGTCCTCAACCTGCCTCTGTCCTTTTCTGTTCCCTCAGCTAGAGAAGTACTCTATGCTGTGGGCTCAGATCCACTGTACAGTGAGGAGGAGGTATTATTATTATTTATTATTATTGCTTATTTATATAGCACCATTAATTCTATGGTTCTTTACATTTGAGGGTTAACATACGGTACACAAGATATACAAAACAGATAATACTAACAGTGACCAACTGGCACAGTGGGATACAGGGCCCTGCCCGCAAGGGCTTACAATCTATAAGGTAAGAGGGATAGAGACAAAAGGTGAGGGGATGGGCTGTACAGATGGTGGTGTGGTGACAGTAGTGTTATTGGAGGTTGTAGACCTTCCTGAATAGGTGAGTCTTCAGGGCCTTCTTGAAGCTTGTGATTGTGGGGGTCAGTCTTATGTGTCTTGGTAATGAGTTCCAGAGTATGGGGGATGCATGGGAGAAGTCTTGGAGACGGTTGTGTGAAGAGCAGATAAGAGCAGAGCAGAGTAGGAGGTCTTTGGAGGATTGGAGGTTTTGTGTGGGCAGGTAGCGGAAGATTAGGTCGGAGATATATGGAGGGCACAGGTTGTGGATGGCTTTGTATGTCAGCGTTAGTAATTTGAACTCTATTCGCTGGGCAACGGGTAGCCAGTGAAGGGGTTGGCAGAGGGGAGCGGCCGATGAAGAACGGGGGGAGATGTGTATTAAGCGAGCGGCGCAATTTAAGGTGGACTGGAGGGGGGCGAGAGCATTTGCTGGGAGGCCATGGAGAAGGGTGTTACAGTAGTCTAAGCGGGAGATTACAGTGCTGGCCAAAAGTATTGGCACCCCTGCAATTCTGTCAGATAATACTCAATTTCTTCCAGAAAATGATTGCAATCACAAATGCTTTGGTAATAATATCTTCATCTATTTTTCTTGCAATGAAAAAACACAAAAGAGAATGAAAAAAAAGTAAAATCATTGATCATTTTACACAAAACTCCAAAAATGGGCCGGACAAAAGTATTGGCACACTCAACCTAATACTTGGTAGCACAACCTTTAGACAAAATAACTGCGAACAACCGCTTCCGGTAACCATCAATGAGTTTCTTACAATGCTCTGCTGGAATTTTAGACCATTCTTCTTTGGCAAATTTCTCCAGGTCCCTGAGATTTTAAGGGTGCCTTCTCCAAACTGCCATTTTGAGATCTCTCCACAGGTGTTCTATGGCATTCAGGTCTGGACTCATTGCTGGCCACTTTAGAAGTCTCCAGTGCTTTCTCTCAAACCATTTTCTAGTGCTTTTTGAAGTGTGTTTTGGGTCATTGTCCTGCTGGAAGACCCATGACCTCTGAGGGAGACCCAGCTTTCTCACACTGGGCCCTACATTACGCTGCAAAATTTGTTGGTAGTCTTCAGACTTCATAATGCCATGCACACGGTCAAGCAGTCCAGTGCCAGAGGCAGCAAAGCAACCCCAAAATATCAGGGAACCTCCGCCATGTTTGACTGTAGGGACCGTGTTCTTTTCTTTGAAGGCCTCTTTTTTTTTCCTGTAAACTCTATGTTGATGCCTTTTCCCAAAAAGTTCTACTTTTGTCTCATCTGACCAGAGAACATTCTTCCAAAAAGTTTTTGGCTTTCTCAGGTAAGTTTTGGCAAACTCCAGCCTGGCTTTTTTATGTCTCTGGGTCAGAAGTGGGGTCTTCCTGGGTATCCTACCATAGAGTCCCTTTTCATTCAGACGCCGACGGATAGTACGGGTTGACACTGTTGTACCCTCGGACTGCAGGGCAGCTAGAACTTGTTTGGATGTTAGTCGAGGTTCTTTAGCCACCATCGCACAATCTTTCGTTGAAATCTCTCGTCAATTTTTCTTTTCTGTCCACATCTAGGGAGGTTAGCCACAGTGCCATGGGCTTTAAACTTCTTGATGACACTGCGCACGGTAGACACAGGAACATTCAGGTCTTTGGAGATGGACTTGTAGCCTTGAGATTGCTCATGCTTCCTCACAATTTTGCTTCTCAAGTCCTCAGACAGTTCTTTGGTCTTCTTTCTTTTCTCCATGCTCAATGTGGTACACACAAGGACACAGGACAGAGGTTGAGTCAACTTTAATCCATTTCAACTGGCTGCAAGTGTGATTTAGTTATTGCCACCACCTGTTATGTGCCACAGGTAAGTAACAGGTGCTGTTAATTACACAAATTAGAGAAGTATCACATGATTTTTCAAAGGGTGCCAATACTTTTGTCCACCCCCTTTTTTATGTTTGGTGTGGAATTATATCCAATTTGGCTTTTTGACAATTCTTTTTGTGGTTTTCCATTGAAGACAAATTAAATGAAGATATTATTACCAAAGCATTTGTGATTGCAATCATTTTCTGGAAGAAATTGAGTATTATCTGACAGAATTGCAGGGGTGCCAATACTTTTGGCCAGCACTGTATGAGGGCATGGACTAGCATCTTTGTAGTTTCTGGGGAGAGGAAGGAGCGGATTCAATGGATGTTCTTTAGTTGGAGGCGGCAGGAGGTGTTGAGGGTTTGGATGTGCGGCTTGAAGGATAGGTCAGAGTCCAAGGTTATCCCAAGGCAGCTACTGCTCAGCCAAGATCTGGAGGAGACATCCGTCGCTTCCTCCGGTAGGCAGGCAAGTAGTAATGAGGAGAGTGGCATGGGAGCTGGTGTTGAGGAGGACATCAGTGAACTGCAGACTGTAGTGGATGACAATGTAGCCAATCGTAATTGGGAGGCAGCGTGCATGAGGCAGCGGGGGAGTAAGCTGTGGGAGGTCGGGAGCTAAACGTGCCCGGGGGTAGAACACCCGCTTCACAGCAGCCTATCTGCCCAGAAAGCAGTGGTGCAGGGGTTCACGGAGGCAGTGGCGGTAGCAGTCAGTTAGCGCAGAGTATTGGGGGTAAAATCACCTACTCAGCGGTGTGGCAGTTTTTTGTAAAGCCGCCGGGGGAGGTCAACATGACCATATGTTCAATCTGTGAGCAGAAGGTGAAGTGTGGCCAGGGTGCCAATGCTGGCACCACAGCCCTGCGTCAACATATGCAGTGTCACCATAAAGTGGCCTGGGAGAGCTGTGGCTCCAATGTGGTGGTTCAGCCTGCCGTAGCAATCACTGCAGTATCCAGAGGAACGCACGTCATTTCTGTATGTCCTTCCCATCATCTGCTGGTCGTGATGCTACTGCTCCTCCTCCTAGTCAGTCATTGCGTCAGCAATCCATCACAGAAGCGATTTCGAAGAGACAACAGTATGCGTGCACTCATCCAACAGTGGAAAAGCTGAAACGTGCTCCTGTCCAAGTTGCTGGTGCTGCAGTCCCTCCCTTTCCAAGTGGTGGACTCTGCACCTTTGAGAGAACTCATGGCTTGTGCCGAGCCGAGGTGGAGAGTCCCAAGCCCTCATTTCTTTGCCAAAAAGGCAGTACCAGCCCTGCACAAATATGTAGAAGAGAAGGTGGGCCAGTCCTTGAGCCTGTTGGTGTCTGCCAAAGTGCACGGCAGCACCGATGTGTGGAGCTGTAACTACGGTCAAGGACAATATATGTCATTTATGGCCCACTGGATTAATGTGGTGCCTGCCCAGACACACCAGCAACTTGGACAGGTGACGCAGCTTCAGACTCCACGTTCTCATGCCGTTGGTCCTGCAAAAATGTCAGCCTCATCCTCCACTGTCTCCTCAGCCTCCACTGCAGGGAGGGACTATTCACAGTGCTCCTCCAGCATACCACATATGCAGGGGACAGCGGTGTCACGCTGTTCTACACGTTTGCCTGGGAGAATGGAGTCACACAGGGGAGGAAATGCTCTGTGTCCTTCCTCAAGAAATCGAATCCTGGCTTTCTCCACGACACCTCAAAATTGGAACCATGGTGACTGACAACGGAAAGAACATGGTGTCGACGCTTCATCAAGGAGGGCTGAGCCATGCGCCCTGCATGGTGCACGTATTCAATCTGGTTGTCAAGCATTTCCTTAAGTGTTCCACCCATCTGCAAGACATCCTAAAAATGTCAAGGAAACTTTGCATGCACTTCAGTCACTTGGATACCGCCAAGCACACCCTCCTTGAGCTGCAGTGGCAGAACGGCCTCCCACAACATAGGCTGATATGGGATGTTTCCACCCGTTGGAATTCCACCCTCGATATGTTGGATCGACTATATGAACAGAGAAAAGCCATAAACGATTTCTTTATGATCCAAGCGGACAGATGTACTCCCCTGTGTACAGTTAAAAAGTTTACATACCCCGGCAAATTATTTGTTTTTTTGGCCCTTTTTCAGAGAATATGAATGATAACACAAAAACTTTTTCTCCACTCATGGTTAGTGGTTGGTTGAAGCCATTTATTGTCAAACCTCTGTGTTTTCTCTTTTTAAATCATAATACAACCAAAAACATCAAAATGACCCTGTTCAAAAGTTCACATACCCCAGTTCTTAATACTGTGTATTGCCCCCTCTAACATCAATGACAGCGTGAAGCATTTTGTGGTAGTTGTGGATGAGGCTCTTTATTTTCTCAGATGGTAAAACTGCCCATTCTTCTTGGTAAAAAGTCTCCAGTTCCAGTAAATTCCTGGGCTGTCTTGCATGTACTGCGCGCTTGAGATCTCCCCAGAGTGGCTCAATGATATTGAGGTCAGGAGACTGAGATGGCTACTCAAGAACCTTCACTTTCTTCTGCTGCAGCTAATGACAGGTCGACTTGACCTTGTGTTTTGGATAATTGTCATGTCAGAACATCCAAGTACGTCCCATGTGCAGCTTCCTGGCTGATGAGTGCAAATTTTCCTCCAGTATTTGCTGATAACAAGCTGCATTCATCTGTCTTTTAACTTTGACCAAGTTTCCTGTGCCTTTAGCACAACTGTAACTTTAACGTTAGCCAGTGGCAGCTCATGCGCGACACCTGACGTTTGCTCGTTCCCTTTGAGGAGGCCATCTACGTCTCAAGGCCACATGAGCCCTGTGGGGGCTGAACTGGAGGAGGAGGATGAGGAGGACATTGGAGCACAAACAATGTGTAGCCAAATGGGTGGAGAGCAGGAGCAGGAGCAACCAGAACAGCCAGAGGGAGATGAGGATGATGAGGCAGATGACACACTGTGGCAGTATGCAGTGGAGATGGATGCAGGGAGTCCCTCGGAGTCACTTGCGCAAATGGCCCGAAGCATGCTGACTTACTTGTGCAGTGACAGCCGAATTGTCACCATTTGGCATAGGGATGACTACTGGCTCTTCACCATGTTAGACCCTCGCCTAGGGGAAAAATGGGGGCCTTTTTTTACACCTGCTGAGAGGGAGGACAAACTGAACTACTATAGAGATATCCTATGTAGTGAGTTGGCTGCTGCCTATCTGCGACATCGTCCATCCTCTCGCAGGTCCGACCGGGCCCTGAGCGCTCACCTTGCAAATCCAGCTGTGGGGGGGGGGGGGGTGTCAGGAGCAGTATCGGCTCAATCAACAGCATCCTGAGCCTAGAGTTGCTGATAAGCAGCTTTCTTCACCCGCATAGTGAAGAAACTGCTCATCAGCAGCTAGACACAGAGAAGAACCTGAACCAGCAGGTGGTGTCATACTTAGAGTGCACCCTGCCACCCGTCATCGAGGATCCGCTGGACTACTGGACAGCCAAACTGTATTTGTGGCCGCAACTGGCCAAGTTTGCCCTGGAAAAGCTATCCTGCCCGGCCAGTAGTGTGGCATCAAAGCGGGTGTTTAATGCGGCAGGGGCCATAGTTATCCAAGGAGAACTCGCCTGTCCACCCAAAATTTGGAGAGACTGACTTTTGTGAAGATGAATCAGGCGTGGATCAGCCAGAATTTCCACCCACCAATGCCTGATGCAGCAGATTAAATGATCCATGCTTCCTCACCACACTCTGCCACTGGTTCACTGTATAGCCTCCTAAGGCTGTTGCTACCTACACAATATATCACCTTGCCACTTTGTGGCCTACTAATGCTGCTGCCACCTTCGCACTCTGCCACTGGGTGACTGTATGGCCTCCTAAGGCTGTTGCTACCTACACATTATATCACCTTGCCACTCTGTGGCCTACTACTGCTGCTGCCACATCCGCACTCTGCCACTGGGTGACGGTATGGCCTCCTCACGCTGCTGCCACCTCCTCACTCTGCCACTGGGTGACTGTATGGCCTCCTAAGGCTGTTGCTACCTACACATTATATCACCTTGCCACTCTGTGGCCTACTAACGCTGCTGCCACCTCCTCACTCTGCCACTGGGTGACTGTATGGCCTCCTAAGGCTGTTGTTACCTACATATTATATCACCTTGCCACTCTGTGGCCTACTGACACTGCTGCCACCTTCACACTCTGCCACTGGGTGTATGGCCTCCTCATACTGCTGCAACCTCCTCACTCTGCCACTGGGTGACTGTATGGTCTCCTAAGGCTGTTGTTACCTACACATTATATCACCTTGCCACTCTGTAGCCTACTCACACTGCTGCGACCTCCGCACTCTGCCACTGGGTCGCTGTATGGCCTCCTCATGTTGCTGCCACTGGGTCGCTGGATGGCCTCCTCATGTTGCTGCCACTGGGTCACTGTATGCCCTCCTCATGCCACTGCCACCGGGTCACTGTATGCCCTACTCATGCCACTGGGTCACTGTATGCCCTCCTCAAGCTATTTCCACTGGGTCACTGTATGCCTTCGTCATGCCGCTGCTACTGTATGGCCTCCACATGCCGCAGCCACTGGGTCGCTGTATGCTCTCCACATGCTGCTGCCACTGGGTCACTGTATGCCCTCCTCATGTTGCTGCCACTGGGTCACTGTATGCCCTCCTCATGCTGCTGACACCGGGTCACTGTATGGCCTCCACATGCCGCAGCCACTGGGTCGCTGTATGCTCTCCTCATGCTGCTGCCACTGGGTCACTGTATGCCCTCCTCATGTTGCTGCCACTGGGTCACTGTATGCCCTCCTCATGCTGCTGAGACCGGGTCACTGTATGGCCTCCTAATGCCGCAGCCACTGGGTCACTGTATGCCCTCCTCATGCTGCTGCCACTGGGTCAATGTGTGGCCTCCTCATGCCACTGCCACTGGGTCACTGTATGCCCTCCTCATGTTGCTGCCACTGGGTCCCTGTATGCCCTCCTCATGCCGCTGCCACCGGGTCACTGTATGGCCTCATCATGTTGCTGTCACTGGGTCATTGTATGGCCTTCTCATGCTGCTGCCATTGGGTCACTGTATGCCCTCCTCATGCAGCAGCCACTGGGTCACTGTATGCCCTCCTCAAGCCGTTTCCACTAGGTCACTGTATGTCCTCCTCATGCCGCAGCCACTTGGTCACTATATTCCCTCCTCATGCAGCTTCCACTGCGTCACTCTGCGTCCTCCTCATGCTGCTGCCACCGGGTCACTGTATGGCCTCCTCATACCGCAACTACTGGGTCACTGTATGCCCTCCTCATCCCGCAACCACTGGGTCACTGTTTGCCCTCCTCATGCCGCAGCCACTGGGTCACTGTATGGCCTCCTCATGCCACAGCCACTGGGTCACTGTATGGCCTCCTCATGCCACTGCCACTGAGTCACTGAATGCCCTCCTCATACTGCAACCACTGGTTCACTGTATGCTCTCATCCTGCAACCACTGGGTCACTGTATGCCCTCCTCATGCCGCAGCCACTGGGTAACTGTATGGCCTCCTCATGCCGCGGCCACTGGGTCACTGAATGTCCTCATGCCGCAGCCACTTGGTCACTATATGCCCTAATGTTTTGCCAAGGGAAAAAGATTCTTTGGATTCCGTGTAATAGAATAAAGTTATAGAATAAAACACTGGACTATCAACAATAGCTTAACATTTTATTAAGAAGAGTATAAGAAGATATCAAAGAGGTCTTACAACAAGGAAAAGTATAAAAGATATTAGAATATAATTAAATCAACACTTCCAGCACTTAAAGGTATATTGAAAGGTATATCAAGGTTAATCAACCTGTGATATAATCAAAACCTGCAATAAAGCAAGGTATAATCAACACTAGCAATAAAGCAAGGTATAGCAAGATAATCAAATCAAAAACTTACAACACTGCCAAGCTTCATTGATGAACTCCGATAAGGGTAGCTTCAGGAAATATCATCAAGCCATTGTGACAGGTATGCAGCATTAGGCATCCCCAATCTGCTGTCAAGGTTGCAACAACGGCTGGGGGATATCATCCGTCTTTTATACCCTTTATGTGCGTCATAGAGTGGGCGGTTACAGAGGTGTATACACCTCTGTAAGGCTTTACTCGTTTCCAAGCTCACATTCCTGTGAAAGGGGCCAACTCCCACAGGAATATGTCTCGTGACAGGTACGCTTCATACACAGTTAATCTTTAAGCTGGCTTCTAAGTCTATAGTAGACATTAGCACATACAGAGTTAAACTTTAAGCTCGTTTTATATCCATGTAAACATTAGCACAAACAGAGTTGAACCTCTGAGCTGGTTTTTAAGTCTATTGTAGACATTAGCTCAAACAGAGTTTGAACTTTGATCTGGCTTCATGTCTATCTAGACATTATCTCATACCGAGTTGAAATTAAGGTTACTATGATCTGGCTTCTATAGACATCTTGTCAGCCATTTTATCAAGGGCAGCTATTTTGGTTTTTTGCATTACACCTAATCATGCAGCTTCCATTGCTTCACTCTGCGTCCTCCTCATGCTGCTGCCACCGGGTCACTGTATGCCCTCCTCATGCCGCTGCCACCAGGTCATTGTATGGCTTCCTCATGCCGCTGCCACTGGGTCACTAAATGCCCTACTCATCCCGCAACCACTGGGTCACTGTATGCTCTCCTCATCCCACAACCACTGGGTCACTGTATGCCCTCCTCATGCCACAGCCACTGGGTCACTGTATGGCCTCCTCATCCCGCAACCACTGGGTCACTGAATGCCCTCCTCATACCGAAACCACTGGGTCACTGTATGGCCTCCTCATGCCACTGCCACTGAATGCCCTCATCATGCTGCTGTCACTGGGTCATTGTATGGCCTCCTCATGCCGCTGCCATTGGGTCGCTGTATGCCCTCCCCATGCAGCAGCCACTGGGTCACTGTATGCCCTCCTCATGCAGCTTCCACTGCGTCACTCTGCATCCTCCTCATGCTGCTGCCACCGGGTCACTGTATGGCCACCTCATACTGCAACTACTGGGTCACTGTATGCCCTCCTCATCCCGCAACCACTTGGTCACTATATGCCCTCCTCATGCAGCTTCCACTGTGTCACTCTGCGTCCTCCTCATGCTGCTGCCACCGGGTCACTGTATGGCCACCTCATACCGCAACTACTGGGTTACTGTATGCCCTCCTCATCCCGCAACCACTAGGTCACTGTATGCCCTCCTCATACCGCAACCACTGGGTCACTGTATGCCCTCCTCATGCCGCAGCCACTGGGTCACTGTATGGCCTCCTCATGCCGCAGCCACTGGGTCACTGTATGGCCACCTCATGCCACTGCCACTGAATGCCCTCCTCATACCGCAACCACTGGTTCACTGTATGCCCTCCTCATCCTGCAACCACTGGGTCACTGTATGCCCTCCTCATGCCGCAGCCACTGGGTCACTGTATGGCCTCCTCATGCCACTGCCACTGGGTCACTGAATGTCCTCCTCGTGCCGTAGCCACTTGGTCACTATATGCCCTCCTCATGCAGCTGCCACTGTGTCACTCTGCGTCCTCCTCATGCTGCCACTGGGTCACTGTATGCCCTCCTCATGCCGCAGCCACTGGGTCACTGTATGGCCTGTTCATGCCGCTGCCAATGGGTCACTGAATGCCCTCCTCATACCGCAACCACTGGGTCACTGTATGCCTTCCTCATGCCGCAGCCACTGAGTCACTGTATGGCCTCCTCATGCTGCTGCCACTGGGTCACTGTATGGCCTCCTCATGCCGCTGCCATTGGGTCACTGTATGCCCTCCCCATGCAGCAGCCACTGGGTCACTGTATGCCCTCATGCAGCTTCCACTGCGTCACTCTGCATCCTCCTCATGCTGCTGCCACCGGGTCACTGTATGGCCACCTCATACCGCAACTACTGGGTCACTGTATGCCCTCCTCATCCCGCAACCACTTGGTCACTATATGCCCTCCTCATGCAGCTTCCACTGTGTCACTCTGCATCCTCCTCATGCTGCTGCCACCGGGTCACTGTATGGCCACCTCATACCGCAACTACTGGGTCACTGTATGCCCTCCTCATCCCGCAACCACTAGGTCACTGTATGCCCTCCTCATACCGCAACCACTGGGTCACTGTATGGCCTCCTCATGCCGCAGCCACTGGGTCACTGTATGGCCTCCTCATGCCACTGCCACTGAATGCCCTCATCATACCACAACCACTGGTTCACTGTATGCCCTCCTCATCCTGCAACAACTGGGTCACTGTATGCCCTCCTCATGCCGCAGCCACTGGGTCACTGTATGGCCTCCTCATGCCACTGCCACTGGATCACTGAATGTCCTCCTCATGCCGCAGCCACTTGGTCACTATATGCCCTCCTCATGCAGCTTCCGCTGTGTCACTCTGCGTCCTCCTCATGCTGCCACTGGGTCACTGTATGCCCTCCTCATCCCGCAACCACTTGGTCACTATATGCCCTCCTCATGCAGCTTCCACTGTGTCACTCTGCGTCCTCCTCATGCTGCTGCCACCGGGTCACTGTATGGCCACCTCATACCGCAACTACTGGGTCACTGTATGCCCTCCTCATCCCGCAACCACTAGGTCACTGTATGCCCTCCTCATACCCCAACCACTGGGTCACTGTATGGCCTCCTCATGCCGCAGCCACTGGGTCACTGTATGGCCTCCTCATGCCACTGCCACTGAATGCCCTCCTCATACCGCAACCACTGGTTCACTGTATGCCCTCCTCATCCTGCAACCACTGGGTCACTGTATGCCCTCCTCATGCCGCAGCCACTGGGTCACTGTATGGCCTCCTCATGCCACTGCCACTGGGTCACTGAATGTCCTCCTCGTGCCGCAGCCACTTGGTCACTATATGCCCTCCTCATGCAGCTGCCACTGTGTCACTCTGCGTCCTCCTCATGCTGCCACTGGGTCACTGTATGCCCTCCTCATCCCGCAACCACTGGGTCACTGTATGCCCTCCTCATGCCGCAGCCACTGGGTCACTGTATGGCCTGTTCATGCCGCTGCCAATGGGTCACTGAATGCCCTCCTCATTCCGCAACCACTGGGTCACTGTATGCCTTCCTCATGCTGCAGCCACTGGGTCACTGTATGGCCTCCTCATGCTGCTGCCACTGGGTCACTGTATGGCCTTCTCATGCCGCTGCCACTGGGTCACTGAATGCCCTCCTCATACCGCAACTACTGGGTCACTGTATGCCCTTCTCATCCCGCAACCACTGGGTCACTGTATGCCCTCCTAATGCCACTGCCACTTGGTCACTGTATGCCCTCCTCATGCCGTTTCCAGTGGGTCACTGTATGGCCTCCTCATGCTGCTGCCACCTCCAAATTATGTCGCCTTTCCACTCTGTGGTTTCCTAATACTGCTGCCAACTCCACATTATGTCGCCTTGCCACTCTGTAGACATACAGGTGAAATCGACAGACGATGGTGTAAAAGGAGTGCGCTCTTTCACTCTACAGTAGGATGTTGGGCCTCTGCACGGTTCTTTCTACCTGGCACTAACATGGACCTGTAAGGCTGGGTTCACACTTGAGCTAGTTGGTTGGTTTTGGCCCCGTAACTGTCCAAATAAGTGAAGTATGCAGTGGTTCTAAGAGCGATGCCTGTCATGTGCATGTCATTCGGACTCACTGTATTGTTTGACTACCACAGTAGGCTCCCTATGCATGTTACTGCAAGGCACAGTGTTCTACACCACTATACAGGTGCTCTGAAGCTAGGAAATAGGTGTTTGTGTGCCAGCAGTGTGAAGGGTTATCCAGAATGCATCTGAGCTCTTGCATTGTCATGTGATCAACGGATGTGATGTCTCTTCTTGAGTAGAACACAGCAGCCATGTTTCTAATCCTGGATAGTCCCTTTAGATTTGATGTGCAGAATCTCTATATGTGTACAACCAGTGTGAGATTAGTGGCCCCAAGTCATTTAACCCTTTGAAAACATCTTTCAATTATTCAAATCAGTAAAATGTGGCCAACTGCCCACTTTAATTATATCTTATATGCTCATGTCACGTATGGACCGTCCTAGCATGTGATGTGGGTGTGGGTGTGCCTGTCTAAGGTTAATTCTCTCCACTCATTCAGTTTTCCACTCACCCTTCACTCAGGCTGCAAATTGAGCATAAATCATACCCCAACACAGTACACAAACTCCAAATACACACTGGCACCACTACTGAATTTGAACTAGGCTCAGTAGAAACCTCACTCACATATGCACTCACCTCTCCAACAGGTGGATGCAAACACACGTTAAAAAGGTAATGGGTTCATACAGCATACACAAAGTACTATCAAATTTAATACCCAAGTGGTTCATTGCTGATATCTGAAAAATAAAAATAAATAAAATATGACAAGACAAGTTTAACAGTTTTAAAAATAAAATGGAGAAAAAGTCAGAAAACCTGGTAACTTAGAGTCATTTTGTTTCCATGGAGCTGGAAGATCTCAGAAGGGCTGGGCACACTCAGCTTGTTTGCTGGCTTTCAAAGTGTGACAAAGTTCCAAGGCATGCACAGTTTTTTGTAATGGTGAGTTCCTAGCTTGTTAAGACTAATCATATATGCATGAACAATAAAATTCAGTAATGATATATTCATATATGGAAAGGATACCGTGTTTTTCCAAAAATAAGACCTATCCTGAAAATAAGCCCCTACCCCGAAAATAAGCCCTAGCTAGATTTTCCAGGTTTTTTGGAGTAGGCTTGAAATATAAGCCCTACTCCAAAAATAAGCCCTAGCTAATTTAACTCCTTCCCGACATCTGCCGTGCGATTACAGCGGATGCCGGGTCCTTAAAGATGGCGGCCGCTCGGCTGCAGACCAGCTACCATAGCTATTGTACCGGGTCTCCGCGGAGACCCGAAGTTAATGCCTGCGATCAGTGTCTACCCTGATCACGGGCATTGTTCAGCGTGACCCCCCTCCCTCCTTCCCAGCAAAGTAGCAGAACTGCCGGAGTTAATGCCCGCGATCAGAGTGGACTTTGACCACGGGCATTGCTAAGTGTGACCTCCGCGCTCCCCCCCCCCCCCCGCAGTTCCTTGGGCTGGTCCCAACTGCCGATAGCTACTATACCTTAGCTACAGTCCCTATACCCCACCCTCCCAAAGCAGAGCAACTACCCCCGTACCTTTCACGTTGCAGGTTGGCTCCCGCGCGGTGAGATCACGGGAGCCGACCTATTCCTTTGACAGCTGGGAGCCTTATGAAGGCTCCCAGGCATGTCATAGAAATATTACTATTGAGGCCCAGCCTCAATAGTAATGTAGATAATCTCCCATAGACTGCAATATGTTGTATTGCAGTGTATGGGATAATTGCAGGTTCAAGCCCCCTAGGAGGGGTTAATACAGTAGTAAAAGAAAAAAAAAAAAAGTTAAAAAATATTTAAAAACAAAACAAAACAATAAAAGTTCAAGCCCCACCCCACTTTCACTAGAATACATATAAAACTAAAATATTACTGTGAAACACATACACATTAGGAATCCCTGTGTCCGAAAACGCCCGCTCTACAAACTTATAAAAATATTTTACCTCTATGGTGAATGTCGTAGCGAAAAAAAAAAAATCAAAAGTGCCAAACTGCTGTTTTTTTCGCTGTTTCACCTCTGATAAAAGTTGAAATAAAAAGCGATCAAATGTGTGATTGTTGTTCATGGAAAAAATTAAGACCTATCCCGAAAAATAAGCCCTAGCCCTTTTTTCAGAGCAAAAAATAATATAAGACCCTGTCTTATTTTCGGAGAAACACGGTATATACTGTACATTCATCTGGACCTAATTAGCAGCAGAAAGCTACAACGGAATGCTGATGCCCTGCATTGGCATTCTGTTGGAGCTAGATCACAGCCAAATACCGTGGTGAAAATGAATAGGAATTTCTCTTCATTTTCTGCCATGTGAACAAACCCTTAGTGAATGGAGTTGCATTACAACTAGGTTGCCCCGACCTTTAAGATTGAATACTGCTTCATCTTTTTGCAACTATAAGTTGCGGTCACAGCACACTAGGGTTTGCAATGCAACTCCATTTACTAACATTAGTGAAGGAGTTGCAGGGTGATGCAGCGAACTTTAGTTGCGCAATGGGAGTCACAGCCAAACTCGATGTGTTACCTTAAGCCTTAATCACACTCTTCGGTGTCCACTTTGATGCCCATTTTTGTGCCATTTACTTATGTTTTGTTTTTCCAACAGTATTCACCTCAAGACAGCTCATTACAATTTACTATTAGGAAGAACTTTCATTATTCATGCCTCCCAACTGTCCCGGATTAAGTGGTACAGTCATGGATTCCGGGTCCTGTCCCACTGTCTCTGTCGGCGGGAGGTATGTCCCGGCACCAACTCATTGAATACAATGGTGAAGAAGGAGCCGTCTGCTCCAAGAACTGTAGGCGCAATGTGATGATGGAGGGAGCAAGGAGAGGTGAGTATCAGTGTGTATTTATGTTAAACTTTGGGGGCAGATGGAGGGGGGACCTTAAACTTGGGGGTCAGATGGAGGGGGGCATTAAACTGGGATTAAACTGGGGGCAGATGAAGGGAGACAGTAAACTGGGGGGCAGATGGAGGGGGACATTAAACTGGGGAGGCAGATGAAGAGGGACATTAAACTGGGGGGGCAAATGGAGGGGAACATTAAACTGGGGGGACAGATGACGAGGGACATTAAACTGGGGTAGATGGAGAGGGACATTAAACTGGGGGGCAGATGGAGGGGGACATTAAACTGGGGAGAACAGAAGAAGAGGGTCATTAAACTGGAGGACAGATGGAGGGGGACATTAAACTAGGTGTCAGATGAAGGGGGGCATTAAACTGGGGGGACAGATGGAGGGGGACATTAAACTGGGAGTGGATGGAGGTGGACATTAAACTAGGGAGGCAGATGAAGAGGGACATTAAACTGGGGGTAGCTGGAGGAGGACATTAAACTGGGGGAAGCTGGAGGGGGACATTAATGTCCCCATCTAGTTGTCCCCAGTTTAATGTCCCCCTCCAGCTGCTCCATAGTTTAATGTCCCTCTCTAGTTGCCCTCAGTTTAAACTGGCACACCAGGAGAGGAATTTTATACTGTGGGGGAAATTGGAGGGGAGCATTATAATGTGGGGGAATATAATGTTAGGGTGACTGTAGGAGCATTACACTGTGTGGGGACACAAAGAGAAATGAATGGGAATGGGCGGAGTCAACGTAGAATTGTGCTAAACTTCCTGCAGCGCGCTACGTACGCCACACATTCTGTCCTTTGAAAGTTGGGAGGTATAATTATTTATTAATAAACTCGTAAAATACATTCTTTGTAACTAAGAAACTGGACGAATAAGAAACCAACTTCAACAACTAAATAGTTGTCTCATAAAGAGGTAGTTCTTGCTATTAAGGGTGACACAAATCTATTCTATTCTAACTCTGTCCTATAAGCTGTCGCCAAGGAGTTCCCCACCAGGGGGCAGGGCAGCTCAGCTCGTCTAGTCTCGTCTCCTCCCACACATTCTCCCTACTGACGTCCGCTTCGAACTTTTGCCTCAAATTCACACAGAGCACGCTTCAAGGATTTAGGAAAGTACCAATCCAATCGCAGCTGGTGTTTCTGCCGGCTGCCAGTTATGAGAGCCGCCCCATGATTGGGTTTCTTTGCTCTAAGCGATCACTGGCTGAGAGAGGTTCGGTGGGCGGAGTTCTGCAGGGAAGTGTATTGCAGGGTTACTGTACGGGGCTTCGGTGCTTCCGGTACATACCGAATAGATTGTTTGCCGGGGCTTTGCGGACCGCGGCTGTTCCGGCGGAAGAGTTGGGAGTGATGTTTGCTCCTGTGCGCCGGACTGTACACTGACAGACGTCATGTATTTTCTCAGCGGCTGGCCCAAGAGGCTGTTATGCCCCTTGAAGAGTGTGGAGAAGCCCTTTCATATCCAGCCAGATCCGCAGCGCCTGTTCTTGGCAGTGTTGTCCCACACTCAGCTCAGTATATGGTACAGCAGGGTGAGTGTCCGTCCGTGTTGTCTTGTCTATGACTGACCCTTCCTGTTCCACGTTACCTGTGTTTACATGTTACACTCACAGCTGCTCCATGTCCCTTCTGCCCAGTGACAGTCTGCCAGAGCTTTCTGGACATTACTATATCAGCAGCAGATACAGTGGATTGGTGACAGCGCCACCTTTAGATGATAGGCATGCATAGACGCCCTTGTTATCAGGCCTTAGATTTCTCTTTAGTCGTTATTTTCTATCTAAAACCAGTCCAGTTGTATTGTAGTGTATAGGGGATCACAGAACATACTGAGCACAGACTTTCAGATGACTCTCTCACTTTTATGAAATTGTTCTCTGTTTTGTAATTAGCTATAGGAAAATTAAAGAGGACCTTTCACCAGCTGCAACTCTTTGCATCCTTCAGTATATGCTACTCTACTGATTCCAGCACAGTTATATTTTTTTTCTCTAGTCGATAACATTTGAGCAGTCATTCCTGTTAGTTTCAGTACTCAATATACTATTTAGGCTCACTTCTGTCAGGTGGATGGTCCATCTACAGTCTTCTCCAGCCCAGGATCAACCATCTGACAGAGCTTACTAGCATATTGGATGCTAAAACTACCAGTAAAGATTGCTCAGGAACAGTGGAGGCTAGAGAAAATATTCCAATTACGCCAATCGGTGGAGGACCAAAGGGTTGGAGTTGGTGGAGGCAGTGGGTCCTCTTTAATATGAAACATTGTATGTATTGTAACCAGTATCGCCATATCTATGGCCTCTGTTACACATGCATGATGTTGTAGTCAGCGGTTAGATTACATCTGTTTACACATGTGGTGTTTGCATCACATACTATATATATTATATGCTATTTTCACTTGCTTGAAAGTTAAGAGCAGTCTGTTATTACACATTGAATGTGGCGGACTTTCCATACAGGATGTTTAGAAAAATATGTGCCCCCATTTTTAAAAATCCAAAACAATTAAAGGGGTTCTCTCTCCCAGTCCTCCGCTGCAATGATGGAGCCCTTGTTCCATTCTGTGCCCGTGCTAGTTGGGCTGGAAGTGAAGTATCTCAGTTGACCACTGCGGCCAATCACTGGCCAAAGCAGTTACCTGTTAGGTACCTGTGACCTCACTGCTAAAATGTCATTAGTACCCACAGGTGGTTGCTGAGGCCAGTGATTGGCCAAAGTGGTCACCTGATCCTCTTTATTTCTGTGCAGGCATGGGATGGAACCCGACACTGCAATGAAGGACTGTGGGTAAGTGAATATTTTCCTTTTTATTTTACCCCTACCTGGGTTTTCCAGTTTGACTGGGTAAGGAATACATCTAAGACCTCATTGCTGAAAAAGAGAAATTTGCTCCTAGCGCCACCTATTGGAAAGTAGTTCTCTATATATTAATACCTGATTTTCAAAGAAATAACAGCAAAGCCAGTATAACTCCTCCAGAAGGATGAAGTCCCCATCTGCAGACAGCTGTTTTGAGGTTTTTGCCTCACATCAGTGCAGTGTAGGGGTTGGCTGTGTGAGAGGTCTATATACGTTGCAGAAATGCCACAGATTTTCACCATGGATTTCACCCGTTCAATGTATAGGGTTAAATCTGCTGTGAATCTGCAACACAATCCGTGTGTAATCATGTAGATTTTGCTGCAGAATTGCCAGTGAATTGCATCAAGATCTACAACTGAAAAATTCTGCCATATGTGTACACAGCCTAGGATACTTTAGAGGTATTGCTCCAGCTTACACTAGTTTCACACTAGTGCTGGGCTCTTCATTGTTCGGATTCATTTGGGGACCTGAACGATTGAGAGCCGGACCACTAAAACAGCAGTTACACGCGTAGCCCAGCGGACCCCATTAACTATAATGGGTCTGCTGCTTTGAAATTGAAAGCAGCCAAGAAAAGTCTTGCCAACGCACATGTTAACCCAGTCTATTTTGGGTTCCTCGCTTTCTTCTAGTTATTGGTTTATGCATACCTCCCAACTTTCAAAGGACAGAGAGAGAGGGACAGAATATGAGGCCCGCATAATGTTCTGTGGCTAATTTAGATCCACCCACTTCTACATTGACCCAGCCCATTCCCATCCATTTCTCTTTGCTCCCCCACACTGTATAATTCTCCTACAGTCACCCTATCATTATATTCTCCCACATTATAATGTTTCCCTCCAATTGCGCCCACAATATAAAGTCCCTCTCCTGGTGCATCAACAGCTTAATGCCACCCTCCAGCTGCCCCATAGTTTAATGTTTATGGGGAAGCTGAAGGAGGACATTAATGTTAAATGTTCCAGCTTACCCCCACGGTTTAACATAAAAAACACTATTACTCACCTCTCCTCGCTCCCCTGCTTGTCGGTCAGCAGTCTGTGCTACCGGAGGCTTCAGGGAGCTGCAGGCACGATGTGCGTGACGTCATCACATTGCGTCTAGAGCTGTAGGCGCAAACAGGGACTGAATGGTGAAGCAGGGAGTGGATGGCTCCTGCTTCACCATTGTATTCAATGGTGACCAAGACAGTGGGACAGAACCTGAAATCTGGGACTGTCCCGCTGTATCCGGGATTGCTCGAAGGTATGGTTTATGCACTGCTGTTATATAAGTAAAATGCACATTCTGATTGGCCAGCCAATCACACGTGCCATAGATCTGCCACTGGTATGTTAAATTTAGTTTAAAAGGAGTTTTCCCTCTAAACAAGTTATCCCCTACCCAAAAGATGGGGGACAACCTGCAGATCAGTGGGGATCTGACCTCTGAGACATCCACTGATCAGGAGAAGATGGGACTGTTCTGAATGAAACAGTGGTCAGGGAGCACAATCCATTTATTTCAGTTAGAGCGCCGGAGATAGCTTTGTGCATAGAGTGCTGTACTTTAGCTATCTCTGGTGCTCCCATAAATTGAGCTGTGCGTGCACTGCAACCACCACTTCATTCAGAACAAGGAACAAAAGTCCCCCATTCTCCTGATCAGTGGGGGTCTGAGTGGTCGGACCCCCACTGATCTGTAAGTTATCCCTTATCCTATGGATAAGGGGGTAACTTGTTTCATGGGGAAAAACCCTTTAAGCTGTGGTAGGCAAGGAAAGAGTATTGTGACTTGAAAGAATTGTGAGACCTTTGTAATGATAGGTACACTTGAAAGGGATTTTCTGGTTTTATGTAAACAAGATAGAATTCTATGACTTTGTAATACACTTTAGGGGGAACTTATTAAGACTTACCTTAATAAAGGCCCAGACCGGTGCCAAAATAGAAATCTATGTCTGAGTCGGGTGTTGTTTGGTGACCGTTTTTGTAATCTACTTTATTAAGCTATGTAACTTGCCTTCTAATAGAAAACAGGCTGTAATATTCTCCTTAGCAACACTCTAACTGAGCTGTTGCTAAGGAAAGTCCTTACTCAGTTGTATTGTAAATATGCAGAGTTGAAGCATTTAGCAAAGGGGGGATGGTCACTTCAAATGGCTGTGGTTTTATATTACCTAGAAAAATGATTGAGCTTATATGATACTAACATTGAAGAACTAGCTATAACAGAACCCGAGATATCACTAGTTAAAAACCTAATCGAGAATTTGAGCTTAATATGCAGAAGTTAATGCTGCATATAAAAAAACAAATCGGGAGACTGTTTCTAACTAGTGATATCTCAAATTTTTCTCTAATTCTTTCACAACTAGTACTTTGATTTGTTGTGATACCAGAACCATTTTTCTAGGTGGCATAAAACCAGAGATACAGCCATTTGAAGTGACCATCCCCCTTTTTGGAAAATGCTTCAGCTCTACATACTGCATTGAGCAGAGTCTTCCTGGCAATGCTTAGTTAGAGCATTGCTAATAGGAACTTTATAGCCTGTTTACTATTAAAAGGAAGTTAGTTAGCTTAATAAAGTATACACAAAAAAAATTACATAAAATGGGAGTTACACTTTAATGCTAGGTTTAGTTTTATGACTATTGAAACTGTGCCCTGCTCTCCAATCTGCTCCTCCCACATTCGCAGTAAGTGACAAGCATTTCCAAAGAATTTTTTTTATTGCATTTTTGCAATAGAATGCTTGCTTTTCCACATGTAAAACTGACATGCTGCATAATAATAATAATAGATATTAATAACTTTATATAGTACCAACATATTCCACAGCACTTTACAAATCAGAGGACACATAAACAGACAATATGAGACACTACAATGTGACAAAGAAATAAACATATCAAAGAACGGAGTGAAATCTCGTGCAATGAATGGGAATTACAGTACCTGGTTTGGCCACTACAATGTCTGCTTCCTGCTCCATTCTTTGTGTATCAGCTTCTGAGAATAGCTAATTGGTGAGAGTGTCTGAACCCCCCCCCCCTCCTCCCCCAAGATCCAGTATTGGTGATCTATGCTTGGGATAAGTTATCATTATTTTTTTAGTGGGGGGAATACTTCTTGCAATGCAATGCTTAAGCCATGGCAATTTACGTGTAGCAGTTTTATGAGGTTGCTTTGTACAAGTACGTTGTATATTTGTCCACTAAACAACACTGAAATTCTTATGGGTGTGCTAGGAAGGAGAATGTTTTTAGCTATAATGAAGGCTTCATTTGGTATACTGTATGAAGTTTGCTTAGTAAAAGTTATTTCTTTTGTGTCTGACCCATTCATTCTGTTTCTCACAATACTGTGGCAGTTTATAGGGATTTGTTATGTTTTGGCTTTTATTGTGCTTTAATCCAAATGAAACTGCTTCAGTATAACTTGTCTGTATATCTACTATGTAAATTAGACAGGTCGCCCTGGAGTGCAGCATAGAATGAGCAAGTTCTCCTTAGATCAGCTTAAAGAGGTAGTCCAGGCTAAAATGTTTATTTTCAAATTAGGCTGGAGAAGTTGGAAAAAAAAAACAAACAAAAAAAAACATAATCTCCGATGTCCTACCAGCACGATCCAAACCTGTTGCTTGGCTGTTTTCTTTTGCGGAAGTCCTCGCCGGCTGTGACATTCCAGGTCTCCTCTGCTGAGGTCATTGATTGGCCTCAGCATTCATGTTCAGAGCTGCAGGACCGGACCACACTGAGAGGCAGCAGAGAATCGGGGCCAGGTGAGCATGTTGTGTGTGTTTTCCACCTCACTTGGCCTAAATAAAAAATAAATTAACAAATTAAATAAAATTTTAGCCTGGACAACCCCTCTAAGTTTAAATCCTCATTAGAATGTGGAATCTTTCGTGGCCACTTTTATCCACAGTCGTGTGAATAAGGCTTAACCAGGGCCAGTATTTCCAAACACTGCCAACCTTTTGGGCTTTTGTCTTGGAGCGGTGTTGAGACTATACCAAGAAATGACGTGATCGTCGTTTCCTTAAACGGTGTCTATTACCTCCCCAAAGTATAATCAACTGCCTCCAAAATGTTATAGAGCACATTATAGTGATATACTGTACAACATATCTTTGATATGTATGTCACTTTTAGACTTGGAGAAAAACAGTTTTGAAGTGTTATGTAAATATTATGTAAATAAGGTAGTTGGTGGGGCTTCAGCTCCCTGGAGCACTGCTCTTGCTGCTCAGAACCCTATCATCTCCTGCATACGCCACCCTGTGCAGTGGGAATTAATACCTTAATTCCCGTGATCAATGTCCACTTTGATCATTGACATTGCATTCTGATATGCTCCCCCCAAAATTGAAGCCCCCTAGGGCCGATCCCCACTAACCCTGTACCTTATACGTTGCAGGATGGCTCCCGAGCGGCCATCCTGTTCCTATGGCAACCAAGAGCCTAATGAAGGATCCCAGGCCTGTGATAGGAATATAAATATTCAGGCTGGTCTATTACCAGCCTCAATAGTTATGTGATGCATCTCCCACAGACTGCAATACAGATCAAAATATTGCAGGCTCAAGCTTCCTAGATGGGCAAATTAAAATAGTTCTATAATAATAAAAAAAAAAAAAAAAAAAAAAAATTGCCCCCCCCCCCCTTCTTAGATTTGAAATAAAAATAAACAAAAACAAATTATAAATGCCACATCTGAAAATGCCTGGTCTACAATTTAATAAACATATGTTTCCCAAACGGCGAATACTGTAGCGCAAAAATAAAATCAAAGAGCCAAACCGCCGTTTTTTTTTTCGCTGTTTCGCCTCCCATATAGAAATTTTAATTAAAAGTGATCACAACATCAGTCATTCCCCAAAATTGTATAATTAAAATATACATCTAGGCCTGCAAAAAAAAAAGACTCTCTATGCATCACCATACATGGAAATATAAATAAGTTAATGAAGTGGCCTCATCTTCCATTGACTTCAATGGGGATTCAGTTCCGAAAATCAATGGAACGCAGCATCGAACTTCTCCATCACAAGAGCTATGGCCTGCACTCTTGGTCGTATGTATGGTGCTTAATAATACTGCAAAAATGTTTACAGCTGCTGTCTAAAATTGGGGATGAAAACCTCATCCAGATGATAAGTAGTCGAAAAAACATGACCAAAGTTGTTGCCAGTATTTGACACTTGTATGATGCCCCAAGCCAATGTTGCAGAGCTCAGTGTCACGTACAAAAATGCATAACCTGATACTATATATCCCACCACTGGTACACACATTTCAGCGGGCGATGCAGCTATTAGGCAGGTGACCCTTTTAAAGTGTAACTTATTTCACATTTATTTTGCTATAGTATAGGGAGGGGTTTGCTGAACTTACTCACTGAAAATAAGTTCTAAAGCTCTCCATAGCTCTAGCTAAGCATTGCTAGGGAGATCTGTCCCGTATTCACCCTCTATTGCTAGTATATACAGATATAGCAAATGCCAAAGGGTGTGGGTGTCATTGCACATAGGTGTATCTCTGGTTTTATACCACATAGAAAAAAGTGCTTCTGGTGTCGTTTGCAAGTTGAGTCCGATGCACCAACATTGCTGCCCTAGCTATAGCAGAAATGGTGAAATCAGTTAGTTAAAAACACAGCACAAAAATAACATATCCGACTGAGACTTTCAGCGCAAGGGTTGTATAGGTTTAGAAAAACATTGCTGCTTTTTTCCCTCAAACAGCAGTGCACCTGTCCATTGCTTATGTTTGGTTGTGCAGCTCAGTACCATTGAAGTGAAAGGGGTTGGGCTGTGGTGCCACACAGCCTGTGGTGAGATTTTGCACTTGGACAAAAGGTCACTGTTGATATAATACAGCAATAATGCATTTTATTAAAATTAGAAGCCCTCTTTAAGGCATCACACAGGAAAAAAAAAAATCTTTTAGATGTTTGAAAGCAGAGAACTTTGTACATATCTGCAGAAATGTAGTCAAATGTGGCGGCACTATATTGAATTCAAGTCATGCTTAAAGTGGCCTTGTAATTTTGTTACTGTATAATAATGAACCACAAGAACTCAATTATATTATCAACCACAGTGACCAATTTACCTGATGTTATAACTGTGTATAAACTGATTCAAAGCATGGAGGGTTAAATACCAGGAGGTGAAAGATTTTTTTTAATATTTTTTTTATTTTTCCAGAAAGGAAGACCGCTTTGTAAGTGCACAGAGAATTTTGTGACTTGTTCATCAAAATTTAAAAGAATGTTTTGGTTTAGCTTCAAAGACTATCCTAGAATAAGACGTAATAGGAGATTGCTTTTTCTTGTTTTGACTTGCGCTAATCAGAGATCGACCTGTTTCATTTGAAATACTGTTTAGGAATTGACAAACTTTCAAGGAGTGCAGATGAATAGGGTTAAGGCTAGTTGGAGACGAACGTGGGTATTTTGCGGTCAGCAAACTAGTAATTAGTCTTCAGTTTTTGCGAACAGAGTGTCTTCAGTGTGTCTTCAAGATCAGTGAAGTAGGTCTGCAAAAACTGACACTGTCTTCAGTGTGTGATCCTAGTTTGCGGATCCACCATAAAAAAAAAAAAAACACAGGTGACATCTAATTATATATCTAGCTTGTCCGCGAAAACGGATGGCACACTGAGTACATCAGTGTGCCGTCCTAGGTTTTTAGTCTCACATAGGCTTCTATGGGCGAGTCCGTTCTGCAAAAACTGAACAGAATAGGAAATGTTCTATCTGATGCGGTGCGGAATCACGGCTCGCACACTGATCAGTGAAAAATATGGTCGTGTGCATGTGCCCATAGAAATTAATGGGTCAGTGTGCTATCCGCGAAAAACAAGGATAGAACATGGATCTCACCCATGGTCGACTGCAGGGGGCCTTAGGCCCAGTTCACATCTGCGTTCGGGGAGTCCGCTTGGGGACACCCCCGAGCGGAAACCTATACGCATAAAAAAGTGGTTTACCTGGGAAACCCGCGGACCCATAGACTATAATGGGGTCCGTGTGGTTTCTGCTCGGTTTCCGCACGAAACATGCGGGAGGAAAGTGCTGCTTGCAGGTGTTTGTGTGATCTAGGTTTTGTTGTAAATCAAGGATTCTTAATCATTTGTCTTAAAGGGGTTGTCCTATGAAGTAAATTGGCAAGGACCTTTTGCACACTCCACATTCAACCTGACTGCATCCAGGTTGAATGTGGGTGGGACTAGTGACAGTCGGCACTCCCACTCACTTCAGTTGGGAACACCTGAGATGTACAGCATTCACCAGTCCCACGCACATTCAGCCTGGCTGCAGTCAGGTTGAATGTGGAGTGAGCAAAAGGTCCTTGTCAGTTTACTTTGTGGGACAACCCCTTTGGTAGTATGGCCTAAGACTCTACCTTAATCTCCAGTAGGGTTAAGTAGTAGCATGCATACTCTATAGTCACTCCATCTGGGGGACATGTGATGCCGATTATGTTTCTTGGTGGGGGCTCTTATCAACTGTTTACATATGTATATCTTGCTAAAACCCTAATAATACATTAGCTATGATAGTAACTGCTGAATATGTCCTAATCTATCCAGAAAACTGACAAATGACAGAAAACAAGACACACAATCCTTTTGTGAATAGTGTAAAAAAAAAAAAAATCTTTTGCTTTGCATAATTCCTACTATGCCCTGACGATTGCAGTTACAATTGTTGTTAAGAGGCTTTCTTGTTCTTTATTGTGATATTGTTCTCTTCTGCGTTTTAGCCCAGCGTATTGATAGCCAGTTACAAGGAGTCTGCAAAGGCAGCAGCCCAGTTTGGAGCCTACAAACAATCAGAATGGAGGCCAGACAGCAGTGTCGTTGTTGTTACAGTAAGTCAACTAATGGAATGTGTTGAAAAGTAGTTTGTTCCAGTATGTACGAATATCATTAAAATATCATTAAAGGGGTATTCCCATCCTAAACATATATGGCATATCCCACCTTTGGGATCTGTACCTCTCTCCAGAATGGGACCTGTCTCACCCACTACAACAGAAAAAAAAAAAAAAAATCAAGTCAAATATTTTTTAATCTTTGTTGATTTCGTTCTCTTTATTTACTTTTAGGACGCGTGTGAAAATATGATGTAGTTTTATGGCAAATTTATGCAGAAATATCGAAAACACGGAAGGGTCGCACACTTTCAAGCACCTCTGTAAAATGTGAAACTGTGCGCTTTTTGCAAGCATTTCCACAGTCAAAAACGTGGCAAATATGCAGCATTCCCACCCTGTGTGACCCTAGCTTGTTTTGCTTGAACTAGGTGACCAAACAACTTGAATCCTTCCTTTTGGACGCTATTAAGTGGAGATAAAACTCTGCTTTCTCCCTGATATTTTCACAAGTCTAAATTAACACATTGAAGGCACACTGGCTTGTCTGTACTGCAGCCTAATCGCATTAAAGGGGAATTCCTGTCTGGACATGTTACCCACTATCCGTAGGTTTGGCCACTCAAACCCCCACTGATCAAGAGAACAGGAAAGTTTTGTCCCCTATTCTGAATGGAGTGGTGGTTGGGGCCCGTATGTGCATTGCTCTTTTCTTTTCAATGGGAGTGCTGCAGATAGCTGAAATACAGTACTTGGCTATCTCTGGCATTCCTATTGATTTGAATGGATCTGTGCTGTATTGTCTGACCACTGCTCCATTTAGAGCGGGGGACAAACTTCCTTGTTCCTCTATCAGTGGGGTCTGAGTGGCTGGACCTTAACTTGCAGATTGGTATCTTTTATACTATGGATACTTTCTTAACATGGGAATACTCTTTTAGCCAGTCCATTTAGCCAGTTAGTGTGCAGTGTATGCAAAGACTGGTTACCGTGACTGTTGTTACAAATTGTGAAACTGAACACATTTACAGACATGTCATTAAGAAAAGATCTAACCAGTGAATGTTTAATAATGAGATTTTGCCAATCTTTAACTGGTCTGTGCTCCAAAGTTTCCAATAGTAACATGAAAGTCTGTCAGCAGAGAACTATTAGGTTTTATGAAACTTGTAATGACAAAGCATACAGATGTGCTAAAAAGTTTATATACCCTGGCATATTTTGGTTTTTTTGGCCTTTTTTCAGAGAATATGAATAACACAAAAACTTCTTTTTCCACTCATGGTTAGTGGTTGGTTGAAGCCATTTATTGTCAAACTTCTGTGTTTTCTCTTTTTAAATCATAATAACAACCAAAAACATCAAAATGACCCTGTTCAAAAGTTCACATACCCCAGTTCTTAATACCATGTATTGCCCCTTCTAACATCAATGACAGCTTGAAGTCCTTTGTGGTAGTTGTGGATGAGGCTCTTTATTTTCTCAGATGGTAAAACTGGCCATTCTTCTTGGCAAAAAGTCTCCAGTTCCTGTAAATTCCTGGGCTGTCTTGCATGTACTGCACTCTTGAGATCTCCCCAGAGTGTCTCAATGATACTGAGGTCAGGAGACTGCGATGTCCACTCCAGAACCTTCACTTTCTTCTTCTGTAGGCAATGACAGGTTGACTTGGCCTTGTGTTTTGGATCCTTGTCATGTTGTTACGTCCAAGTACGTCCCATGCGCAGCTTCCTGGCTGATGATTGCAAATTTGCCTCCAGTATTTGCTGATAACGTGCTGCATTCATCTTTCCTTCAACTTTGACCAAGTTTCCTGTGCCTTTGAAGCTCACACATCCCCACATCATCAGTGATCCATCTCCATGCTTTACAGTAGGAATGATGTTCCTTTCATCATAGGCCTTGTTGACACTTCTCCAAATGTAACATTTATGGTTGTGGGCAAAGAGTTTGATTTGTCGCATCGCTCCAAATTATCTTGTTCCAGAAGTTTTGAGGCTTGTCTCTGCGCTGTTTGGCGTATTGTAGGCGAGATTCTTTGTGGCATTTGCGCAGTAATGGCTTTCTTCAGGCAACTCGACCATGTAGCCCATTTTTCTTCAAGTGCCTCCTTATTGTGCATCTTGAAACAGCCACACCGATAGTTTTCAGACCGTCCTGTATTTCAGCTGATGTGTGGGTTTTTCTTTGCATCCCGAACAATTTTCCGGGCAGTTGTGGCCGAAATTTTGGTTGGTCTCCCTGACCATTGTTTGGTTTTTACAGAGCCCCTGAGTTTCCATTTGTTAATCACAGTTTGAACACTTTCCCTTTCCTGTTTTATACAGTTCAACTACCTTTTCCCATAGATCCGTGGACAATTCTTTTGCTTTCCCCATGACTCACAATCCAGAAACGTCAGTGGTTGAAGGAAAGATGCAACAGTCTGTCTGGATCCCAGAAACTCACTCAGCTTTTATGCACACACACTGATCACAAGCAAACAGGTCAACGGTGAGGATGTTACCTTTAGTAGCCATTCAAACACTTTTGTATCAACTTCTGGGCATGTTATCAGGCCAAAATCATGTGAACTTTTGAACAGGGTCATTTTGATGTTTTTGGTTGTCATTATGATTTAAAAAGAGAAAACACAGAAGTTTGACAATAAATGGCTTCAACCAAACACAAACCATGAGTGGAGAAAAAGTTTGTGTTATCATTCATATTCTCTGAAAAAAGGCCAAAAAAAAACAAAAAATCTGCCGGGGTATGTAAACTTTTTAGCACAACTGTATGTCTTTATTAAGTACTTTTGTTTTTATACTATTGCTTATGTATGCAAAACTACTTATTTCCATATTTAAGTCAAAGAAAATAACTTTACAGAAGTGTAACAGTTAGAGCCAGTTTTCTACTAAAAGGAAGTTAAAAAAAAAAAAAAGGATAAATATTACAAAAATGTTCACCAAATACCCCCTTGACTATAGTGTAAAAAATAAAGACTGGGTAAGTTCACACAACTAAAAATGAAGAGGAACTTGAGGCTGAAATCCACTTCAGATATCTTTTCGTGTTCCACTGCTGTTTCGGCTCAGATGAATGGGGCTCATAAGTGGGGAGTCTGCATATTATTTCAGCCTTCTGCTTCGATCTCTGCCTTCCATTGAAAACAATGGGAAGCAGAATTAGGGTGGGAATCTGCCACTGATTTCAAGGTGAAATCCGTGCCAGAGTCCGCCATTTGAACAGACCTCTACACTTCAAATAGTATTTATCCTTATTGTAGTGTGTAAGGCTCTGTTCACCTTGGGTTGATGTTTAAATTTTTTGTTTTTTAATGCGTGTCCTTTTGAACTCTGTCACGTCGAAGTATGCTGGATATTGGTAAACTTTTTTTATTTATTTATATTTTTATTTATTAATACTATAAAGAAATGCCAATACACTGGCATATATCAACACCATCTGTTGAAGGTATACATTGGGTAATACTTGCAACATATGAGCTGTGTTAATTTCTAGCATGGTGTGAACGGAGCCCATCTCAAATGTAATGTGTGTGTGCGTGTGTGTATATATTTAGGTAATTGAATTTATTTTAAGTATTTTTGTGTACCACTGAATAGGATGACACTACAGGAAGAACTAGTTTAATAAATTAATAAAAAGTATGCCTCTTCCACTGGCAACAGTGGTGGATGGTCTTTCTAGTTTTAGATTGGAACTAAAAAGTTGCAACAAAATTTGTAGAAGGTATGGGGATTTTTTTTTTCCCCACATTTTGGATCACTGTTCGTTCTGCAGTTTTCACACTTGATACATACGGCAGATGTGAGCTGAAAGGTTTGAGTAATAGCTTGTGATATGCTGGACTGTTTACTGAACATCTGAAGGTAAAGGGCCATGTAGTTCACCATTATGTCCCATTTGGATCACTAAAAAGTTAAAGAAAATGTATATAGCCTGCACATGCAGTGTTGATCTGGGGAAATTGGTTCTTTTCTGGTGCCAGTGTAGGTCGGTGTCGCACGCAATTATGAGCTTTGGATCCTGTCACTTTGTGCACGTGATGTTGTGTGCTTTATCCTGTATTTGACCAAACATTAGTGCTTCTTATATCTGGTTTCTTCATTCCTTTGTTTAGGTAGTGTCTTTTTTTATACTTAGTAAAGGTTTAAGCCCCTTACTTAAGTTTGATACATCCCTGGAAAAGTGAAAATTACAGACTTTGTGAAACTGAGCCCCTAATAATATACCAGCAAGGAATATCCTAACTAACTATCGTAATTTAGAGTCCTAAAGACTTTTTCTCAGAGCAACAGCTGCTTAACTTGAGGAGCTAAGAAATGGAGGGTTTCAGATTTCTTTCCATCAACTGGTTTCCTGTTATTCAAGGAAGGAGCCAGGAAAATAAAGGAACCTTAAACAGACTGCTTTTAGTGTACTGGGTCGTAGCTACATATGAGGCTCTTATCCGCATCAGCCCCACAGATCCTTTACGTTCCCCTTTAACCACTTTGAAACCCACTATGTCTGGAAAGGCACTGGAAGGTCATGGAAGACTGCATAACTTGCATGCAGCCAGATATATGTGGGCTGCAGATCAAACAAGAATGGCTTAAGAAATCTTACCAGCCATGTAAAGATGAACCTGACATGATCTGGTGGGGGAAAAAAAAAAAAAAAAACACCTGTTGGCTACTGAGAATTCATCTATAGACAAAACAGGCAATTTTTAATTAAGCCTAGTTCTACAGGACTTGACCAGCGCTTTGTTTGTTTGTATTGCTACAGTGTGTTTTTTTTTTTTTTTTTTTAGAAAGTATGATTGTAGGGACCCGTTAACATTTTTTTTTTTTTCTACATTAAAGTGAATGAGGACTGATAAAAATGGAAAGCGTTACTGCTCTTTCAATACGGATTCCCCCCCTCCCTCCCCATTTATGAACCTATTCCTCCCAATATTTGTACTTGTACAGATGGTATTACCTTATTTAGTTGTTCCTTTCTATCTGAATCCTTCTCCTAGGTCATGTGACTCACTCTGACCAGATAAAATATAATACAGGAGATAAAGCACAAATCCCTGACTTCTGTATGAACTGTGTGCAGTTTTGATTCTATTTTTGGTGCAGTTTTTAATTTTATAGGTGAATCATGTTCAATATATGCATGTTTACCCATAAAATAAAAAAGGATCAAAACCCAAATCAAAATGGCATGTTGTTTCCAAAGTTTTAACTTTGTCCAGTCTGACAATCTGAATTGAACAATCAATATTACAGCGTTGATAGACGGACGTCTATATTGTTTCTGTATCACAACAGACAAGTCATTTCTATCATATTTATCCATTATTATTGTAGTTTCCTAGATTAAACACATATTGTATCTTGTCTGGCCTTGGCAGAAATTTAAACCTAGTTTCTTGCTGTAGGCTATTACTATGCATTGATTGAAACCAGCTTTATTTTCATATCCTGTACTCATTGTTCGGTTACATTCTAAGAGGGCTTTCATACGTTGGGACATGTTCTCTTGGTTGTGTGTTTTTTTTGTTTTTTTTTTGTCTTCGTATTCAGCTGACAGTTATTGAAGGTTTAACAAACCATATACAACCTATTTCCTCACAAACATTACATCAAATAAAACAGTTGGTACCCTACCCTCTACCAGTTTATGAATATATGGGTAAATAATGGACTTTTTACTCTAGTTCGATGAATAGTTGACACTCCTAGAAGGTTGAGATAACATGTTATGATGGTCTTCCTCCTTCTTGCTTATAAACTTTTAATACAGTTTTACTAAGCATTGGAACAACTATTTTTTTCTGTATAAACTTTTGAATGCCTGATTCAAGTTTACCATTAAAGAGGACTTTCCACATCCTCATTGATGTGCGTTATTCTATACCACTAGAAAGCTGAATTCAACTCACTGTCTGCTGTCCTGGTATGCGCCGCAGTTCTGGAGATATTGGTGCCGTTAATTTCGACACCGATATCTCCCCACTGTCAGAAGGGCAGACATGGCTGGGTGTCATCAGCCCCCCCGACTGTACTCTTCCATAGACTTGTACTGTCAGTAGGGGTGTGTTATGACAGTGGGGAGATATTGGTGCTGAAATTAACAACACCGATATCTCTACCACCGGGCCCATACTGGGAAAGCCGACAGTGTGCTGAATTTGGAGCACTGTCTGCTTTCTAGTGGTATGTAATACTGCACACCGATGAGGAGGTGAAAGATCCTCTTTAAATGGCTTCTTCGGCAGAATTTGGTTCTTGACCATTTCTCCCTAGACTCGCTCTAGCCCCCAGATGGATAACTCCTGCCCTAACAAAGATGGTCCAAGAAATACCCCATATAAAGTCTATTAGGACTTCCCTTCTCCCATTCCTGATGCATTTTATTAATTTTTATACAAAAGGACTCCTCAGGAGATTTCTAAAGCAACTCTGTAGCTCGTAACTTTGAAGGGCTGACTGGGAAATGAGGAGGGCTTAACCCCACAGAGGCACGGGAACCCATCACGGTTGCAACGGTGCCACAAACTATATGTAGACTGCAACCCGTGAAGTTATCGGATTACAGTGCACACCGGAGGGGTGGGGAGGAGGGAAGAAGGGCCAAGTGACTGAGGAGAGACAAGGGAGCAGGCACAGGCTGCTGGCTAATTTTGATCTCTCCCCAAGTGCTAGTGTCATATAGTGGTGGTTGTTCCATCATTGGTACTATTGATTTTATTTTAAGTTTGTTTGAATAGGTTAGGTACTCTTTAGCTTGTATTTTGTGTGTAGTTTTCTTCCAACTCTTGTCCACTTCCTTATGTCTTAAAAACTGCAAAGTATAGAAAACGGTGAGCTTGTTCCCTATAGCAACAATTCAAATACCTTGTTTCATTCTACAAACTCCTTTTAAGAAAAAGTCTTAATTCTGAGTAGTTATTGGTGAAAGTTGTGCAATCAAACTTGTTGGTGCTTAAAAAAAAAACAAAAAAAAAAACTCACACTTCTTTCTTTTAGTTTAAAATGTATAGCCAGATCAGCTGCATGATAGATAAAACATTTAAAAATGGTAGAAACTATGACAGAGCCCTCCGCACTCCATTGTGAGTCAGTGGGATCTGCTCTTTCTACTGGTAGCATAGACATGCATGCAGCACCCCTATACTGGATCTTTGTGAAAGTGCATGCAGATAAATCCTGATAGACCCAGTTTATGGGGCAAGTCATGGTTTCAGTATTTTTTAGGAATATTTTGGCTCTATATAAGTAAAGTTGTTTTTGTTTGTAGTAATAATAATAATAATAAAAGGGCATGTCGCCAAGGGGGTCACCATAAGATCATATAACCAAACTACTGAGAGTGATCCCATGCATAGAAGGAAATTACTGACTAAGGAATATATTTTTGGGGGAAGAATTGGTGCATAATAATTAAAAATAAATGCTGGAGTGCTTTTTATAGAGAGAGAGAGCTAGATAGATAGATAGCTATATATATATATATATATATATATATATATATATATATATATATATATATACATATAAAAAAAATACATATACACTTTTTTTTTTTTTTTTTGAAGGCAACAATGGTGGAACCCTGCCGGACTGATAAATGTGCCTTTTGACCGCAGATCCTTAGTTGTAACAAACTTATGAAACTTCACGCAATGTTTTAAAAATGACCATCTACTTCCCACCCCCAAGAATGAAAGGCACAATCTTGTATCTCTTTAGAGTCTTCGTAACATTTTATCTGTATGAATAGAAAGTTTTTGCCCTGTGCTGTAAGGCGTTTTGGAAACACTTGAAGAGTCCCTTAGGACTTTAAGCATGAAGTATGTATGAATGGAATGTTGTAAGAATAGTCTATGACTGCCTGACAAAATCTAACAGTCTGTGAGTTTTTGCAGTTTTAACTCTTTGCTACATTTTTTATTTTTTTTTTTTTAATCAGAAACACACATTTATTAAAGGGAATATGGCAGCATGTTAGCAAGTCTGGTCCAATGGGGTATTATACAAAATATCGTAAAAATATTGGGGGAGATTTATGAAGACTGTTGTCTTTCATATCTTCTGTGTCAGCGGTGGTTGGCCCTCATTTATGACCATGCACACACATCCCCCAGCAGGGCTGTATGCCAGCACTGAAATTAGCTGATGTATGTTTTTGGAAGGGAGGGGCACAGCAGAGTCATAGTTGTGAGTCTGCTGCATTCTTTCTTATTCAGTGTTATACATGCGCACAGGCCATTAAACCATATGGTCCAATAATGCTGTCTTGCTAATCTGCTGCCCTACATATGAGAAACAGGTCTATGTTAACCAGGGCTATGGAGATGTAAGCCAGACTTCTGACTTTAACTCTTCATTCCCCCCCCCTGCCAACTCCATATTTGACTTTTTAATAGATGACTGATTTATTATTTTTCTTTCATTCTTGCCTTTATCAAAGAGATTAAATCTAGAGGGTTCTGTCTACTGTACATTGTTCCACACCACAATCCTGGGAGTAAGACCATTGTAAAGTTCCCTTGGGAAGACCTCTTCATCGCATTGCTCATGTGTTCTCTAGATAATTATCTAGCTGTCATTGCATATGAGCAAAAGCGGGACTCATTGCTGAAGAGGATAGACCTCCATTCCAGCTTTCATTGCTGTCTTGCTGTGCACCATGATAGCCTTTGAGAGCAGTGTTTTGAGGTCAATAGAACACCTGTAGCTGGACATCTGGCTCATTGCCCAATGAAATACAAATGCGTTCTGATAGTTTGTATTTCCATCCCTTGGGTTCTGACTACCACTTACAGTTTCACTTTCAGTATGGGATGGATCACTATGCGCCATTCTTCCGATCAGGATATCCGTCTGTGCAGAGGTTCGCCCCCGTCACCTCTTGCTGTAATTCCAGTTAGTTGTCGTTCACCCAACCCCTGGGATACACAACTTTGAACGGTCCTGACCTCTCTGTGTAGGCACATATCAATTTTCCAGAGTGATAAACCAAAAACTCTCAGTTCAAGCATTCTGTCCCTCTCAGATCGTGATAAGTGGCGATAAGTCACATGTTAACAAGCAGAAGGGGGAATACAATCATTCTACACCACTTGATCTGATTTTTGAGGTTTCATGTGGCTAAAAATCTTTGCTTTATATCTTCAATTCTTATCCTGCTCCCTCATGCCACAGACTGGAGCTAGGTACTACCGTGTTTCCCCGAAAATAAGACACCCCCGAAAGTAAGGCATAGAAGAGGTTTTGGAGAATTGCCCAATATAAGGCATACCCCGAAAGTAAGACGTATGTTCCCGAACAGAACATACGGTATATACGATATGTGAGGCCGCGGGCGAACCCCACAATCTCTGCTATCATTATACTCCGGGGTCTTTTCAGACCCCGGAGTATAATAATCGGCGGCCCAGGGGAGGTGAGCGAACATAAAAAACTATGTGCTTACCTGTCCTACGCTTCTCCAGGCTTCGGGCCTGTTTGGTGACGTTGCAGACGTCAGCGGACGTCATTTTGCATCGCGACGCCGGACGGATCACGTGACGCGGCCTGGTCTAACATTAAAGTAGGGCGGAGTAGCGTACGGGCATGCACCGGAGCGAGGAACAGGTAAGCAACGTTGTTTTTTTATGTTTCTATCCTCTCCTGGGTCTCCGATCATTATACTCTGGGGTCTGAAAAGACCCCACAGTATAATTATTGTTCATGGGTGGTCCACTATGGGGCAAACTACTGTGTGCAGGGGCCACTATGGGACATGATACTGTGTGCAGGGGCCACTATGGGACATGATACTGTGTGCAGGGGCCACTATGGGGCATGATACTGTGTGCGGGGGCCACTATGGGGAATGATACTGTGTGCGGGGGCCACTATGGGATATGATACTGTGTGCGGGGGCCACTATGGGATATGATACTGTGTGCGGGGGCCACTATGGGATATGATACTGTGTGCAGGGGCCACTATGGGACATGATACTGTGTGCAGGGGCCACTATGGGGCATGATACTGTGTGCAGGGAAATTAATGGTTTGGATTGTTATGATGATGTCCTAGAAGATGAAGATGTCATTGAATAAATTTTACTTTCTATTCGTACCGTAAATATTGGTAAATGTACCATACTGTTAATTGTTGTACATGGAAATAATGGTACGGTAGTAAGAAATTCTTGATAGGATTCACAGTTTGTCTGGTTATGCTGGTTTGTGATGACAACTACTGTACAGTACCGTATATAATAAATTTTGTTCAGCAATAAATGTGAATTCTTCTTCATTGAAAAAAAAATAAGACATCCCCTGAAAATAAGACACAGCACATCTTTGGGAGCAAAAATTAATATAAGAAGCTGTCTTATTTTCGGGGAAACAGGGTAGTAATTTTATCACTTACAGATCTTAGCAACATCTGCTACTTACAGCTTGTCCTTCTTGGTGTTGCAATTTTAATGTTGAATGTAATTATATTTTATAAATATATGTATATAAACCATTAAAACTTCAACTTTTGAGGCGTGGCTAGCCGGCGAAGTGAATGGCCGCATCTGTATGAGCTCCAGCTGGCATCTTCATAATCCAGCTGGTTATCCCGACATCCCAGTCTCAAACATCTTGCCCCTGCCTCCGGGCTTTCCCCTGCACCTTAGGGTACGCTCCAGGCAGTTTGGAGGGCACTTTTGCGGGGAGAGAGCAGCACAGGGGATTTGAGGCCTACCTTACCGCCCGCCATCTTGGTGAGGAAAGCGCCGGGCTCCTGACTCACCATCTGCTCCGCGCCTCGACTAACATACCGGACGGCTCGGACACCGCGGTCCTCCGAATTCTTCCCTGCTTCCGCTGCCGACGCTGCTTCTCTGCAGGATCGGAGGGCAGAGGCGGTGATACCTCCGTGTGGTGCGGGTCGCCGCGCGGAGCAGCGGAGCGGCGACTCGCTTGGAGCGGCAGACACCGCGCTGAGGCCTGCAGCTAGACACATCAGATCCAGACACTCAGCGGAGGCGGCCTACATCCCTGGGTGACACCGCTTGTCCCAGGTCTGTGACTCGGCTCCCAGGTAGGAGATCTACAGTAGACAGCAAGGGGAGGGCGAGTACTGAGGCCTTCAATAGGCATTAAGGAGACCCCCGACCTGGTCCTCTGCCTTCCCTTCCACCTAGCCATAACTAGGCCCTGAACGGACCCTCACTGGCACTCCTACCCTGCAAGATCCTTGCACCATACAGGCCTACACCACCACTTCAGCTCTGTGATCATCAATTGGCCTCCACATCTCAATCTCTGGCGGCAATATCACCGAGCTGTAGCTCGCATCCTCCCCACAGAATTCTCATTGGTTCCTACCTTCTGGGTGATGGCGACCTAGTTTTGGGGATTTAGTGCACCTTCTAGCAACTATTAGCGACAAATAGCCTGCTCTGGTATATCTTACCTTTAAACGTTGAATCTATTGGAGACAAATACTTGCCAATATGGTGAAGGGTAGGAAACCCAACAAAAAACCAGACAATAACCTGACTAATTATTTTGAGTGGGACCGTGGCGTAGACGGAGAACAGGGCCTTCCACCCACCGACCAAATAGAGCTCCTACCCTCAACGCCCGCGACTGCTGCAGGAAGTACTGCGACAATCATAGGGGGGGCAGACTCTAACCACGCCGAAGAATTGATGGATCTCCATCTTCCTCCCACCCCTGATGACATCTGATATGCAATACAGCAAAACCACTGTACATCAGCTCAATCCGCCAAGGAGCGGAGCTCTCTTCTGCGACAGTCACTGTCTCCGAATACAAGCCCACTTAAACAGAAGCCTCGAATGGAACTCCCTGGAGACCTAGATTATTCCAAAGACCAACCTTCTTCTGAGGCCCCTACATCCGCCCCACCGATTGGCCTAGACGGCTTCCCAACCACTAGCGGACCCGCCTCTGAGCATACTATGAGAGACATGCTCTTGGCCCTCCGCAGCTCTCTTCAAGCGGACTTTACACAGCTGCTTCAGCCTCTTCAGTCCTCGGTCAGTGCATTGGATAAGCGAGTAACGCATATTGAAAGTAAGATGGGCGACCTAGCTACGTCACACAACAAAATTATTGATGCACACAATGACCTTGAAGACGATGTTGAAAACTTCAAGGCGAAGATGGCTGATATGGAAGACCGGTCCCGTAGAAACAACATCAAATTCAGAGGCATTTCAGAACAGGTTCAAACAGCTGATCTGTTTCCATATCTACAGGAATATATAAAATTTTTACTGCCCGACTCCTCAACCACGGATATCATTATCGACAGAGCGCATAGGCTTCCTCGCCCCAGACATCTAGGAGATGAGATCCCAAGAGACGTATTGGCTAGATTTCACTTCTTTCATGTAAAAGAAAAATTATTAGAAGCAGCTCGCAAGCAGAAATCTTGGCCTCCCAAATTCAGAGATGTACAGCTCTACACGGACCTCTCCGCTACAACCCTACACCTCCGCAGGGAATTGCTTCCGGTCACGACAACGCTCCGAAAAAATAAAATCCAATACAGATGGGGGTTTCCTGTGAAGTTGATCATTCTGAAAGAAGGGACCACCTTCACCATCCATAACCTGAATCAGGGTAAGGCGTTGCTATCGACCTGGAGGATACCAGTAACATCTCCTCAAGATACAGCAAGTGCCTCCCACCCTTCAACTGCAGGACGACGATCTCCTACAAACCATAAATGATTTCCCAGAATGGCTACACCTCTATACTTAGGTGCATGACCCCCCCCTTTGCTCTATTGGCTTAGCCGGCAAGCCTCTAATAGATACCCCCAAACATACAGTCAACCTGTATCCGTTTTTGAACAGTTTGTTCATTCATTTTGTTTACTGATCTTCTCATCTGCGACACTGCCTACCCTTCTCCTGTGGTTCCGACGCACTCCGGACGTTTTCACTTTACAGTGACAATATGGTGCTTAAGTTGGCCTCTCTCAATGTCCGCGGCCTCAATAGCCCGCAGAAGCGTACGTACATCTGGAAGGAGGCTCTCTCACTTTCTGCAGACGTGCTTTGTGCACAAGAAACTCACCTTCTGCAAAAGGATGCCTTCAGGTTAAAACATCCCTCCTTCCCTGTAATCTGCCATGCACACCACCGATCAAAAAAACGTGAAGTCCTTGTCGCCTTCAGAGACTCCGTGGCATTCTCCTTGACAGCCCAAAGAGCAGACCCCCAAGGCAGATTCCTCATCATTGCTTGCCTCCTCAACAATGCCCCCTTTACAATAGTCAATGTCTACGCTCCACACCAGAAGACCCTGGCATTTCTGCATAAAGTCGGACGACAAATTCAGGACATCCAACAAGGTGCATTAATAATTTGTGGAGACTTTAACAACATAATGGATCCTTCTCTGGATTCGACCAACCCCAGTAGGGAGAGCACCTCCTGCCTGCGCCAATTTCCGCATAACGAGAATCTACATGATATATGGCGCGCACATCATGCGGGCGAAAGGGACTATACTTATTTCTCAGCAGTCCATGGATCCTATTCCCGCATCGACATGTTCTTGGTAGACCTTCCAACCCTGATGAGTTCCAGGAAATCTACAATTGAATCAATCACTTGGTCTGACCACGCAGCCATCACTCTCACTATAGAAGAAAAGACACCACCTTCAGCTACTAGACTCTGGAGAAATAACACCTACCTCATGAGTCATCCTAATTATCGCCCGATAATAGAAAAAGACCTCCAGGATTATTTCCAGACAAATTCCACCTCTACCGATGACCCCTATACTCTCTGGAATGCTCATAAAGCGTACATCCATGGCACACTTATAAAAATAGCACATGGGAATAAAAAAGAACGCCAGAAAGCAATTAAGGAGGCAATGTCTACACTTCGTACTGTGGAAGCTGCAAACAAAAGTAACCCTAATCCGATTGCTTTGGAACAACTTAGCCAGGTTAGACAGCATCTACGTCTGCTTTTGCTACAAGATTACGAAAAAGCTCTGAAAAAATCTAAAGCTCGATTTTACTCCCAAAGCAACAAAGCTGGCAGATTGTTGGCTAGACAACTACGAGCAAGAGCAGCTTAATCAAGGATCCCATACATCAAGCATCCTAGAACCAAAGTGCAATTAACAGACCCGAGAGACATCGCCAATTCCTTTAAAGATTATTACGCACAGCTTTATAATCTACAGGACCATACTCCTCTCCCGCAAGATCATTCCACCTTGGTGTCCGGCTTCTTGGGCAACCTAAAGTTACCAGGCCTGACAGACGATCACCTCTTAGCCCTAAACGCCCCTATTACTCTCCCAGAGGTACTGAAAACCATACAGTCCTTACCTAAGAGCAAATCCCCAGGGCCGGATGGTTTCTCTAATGAGTATCTAATTTACTTTCAACAAATACTCGCCCCATACCTCATGAACTTCTTCAACCACGCTATGTCAGGTGCTCCGCTTCCACGCGAATCCCTGGCGGCATTAATTATTACCCTTCCTTATCCAGGCAAACCAGCTGATGTACCGCAGAATTTCAGGCCAATCTCGCTGCTAAACTCGGACCTCAAGCTCTATGCGAAGATCTTAGCAGCTCGACTGGCTCCCATTCTCCCAGATTTGGTTGGCGCGGATCAGGTGGGCTTCGTCAAGGGCCGCCAAGCTCCAGATAACACCAGACGTGTCCTTCATCTGATAGATCTGCTGGAACGCAGGAGGACTCCGACCCTGATGGTCGCCTTGGATGCGGAGAAGGCGTTTGACCGGATTAACTGGTCCTTCGCCTTTTCTGTCCTGCAGAGAATGCGATTCTCCGGCCCTATCCTCACTGCTATATCCAATCTGTATTCCTCTCCATCGGCCAGAGTGTTTACCAACGGTACACTGTCGGATAGCTTTAATATAAGGAATGGAACGAGACAGGGATGCCCCCCTCTCTCCCTTGATTTTTATACTCACCATTGAGCCATTGGCGCAAACCCTGAGGCAAAGCGACAGAGTTCAGGGAGTGGAAATCTTGGATTCATCGCATCTCATCTCCCTCTACGCGGATGACATCATATTGTCCCTGACTCACCCAGAAACCTCTCTGTCAGCTGCTATCGGAATTCTCAAAGAATTTGGAGCCCTCTCCTTTTATAAAATTAACGAATCTAAAACACAAATTCTCCCTTTGGGCGTCCCCAAGCCACTTCTGCAACAGCTCAAGGAGGAATTTCCTTATGATTGGAGGTCGACAGATTTGGATTACCTGGGAATAAAGATCACGCCCTCTGTTACACAAATGGCCAAAGCCAATTACATGTATTGTCTGATGGATCTCGAGAGAGAGTTTCAATCTTACTCAAAACATACCCTGTCATGGCTAGGCAAGATATCTGCCTTTCAAATGATGCTGCTTCCAAAAATCTTATACTTATTCAGAACTATTCCTGTAGCTCCCCCTCCTATATTCCGCCAGAAAACTAACGCTATGCTCAACAAGCTTATCTGGAATTCCAAGAAACCAAGACTCCCATCTTCTATTATGCACAGGAAACGGGGAGTGGGAGGTTTGGGAGTACCAAACATCTATGATTACTATATGGCCTCTCACATTTCTACTCTACAGGACTGGTGGCACAACAACGCCCACAAATCCTGGATACGTATCGAATCTTATATGATACTACAACACAGCCTCAAATCTTGGCTTCTCTACTCCCTCTGGATGGAGGTGGTACCTTCACTCACGTCTCCAATTCTAAAACACCTTACAGACAGCTGGCGACATATCCACCACTCTACAGGAAAGAAGCAGTCACTAAACGTTAAAGGGCCCCGATTGAATTCTTGGAGTTAGCAATTCTGGATCTCAACTTATCCATCTGGAAATCGTCGGGCATCACCTCCAGCTCACAGATGTGGAGTGAAGAATCGCTGATCCCATTTCAGTCTCTGCAATCCACTTTCTCCCTACCCTCCACTTGCTTCTTTACATACCTGAGAATCAAGCACTTCCTATCCTCCAACCACAACAAACAAATTCTGTATAATAAATCTCTGTTGGACCTCCTCAAAATTCCCAATCCAGCCACCAAGACTCTCAGCTCCATCTACAACACTATAGGCTCTAAAGACCGTCTGGTCACATCTACTCCAATACTCAGCTGGGAAACGCAACTTCATCAACAATACTCGGTCATACAATGGCAGAAAACGTTAGCCTTCGCGAAGAAGACCTTCCGATGTACGACTCACTATGAAACCACTGTCAAAATTCTCCTCCACTGGTATTATACCCCAGAGCGACTTCACCGAATATTTCCGCAGACTTCGAACTCCTGTTGGAGGGGATGTGGTGAAAAAGGAACTCTACTCCATTTATTGTGGACATGCCCCCAAGTGGTGCCATATTGGCGAGACGTCTTCCGGTGGATCTCTTCTCTAGTGGGATACTCCATACCCCCCTCACCAGCTTTGGCACTCCTATTCCTGCAGATCGACTCTTTCCCAGCGATACATAGAGTGTTGATTGGACATGCCTTACTGTCAGCGTCATTGGCGCTTCTACGCAACTGGAAGTCTGCTAACATCCCATCCAGAGGAGGACCTGGTGAACATGGTGGAACTGACCTACCAGCATGAAAGAATTCTTTCCCATGGCGTTTTTGGGGACAGCCAGTTCCAAAAGAACTGGCTTCCGTGGACATTGAGGGCCCATCTGCATCGGCCGTAAATCCGGTTGTGCCGCCCTTGGAAGATCATAACTAATATTACTGACACCTCTTGTTTTATATCCGTATAAACCTCCTTATTCTATCCTAATAACCCAACAACTCTTAGACATCTAAGATATCTCCTTGCATATAAGTACCCTGTTTATTCTGTTTATTTTGACTTATAGCTACTTCAGTAGAGTATCCGATAATGCTTTCTTGAATGTTGTAACATTACCTTATAAAAATCTTAATAAAACTGATTGAATAGAAAACTTCAACTTTTCTAAATTCCTGTGAAAGAAATGTGCATCAAGCTATGCATCTAATAAATTAGAATATTTAATGATACTTTGAAAGCAGGTTTGCAGTCTAAATTTTTCTTCCAACTACACCCAGTTTCCAGTTCGACAGTGTGAAGAAAACCGCTTTGCCAAGCCGCTTAGCCTACCTGCGATCACCTCTCTTACCTTCAACATGAAACGAGCTTTGTAAATTTTATATATTTATTAACCCGAGTCGGTACTAGCCGCTAACTTACAGAATACACAGAGGATGGTCAAGCAAATACAGGTAAAAACAAGGCATACAGTATAGAAAAATAAAATGGGATTAAAAAGAGAAAAAGAATACGAAGACAAGTTTGCAGTCTAGTTCGCTGAGGCTTCAGGAAAAGAGGCCCAGCACTACATCCTAGGACCAGATATATACAAAATCCAAGACCTTACAGGTCATATACAACAATAGATTATCCGAAAAAAATTATATAATCCAAAATGATAATCACAATAATACAGAAATTAATATATAACTTTTAATTAATTAAAGTTAAAAATCACAACAACATATAACCACCCTAAAAGCAGCACAATTAAATAGTCCTCAAAATATCAAAAAAAAAAAAAATATATATATATAATTTGGAGACAAAAAAAAAGCAAACAAAACAGGCACGGCAGCCTGAAATAGGAAAAACCAACCAGACACTTACCGTGATTCAGATGGTGCCTGTGTTGCTGAAGCAAATACCAGAAGGGGAGAGGGGTGACATAGTCCACGGTTCAAAAGTAACACCAGTAACAACGGGCTAAATAAGGAAACACCTGTATCTAAACTATCCCTATAACACCCTTTATAAAACACTAAATGGACCCTAAAGTCCTAACTCGGGGCCACCGCCCTAAATAGCAAGTGCCCCCGACTGGAACCTGGCCCTAGAATAAACTATCCCTATCAAATCCCTTCAAAACAAATAGATATAAAGAGAACAAAAAACACAAGAAACAAAACAAAACTAGGTACGCCTAACACACATATATATATATATATATATATATATATATATATATATATATAAACCAAACATGCAATCCCGACATGCATGTTTCGCTAAACTCATCAGGGGATAGAGTTGGTTAAAAAATCTCAAATATACTAAATGCAGGAATAGAGCCACAGTAAAGATACCACCCTGTGCCAAGTATGGAAGAAACAAGCACTAAGGTCAAGTGTTAACCATCAAAAAACATAGCACAAATATAAGTAGTACATAAAACTCCTAATGGTATTGCAGATACCAGATAACTAATCACAGATACAAAACAACACCATGGTATATCAATGAGTGGCCATAAGTGTTGGAAGATAGTACAGTTCAAACGCTAAGTATTCCTACACCAGGTATATGGAGTGCCAAACATACCTGGTATTAGTTATCTGGTATCTGCAATACCATTAGGAGTTTTATGTACTACTTATATTTGTGCTATGTTTTTTGATGGTTAACACTTGACCTTAGTGCTTGTTTCTTCCATACTTGGCACAGGGTGGTATCTTTACTGTGGCTCTATTCCTGCATTTAGTATATCTGAGATTTTTTAACCAACTCTATCCCCTGATGAGTTTAGTGAAACATGCATGTCGGGATTGCATGTTTGGTTACTATATATATGTGTGTTAGGCGTACCTAGTTTTGTTTTGTTTCTTGTGTTTTTTGTTCTCTTTATATCTATTTGTTTTGAAGGGATTTGATAGGGATAGTTTATTCTAGGGCCAGGTTCCAGTCGGGGGCACTTGCTATTTAGGGCGGTGGCCCCCAGTTAGGACTTTAGGGTCCATTTAGTGTTTTATATAGGGTGTTTTAGGGATCGTTTAGATACAGGTGTTTCCTTATTTAGCCCGTTGTTACTGGTGTTACTTTTGGAACCGTGGACTATGTCACCCCTCTCCCCTTCTGGTATTTGCTTCAGCAACACAGGCACCATCTGAATCACGGTAAGTGTCTGGTTGGTTTTTCCTATTTCAGGCTGCCGTGCCTGTTTTGTTTGCTTTTTTTTTTTGTCTCCAAATTAAATATATATTTTTTTTTTTATATTTTGAGGACTATTTAATTGTGCTGCTTTTAGGGTGGTTATATGTTGTTGTGATTTTTAACTTTAATTAAAAGTTTTATATATTAATTTCTGTATTATTGTGATTATCATTTTGGATTATATACCAGATATATACAACCATAACTCCTCGCTGGAGGACTGTAGTATCAGGCGAGGTGTATGATGGGGTTCTTGGTGAGATTCCCATCTTGTAGACACCAGGAATGACCCCCCCCCCCCTCCCCCCTCAGATCCCCTTGGGTAGAGAGTTCAGTGTCTGGACCTTTCCCTGCATTACCGTGTTTGGACTCGGGGGTGTCCGTACAAGTCTTGCGCACCCAAGGAATTTATTGGTGCCACTGTAGGATGCTTCCCTCGGAAAATATCACTTTACTATATTTCCTTTTAAGTTCTGCCGGAGTCATTACGTCTGCTAAAAATATTAAAATAAACATTACTCCAGGAACTCCCCTGCTGAGTTAACGAGTTTCACACTTGTATGTAAAGAGAGGCTGTGTGTGTGACTGCAGACATTAGGTCTGCGAGAGTCTGGGGATCAAAAGGATGTGATATCAATCAGCCGCAAATGGAATCCATATCTAAGATTAATCCCCACACACAAAGATATCTCATATGTTAAATAGTGTCTACACATTTACCTATGCCACTTTAGTAGCCATGCCGTCTTGCTCACCCATACATATGTACACTTGGTTCAGCAGAGTGCATGTGTTCTTGAGGGGGAAGGGGTATGGCGTTAGTTGCTGCCAGACAACTCTGGCAGTGACATCTCTTTCAGTACCATCTGTCGGAAAAGAGAGTTGGGAGGCCCCCAAATAAATAAGTCATTTTGTCCTGCCTAAATCATAAGGTCCAGATACATTTATTATTTATTTATTTATTTTTTTCTGACATGTATTGGGATTGAGACGTTTTATGCAATCCACTGTTTGGTAGATGTTTTGCTTTGGTGAATATCGTTGTCAAGAGTAAAATCTCTCTCATAAAGCAAACATGGCTTTGTTACCCACAATATCTGCTTTCATCACACAGCATAGCTGGAATAGAGGGGAAAACTTGTCCAAAGGGGGATTTTTCAGTAAGGCTGGGTTCACATCTGCGTTTTCCTTTCCGCACGAAATCAGTTTTTGAAACAGTCTTAAAATCCTTAGAAGCTGATTTCAAACGGTTCGTTTTAAAACCCATTGATTTTAATGGATGGTAAGAAACATCCCCTGGTGTGCGTTTGGAGCATTTCCGTCTGGTATTCGCTCTTTTGAATGGAGAAAAAAGTCGGACTTGCAGTACCTTTTCTCCGTTAAAAAAATAAGGATTCCAGATGGACAGCAACCAATCTTTGTGGTGTGTGTTTGTTTGTGGTTGTTTTTTTTTTTTTTTTTTTTTTAACATCGAGGTCTATGGAAAGCGGATTACAAACAGATAGCAATCAGTTTGTGCCTGTTTTGCAATCCGTTTTTCCCTCTGCACATGCTCAGAATGAAGAAGGGGGGGGGAAAAAAACTGTTTGGTCAAAAACGGACACAAACTGACACAGTTTTTTTGAACAGATACCCATTGACTAACTGTCTAAAAAGACAGATTCGGGTATCTGCTGTGTAACCATTTGGAATCCTTTTTGTACCAAACCGTTTTTCTCTTAAAACGGTTTGTAAGCAGACGGATACCAGACGCAGGTGTGAACCTAGCGTAAGCTTTGCTGGTATCTATGTTGGCATAATTTGCCAAATTTATCAAGTGTTACACTACAGGTGCATCTCAATAAATTAGAATATCTTTTGAAACGTTTATTTCTTTCAGTAATTAAATTAAAAAAGTGACCTCCTATATTTTCTAGATTCTTTACACAGAGTGTTCTATTTCAAGTGTTTTATTTCTATAAATGTTGATTATGGATTACAGCTAATGAAAACCAAAATCTAAGAAAATTAGAATATTGTAAAAAAGTTCAGTATTGTAAATTCAGTGTGTCACCTGCCAAGGTTTCCTAAGCCTTTAAATGGTCCCTCAGTCTGGTTCAGTAGGACACACAATCATGGAAGATGCTGATTATGAATTGTATTACTTGAAATGAATGAATGTTTCAAAGATATTCTAATTTATTGAGCTGCACCTGTATCTTTTGATTTAAATTTGGCTCTTCTTTTCAAAAGTTCTATCCTGAGATGTTACTCTACTGTCCATACTACCCCAATGTGGGAGTTTTTAAAAGTCTGTGTTCATGAGGCCTAAGTGGCCTAAAAATGTGTATTTTTTTTTTTTTTTTTTATTCAAATAATAAAGTAATTTCACTCTTTCAGCACAAAAGCCCTGATCCCTTTAGACCAGGGTAACTACTACAACTTATGATGGTAACACAGCACTGAATAATGTAAGGTTAATATAGAACATGTTTAGTCTGATTTCTGTGGGCACCTTACTTTTCTTTTTGCACTAGTATTTATCACTTACTTTATTAGTGATTTAATATTTTTTACTGTTTTTGCAATTATTAAAGTGTTTTAAATATATTTTTTTTCCAGACTGCCAATGGATACATTCTCTTCTTTGACATTGTTCCTGTTGCAGAGGACAAGTATTTATATGAACCCGTATATCCAAAGTAAGTTGTGGTGTGTGTGTGTGTGTGTGTGTGTGTGTGTGTGTGTGTGTGTGTGTTTGTTTGTTTTAATATTAGATTATAAAATGTGAAAATTTGCATGTGTGAATAAGAGACTTCATTTCATATAAGATTGAATTATTTTAACTTTTTAGAAAGATGTTTTTTTTCACATCCTAAATGGTGGCGGGAGCATTGATAGAAGTAAATATGAGGATAGTGCTAGTGTGTACCTTTTGGGGTACATGCCACAGATTCAGACTCTTATAGTAATGGTAGCAGTTTACAGGGTAAATTTTCTTTAATAGACTCAGCAATGTGTGACAATAGCCTTGGTGGTACCTTGGGTCTTATAATTAAAGGGAACCTGTCACCATGAAAATGCAGTCTTATCTGACAACGTGAAGATGGACGGGGGGAGCTGAGCAGGGTGATGTATAGTTCTGTGGCCAGAGATTCAGTGGAACTTGTCACTTATTAAAATCTATGCTTAGGAATCCGGTGGGCAGTGATTGACAGCTGTCGCTGCAATAACACTCTTACAGCTAAGGCTACTGATCCTTTAGTAAGAAAAAAATAACAAGGGAAGTCTGAATTATTTAATGGTCATCAATGGGTGTTTTGAATAGTACCAAGGATTCTTCACTACTTCTTAACGAAAAATATTTAGTTGTGTTCCGTCATGTTGCATCAGCATTTACAAATCGTGAACCTTGAAAAGTTACTGAAGATACTGAATATTTTGTGAGCAAAAATACAAGCAGAAACTCATTCACCAACTTCTATATTTATCTGTAATAATAATAAAAAACAAAAAAAACAACCTATTGCATTGGCAGTCCACAGTGTATGGTTTATCTCTTAGGCCGATTACTGAAACTGGTGTAGCTTAATCCACTTTTAGCCATCTTGTGCTATGCACATAGGTGTGCACTTTCCCTCCCAGGGAAACAGTTTTCATATTTTCCACCTTCGTGCTGTTCCAACTACTGCAAATAAAGGGGGATGATTGTGTTTGTGTAGAGCAGGATGTAGAAGAACATACCAGAAATTAATTCTGGGATACGCAGTACACTTTGGAGCCCAAGTTATTATTATGATAGTACAGTACAGTACATACTCTCTGTATTATTGTAGTTAGTAGACTTGACAGTTGTATTTGAGACCTGCTAGTAACAGCCTGCAGCAAACTTATATTCTCCATGAAATAATATAAATTATACTTTTTTTTTTTTTTTTTTTTAAATCTGCACTGTTTTTCTGTTGTTCTTCCTAGAAATGTGTTAATTAAAGGGGAATTCCCATCTTAATCAGTTGTAGCTGAGATGGGGATATGGGTCTTGAAGTCCAAGACACTTGGCTAAAAGCTACCTGCAGCCTTACAGGCTTGGGGCGGCTTTAGTGTGTATACCTATCTCTCCACTCCCCGGCCAGCACCTCCTGCCCTTTTCCCCTGCTCCTGGCACACTTTTGTGACGTATGTGCTTCTGGAGCAGGGGAAGAGAGCGCAACCGGGAACAGTGAAGTAAGTACTGGGAGCACATTACAACGTGTGGGCCCATTCTGGACAGAGCTTAAACTATGTGGGGTCACTGCTGGGGGACATTAAAAAAGCATGGAGCTCCTCCTAGGTTATTTAACAATATATGTGTATCGTATAGAAGCTGTAAGGAATGCAGCCCTTCAACCTCAGGCTAAGTTTGAGACCCCTGGTGTGACCCCTTTTTTTTCTGGGTTGCTGTGTAAACAGGAGGTCTCCCTCTGCTGTAGATACTCTGTGATCTCCAATTCATTTGAGTCCTGCCCCCCTGTTCTTCTGTCCTAGCTTGTCTGTGAAAATACATATATAGCTTCAATCTCTCTTACTTCCTACACCCCCACCCCTTCCTTTTACAGACAAGTAACCATACCCCCATTACATTCCCCAGTATTATCATTAGCAGTTGGTGTAGCTTTACAAGGACCTTTATCTCAAACTCTGGTGACATCATCCTCATAGTGTAAGGTCGTGGCAGGTATATAGTATTATGATGTCTGTAGTGTTTTGCAAAATAGACATGGGAGGCACTATCAGCAATAGTAGATTTTTGAGTCTACTTCAATGTCTACTTTGCATGGCTAACAAAAAAAAATTGTTTGAGATAGGAAACAAGTTGCAGATTGGTGGGGGTTTTACTGTTGAAACCCCAAACTGATCACAAGAACGGGGATGTTTTTCCCTTTCTTGTCTAAATAGAGTGGTAGTCAGTAAAGTGTGCCCCCCATAGGGAGACACAGGCTTTCCAGACAGCTTATGATGACTCCCAAAGCTCAGGGTTGGTTATCTGTACCTAATCTGGTTTTGTATTATTGGGCCGCTCTGCTTTGGCGGCCCAATACTGCTTTTGTCTTCTCTCTAGGCCTACTCCAAATGGATTGAGTGAGAGAAGTTGTGGCTCCCCATCATCCGAACTCCCTGCTCTGGTCTGGTGCCTATAGTCCCCCCTATGCTGGGCTCAATGGCCCTCACGAGGAATGTCTGGCCTACCGAACATTCCTCTGCGACTGCCTTTTTGCTTCATCCTAACTTCCTCCCGGGAGTCACTACCCTGGTGGCGGGCCCCTGGCTGAGAGCTGACCTATTTAAATTGGCTGACTTAATGAAGTATAGGACACGTTCCCTCCTCCAGTTTCCTGATTTACAATCAAAATTTGACCTTCCCCAGGCTAGTACTAGTATTCTCCTCTATACAGATTTCTTATTTAGCCTACACTGTTTTCGGAGGGGCTAGTACTCCTGAACCTACACATTTTGAAAAGTTGTGTAAATCAGAAATTTCTACTGCTACTGGATTCTGTCAGACCCTACACCAGCCATTCTGTCTAAACACAGCTACTTGACAAAATGGAATATGTGACAGCCCTCTTATATAATGAGGAGGAAAAATTCCAGGCTGTATGGGCCCTGTGGGACATGTTTTGGGCCCACCACTATTTCTGATTTACTGCCCCACCCCCCACCCAAACTGTTGTGTTCCCTTGCTTTTCCCTATGGTTCATATCTTGTGTCCCACCCCCCACCATCTGTTTTTCTGTCCCCCGTTGAATTTTACTATTTTCTTTCACATTTTATTGAACCGTACTGATTATTGCCTATAGCCCTCATGGCGCCCTTGGGCACACTCTGCACTATGGTTCTATATTTTTTTTTTTTTTCTTCCCTGCACTTTGCTCCGTTTATTGATTTTTGGTTTCTGTAAACTTTTAAAAACTTTAATAAAAAATTGAAATAAAAGAAAAGTGTGCCCCCACTTATTTTATTTCATATGGACTGCTGGAGATAGTGGAAGTCTAGCCAAAGTTGCTGAGGTAGGAAAGCCCTTTAATGCCTTTATATGGCTTTCCTATGTATTAAGATGTGTGTTTCTTGAGTTTGTAGAAATATGGCAGTAAGTAGTTAATATAGCTTGCATTACAAAGAACTTTGGTCTGTCTCTACATGTCTTTCTGCCTCTGCCTGATGGTCTCATCTGCAGATTTTAATGGCAAGAACATTTTATGTATGTGCTTAATAGGCTTCAACAGTTTTCTTCACATTCCTTTAGGCATTTTATCACTTATGTTCATTAACATCATCTTTGTATGTCTAAAGTTTTTTTTTTTTTCCTCTCTAATAGTTTTTCTCATATGTAGGGCACAAGTTGTGACAGGAGAAGTGAACAAGTTCTTAGATTCCATTTTCTGGCGTTGACATTACTGTTCTCAAGAGTACATTTATGTATATACAGTGGGGAAAAAAGTATTGTTAGCCACCAATTGTGCAAGTTCTCCCACTTAAAAAGATGAGAGGTCTGTAATTGACATCATAGGTAGACCTCAACTATGAGAGACAAAATAAGAAACCATATTTAAAAATCACATTGTCTGATTTTTTTTTTAAGAATTTATTTGCAAATTATGGTGGAAAATAAGTAAAAAATCAGACGATGTGATTTTCTGGATTTGTTTTCTCATTTTGTCTCTCATAGTTGAGGTCTACCTATGATGTCAATTACAGGCCGGCCTCATCTTTTTAAGTGGGAGAACTTGCACAATTGGTGGCTGACTAAATACTTTTTTCCCCCACTGTGGGTCTAAAATTATCCTTGCTGGCTGTTTTTACTTTGCTTGGATTACTGGAAATGTTTTGGTCTATCTTTTCTTGTATGTGACTTTAAAGATACACTTCAGTAATTTATTTTTTTTTCTCTTTCATAATGTAACTATCACACCAATCAATATAATTCAGTTGGTATTACCTTATTTAGTTTTTGCTGTTCCACTATACACGGCAGGGCCCACATTCCTATCAGTTAAAAATGAAATGGATGTTTAGCTTCCGCATCTGTAATATTATGATCACGTGGATTTTTTTGTGACACTTTAGAAAGCAGCAGAGGTCTCACTACATTTTTTTACGGAAGAGTAAATATACTACTGTTAACAATTTTGAGGAGTATTTTTACCCAAGCCAGGAGTATGAAATTTGCAGTAAAACATATACATAATATATAGGCATAAATAATGTTAAGACAATGCTGTTTTTGCAGGAAACTGTTATTAGAACTGTGTTCTATGCATAAATGAATAGAGTGGTACTATATGTGCATGGGGAGTGTTGAGGAATTGTGCTGTGACTACTTTGGATGGTCCAGTGACTGCTGGCTGCAGCCTCCTTATTGAGAACAATGCTCTGTACCCGTCACTTACCTTTAAATCTGCCTATATAGGTGTTATGGGTATAACGAAGTGTGCATGATCACATAGGGGTAGCTGCATGTGGTCAAAACTCCACCCACATGCAACTGCCAATGACTGCATGATTATACTGTGTAATCGTGCAGTCATTGGCAGCTGCATGTGGCTACTGCTATGAAAATATGCACCCTATTTGATAGAGTGCAGAGTCCTACTGTGGCACAGTCCAATATAGTGTTTGACACTACTTTATCATTTGATTGTACAGTATTCACTTCACCCAGGGACTTATTAACCCAAGCAAAGTACTTTTAATATGGCTGACTGGGGATGCTGCTTCAGGTGCACTCCATTATTTCCAGTGCCTTTTGATTACATGTGTTAAATTGTTCTTCCCTAATGGCAGAGAACAGGTTACCAGATACTGTAATCGATTAATGTCCTTTAACATCGGCTTGTAGCAGCTCTGAACCATGCTCAAACACTTATGGGCTGAGGACAGAGCTACTGCATGGCAGTGTTAAATGACTTTACTTGAAGCTCATGATATTCTGGAGAGATCTATCTACATATACTTCATTTATTTGAATACTTCCTGTGATATATTGGAGAGACTTTTTTTTTTACTGATGTTGTTTGTATACTTTGAATACATTTTGTAAAATACATATAGTGTCTGACTAAGGACCCTAGACCAAAACGTTACTATTGGAGATTGCTGCTTACAATAAATCTATCTACTTGTTTGCAAACTACAAGATGTGCAAGGTTCCTCTATCTGCTAAAATAATGGTCACAATACTGAGCCCGACAAACTGCTTTAAAACTGAAATTAGCGGTTGAAAAAGCCGTACGTTCAGGACTTTTTCGTCCTCCAATGTAGCCTGAAGTATGTCTTTCTGTTGTTTTTTCCTCTTCGGGATATTGTATGTTGAAATGCAATAGTCTGAAGAGATTTGTAGCTTTTACAGCTTTTCCTTTCTGATATTGAGACCTGTGAGAGTTAGACCTTGACATTAGATATGAGACGGCCATTATAAGGCTGTCCAACTGATGATGGGATCACTAGTGTAAACAATCCTATGATCATTAATAGCAACTATTCTGCCCAATCACTTTAGTTAACGTACAGCCGGTCTGAGCAAGTTATTTATAACCTAGATACTTTTGTTTGACAGCTATCCGCAATGGCCGAAAATGGATATTGCGACTGGGGAAAATCTGTGTATGGCTAGCTTTAGCATTTGCAAATTAGGAGTTTCTCAAAAATGATGCTTTTTTAGTATAGTGGACTGTACCTGCAAGCTCCTGTATTTTTTGCATGCCTCCTTCAAATGAATGGGACCTATTTTCATGCTGTTACCTAAGGTGGCAGTATTACTGTAATAGTGAGCTAATAGTGCCCCCCCCCCCACACACCATTCAATATTCTGTTGCTTTGTATAGTTATATTGTGCTTACAGAGCAGTGATTGGGTGGGCAAAACCTCCTCTTGCACACAGGCTGTGCACGTCTTCTATTTTTCTTCCCACTGGAAACATAGAATTGGGTTCAAGGTAATGGGCGTGACCTCCTCTTGCACACAACCTGTGTGCATTTTCTACATTCCTCCTGGAACCTTGACCCCCTATTCTATGATACCACTGAGAAGAAAATAGAAGATGTGCACAGGCTGTGTGCAAAAGGAGGCCCTGTCCAACCCATCACTGCTCTGTAAGTGCAATAATTGTACATTTCAGAGCATGGAGGGAGGTCGCCGGAGGGAACTTGCGGCCCAGTACAAGGTGATCCATGGCCCGGTGTTTGGGGACCTCTGCCCTAAGGCATTGTTTACATGTCAGTGATTATGGGCCAAAACTAGGAGCATATCTTTCCATCATGCCTTACCTTACTGTGATCTCCACTCTTGGTTTTGGCTCAGAATCACAGATACAAATCATTTAAGTGTGAATAATGCCTAAGGGTATGTTCACATGACTGTATTCTGCTCAGTATTTTGAATCAGTATTTGGAAGATTCCATTCATGGTTTTGACATTTAAAATACTGAGCAGAAAAATGCAATGTGACCATACCCCAATACACTTTTTGCTGGAATTGTGCCTTTACAGCAGATGCTGCAGAGCATTCCAAGAGAACCTGCTACTGCCCCTGCTAAATATATATATTTATATTTGTGCAGACCTTCTTGATGGTAGAGGGATGAAATCTTGACAAATAAACCTTCATTGTTCTCAATATTGCTGATAAGCTTCCCTGGTAATAATGGGAGCCTGATTTCAATGCGTATGGCTGACGATCGAAAGTAAACAATGGACATTTATTTGGATTTCATCAAGCTGGATCCTTCTGCTTTTGACAGAGAAACTGGCATTGGGTATTTCTGACATTGATAATTCGGCAATGGGGCGAAAGCCAAAGTATGCATGTTCATGGAGGGGTGGAAGGAATGGCTGTCAGCCAGTCGATCTGATGGCGATCTAAACTGTATAGCCAGCTTAATGTGTATGAGGGACCATCCATCTGAACCAACCCTAGATGACACACATGACTAAAGCAGACTTGAGTATGTTGAATTTTAATGTGCCCAATGTTAAGTTACCATGTGAGGGAAGTTATCATTGGTGCTTGATAGCAGGCTATTCCCTTCTTCCTGTGGAAATATATAAAACCCTCCCTATTTTAAGATCTGCTTTGTTTTAAGAAGATAAGCTTTTGCATAGTTGTGCGTCAGATTTACATTTAAGTCCCCTTTTTATTTATTTTTAAAAGCATGTATGCCACCCCCCCCCAAAAAAAATAAATAAATAAATAAATAAATTATATATATATATATATATATATATATATATATATATATATGTACAGTACAGACCAAAAGTTTGGACACACCTTCGCATTCCAAGAGTTTTCTGTATTTTCATGACTATAAAAATTGTAGATTCACACTGAAGGCATCAAAACTATGAATTAACACATGTGGAATTATATACTTAACAAAAAAGTGTGAAACAACTGAAAATATGTCTTATATTCTAGGTTCTTCAAAGTAGCCACCTTTTGCTTTGATTACTGCTTTGCACACTCTTGGCATTCTCTTGATGAGCTTCAAGAGGTAGTCACCTAAAAATGGTCTTCCAACAGTCTTGAAGGAGTTCCCAGAGATGCTTAGCACTTGTTGGCCCTTTTGCCTTCACTCTGCGGTCCAGCTCACCCCAAACCATCTCGATTGGGTTCAGGTCTGGTGACTGTGGAGGCCAGGTCATCTGGTGTAGCACCCCATCACTCTCCTTCTTGGTCAAATAGCCCTTACACAGTCTGGAGGTGTGTTTGGGGTCATTGTCCTGTTGAAAAAAAAAATGATGGTCCAACTAAACGCAAACCGGATGGAATAGCATGCCGCTGCAAGATGCTGTGGAAACCATGCTGGTTCAGTATTCCTTCAATTTTGAATAAATCCCCAACAGTGTCACCAGCAAAGCACCCCCACACCGTCACGCCACCTCCTCCATGCTTCACGGTGGGAACCAGGCATGTAGAGTCCATTCGTTCACCTTTTCTGCGGCGCACAAAGACACGGTGGTTGGAACCAAAGATCTCAAATTTGGACTCATCAGACCAAAGCACAGATTTCCACAGGTCTAATGTCCATTCCTTGTGTTCTTTAGCCCAAACAAGTCTCTTCTGCTTGTTGCCTGTCCTTAGCAGTGGTTTCCTAGCAGCTATTTTACCATGAAGGCCTGCTGCACACAGTCTCCTCTTAACAGTTGTTGTAGAGATGTGTCTGCTGCTAGAACTCTGTGTGGCATTGACCTGGTCTCTAATCTGAGCTGCTGTTAACCTGCGATTTCTGAGGCTGGTGACTCGGATGAACCTATCCTCCGCAGCAGAGGTGACTCTTGGTCTTCCTTTCCTGGGGCGGTCCTCGTGTGAGCCAGTTTCTTTGTAGCGCTTGATGGTTTTGGCCACTGCACTTGGGGACACTTTCAAAGTTTTCCCAATTTTTCGGACTGACTGACCTTCATTTCTTAAAGTAATGATGGCCACTCATTTTTCTTTACTTAGCTGCTTTTTTCTTGCCATAATACAAATTCTAACACTCCATTCAGTAGGACTATCATCTGTGTATCCACCTGACTTCTGAACAACACAACTGATGGTCCCAACCCCATTTATAAGGCAAGAAATCCCACTTATTAAACCTAACAGGGCACACCTGTGAAGTGAAAACCATTTCAGGTGACTACCTCTTGAAGCTCATCAAGAGAATGCCAAGAGTGTGCAAAGCAGTAATCAAAGCAAAAGGTGGCTACTTTGAAGAACCTAGAATATAAGACATATTTTCAGTTGTTTCACACTTTTTTGTTAAGTATATAATTCCACATGTGTTAATTCATAGTTTTGATGCCTTCAGTGTGAATCTACAATTTTTATAGTCATGAAAATACAGAAAACTCTTGGAATGAGAAGGTGTGTCCAAACTTTTGGTCTGTACTGTGTGTATATATATATATATATATATATATATATATATATATATATATATAAAATTTTCCCTCCCTTTTTGAAGTACTTTCATACAAGTGACTAGCATGTCTCACAAGTTGTCTTGGAGCAGTACAGTACACTTTGCATCACTTCTGTGCTGTGATGACAAGCAAGGACTGACTTTCCTATTTGCTTGTCATATAGTAGCAAACAGTGTGTCAGTGTTTCCCTTCACAGTGTTAGTGTGTGAAGTCTTCTTCCACTTTGTGCTGCTGGTGCATTTCAGATAAGTGGAGCTGGAGCACAGCTGCTGCTGATGTGGCAGTGCTGGGCGAACATTCCTCCCTGCCTCTGCTGGCAACACGTATTTGTTGTTTAAAGGTCATAGCAATTCAAACTGAAAAAATACAAGGGGAAATTTGTTAAGTTTACAGGCCGGCTGCTCAGCACTTTACTATAGTGCAAGACCTAGTGGAGGAAAAGCTCACAGCAAGCCTGGTTTAGCATATTAATTCTACCTGCCACAATTTCCTCGTAAGTAAATGGACTCCTATAACTACACAAGCAAGTAAATTGGAGTCAAAATATCATACAATATGTATGATACAACTTTATTGGCACACAATTCTAAACACTAAAAACCAGGTCTGTGGAGACGGTAGGCAAAACATTGGTCCTGGTTCTGACTCCACAGCCCTGGTAAAAAACAATAAGCACAGCAGCAAAGAGATGGGAACATGCAAAAGCGTAATACCACATTGCCCCTACCTCCCCCTAATATAGCAAATGAAGTGCAAGTGTTCAATCATCTTATGACACAGTTCGTATCTGGTACTAAATAGTAAATACCTACTTGGAATATGAAAAATGTCACGATTTAAATACAGATGTAATACATACCTAACATAACTGAAAATACTACCCATATAAATAAATAACATTGCAGTTCCTAAAGTATGAAATCGGACTGGTCAACAAGTACAAAATACTAAATGACATACATGATGTGATTTATTGTTGTGCCTCTGAACAATTTGTCAGTTTTCAATGTGCGGTTTTATATACTGCTTGAAAGCCGACAGTGCACTGAATTCAGCGCACTGTCTGTGTTCCCGGTATGTGCCCCGGTGCTGTTAATTTCGGCACCAATATCTCCACACTGTCAGAAGGGCGGGCCTTACAGCTTAGCATCATCACTGGGCTTTGAGAAATGCCGCCTCTAACAGTACAAGGCTATGTTAGAGTACAGTCGATGACACTAGGCTTTAAGGCCCGCCCTTCTGACAGTGGAGACATATCAGTGCTGTTAATTTTGACACCAATATCTCCAGCCCCCGGGGCACATACCAGGAAAGCGCACTGTCTGCTTTCTAGCGGTATATAAAACCGCACATTGAGGACATGAAAGGTCCTCTTTAAGTCCATCCACCTGTTCAAAAGATGTGGCCCCTGATTAAGTTGTATGTAAATTATCCAAGTAGGTGGAAACATATCTTATTTTCTATGAGAAATAAAAAAAATAAAAATATGTTGACATCCATTTGGAGAACAAAAGCTAATATAACATATAACCTTCCAGGGGCAATATCTTTTGAACGGAAGGATGTATTTAATAAAAATGCTAAATTGTATTGCAACACAGCAGCTTATCATATGATGTATGGCATTTAACATTTTATACTTGGTGGTCCCCCTTTTACATAGTCATGGAAGTGTGGATACATAGTAATTGTCACTCATGTAGATATCAGGTAAGGAAAATTATAGGCCTATAGGCAAAGACAATGAAGTGAATTTACTACCAAACTCAAGTAAAATATATAGATTTTGTGCAAAAAAAAAAGTGCCACACTTTCTTTTTTATGTAAGTGACTTGAAAGAGCCCTCTTAAAGGTTATGGTGCCAGCAGTAAATCAGATTGGGTGAGGTTGATCGTGTGTAAGAGTCCAGTACCTTTTATAGATAAGTTTTGAAGAGTTTTCCTGTATTTGTATGCACCTGTAGAAGCCATGAAAATGTTTAAGAATATTTGCAACTTCCTCTTGTAAGAGGACACTTTAAGTTCTTGGGTCATTTAATGTCTGTCTAGTTGTGAGTGATGTGTATGTAGAAAAATAACAGAGATCAGTATCTATGTATTTTATCCTTTGTGAGATGGTGTGGAAATATATTTTCACAAGCATGTTATTGCTTCCAAACCTATGTGTATATACACATATTTTGTATGTGTTCATGTTTCTCATTAAAGGGAGGCCTCTCTACAATATAAGATGACACCAGTATTATAGATTGCACATGGTAAGTGGAGACTCCATTACAGATTTTGCACTGGAGCTTAGGAGCTTCAGGTTACACCTCTGCTTAGGTCAGCAATATCAAATCACTGGTGGTCCAACTCCAAGCCCCTACACTGATCATCTGTATGAAAGGCTGCAGCTTTTGCGGTAGGATCAGCCTCTCTCCCCCCCCGTTAGTCTGAAATTGACAGGTAATCCTTGGACCAGGTCATCAATATTAAAATCCCAGAAAACCCATTTAAATCTTTCCTATCTGACTTCCAGATCTGTATTTTGTCTAGACAGAACAGTAGATTAAGTGACTGTCTTCTTGACAAAATAAAACAAGTGACAGTGAAGAGCATGTAATGGAGTGTGACTGAAATCTCAGTCCGCTGAAAATGAGCAATGAAGTTTCCTTGAGAACAGTCAGAAATTGATACAGAAATTATATTGGGAAACTGGATACAAAAAAAAAAAAATTTACTGAAATTTGGAAGACTGCATTAATGAATGTAATCCAGAACATATGGTTCATGAGCTAATATATCTATTGTATATATTTTTATTTTAAAAGAGGAAGCTCTCATGTGAAGACGATCCCTCATTACAAGGAGGAACAATGTGCTCCTGCATTAAATTTAGAGACCAAGAAGGTTCTGGATTTACAGGCTCCAATCACAAGGTATATGTAAAGGGCTTGTAAAATGCCCTATTTGAATTTATATTTAACCACATTTTATAGACTGAAGTGTATTTTGTATATTTTTCATCGTTATGATTGCAGTGCATGATTCTCTTTTCTAGCATACAGTCCATGGTGGATGACCTTCTGGTGGCCACAGAGGATTGCTTGCTTCACCTCATTCACTGGGAAGGCATGACAAACGGAAGGAAAGCAATCAACTTGGCTACCATTCCGTTTTCAGTTGACTTGCAGCCATCCAGAGGTACTGTGACCACCTAAGTTTTTATGACCTTTTAAAAGGAACCTTTTACATGAAAAATACTGTTTTTAGTGTGTTGGCATCATGTTATAGAGCAGAAGGAGCTGAGCAGATTGATATACAGGTTTGTGTGAATGGTAATACTAATGATTCAGTAACCTGTTATTTATCCCTTGAAATCTCTGCTGGTCTATAACATACAGCCAAAAGATAGGACTGCAATTTACATGTGACAGATTCTCTTTAAATGAAATGACAAATTACGTACAAAGAATCTTTTATAATTGTAACTTCAAGCACTGCACACCTTTTCCCATCACTGCACCCTCCATCTGACTGTCGATTACTGTTAAATTCTTTAATGTATATTGCACACTTTTGCATGCAGTTCTCCATTCTTCGTTTATGATCAGACGCCATCTTGAATTTTACTGTATATTTCTAGTTCCCTGTACTGTGCTGTCAATCCCATTATGCCTTGTGAGACCATGAGTATACAGTCAGGGGTGATATGCTGTTCTCTTTTTCATTATAGCTGCCTATAGGGCCATTCACATCACGTTTTGTGGATACAAAAAACTGATGCGAAAAAAAAACCTATGAAAGCGGATGGAAACTGAAGACCATATGTTTACATAAAGGCAATGTTAAATAAAAATGGAGCTGTTTCTGTAGGACAGAAAAGTAGCACAAACCACAGTTTTGTGTCCAATAAAAAAAATAAAAAAATACAGAAACTGATCCATTTTTAATTAATTGACATTGACTCTATATAAAGGTATGGTCATCAGTTTCCATCTGCTTTCATCCATTTTTTTTTTTTTTTTCATTTTTTTTTATCTGCTAAACATGATGTGAATGGCCCCTTATAGCTGCCAAATCTTGTGTGATAGGAGTCCCCCTGGTGGAGAACCTTTTTGGTACAGTTCATACAGTTTCATCACATAGTAAGGTTTGATGCCTGAAATGGTGAACCCTCTTGAGCACAAAAGGGCATGTCGCCAAGGGGGTCACCATAAGATCATATAACCAAACTACTGAGAATGATCCCATGAATAGAAGGAAATTACTGACTAAGGAATATATTTTTTGGGAGAAGAATTGGTGCATAATAATTAAAAATAAATGTTGGAGTGCTTTTTATAGATTGATATCTATCTATCTATCTATCTATCTATCTATCTATCTATCTATCTATCTATCTATATCAGAGATCAGGGTACATGACCTTATGCGTGGCTGATTTTTGTCTAACTCCATCAACACTAAACTGACGTGAAGTCCTCCTTATAATAGGTCACTGTTAATCGTGAATTTACCCAGACCAGTTTGAAGACAGCAATGATGTGCTGTATGGCCTGGCCTGCACTGCAACCAAGTGTGTGTTCCCTTGCCACTAATTCCTCCCCTCTGATAGTAAAAATTGTCCTCCATTCCTGTAGTAATAATGGCACAATAATCGTCACTTGGAGAGTGCAGCAAACTTAACTCCATGTAGTTTTGCCATGGTGCTGACTGAGATCGAAACAGGAAAAGTATTGTATGCCATCTGCTGCACCACCCCTTCCTAGCAAGAGAAGTCCTTGATGGCTTAGACAGGAAGAGTTTCAGCTGGGTGCTGTCAGGTGCAGTAACTAGAACCTGGTCTTCATAGCCAATTTTCTACTCACTAAGTTTTGTTCAGTTCTGACTTGCAATCCCATTTATGATTTTTAGTGAAGATTGAGGGCTGCTTGTAGAGTTGAATAACCATGTATTCTAGAAATGGCAACACTTTAGTTGCTTGGTGCTTTTCCTGTGTGCAATGTTTGGCAAGCCAATATCAGCTTTTCAGCCAGTATGAAGTTGCTGTCTTTGTGTGCGTTTTGGCTTGTTAATGTAAAATTATGGAATGTTAAAAATGCCCATTTTGTCATGGTGGCAAAAATGCAGTAGGTGCACCTTTTTAAGAGGGCTTGAAATGTTACAAAGAATGGGGAAAGAAAGGATTCCCAATTGAAGTTACTGTGTGTTGCATCCATCTGTTGGCATGGTGCTATACAAATGAATTTGTTGGTGTCTGAAAATTAAACTGTAGCAGATTATGGGAGTATTGGGAGTGCTTCCTTTTATACTTCATTCCTTTTGAAATTAGTCTTAGCTTTGGTTCAGAAACGCAGCAAAATCTGCAGCTTTTTTTGCAATGTGTAGCCACAGGATAGGTCATCAGTATGTGATCTCTGGGACCCCGCACAGATCAGCTGTCCCAGCAGTCTCCAGGCACGTAAAGCTGCTGCAGTGGAAGGGGCTGCAGCACTGCTCTGATTACTTGAATAGGAGCAGCCAACACACACTCACCATCCACTGCAGCAGCTTCTGTCACCTGGTGGCTGCTGGATCTGCTGATCAGTGCAGGGTCCGGTTGTCAGATTCCCAAACATCATATAGTATGAAAATTCCCTTTGTAACTGTAAATCCCAGACTTGTGTTGCATAAAAGCTAAGTTTTTGTTGCAGATTTTGTAATGGTGTGTTTGTGCAGTCGAGACCAATTTTGGCTGTTTTTAAAATTCTATTCTAGTTTATTGCTATTTACTTAGGAATTTTTTACTATAGGAATTCAAAAGCAATAAGAAGTATAAAGTAAGCACATTACGTGCCCCTTCTTGCTATATCCATTCATGGCTTTGGCAAAAAAAAAAAAAAACATAGCAAAATATGCAAGACAAAACATTGCTTTCTGCAATATGTAACCTTAGCCTTACTTTTGAGCTTTGTGGGCAGGGTTGGAAGTTAACTGAGAAAGTAGTGTGAGCATTAACCAGAACCTACCACCACCAACATGTCTTCTAAAGCACTTATATGCTGTTGTATGGTCTCTTAGTGGCATAGTGAACAATCTTGCTGCCATGAAAATCAACCTTTAATATGTTTGCAGGTAAAATGTTCAATGTACCCAGGATCTGCCTGGACACCTGTCTATAGATGCCCCCTAACATGGAGAATAAGTCCTGATGTGTAATGACCACAGGTGAAAGCGGTTGCTTCAGTAAACACAGACATACCCTGGAGACGCCAAAAAAAACAAAACATATTTACATACAAATTAGATGCTGAATTTTCTCAGCTGCAAGGTTGCATATTGACACAAAAATGGTATGCTCACTATGCCGCTAACAGCCCCACAACAACTTTTACTGTAACTGGTTTAGTGGTTTTGCCTGTGGCCTTTACACATAGGGACTTGTCAATCTTTATGTTGGGGATGGCTTTGGGTGGTGAACATGTGTAAAAATAGGTGCTCCGGCAGACGCAGCTATGTCTGGGGTGTACCAAATTGCCTATTTGTATGCAGATTAAAATGTTTCTTGGCAGCAAGATTGCACTTTGACGTGAAAATGACCGCTAGTGGCCCCTATAACAGCATGTCAGCTTGTGCTATCTCTCACTGTGTGTTTTATTTTCTCCCCAGCAGGTTCATTCTTAGATTTTGAAGGTGTCCACATCCGTGACATGGAGCACTGTGTAACTCTTGATGGCTTTGCGGTTGTCTTTAATGATGGTCGCATTGGATTCATCACACCAGTGTCAAGTACAGCAGATGTAAGTACCTGTTGAGGAACTGTTGAGTACAGATCCTATTAGTTGTTCCACAAATCCAAACTGTTGTTCCATGTAATACATGGGGCACATTTATCAATACTGTTGAATCGCATTTGTAGTTTTAGACAAATTTATGAATCTGTTGTACTGACCTTCATAAATATGGAATGTTTCTAGAAGTGCCAAAATTCAAATTCAAATACCAACTAACTACCGTACAAGTGTTTAGCTTCAACATGAGACAAATATTTGGCGCAAAACATATAGACAAAAAAATTGAACTCTCACGCTGTAAGGAGCAAATATTTGGCACACACATCAAAAACTACAATTTTTGGTGCAAAATAAGCAGACACAAATAATCTCTCGCTTACTGAGGAAATAAATATATGGCACACAAAGTAAAATGCCATTAATTCAGAAGTGTGCAACATATAACAATAATGGTGTAAAAGAAAATCTGCACCATATTTGTTCTTTTCCGTTCCCAAGAAAGTGTAAATTCTGATTTCTGTTGTGTTGAGGGACAAAGCAGCTAGAAAAAATATTTTACAGAAGAATAAATAGAACTAAATGTACTATCAATTTATTTGGTATTTTGTGTGTTGTCCAACAGATATTGGTTGTGTTGGTTTTAGCAGCTTTCACTGTACTGTTCCCTGGTAATACCTTTGTATAGTAGGGGATCAAGCAGGCCAAAGCTGTTACTACAGTGCATACTCTAAGGAAACATAAAAATGTATGTCCATTATTGGGTTAAATTAGTACAGAGCCTGGAACTTGAAACATATTTGAATTTTTTGTTTTTCTTTCTATTCCATTTGTGATTTTAAGTGAAGATTGAGGGCTGCTTGTAGAGTTGAATAACCATGTGTTCTAGAAATGGCAACACTTTAGTTGCTTGGTGCTTTTCCTGTGTGCAATATTTGGCAAGACAATATCAGCACCAGATGTTTTCATCATTTTCAGATGAAAGATGTCCTTATTTGTGCAACTTTTCAGACGGTATGAAGTTGTTGTCTTTGTGTGCGTTTGGCTTGTTAATGTAAAATTATGGAATGTTAAAAATGCCTAATTTGTGTTGGTGGCAAAAAAATGCAGTAGGTGCACCTTTATGAGGGCTTGAAATGTTGCAAGGAATGGGGAAAGAAAGAATTCCCAATTGAAGTTACTGTGTGTTGCATCCATCTGTTGGCATGGTGCTATGCAAATGAATTTGTAATGATTATACCATTATTGGTGTGATAATCTTTACTACAGTGTGTTTAGACTCCGGAAACTCTCTGTACCAGAAAACTAGCGTAGAAAGTTGACTTGCTCAAATCCTTAATTGAATAAAAACTTTTGACTTTTCTAGAAAGTGACTGGGGCTTAGTGGGAGGGGATGTGCATTCCATGGCCCCACACATTTTTCATAATTTACCCAGAAAGTGGTTTAAACGATCAAATCTCCACCAGCTTCTCAGATTTGAGTCTCTGGTGCACGGATGCATCTAATATATTAAGGGTCTGTGTACATCTCACTCCAGCGCACAGGAGATCAAGACTAGCATATAAAACACCAGTCTTGATAAATTTCCCCTGTTATGTCGATGTGTTTTTCCAAAAAAAAATGTCAATATACTACAGATTGTTTGTTTGGATTTGTCAGTGTTTGTGATGCACTAAATTGAAAACAGATCACTTGTATGTGATACTTGACTGATGGTTGGACTTGGTTCATGGAATCTTTCATTGAACACTTGAATACTGCGCATGTTCTGATGCTTGTGTGAATATTAGTGAAAGGGTAACTTAATAATGTTGATATTGAGTGAAGAAAAGGGTGGGCCCTGGCTTTTGCTAAGTACTGTAATATTTCCATGGAGTATCTATACATTGGATTAAGTGAGGAGATTGTATCCAGGGCTGTATTCAAATAACTGTGTCCCATATGGATGCCAGATATATAGTACCCATACTTGAAATGTATGTATTTTTTTTTTTTATATAAAATTGTGATTGGAAAGCCTAATATTATAGAATTACATTGATTTGTCAAATATTTATTAACAAGGGAATTGTGGAAGAGAAGAACACCATTAGCTTTCAGACATACACTTTTGTATTGTGTATAAAATAATGGCTCTTTTGTACAATAGAAAGTGCATAATAATTCCACTGTATTCTGGCAATAGTCTTTTGTGCAGAATACACACAGTATCAGATTGATGACTCTGTGCATTTAATCGTATCAGTGTATATCATTGATGCAGTAGAACCCCAATGTTGTTTTTACCACAAAGTGACAGTTTGAAGAAAAGATCTCCATAAATGGGTTGTTCAGTTTAAGCAAGTAAATGTTATTGTTTGTTTGTATCGTGAAAAGTTATACAATTTTCCAATGTACTTTATGGATCAGTTCCTCATGGTTTTCTAGATCTCCGCTTGCTGTCATTCATTCTGTTACTTCCAGTCCATGGTCATATGATGAGCACACAGGTGCACGGCTTGTTACCAGGCAGATGTCGGATTACTGTGCTGTGACTGTAACGAGCTGTGCACCTGTGTGTCCATCACATGACCATGGACTGATCTTTATCAACTGGAAGTAACAGAATGAAGCAAGCAGAGATCTAGAAAACAATAAGGAATTGATCCATAAAGTATATTGGAAAATTGTATAGCTTTTTATTATACAAAAAATATTTATTTGCTGAAACAGGACAACCCCTTTAAGTGTTAAGGAAACTAAACTTGCTAGTTAGTGTTAACTGAACCTGCAATGTATGTTACTGATTTTATAACATTTTGTTTACTGTGTAAAACTATCAGATATGTCTTATTGTGTAGTAAAGTAGCGTTTCTTATGTCAACAGCAGATTCATGGGGTTTGGGCACAGGATGTTGTTGATGGAACCTGTGTAGCTGTAAATAATAAATACAGATTAATGGCGTTTGGCTGTGCCAAGTAAGTATCAACTTGTTGCGTATATAAAATAATTCTGTATACCTTGCTTGCAGACTAATACCCTTCATTATTAAATTTGTCCATTGAACATGAAAATTAGCGCTATATATTGTGACATAAATCTATAAATGTATAGAATACACCACAGTCCCTGACAGAAGTTCTGTCGCTTATCCATGTTGTGGAATCAAAAGCTTATAACCTGACTTTAAATTCATCCATTGGTTTTAGAAATGACTCGTATGAAAGCTGAAACCCTCCCAAATAATTTTTTGGTTAAGAAAATAAATTGGCTTCACTGCTGAAATATTCATCATTTAATGAACACAGAAAGGTCAGATTTTGGCAAGACAAACGTTTTGTCGCCTTGTCATATAATGCACCCAATCCTAGTTTAAAGCCTCACCTGTGCTCACTAATTGATTAATTAGTGGGTTTGTATAAAAAGAACTCCAGCACCCCAGACCTTCACTTGAACTGCAACTTCACCTCTGACAACATGCCAAAAATCAACCCTGCGACCAAAGCCTTATCAAGAGGCTGAAGACCAGATCCACTGCAGAGATGGCTGGCACCTTTAATGTGTCTCTGCGTCAAGTACAAAGAATTAAAAAAAAAAAGATTTGAACAGACTGGAGATGTTTTTGACAAGCCCAGGTCCGGCAGACCCCGCAAGACTGCTCAGGAGGAACGTTTGTTGGTTAGAAAATCAAAAGCCAGCCCCTCTTCCACTGCAGCAGAGCTCCAACAGGCCTGGTCACCTCGAGTCCCTGTGTCAACTAGAACTGTTTGTAGGATTCTGTCTCGAAATGGCCTCCATGGTCGAATCAGTGCCCAGAAGCCAGCACTAAACAAAAGGCAATTAAAACAACGTGTGGCATTTGCCAAGGCCCACAGCCTGCTAAATGGATGGACGCTGGAAAAGTGGCAGAAGGTGGATTTCTCAGATGAATCTTTAGTTGAATTACACCACAGCCACAGCAAATACTGCAGGAGACCTACTGGAGCACGTATGGATCCAAGATACACCCAGAAAACAGTTAAGTTTGGTGGTGGAAAGATCATGGTCTGGGGTTACATTCAGTATGGGGGTGTGAGAAACATTTGCAAGGTGGAAGGCAATATCAATAGCCTAAAATATCAAGAAGTATTAGCTTCCTCTTACATTCCCAATCATAAAAGGGGTCAAATTTTGCAGCAGGATTGCGCTCCATCTCATACATCCATCTCTACATTAAAGTTCCTCAAGGCAAAGAAGATCAAGGTGCTCCAGGACTAGACAGCCCAGTCACCAGACATGAACATCATTGAGCATGTTTGGGGTAGGATGAAAGAGGAAGCTTGGCAGACAAAACCAAAGAATCTTGATGAACTCTGGGAGGCATGTAAGACGGCATTCTTTGCTATTCCTGATGACTTCATCAATAAATTGTATGAATCATTGTTGAAACGCATGGATGCAGTCCTTCAAGCTCATGGAAGTCACACAAAATATTAAATATGGCTCTAATAGCACCGCAACTTCATTCAGCAATGTTATGAAACATATCTTTGTTTTTGAACAGAATTATTGGTTTGATTTTCACATTACTTTATGTGTGCAACAAAACTTTTGTCTTGCCAAAATCTGACCTTTCTGTGTTCATTAAATGATGAATATTTCAGCAGTGAAGCCAATTTATTTTCTTACCCAAAAAATCATTTGGGAGGGTCTCCGCTTTCATATGAGTCATTTCTAAAACCAATGGATGAATTTAAAGTCAGGTTATAAGCTTTTGATTCCACAACATGGATAAGCGACAGAACTTCTGTCAGGGACTGTAAATGTTATAGCTGATGCTTAGTGTCCATCTAGTTACGTTTTGTCTTTGGTAATCTAAATAGATCCAGAATACTATGGTGCTAAAAGGGAATCTGTCATGGCAATTTGGGACACTAAGCCACCCACACGTCCATATGGACCTGGGGTTTAGTGTCCCAAATCACCCTGTTATAACGCAATCCATGGCCGCATTGAAAATAAAAAAGCTTTATACTCACCCTGCCGCTGCACTCCCCGCGCCTGCGCAGTTCTTCAATGAAGCCAGAGTAGTACTCCTCGGCTTCAGTGCACATGCCCCGCAATTACACAGTGAAGCCGGGGTGTCCATCTTCAACTTCACTGAAGAACAGCGCAGGGGCCAGGAGGCGTGCCAACAAAGAAGCTCATGAATAAGCTGGACTGCTCTCGCCGAACAGCGTTGATCGGACCCTTCTCCAGGTAAGTATAAAGTGTGTTTTTTATTTTTAATGCACCTGCGGATTGCATTACAACAGGGCGATTTGGGACACTAAACCTCAGGTCTATAAGGACCTGTGGGTGGTTTAGTGTCCCAGATTGACCTGACAGATTCCCTTTAATTTTAAAGTGTGTGTGTGTGTGTGTATATAGGGGCAGGAGCCCTTTGTTTGAAAGGACCTGTAATGTAAATCAAAATTTAATGATGATAAAATACTTTTATTGCTTCTTGGCCTTTTATTATAGGGCAGGTCGTTTTTCCTTCTTCCATCACATTGGGCACCATTACATTCAGTGCCTGGTAAGCTAATTAACAATGAAATTGACAACTGGGCAATCTCCAGCACCCAGTGTCAAAAGGGGTTTTAACTATATAGTTACTACAGAAAAGGTCAGTGGCTTTAGCAGTATGATCTCGGGAGACTTCCACTATCTCCCAAGGTCCTGTTGTTTACTGACTGAGGCACAGGCAGTTCACAGCAGGGAAAGAGGAGATTTGGATGCTGCCAATGAAGAACAGAGGTTCCAGCCCTGGGTATTATTAGACTTTTTAAAGGTTTCTTTAAATTTAAAAAAAAAACAAAAAAAAAAAAAACTGTCCATGAGTTGTCTGGTACTGCAGCTCAGCTCCCTTCAAGTGCATGGGACTGAGCTGCAGTACTAAACACAACTTTTGAATAGTTTGCTTTACTGTTTCTGAAAAAAATCTGCCATATTTTTCTAGTCTAGGCCAACCCTTTAACTCTACCCCAAAATCCGCTGTAATAGTATTGTAGATGTCAGAAATATTTAAATATGCTGCTTGCTCAGGAGCTGAATGGGTGCCATAACCTGGAGCCACTGGGGAATTTAGCATTTACGTATAGATTATATCTCTTTATTGTATATCATATCCTACTTATTGCCAATTTTCTGGTCAAGTCCTTCAATGTGTTTTTAAATAGGCAATTCTTCTTATACACAATTTGTAACCCATGCATGCAACACTGTGAAGATTCCCTGGCCAATTCTGGATGCCTGTATTTAAAGGACCAGTTACAGTGGGGAAAAAAGTATTTAGTCAGCCACCAATTGTGCAAGTTCTCCCACTTAAAAAGATGAGTCCTGTAATTGACATCATATGTAGACCTCAACTATGAGAGATAAAATGAGAAAACAAATCCAGAAAATCACATTGTCTGATTTTTAAAGAATTTCTTTGCAAATTATGGTAGAAAATAAGTATTTGGTCAATAACAAAAGTTCATCTCACTACTGTGTTATATATCTTTTGTTGGCAATGACAGAGGTCAAACGTTTTCTGTAAGTCTTCACAAGGTTGGCACACACTATTGCTGGTACGTTGGCCCATTCCTCCATGCAGATCTCCTCTAGAGCAACGATGTTTTGGGGCTGTCGCTGGGCAACTTTCTACTCCCTCCAAAGGTTTTCTATGGGGTTGAGATCTGGAGACTGGCTAGGCCACTCCAGGACATTGAAATGCTTCTTACGAAGCCACTCCTTCGTTGCCCTGGCGGTGTGCTTGGGATCATTGTCATGCTAAAAGACCCAGCCACGTTTCATCTTCAGTGCCCTTGCTGATGGAAGGAGGTTTGCACTCAAAATCTCCCGATACATGGCCCCATTCATTCTTTTATGTACACGGATCAGTCGTCCTGGTCCCTTTGCAGAGAAACAGCCCCAAAGCATGATGCTGCCACCCTCACGCTTCACAGTAGGTATGGTGTTCTTTGGATGCAACTCAGCATTCACTCTCCTCCAAACACGACGAGTTGTGTTTCTACCAAACAGTTCTACTTTGGTTTCATCTGACCATATGACATTCTCCCAATACTCTTCTGGAACATCCAAATGCTCTCTAGCAAACTTCAGACGGGCCTGGATATGTACTGGCTTAAGCAGAGGGACTCGTCTGGCATTGTAGGATCTGAGTCCCTGGTGGCATAGTGTGTTACGTTAGTCCCAGCTTTCTGCAGGTGATTCACTAGGTCCCCCCGTGTGGTTCTGGGATTTTTGCTCACCGTTCTTGTGATCATTTTGACCCCACGGGATGAGATCTTGTGTGGAGCCCCTGATCGAGGGAGATTATCAGTGGTCTTGTATGTCTTCCATTTTCTAATTATTGCTCCCACAGTTGATTTCTTCACACCAAGCTGCTTGCCTATTGCAGATTCAGTCTTCCCAGCCTGGTGCAGGTCTACAATTTTGTTTCTGGTGTCCTTCCACAGCTCTTTGGTCTTCATCATAGTGGAGTTTGGAGTGTGAAAGTTTGAGGTTGTGGCCAGGTGTCTTTTATACTGATAACAATGTCAAACAGGTGCCATTACTACAGGTAATGAGTGGAGGACAGAGGAGCCTCTTAAAGAAGTTATTACAAGTCTGTGAGAGCCAGAAATCTTGCTTGTTTGTAGGTGACCAAATACTTATTTTCCAAAATCAGACAATGTGATTTTCTAGATATGTTTTCTCACTTTGTCTCTCATAGTTGAGGTCTACCTATGATGTCAATTACAGGCCTCTCTCATCTTTTTAAGTGGGAGAACTTGCACAATTGGTGGCTGACTAAATACTTTTTTTTCCCCACTGTATGTCTTCTAACCCAGTGCATGTTTTATACCATTGGTAAATTGTTCTCACACTGAATTTAGCATATTTTCTCTATTGTAGCTCTCCCAGTTGCAGAGATATCAGTGCCACCACGACAGTACAATGATATTGGTAGCTGAAAATAATAGCACTGATTTCTCTGCAACAGGGAAAGCTGCAAACAGTGCTCTGAATTCAGCACAAAAACAGCCCTCTAATGATATATGCACTAGTTTGAGCAATTTTAATAATTGCTAAAAAATGTAATATCAGAAAAAATGAACCAGAGTGAACTTACATTTCTGAATTTTAAGGTATCTGTGCTCCAGTCATGTAAAATAATAACAGGGCCCTTTTTCACAGCATTGCATGTACGTATTTTAAAGAGGATTTTTCGCCACTTCAGCTTACTCTTTGCATCCTTCAATAGGTGCCGCTGCACTGATTTTGGCACCGTTGTAATTTTTCTCTAGCCTGCATCATTCCTAAGCAATCGTCTTTGTTAATTTCAGTGTCCAATATGTTCATTGGGCTCTCTACGGTCATGTGGGTGGTCCCAGGCTATCTGTTCCAGTCCATGACCACCCTCTTGACAGAGATCCTAATTAGCATATTGGGTAATGAAAAAATAAAATTGCTCGGGAATAATGGGGTCTAGAGAAAAAAATTCCAGTTGTCAGAAGTACACAGGAGCTGCACCTATTAAGTGATGCAAAGAACTGGAATTTGGGGAGGTGGTGAAAGGTCCTCTTAAATATGTGTTTCACCCATGGCTAGTTATCTAGTCCAAGCTTTTTATAAAATACTGTCATTATTGCTTGGTTGCATTAACGTTAGCAATTGTAGAAAACAATCATAGTTGACCTCATGTCTATGGCCAAGTATGTTCAGGCAGTGCATCAACTGCAGGCATCCAAAGCCCCACTCATCTGCATTTGTACCTAGGACAGTGGTATAACTCTAACTCTAACTTCCTTTTCTTTCATTTCCCTAGCGGCTCTGTACTTGTGTACACAATAGACAACACAACTGGCGCTATGCAGCTTTCTCATAAATTGGAGCTCACTCCTAAGCAGTACCCAGGTGAGACCTTTAATCATTCTCTTCACTATTTGTACTTAATTTTTTGAAAAATATTTTTTTTTCTCTCTCCTTGTAATCCATATTTTTATAAAAATGTTATCTTTTCATTTTTTAAATATATGCCATATCATTTGTGGCAATATGTTGAATGATTTGCAAAGTATGAAATAACAGTGTGTCAAAAGAGAACCGATAAATCCAAATAACAGGAGGAGAATCCCCAAGTAGAAATAAGGGTCACTGGCACTGATTTAAAGTGTAAAAAAAAAAAACAACAAAAAAAAAAAACAGGTGGTAACCCCACCCCCTCAGGTCACAGGGGGAGGAGTCAGAGGTCATTCAGCTAAAACTGCATATATTTTAACAAAAAGTTTCGTAACTATTTCACAGAGGATCAAACAATTTATGTTGGGGTATACTAATCAAGAACAGGGAAATTATATATTTTACTTTAAATGTTTGTGTTTGCTCCACATGTTTGTACTTGTCATATTTTGCACTTGAAAAAGGGCTTTTATTGCCCGAAACACATTGTGCTTATGCCTGAATAAAATTGCTTAACCGAATCAGTGCCAGTGACCCTTATTTCTACTTGGGGCTTCTCCTCCTGTTGTTTGGATTTATCTGACGTGTGGTTTCCACCACTACGGTTCAAGGAGTCTGGCTGATTTCCTAGATCCACACCATTGGATATTTATCAACCAAATGTTTATGGTAGTTATGATCTCTGTCCCAACTACAAAAGGTGAGAACCTATTTACTTTATTTTAACTATTTATTTTAACAATATTACGCTATTTGGCGCTTGATGCTGCTTCTTTTCTATTTTTCAAAAGAGAACCGATAAACAGTTATAGGGTAAATAACATTTGGACAATGCAGATACTATGTATATTTGCAGGATTATAAAGGCTCACCTTTTGAGAGGTTGTTTAGTTGTAGGCACAGCACTAACAATTAGCTTTAATGGATGGATGCTTCTGATGCCGTAAGTCCCTTCAGACAGTAGTCGTCTGACCCGTTTAAGAAATATGGGAATACTAAGAAATTATTATTATTTTTTATTATTATTATAAATTATTATTAGCCAATGGAGGGGAACGTCGTACATAACAGTATGTGTTTTGAAAGCAAAGGTTTATAGAAGATGTTCGTTGAAACTTTTATGATTTATTGAGAACCATCATAAAACTCATACATTTTACTGGCTTTGTCTGGTTATGTTAGATATCTGGAATAAGACTGGATCAGTGAAGCTAATAAGGTGGTCACCTGATAATAGCGTTGTCATGGTGACTTGGGAATGTGGAGGACTTTCCCTGTGGAGCGTATTTGGGGCACATCTGATTTGTACACTTGGAGGAGATTTTGCGTAAGTAATCACAGTCCGCTTGACTCTGAATTGTCTTTTACCTGTGCTCACCTCCTTTCATAGTGTCCTCACATAAAGTATTGTACCATCAGAAAAATCAAACCAAGGACACCAGTATGGCCTCACAGGGACTGTTCCAAACGTGGGGGACCTACCTTTCTTATCATGTGTTGCTTGTATCAGAAATCTTGTGCATGCTCCACTAGCTTGTGCAGTGCTGTCTGTGTGCCTAGCTGTGTCATGCTGAGCAGTACCGCAAATGTGGCGGCCTTGACACTAGCAGCACATGTACATGATTTCTCTGAGGGCAACGTGACGTAGGCAATGCAACAGGATGTCAATCGGTGTGTTAGAGCAGGCTCACACAGGTACACTGGCATTTGCACATAGGTTATAAGCTGATTTTCTGGGCATTTACAACTTAATACAGACAACAAAGGTATAACTGCTACAGTGCCATACGGGTGATTTTTCTGATGTGTGATTTTTATATTTGAGTTATGGAAAGGACAGTCATCTGCTTTTTGAATCATTTTGTACACTTCAATACAGAACAAGATAATACCGAATCAACTAATTTTAGGTGTAGTTGCATTTACGTGTAGAATTCCTATCTCTTTAGATACAGAGCAGATGGCACAAAGAAAGAGACTTTGAAAATCAGCTCAATGGTAAGTATGAATCTCTTACTAGCTTGTGTCCTACTTAGGACTGCCAGGTTTTTCTTTGTCATTTTTTTTTTTTTTTTATCTTAACACAAATATTCCTAATAAAGGTTGTACAGATAATTTTATTGTCAGACATCCCATTGATATACATTACTTATTCGATAAATATTTTTTGTGATGAGAACTCTTTTCGTGTTATTTTGTTCCTAGTTGTTTATAGGTATGGTTACTGGTGTTGTGTGAACACATTTTGTTTGCTGACTAGCATTACTAGTTTCTGACAAAATGTCTGAACTTTTAAAAACATAAGTCTAAAAGACCAGACTGTATAGTGTCAGATTATGGTGCTAAAGCTGTTGCTACATTTTGTATAGGGAGTGAGCAGCGTGGCTTTTGGCATGTAAACTTTTTTTGGGAGCCAAACTGGGCCATCAGTAGCCTTTCCCCTTTTAATTTACATGATCTGTTCTCTCCACACATAAACTGAGAGCCCCATATATTAACTATAAGCAGTATAAGTTTCATAATGTTCAGCTCCGTCTCATTTGAATAAAATGACTGAGGTTATAGACAATATACAGCACTGTGCTTGGTAAGTATTGAGGTGGCCCTATTGCTCATTCGAGTGCTGCACCCTTTTCAAACTATTGATCTGTGAAGCTCCCGCCAATATAATAATGATGACTTATCCTAAAGAGATCAGTATTTTAGTCCTGGAAAGCCCCTTTAAATGTAGAGGTATTATGAATTAAAGTGGGGGATTTGGTGCTGTTTATCAAAAAAATGAGTCTCAAAAGAAATAATGAAATTAACCTGCACAAATGTTGTAAATGTTTAGATTAAAAGAAGTAAAATGTAAGGAACCCTTTGAATTTCTTGTTTGCTGTAGAGCTGGGGTCCTGAAGGTTATCACCTATGGGCAATTGCATCAGAGAGCTCTGGACATGTGGCAAGTGACAAAATTCTACCCAAGCAGTCTGGAATACTGCAATTTCAGTTTATTAAGAGTGCTCTTACTGTGAATCCATGTATGGTAAGTGATTTGAGCTTCTGTGACACTTGGCTGTAATCGTGCCATGATAAGTTTAATTTGTGGCTTTCAGTGTTTCCCCAATTTCACCCACTTGCATCGCAGTCTCTCCATTTGTGTCAGTGCCTGCCTAAGCACCGTTTACATGTCTTATTCATGGTCAGTGAGAAATCTGCTGTATCAGCAGGGTATGAACATGCAGCATAGTAATTCCCTTTACTGTGATGGAATAGCTCTTAAAGGGATTCTATCATTGGGGAAACATGTTTTTAACTGAAGTAATGTTGGAATAGCCTTTATAAAGGCTATTCTACTCCTACCTTTACTTTTCTTCTCCTTGCCGCCATTTGTCCAAAAAAAAATGTTTATTCTCACATGTAAATTATGCTCAGGGAGCACTGGGGGCGTTCCCCCTGTGCTCCGAGCACTCCTCCAGCGCTGGTGTAAGAAACTAAACAAAAATGGGCGACGGAGCATGCTCAGTCGACTCTGCCTGAACTCAAAGTGACTCCGGCGGCCATTTTTGTTTAGTTTCTTACACCAGTGTACTTTAGAAAAATGGCCGATGGAGAAAGCAGATGCAAGATGAACAGAAGATGATGCAGGGCGCGTGAAAAAGCAGCGTTGGAGGAGGGTTGCGGCGATGACGCGGTGTGCTCGGAGCACAGGGGGAACGCCTGGACAAATGGCGGCGAGGAGAAGAAAAGTAAAGGTAGGAGTAAAGGTAAAGGTAGGAGTAGAATAGCCTTTATAAAGGCTATTCCAACACTGCTTCAGTTAAAAACCTGTTTCCCCAATGATAGAATCCCTTTAACACATGGCTTACCACAATGTAAATGCACCCCCTGTAGAAAGAAGAAATTATCGCAGGTCAGCTGTTCTTTAGATTCACTAGGAAACTAATAGGTTCCTATTTATTTTTATTGATGGACCTGTAGTGTAGAAACTAAAAGGCTACATCAGAAGTACCTGTACAAAGGTTTGTTCCATATACACAGATGAGATTTTATTTGACTTCTATGTGGGAAAATCACTGTCAATGCAGCACATCTCCTAACGTTCTTCATTATTTGCTGTAAATATTTCCAATAACTATATATTATTTGTGTTTCTGTAACACAACATTCAATGGTTATAAATATAAAAAATACCATATTACTGTCTTGCAGAGCAACCAAGAGCAAGTATTGCTTCAAGGAGAAGATCGCTTGTACTTGAACTGTGGGGATGCAACTCAGACACAACATGTTAGAGGATCTTCATCACATCCTGAGCACAAGTCTATACGTGACAGGAGTCAGTTTCCTGTAGGAAATGTAGATTCTCAGGGCTTAAGCACTTTACTGGGACACAGACACTGGCACGTTGTGCAGGTGATTTACCTGAATAAGGATGGAAATTCTTTTTCAACTTGTGTGTACAGGAGTGCAGATCTCTTGGATAAATGCTTTCCCCTAGTTTGTTATGGTCTATTTGAAACTCTATGTAGGCCTAGATGCCTGGAGATTAAAGGGAATCTATCAGCTCCGTTTTCTGCCCTCTGAGATTTCTTTAGTTTTTCAGTGATCTTTCACTTGTGTTCATATGTAGCAATTTTTTAGAACTTGCATCGTTATCATTGCAGATAGTGGACAGCTATGCCAGAACAGAGTCCTATGGTATTCAGGATATTATTTTTCCCTGTTGCTGTGCATAATGGAGCTGGCAAGTTCCATTTAAAGGGGTTGTACAGAAACTCCCTGTTCATATGCTCTCTGTTTAAAGCTCATGTTGGCTATATTTGATGTCCTTTGAAAGCAACTTATTTCCTGTGTTAACAAAGGATCAGGCATGTATGTTGGAAGGTGTTGAGCTGCCTTCATACACATTAGATCATTGACCAAAATAACCAAGTTTGGATAACATAAAGGGTACCCATGTTTTCAAGAGAAGTTGAAATATATGCAGAGTCTTTCGGGTCCCTGAAGAATGGAAACCTAATCGCAGATGTGAACCTAGAGTAAGGCTTAGCATAACTTTGCATCCAGTTTAGGAGAGGAGGGGTTGCTGGACTTAAATTTGACAGTAATGTTTGCAAGTGCAGTATAGCAGCATTAATACTGGGCCTTTTCATGACCCTTTACAATGCCCTTAATGTGAAAAAATAAACCTTTTCGATTTTAGAGTCAACCAGTATATAGTGCAGCTCAAATGCTGTATATGAAAGAGTTTGCATTGTAGTGGGTTTTATAGTTTTCTTTCATAACTGTGATGATGAGATTGTGCTAGAACTAGACTAGTCTAGTCTGGACTACTGAGATCAGTTGAATGAAAGAGTGCTTAAAATTCAGCTGTAGAGTCGAGCCAAATGCAAACTGATGAGGCGTGTTTACTTAAGGCTGAAGGTGGCGATTTTATCTTGTAATGCCAGAAATGTTTCAACACTTCTGAAGCTCTGCCATCCACACTTCTTAGATTTTGGTTTTATGTGCCTCCCAATGTAATGTGTATGTGTACACTTTATATACGGAATACACTGTGTATTTTGCTTAACCTTATTTTCTAATGCATCTTTTAGACCCCTATCTCTTATTTTTGTTTTGTTTTTAATCTACAAATTACTTGGACTTAGAGGTTTTTCTACTAACCCATTTATACAGTGCACTTTAAGTTTCTTTATTGCTTTTTCCATAAAATACCAAAGTACTCCTTGCCATGTGGTACTTTTGCATTTTATCTGCACCTTTGGGTATTGATTTCTGTGGGTACCCATACACCAATAGGATTCCTTGTCTCCTGTCTTCCACCTCTTCTGCACCTACACAGAAAAATTAGATCTTTTTGCATCTTATGCCCAATTTGTTGTCAGGCAGCAGAAGGAAGGAGAGCTTGTACAGAGAATATATTACAAGTAATTTTTACAAGTAAAGGTTTTTTTTTTTGCGCAAAAATAAAGTTTATATTTTACTGACCTTGTGGTTCTGTTCCACGTTCATAAATGTCCTCTGAGCAGGTGGGAGCCTAGAAGCATAGAGTGGCACAGTAGAAGAGCTGTGGGTATGCTGTGACAACACAACATCCCATCCATGCACATCCCGCCCACATACAGAACAGGAGAGTGAAAGTACACAGCATCCATGTCTATTAATTAAAATTTACATGTGATACAAGGACTAGTTCCTGTATTCATGTAATTTGTATTATATTCCTGTAATATATTAGACACTCCAGCAGGGGAACTTCACTTTTGTTTATAACAATTATTATGCAGCAGCATAACTGTTTATAGTTGCTTATTCAGTATGTGCAATGCAGACCACAGGCTGTCATAGATCAGACTGTACTCTGCTAAAGGATAGCTGTGAAGCTATATGTAATTTTGAAATTCTTCTGTCTACTCAGCAATAGTAGATGTACACTATAACTTGAATGTACAAAGGTACTGTGTATACCATTGCAGAAATATTTCCAATTTGTGAGTTGATTCTTCACTTTAAAATGAACTGCGTGGTTATCTGTTAGGAGTGTCATGGCTGAGATTGTTTAACACACCTGACACATCACTTCTTCTATCTTCACGGGTCTCAGATGACTGCTGCTTGCCATAAATTATAAATGGTCTTGACTGTTCTAATTGCTGAAGAGAAACCTTTCCACTATAAATAAGTAAACAGACAAGTATCACTTGCAGGTTTGGATATTACCTGCTATGGTGCATCTATTAAAGCTGTTAAAGCGATTTTCAAAGCTAAAAATTGATGAACTATCCTAGGGGTAAGTTCTTAGTATCAGATTGTTGGGGGTCTGATACCAAACACCCCACTGATCAGCTCTTCTCAGCATCTGATACAGAGAATAGAGCAGGAATCAGGCAACTGTGCCCTCTGTGTAGTGGCAGAACTGAGTTACAGCAGCTTAACTCCCACTCAAGTGAATGGCCATCTGCAGTACCTGGTCTGGCTACTACACCAAGAACAGATCTGTCTGCTTTCTGATCTATTCTCTGTGTATCAGCTGCTGAGAACAGCTGATCAGTGGGGTTTTGGGTGTCTGAACCTCGCCAATCTTATATTGAAGACCTACCTTTAACACAAGCCATAAATGTTTTCAGCCTGAAAAGCCCCTTTAAGTTCATAGGTGCACCATTTTTGGTAGACATGTTTGCTTTAATGATTGTAGTATTTTTTTTTTTTTTTTCTTTTTCAGAATTAAAATGTACCAAGAAAAAAGAATGTTAGGTTGACTTTAAAGTAACAATATAATTTAAAATGAACAAACTCCACCGTCTAAGGCTTTGAATTATGTTTTTATTCTATATAGTTTTAGCATGATTTGGTCTTATAATATGGTTCTCGGATAATTGCCAAACTTCACTTCAACTTCAATTCATGACCGAATGCTTTGCATTTTTGCATATATTTTACCCTGTATTCACACAGCACAGTTTTGTTGCACCTCTTAGTGGGACTGGGTCAGCAAAAGGTATATACTTCAAGTCTTTCCTTTTTACTACTGTTCTATTTAAAATCCCAGATTTTATTTTTATTTTTTTTTTCTGGGCTACCAGGCATGACACCCAGGGCGATCTGCTGATGTGATCATATAGCAACGTTTAGAGGTTGTCACAGAGCAAACATCTTCTTCAAATTACATTTGCCGAAGTATTTTGTTAGTAGTAATCAGTATCTATAGTTTTATTGTATCATGGAAATGGATGATGCCAGCTTTCCTTCCTGGGTCTATATACTGAACTGAAGGGTTAAGGTGCTATGAAAGAAAAGGTGGTATTCAAACCTGTTTATAGAATAATGTTTTTTTAGTAGATAAAGGGTTTTTCGCTATTTTAGTCTTTGTCCATCAATATTTGACTTCCTAATAATTTCCTTTTAAAAGCAAAATTACACCTTTAATACTTGAAGGAACGTTAATTTTTCATTGTAATATAACCTTCTTTTTTTCCCTTCTTAGATACACAGTACCTATCTTGAGAGCAATTGGCCTATAAGGGTAAGTGATTTGTTTATGAAGACTGTAAATGTTGTTTTTCACAGTGTCTGGAACAGAAATGAAAAAAAAAAAAACAGTGAAGGAGTTATGCATGGTAAGAAAAAACCTATCGGTGCACTCCCTGGACTGGATAAATTTTCTTATTAATATATATTCAAGTTCCCCATCGTCTCTATTCTTAGTCTGCAGAGTACAGCAGTCTCTGTGCTCAGCCTCTTTTGCTGGTGCTTTGGATCTTTTACTTCACCAACTCTGCTGCTTGTACATAGTGATGATGTGACCAAGCATTTGCGCGTCAGCAGGGGAGGGAGAGGAACGAAAGTTCCAGCTCCCTGCTGCATGCTGCAAATCTAAAAATGAGGATGACTAAGGTATTAGAAAGTTTTCTTCTTGCACTGATGATTTCTTTTTTTGTGTAACCCATTTAGAAATGCACATATTTTTTATACTGTTTTAACGCGTAAAGCAAAAATATAATCCTTGTCTATTGTCCTTGGGGCATTGGACTTTAGCTGCCAATACATATAAGATAAATGTTGGCAGTTATGCTGACTGAAGATCCAGTATGTAGAATCCAGCACCAGAAGGAATAAATAAAATTTTAACTTTTAATTCTTCATAGGAAAGAGAGACTATTGGTGAATGTTGTTGTTGTTGTTGTTGTTGTTGTTTGCGTTTCGAGGCAAGTTCTTTGTCATAGGACTAAGAGGCAATTTCCCTCGAAACGCATAGGATAAAAAAAAATCACCACCAGCCTCTCTTTCTTATGACTTTTTTAATATGAAGAATTAAGTTTTTTTAATTTTATTCCTTTTGGTGCTGGATTTCACATACTGGATCTTCTGTCTCAATACCCTGGGAGTCCAAGAGTTTGTTTCCGGGCATCAACATTTGACTGCACTGTATTACAATAGTAGCAAGGGTGAACTGTTACCTTCACCCAGGCATGGCTACAAAAGGGATGGGAAATTTCAAGGAAGCTCTTATAAATCTCCCTTCTGCTCAATCCACACCTCACTTTGGCTCAAAAACATGCAACAAAAAATATTGGTCCTTAGACTTAGAATTTTTTTACACAAATAATATTTTTCTGATTGCTGTCGGTGGAAGAAAAAAAACAAAAAACGACAGCACGGGCAGAAAATGAAACTTGTTTTTTGTCTGTGTGTATGTATATGTGTATGTATATGTGTGTGTGTGTGTGTGTGTGTATGTGTGTGTGTACATACATATATATATATATATATATATATATATATATATTATTTATTTTAATGTTTTATTTACTTGTCTCAGCCACTTAAGTCTGGGGGTTTGAATAAACAGACCTTATCTGTTCGCAGATTCAGTGCTATTTAAAACTGGAAGATAAAGAAGGCCAGATCCATTGTTTTTGTGTGTTCTGTTCTTTTTTTTTTGGTGGGGGGGGGGGGGATGTTTTTCTTGTGGACGCAAGAAATTTTGACACGTGGATTAGACACAGGTCAAAAATGGAATTACACTAGGGTGTGCAATGTCAGTTTTATTTTATAGCCCACAAAACAGATTTTGCGTGTTTAAAAAAAACAAAAAAAAACAAAAACCCAAGGCTGATTGGGAGCCATTAGGAATCTTTTTCTTTATTGCTATGACGGCAATTGATGCCATGCTAGACTAAGCCGTTTAATCTTGTTAAAATTTATACTAATCCCAGACCAGGACAAAACCACGGGGTAAGAGCCTTTAGTTGTTGTCACAGATTTCTGCACAAAAATGTATGTATTAAGTATTCTAGTCAATTATTTTCATCAGTTATTCCTAGACACTGCAAACTTGTCTATTACATCTTTGTCATCATTATACAGCTAAGTTGGCTAGAACCCCTGTGTAGCTGCTAAGAGCCACGTACCGTAGCAATCACCTGCGCTGTCTACCTATATAGATACATGGACTGCTTCCATTAATGGAATAGTTTTACTGTCAGCAGTAGAAATAACTGCTCAATGAATATAATGCAGACTGATCTGTACATAGAGATATATAACCTATATGGATATGCTGAACAAAAATAAACAAAAACAATTGGCATAAATATAAATATTTTATTCAGATAACAAAAAAATGACACTAAAAACAATGTTACATAAAAACGATAATCATGGTAGAGGTCCCACCCAAACCAGAGGCATGGCTGCAATTAATTTCTGTATCAAAAATGGTACACACAATACAAGTAGCTGTAAAAACATAATTAATTAATTAATTAATAAACATACATATAATATACGTGTTGCATACTAATGTAATATACATATAATGTAACACAGTCAATCACAGCAAGGTAATGTATAAGAGACTGCCAAACAGTCACCCAAAAGAATAAAGGCCTGCTTATGCAGTCAGCATTGGAAATGCAACAAATATAGAGAGTAAGTGATCACAAACATCCCACATGATACCCAAATGATGATCAACAGCAGTCACATTACCAAAAGCAGAATGGGACCTCCACCACGAGCCCCAACACGTGTTTTGCCCCTCTTTGCTTCGTCAGGGGATCTGTACATAGGTCTATGCATGTTATTTTGTTATGTTAAAAAGGTTTATGTGGTGGTTTTAATTATATTTCATTTCCTGTTGAAAAAAAATAAAATTGCCTAAGTTTTATGGGTCTTTTTTTTTTTCTTCTCAAAATTACAGTATGCTGCCATAGACAAGACTGGCCAAAATGTTGCAGTTTCAGGAAAATGTGGATTTGCACACTACTCTTTGCTAACTAAGAAATGGAAGCTGTTTGGAAATATCACTCAAGTAAGCTGTCACTAATGCATGCAAAAAAGTAAAATGTAATAGAAGAAAGGGTTGTCGCATAGTACCTAAGACGTGGTAGTAATTATTATTATTTATTATTATTACTATTATTACTTTATATAGTGCCAACATATTCCATAGCACTTTACAAATCATAGGACATGAACAGACAATATGAGACATTACAGTGTGACAAAGAAATAAACATATCAAACAATAGGAGTGAGGGCCCTGCTCGCAAGAGCTTACCTTCTATGAGGAGATAGGGGGAAACAAGAGGTCAGAGGGCTTGTTTGCTAGAATGGTCCAGCCATCTTTTTTTTTTTATATAACTGTAATTTTATTGAAAAATTTTTCATTAACAAGGAATAAAGAAAAAACAAAAAAACAATAATAATCAAACAAACAGGAAGCATTGAGGTAAATAGAGGCTATCTGCCTCCTCCCCCTTAAGCAATATGCATTTAAATTAAGCAGTGAACAAGGGAGGGGGGAATGGAGGGGTTAAGAAGACAAGGGTAGGACCAAAGGGAAGGGGGGGAGAGGGAAGGAGAGGACTAGAGATCAGAGACCCTGTAATGTACAATACATGTCCCAGGGTGCCCAAATAGCCCCAAAGGCTTCCCGTGAATTATGTAGGCCAGCAGTCAGGTATTCAAGACTCCTCACATCCTTCATTCTAGCCACAAGCTCAAGACTAGATGGGGGACTCACCTTCTTCCAGTTTCTAGCTATGAGAGTTTTAGCTGCAGTACAAAGATGCAAGAAAAGCCTGGATGACTTATTGCTCAGGTGTCTGGGGGGAAGGTTCAGGAGATAAAGAAGAGGGTCAAGAGGAACCTCTTGCAAAAAGAGAGCAGTCGTCAGAGTCCTGACCTCCCTCCAAAAACCGAGGATGAGAGGGCACGTCCAAAAGATATGGTGCAGGGTACCCACCGCAGCTCCACAGCGCCAGCACCATGGGGGAACTAATGGGTTTAAAGTATGAAGGAGAGCCGGAGTATGATACCAATGAATCAACAGCTTATACTGCGTTTCCCTAAACGTAATGCACTGAGATGATTTCTGGGCCCGAGACCATACAATCCGCCACTGTTCCTGGGAGATGGGTTTACCCACCGCCTCCTCCCATTTAAGCATATAGCGATGATTAACAGGAGAGCCTGTAGTTTGTGAGTTAAGAAGTTGGTAAATAGAGGATATAAAGCCCCTAGTGGACGTGCCTGCACGGCAAATCCTTTCAAAAGCGGTGGGGAGTGACACCTTAAGAGACCCATGGAGGGAGCGGACAAAGTGAACCACCTGCAAGTAATGGAACCATTCAGTACTTGGCAGGTTTTGATTAGCTGTAAGATAAGCAAAGGACCTGAGTTCCAAGGTTCCAGGGTCAACCATATCAGCAATCCGGTAAAGGCCAGCTTCAGACCACACTTTAGTCATGGCAGAAGTCAGGCTCTCTGGGAGAAGGGGGTTGTATAGTATGGAGACCATAGATGAGCGCGGGGACATCAGGGAGAATCTAGCACAACAGGTAGACCAGATAGATCTAGTAAACCGAATGGGGCCCAACAGGTACGAGGCAGGGGGGGGGGGGGAGGGGGCTGACCCACAGAAGCGCGTTAGGATGCATGGGTGCCAGCCATAGCTTCTCTACCTGCACCCATCTGGTGTATGCTGGCATAGCCGCCCAGAATGGGATATGGCGTAAGTGGGCCGCCCAGTAATAATGTAACAGATGTGGGACAGCCATACCCCCAGACCCCCTATCCGCCAGCATAACAGATCTAGGTATTCGGTGTCGTTTTGCTTTCCAGATAAACTGGAAGATAGCTTTCTGTAGGTTCCGTAATTCTCCCCGAGGCACCGCGACCGGGAGAGTCCCGAAAAAACACAGCAGCCTCGGGAGGAGAGCCATCCCGACCGCAGCAACTCTCCCCAAAAGGGAGACAGGCAAGGGTTGCCACCCGCCCAATAGGGCTCCCAGCCCACAAAACAACCGCGGGTAGCTTGCCGAGTAGAGGGCCGCATAGGAAGTGGACATATGGACTCCCAGGCAGCGGACAGAGGACTCCCGCCACCGGAAACCGCAATCACCGCGGAGGAGAAGGAGAAGGCCCCGCGGGATGCCAAGCGGGAGTGCCTCAGTCCCCGCGGGGCCCACCCTACACCCCGAGAGACCACCACAGGTCTCCAGCGAGCGCAGCAAGCCCGGAAGGGTAGCATGAGGGGAGGCGAGAGTGAGGAGCACATCGTCCGCAAAGAGAGACATCTTAAATTCCCTATCTTGGACCATGATGCCCTCGACATTAGGGTCCCGCCCAATCCCAGCCGCCAGCGGCTCAACGCAGAGGGCAAACATGATGGGTGACAGGGGGCAACCCTGCCTAGTGCCATTTCGAATAGGGAAGGAGGGCGAAGATGCATGGGGAAGCTTGATTGCTGCTGAGGGTAAGGAGTAAAGGGCCTGGATAGCTGTGAGAAAAGGTCCCGTAAGCCCGAACGCCTTAAGCGTAGTATGCATAAACGACCAATTTATGCGGTCAAAAGCCTTTTCAGCGTCCAGGCTCAAGAGAAGGGCCCCAGCCATCTTTTAATAGAAAAGGATGTGTAACTGAAGCTGTATGAACCAGTCACCAGCCAGTATCTGTGAATAAACAGATACTAAGTGCAAGGAGTGCTGTGTAACTTCTAGATGGAGAGGACATGATCTGAGGAACAGAGGAGGAAGGATAAAAGGTGTTGTTGTTCTCCAACTCTGCACACTACACTGTGATCAGGTCACGTGATAAGCCTGACCATTCAGATGTGATTTTAGGGCAGTTTTGAAGCTGCTGTAGTTGGGGATTAATCAGATTGTCATGGGTAAAGCATTCCAGAGCACTGGTGCAGCTCGAGAAAAGTCTTGGAGACAGGAGTGGGATGATCGGATAACAGGGGTGCAAGTCTAAAGTCATTGGCAGAACGGAGAGGACGGTTAGGGCGGTAGACAGTGACAAGAGAGGAGATATAAGGGGGCGCAGCGCTATGGATGGATTTGTTTGTCAGTGTGATAATTTTATATTGTATTCTGTGATGGATGGGCAACCAATACATTGACTGACACAAGGTAGATGCGTCTGTGTACCGGTTTTACAGAAAGATGAGTCTAGTGGCTGCATTCAGGACAGATTATAGTGGGGAGAGTTTAGTAAGAGGAAGCCCAATTAGAAGAGAATTGCAATAGTGAAAACGAGAGAGAATCAGTTGACAGTGAGTGTGTTTGATGTTTCCATGGTGATAAAAGGGTGAATTCTAGAGATGTTTTAAGGTGCAGGTGGTACCTTTCATAAATGTGTTATGACTCCATGCAGGAGCTGTATATTTAATACCTAGGATTGTAATCTCTTGCAAGCAGAGTCCTCACTCCTATTGTGTGAATTGACTTATTACATTGTAATGTCTCATTTTATTAGTGCATGAACCATATGGTTTGTAGAGTGCTGCAGAATATGTTGGTGCGATATAAATAATACGTAGTAGTAGCAGCAGCAGCTCCTCTGCAGTCAGGACAGTTTTCACACTTTTTTGACGCACACAAAGAAAACCTGCTACATAAAATAAAAAAATAAAACATATTATACTTCATTCCCATATTTTTTTTGAATATAGAGATTTGACAAATGCAACCAACCACATTATATTCATGGTAGACAATTTTGTACGAAAATGTAATGTTTTGTGAAAAACTCATAAATTAATTTTGCTGCTAAAAGTCCTTACCCTAGGGCAACTCCTCCTGAAAAGAAGTATCCAAGATGTGCTGAGTTCATACATACAATGTATGTCCCTGTCAACCTGCACTTATCTTTACAAACTCCCCACAACTAAATTTAGTGTCTGTAAACTTCAAGAGTCAAGGCGTCAACAACTGGCTGATTGTATGTGCAACTTCTCCTTTTCTTTACCCATTGAAAAAAAGATCCCTTTTATATACAATATATGATCACAGAACGTGTGCATTTTTCTGGTAAAAGTGTCTGATAAGTCATGAATAATTTCCTGCAGCATATGAATAGGGAATGTGAGCCTTCTAAACAGGTGAGCCTGACCTAATATTGTATTACAGTGTAATCCTCTCCATTCCAGAATAGTAGAAGCGGGGACAACCTCTGTGACCTTCATATGTCCATATTTATTTATTCTTGCTCCATTTTTCTTTCAATGCTTGAATTTTAAAGCAAATAATATCTTTTATTAAATATCTTTTCAGGAACAAAACATGATGGTGACGGGAGGTCTGTCTTGGTGGAATGACTTCATTGTTCTGGCTTGTTATAATTTAAATGATCACCAAGAGGAGGTGAATACATTTTACCATAAAACTTGGTATTTTCCTTGCATGATTTAAATATAGAATAATTTTTTTTCTATATGTTGTCTACCTATTTGTTTTCCTCAGTTACGGGTTTATCTTCGTACATCCAACCTGGACAATGCTTTTGCACATGTGACCAAAGTGCAGCCAGAGACTTTGCTGCTTAGTGTGTTCCGAGATATGTTGATTATTTTTCGAGCTGACTGTTCTTTCTGCCTCTACAGTATTGAAAGAAATTCTGAAGGGTGAGTTATTTCTATGAATTGTTCATTAAATAAGGGTTTTTACATGTTAATAAATGGACTATGCAGTGATTAAACGTTTTTCTCTTATATGACATTAAGCATAAAACAGTTCAGCTGGAAACCTTTAAATGCTTCATATGTACATATTGCTGTTAGAAACTTGTTCCTTTTTGATTTTTGTTGAGAATGTCAGCTACTGACCTCATTCTTGAAGGAAATCAAAAGAACATCAGGTGCCATAACAAGAAGATTTTAATGCAGTATGTAAAAATGGGAGCAATTTATTTTAAAAATACCTTTTTATACAGAAAAATGTTATATACACATAGTTATTGTGGAACAACCCATTAAAGTGGTATTTCTAATTTAACCCCTTAAGAATGCAGGGTAGTTGTTACATTAATGCTAGGTGACTTTTTTTTTCACATTTTCCCTTCCCGTCTTTCAAAATTCATTACTTTGTTTTATTTTTCCATCTACATAGCTATGTGAGGGCTTATTCTTTGCGTGACGAGTTGTACTTTCATTTGCCACCATTTTAGGGTACATATAATGTTTTCATTAACATTTTATTTACGTTTTTTTGGTGGTCCATGTGAAATAACACACAATTCTATCATAAATTTTTTACATTTTGTTTTTATGGCTTTCACTCTGCATTAAAAATGACATAGCAGCTTTGTCCGGCGGGTCTTTATGATTACGGCAATACCATATTTATATTGATTTTATTATGTTTTACTGCTTTTACAAATAAAACGTCATTTTTTGAAAATGAACGATTTTGCTGGGGTCACCGTATTCTGACGCCTATAACTTTTTTTTTTACTGTACTGTTGACGACGGAGATATGTCAGGGCTCCTTATTTGCAGAAGTCATACTTTTTATTGGTACCAATGTTTGGTATGTATGGCTTTTTCATCACTTTTTATTGTTATTTTTTGGGGAAAGCAAAGTGACCAAAATGTTAATTTGCGCATTGCAGTATCATTTTTTTAATTTTTTTTTTTAATTTTATTTATGGCATTTACTGTATGGGATAAATAATGTTATTTTTGGATAGTGGGGACTTATATGCACGTGAGGATACCTAACAACATGTTTGTTTTTTTGTTTACATTATATATTTTTTTAATATAAAGGTGGGTTTTTGAACTTATTTTTGTGTGTTTTTACTATATGTTTGTGTATTTTCACTTTTTACTAATCACACAAGGGGACTTGAAGCTGGGATCTCAGATCCCCTGTGCAATGTCCATGCAATACATAGTATTGCAGAACATCGCACAGTAGTTCCTAAGGGAACTCTGCATAGGAAGTCAGGAGGCTGTGGCCCGGCCTCCTGGCTGCCATGGCAACCCATCGGAACCTGCAATCTTATCGCGGGGGAGTCCGAGGGGTGGGGGGGGGATCTTGCCCCTGGATGCCGTGATCGCTTTTGATCAAGGCATCCAGGGGGTTAATCCGCCTGGTCCCGCCCCTTGGCTGTGCAATATAGCTGAGAGCATGATGTAATGCAGCAGGTACAGCTTCTGTGCCCGTGGCATTACAGCACCGTAATAGTACTGAGCTGAGTGTGAACTTTATACATGCCACGACGTACTGTTATGGCGCTGAGTGGGAAGTGGTTAAGGAAAGCAGGAATGTAATAACTTCACTCTGGATGTGCACCCTCCAATAATCCCTAGGAAATACAGTAGATTAATAGTACCCTTCATATTTGAGTGTCGTCTGCTGGACCATTATTGTGTTAGGGCCCGATTCCACCAGAGGTTCCCCTGGTACTCTGGTGGGCCAGTCTGACACTGCTCAGCCTTCTTTCCTAAACTGAAATGTTTATAGTAGTATAGGTGTATGTATGTGTATAAATAACACAATCACATTTAGATTTACATCTTTATACCATACAATGTGCTTACATTTTACGATAGTTTCACACCTGCGTCCGCTTGGAGACACCCCCCCCCCCCCCCCGAACGCAAACATATTCTGCTTAAAAAAAAACAAAAAAAAAAAAAAAAAACGGTTACCCGTGGACCCCATAGACTATAATGGGGTCCGCTGGGTTTCTGCCCGAAAAGGGCGAGAAATGCAGAAAGAAAAGCGCTGCTTGCAGCGATTTTCTCTCTCCGTTTTTCAAGTGGAATAGGGAATGAAATCCCCCAGCGGAGAGCAAGCGCACGTGTGAACCTTGCCTTACGACCGTCTTAAATCTTTGTTTGATTTCGTTGCAGTCCTCATCCTTTGGTCACTTTACAAGTGCTTCAGGAAGTGTCCATGTCTCGATACATTCCCCATCCTTCACTTGTTGTATCCGTTACTCTGACATCTGTGAGGACAGAGACTGGCATCTCACTAAAAATGCCCCAACAGGTGCAGTATCTATATTTTCATGCCATAATAAACCCTTTGCTGTGTTTTTAATTCAAATTAGGCCTTAATCTTATGATGGTGAAGTTTTTTTCAGTCAATTTGTTTTGCATTAGTTAAAAATGAACCATTGATTTCCTATGGGTCCATGTGTCCATGAAAACTGACATAGATGGAGCAGCTTTTTTGACAGCCATTAAGAACGGCCATATGAATAGACATGTTAAAATCAATGTGTTATCAAAAAGGCCTTGTGACAAAAGTTGCATTAATGGCTGTCACATAGCTGTTTTTCACTGTCGCGAGAATAAGGCCTCAGTCAAAAATGTCCTGAAATGGTGATATTATTATTACATCTTTTAGGCTTGTGATGCAGAAAGCATTATGCTGAATCTAGCAGGCCAGCTAATAATGTTACAGCGGGATCGATCAGGTCCTCAAATCCGTGAAAAAGAAGCCAACTCACAGCAGCGAAAGCTTGTAAGTAAGAAGTTCCAGTTTAAGGTTAAGGTCACTTACCGCAAAACCACCTGTGGAAAAAAGCAGACAAAATACATTGCAAAGGTTGAAAACCATGCCAAAATTGACTTGCTGCAAGTTCAAACACCACATCTCAAGAACCTTTTGTATTGTTGAGTTTGTCAGCAGTGAGTGGGTGGGATTTGTTTAAAGGGATTCTATCATTAAAAAATCGATTTTTAAACTAACAGCATGTCGGAATAGCCTTTAGAAAGGCTATTCTTCTCCTACCTTTTGTTTTTGAGGTCCGTGCTGCCGTTATTGAGTTTTGTCTTCTTTCTTCGTTATGCAAATTAGTCTTCAGAAAGCACAGGGGGTGTTCCACTCCTCTTTTTACACGAGACCACTGCAAAATGGCCGACGGAACAGCCGACATGCTGTTAGTTAAAAATCGATTTTTTTTATTTTTTTTTAATTTTTTTTAATGATGGAATCCCTTTTAAATCCCATCCACTGCTCTGGTCCTGTATATTGCAGTGGGTTATTTGCTGATGTTTCTGCCAGCAGCTAACCTGCTCCAATTTTCCCATGTGGCCACAACCTCAGTGAATTCTATTGCTTACAAATTGCTACCACTGAAAGTGTTAAAATGATTTTCACATTATTAATGTGTGAACTTGCTGCGCATATTGCTCTTCAAATTCCTGTAGCCCTTCACATCATCTAAATAATAGGTTACAGCATTCTTTTGCAGTCTGTCAAATGAATGATTCCAAGCAGTAGATCCTATTACTAAACAAGTATTTAGCGCCCTCTACAGCATTTATTTGTTTTAGCAACTATAGTTGGAAATCTGTCGCAATAGTAAATGTTTGTATAGTTATGAGGTTTTTTTTTTTTATTAAATAAAATCAAAACTTTTACAGTAGTATTAGACTTTTTATGGCTTTTTACCTACAATGCATGCAGGACTTTTTCTTCAGTTAAAAAATAAACAAACCTGACGGAAGAACCTCAATGGGAACGGACACACTGTCTGTTCTTTGGCACAGTTATTGTCCGTTACAGAAGACCACACCGAACATTTAACAGCAGTATTGTGAACTCATCCTAACTCTGATATATCTGTATGTCTTGACCCCTTTCTGCATTTAAATGGACACGCATGTTGCTACCTTTTAACTTTATATTTCTTTTAAAGTAAAATTGCTTGTAAACAATGCTAATAATTGTGTTGCAATGTTCTATAATATCAGAAGACTGGACCTAAGTTGCAGATTTATAAATGTTAACTGTTGTTGTGCTTTATTTAAGCTGCCATTTTGTGCTCCGGTGGTCCTAGCACAGTCTGTTGAAAATGTCTGGAGCACCTGTCGGGCCAACAAGCAAAAGCGGCATCTTCTGGAGGCATTGTGGCTTAGTTGTGGTGGAGCAGGCATGAAGGTTTGGCTTCCTTTGTTCCCCAGAGATCATCGTAAACCACATTCCTTTCTATCCAGACGTATAATGCTGCCTTTTCACATAAACATCTACCCACTTGCAGTACTGTTTGAAGATGCTCTGGTTCTTGGAGCCATTAATGAAACTGTGGCTTATGACTGTTTGAACAACCTTGACTCACCCGCTGAACATTTGGAGGTTCAGTTCCCTTACTGTATTGTAGAAAGGACCTCACAGATCTACCTCCACCACATCCTAAGACAGCTGTTGGTCAGGAATTTAGGAGAGCAAGCATTGCTCTTAGCCCACTCTTGTGCCTCTTTACCTTATTTCCCACATGTGCTAGAACTCATGCTCCATGAAGTATTGGAAGAAGAAGCTACCTCAAGGGAACCCATTCCCGACCCACTACTTCCCACCGTGGCTAAATTCATTACGGAATTTCCACTCTTTCTTCAGACAGTGGTGCACTGTGCCCGCAAGACAGAGTATGCTCTGTGGAATTACCTGTTTGCTGCTGTAGGCAACCCTAAGGACTTGTTTGAAGAGTGCCTAATGGCTCAGGACCTTGACACAGCTGCCTCTTATCTCATCATCCTCCAGGTAGTTATATGTAGCAGATATCGCACAACCTATACATTATATATAGTTTAAATCTCTTCCAAATGTTTAAAAATGTGAGTGACTTATATGTATTTGAATGCATTTTGAGCAGTTAGGGGTCATACTCTCTGGCACTACAGAAATGCATCAGTTCAATTGGTAGATATTACTTCTGTTGCAGCCTATGCATATTTGAGTATTGAAGTTGTCGGTATGTAGGACTTTTTTTTTTTTTTTTTTTTTTATAAATCTTATTTTTGTAAATATGCATAAGAATGAAATGACAGTAGTAGGCATCCTTTTACCAGTAAAGCTGAAACTGTCTGTTTGGTTTTTTTTTTAGAATATGGAGGCAGCAGCAGTAAGCAGGCAGCATGCAACTCTTCTTTTTAACACTGCACTGGAGCAGGGAAAATGGGATCTTTGCAGGCACATGATACGCTTTCTGAAGGCTATCGGATCTGGTGAATGTGAGACTCCTCCAGCTACTCCCACTTCACAGGTATGGGTTACTGAGAATCCCATTTCAAAGTATCAATGTAATTTGCATTTTTCTTACGCTAAGCAGTGACTGTGTTATCAATAGCTGTAAAGTTGTGTGGAAAAAGTGACAAAGTTTACTTTTTAGATCCCTACACCAATTTGAAGAACTCAGTAGTTCTAGCAGTGTTGTACTTGCATCTATCTGTCATCGATATGTATTCTTATGCTGTGGTGGCTCAGCCCAGTCAGCTTCATATCCAAAGACACCAAGGTACTGTTCACAGCCTAAGGCTACATTCACATGAACGTTGTGCAAAACGGTAGTGAATAGTGTACATTTTTCACGGTGGCTTGTAACATCTGGTTTCATGGATCTCTCGTAAATCCCTGTGTATGGAAGGATCTGTTTAAACTGGTAAAAATAGTACATGACTTGACTGTCCATTACAACAGACTGTCATAACATATCAGTCATTTGAATAGCTCCCGTTCACATGAATGAATTTTAATTCAGCCATGTGACGTAACACGGCTGATATACCACATACTGTGGTGTGAATATAGGCTTATCTGCTGCTATTCAGGCTAGTTTGGTCTGACAGGTAGAAGCAATAGCTGTGGAAAGTATCATGAGCCACAGAAGTAGTTTGGGTCTTCCATCTTTTTGGTTACACAATATTGGGATACAGCAGAAAAAAATTCAGATCATTATTGCAGTACATGTTGTCAATGGAAGAGATACTGACTAGACTATTATGTTTAAGTATATTTTTGACTTTAAGCTGGCTACAAGCATCTTACATTATCTCTCTCCTTCCTATCACCATTATAAGGGTTGAAACAAACTTTACCTGGCTTCTGTGAACATTCTAAATATTCACCGAAAAATAGCTGCATATTATCTTGAAATCAATGCTTTTTTTCTGTTGTAATCTGTATGTGGAACTTGCCTGATAAAGTTCTAAAAAAAGATACTAGGAGTAAAAAAGTAATTGTGTTGCACTCAGAGGTTGGATAACTGTATGGAAAACAAATTTGTATTTCATGTAATACATATACAGTACTTTCCCTGTGTTTACAAGTTTTCCTAAGGTTAAATGAATGAGTGCCACCATGTAAATTTTCACATTACTCTGACACAGATTATTTCAATTAATTGTCTGCTTTTAAAATTTGGACAAAGTTTTACATATAATTTATGATTCATACAAATGTAATGAACTGTGCTTGTGGATGATGAACATTCTGGCTTCTCTTAGATGTTAAAGACAAAGTTTTTTTTTATGATGTCATATTTTATCATTTTAATTTATTTTTTAATTCTTATTCTGCAGGAGCCAAGCTCTGCTGGTGGTTTTGAGTTCTTTAGAAACCGCAGCATAAGTTTGTCCCAGTGTGCTGAGAATCTTCCAGTTGGAAAGTTTAGTCTTCAGAAAACTTTTAGTATGCCTTCTGGCCCTGGTGGCAAACGGTAAGAATATACTCTGAAGGCATTACATTCTAGAGCCAAGCTCTTCACAGTATGAAGTCACTTTTACAATATGAAAGGCAGACTGATTTCAGCCTGCTCAAAGATGCTTTGCAAATCTGTAAATATATCTGAGCCGAGTTATAGCACTATACACAATTACCTATTGCTAGCATCCGTTTCAGTTTTCTGGCAACGTCTTAAGAGGCTGCCAAAAAGAGAGGTGACCTACCAAACTTCCAGAAGAGGAGGCAAACCTCCTGGACTTTGCAGAACGCTCCTGCATCAGTCCGGCTCTTTGTTGTTTCATATGTGACGTGGACATGTTATGATCTGATCACATCACAAAATGGGGGGGTGACCAACACATTGGGATGCCTAAGTCACACAAAGCCGATTTGATCTGTATTATTTGGTGTAAATAACTTCTATGCTCTGTTTAGGTGGAGTAAAGACAGCGATTGTGCGGAGAACATGTACATAGATATGATGTTGTGGAGGCACGCTCGGAGACTGCTGGAAGAAATCAGATTAAAAGACCTTGGCTGTTTCTCTGCGCAGCTGGGATTTGAGCTGATAGGCTGGCTATGCAAAGAGCGCACACGAGCTGCACGGGTGGAAGATTTTGTTACTGCCTTGAAGAGACTTCATAAGGATTTCCTTTGGCCTTTTCCAGTTATACCAGTCTCTTCCATCAGCTCTCCATTTAAGAATGGCAAATTCCGGACAGGTGTGTTGGCTATAGTTGATGTCAAATTTTTTTCTATCCTGGGAAGATACATTTTTCCATCTCTAGCTGGAGGTATATGTTTAAGCAGTTGTTTACTGTGTATTCAGTATTTTGACAGAAAGCAACTCTTCTATGTTATTTAAACCCATATCATTTTGTAAAACTCTCAGCAAAGCCATTCTCCATTTTAATAAGGCTAAACTATTGTCCTGTTGCTATTATTTTCAGTAATTGGAGAGCAGATATTGAAGTCCCAATCTACTGATAACTTCTTGGATATGGACAGTGGTGTTCCGAGCGTTCCTCGAAGTCACACTTGGATGGGAAGTATAGGAACGGCACATCGAGAAATGGACACGGCCTCATCTCACAGTCCTCATACACAGGATGCACTCCTTTCTCCTTTATTAAATAAAGGTATACAGTGAAATGTTCCTTTTTATACTCTCTTCTCTAGTCTGACCTTTCCAGAAGTACAGAACCACTTGATAGTATAAAACCACAGCACCCTGTAAGTAAAATTGTAAGCAGGACCTCTTTACCGAAATCCTCTAGATAGCTATAAATTTTCCTGATGTGTAAATACTTGTAATTCTTTATTAGATAACAATTATGGAGCATCGCTTCTTAGATTTGTATATTTTACCATTTCTCTGTTATACCTAACTAGTGCAGGCAAAAAAAAAAAAAAAAGAGAAAAAAAGGCAAGCAAAGAAACCAACCAGGTCACGGTTAGGTGCTTAAAATGACTGGAGTAATCTGGTTAGTTGATATGCTGATAGATCAGGCTTTGGATTTCATGATTCAGTTTTTCAAAAAATGAAATCTCAGTCTTGTGTCTGTTAGACCAGGGCTACATTGCTGCTTTTTGTATGTAGTGCTATCAAATGATTTTAACTAGTCCAAATAAGTGCATTGAGTTGTATATGTTGTGGTCTTCAGCTGTCACTCACTAGTTAAAAATCAATCACTCACACTGCAAAAAGTCGCAGTGTAGCCCTAGCCTTAGCAAATACTTGAATTACTCATTAAATAATTCTTGAACATATTTTTTTTTTAAATATATGGTATTATTACTCCTGGGGTGGGGGTGGGGGGGCAGTCAGTGCAAACTCTGAGACTGTGTAGGGATCCACCTCCCCCTTTCACATTTTGAATGGTGGCAACTAGATTAATTTTATTTATAAATTTCTAGGAGGATTAACAGAGGAACAACACAGTGTTTTAAGAAAAGATGCTTCAGAATTGTTTTTCATAGAAAATATATCATAAATCATATACGCTAGGCTCACACTAGAGTTCGAGACTCCGTAGACTCCTTCCCCCATTCTGCTTAAAATCGCTGGAGAGAAAAGTCCTGCAAGGAGGACTTTTTGAGCGGATAGGGTTTCCTTCTTTCAGATCCTCAAGTGAACCCGAAGGATGGAAACCCGAACGCTAGTGTGACCCTAGCGTTACTTAGACATGTAGAAAAAGTCATGCTTCAGTGTCATAGTAAAAGTGCATTAGCACATATAAAAGATTGAGAATACAAGATTACAAGACTGCATCTAGCAGTATCACTTTGTCCAATTGGTGACCGCTTTTCAATTTTTTCAATTCAGTTATATTTAGCTTTGGACAATCCCTTTTAACTTTAGACCTCATGATTGTAGCATTGAATCAAATCCCCTTACCGAACTCCATATTGTAACTTATTGTGGTCTTTGTTTTCTATGTTTTTGAATTTCTGTATTCATAGGTGACGAATGTAGCATTGGTTCAGCCACTGACCTCACTGAAACAAGTTCCATGGTAGATGGGGACTGGACGATGGTGGATGAGAATTTCTCCACCCTAAGTCTGACGCAGTCAGAACTAGAACACATTTCAATGGAGTTGGCCAACAAGGGACCTCACAAATCTCAAGTCCAACTACGGTATGTGGTAGATGTAATAATTGCAGCTGAAAGGAAATGTGTATTCACTAATTGACAAAAAGAATAACACACCAAGAAGTTGGTGGAGTCAAATGAAATGTAATGATGTGTGTGAATGTAATGATATATGTATAATGTTGTACCGTGTTAGCCATTGAAAGTAGTGGAAGAGTGAAGAAATCAGGCGATACCTTTTAGAGGCTAACTGAGTATATTTGATAAGTAAGCTTTCAGAAGTACTAGCTCCCTTCATCAGACATGGTATTATACAAGAAACTGAAAATTTACAGATTTTTTTATACCCTAAAGACATGAACCTTCAAAGGATCTTGGAGTCCTTAAAAAAAACAAAATGCAATCTAAGTAGAGAAGTGGTGTATCTCATAATGTGTATGCAATATCCCACCACAGGCCTCTATGTGGGGGAAACGGGGCAGAGACTTAGTCAGCGCATGAACTCACACAGATCCAACATTAAAAACAGCAGAACAGATCTCCCAGTGGCCACACATTTCTCCACAGAAGACCACTCTATTGAAGATTTGTGGGTTGTGGTTTTAATGGAACATTTTAAGACGCAGAAGGACAGAAAGGAATGGGAATATAAGTTAATGCAAAAATTTCAAACTCTGCAATTTGGACTTAATATTTATGCCAGCTTCATGTCACTGTATGAACTGTGAGGGTCACAAATCACCACCTCATTGCAAACAGATAACAGATCCCTCTGTTACGCATCACAACTTTCCAGATTGTTTGTTTATTTTTTGACCGGTTGTAAATAACTTCTCTACTTAGATTGCATTTTTATTTTTTAAGGACTCCAAGATCCTTTGAAGGTTCATGTCTTTAGGGTATAAAAAAAATCTGTGAATTTTCAGTTTCTTGTATAACACCATGTCTGATGAAGGGAGCTAGTACTTCCGAAAGCTTACTTATCAAATATACTCAGCCTCTAAAAGGTATCGCCTGATTTCTTCACTCTTCCACTGTAATGATATATGCAAGTGGTTACAATATTAGAGCGAAAAGAGAAATTTATTGAGTAGAATTGTACAATTCAATGGAGACTGTAGTACAATGTTATGCCTAGGATGAATACAAGATGAGATATGGTTGGGCATTGAGGAATACAGGTTCTGTATAGTATCATGCTGCACATTTACCCATAGATGTTGCAGCTGGGTCTGTAGATCCTGCACGCTTGTTGTCCCAGCTGGTACCATAATTGCTTAATTGGTGATGAATCTGAATCTAGCAACCGGGGAAGCCAAGGAAGTATTGCAGTCTGGCGGAGGCATTCTTGGGAAACCCAGTGCAGGGGTGACCAACTGTCAGTGTACCCAGATCATCACACCAGCAGTTGGAGCAGTCTTTCTAACAGCATAGGAAGGATTGAAGCTCACCACAAGGCTTCCATACTTGAACCACTTGTCATCACATTCCAATCAAAAGCTGGATTTGTCACTAAAGAACTATACATCTCCAGTTCATAGCAGTCAAGGTCTCTTTTTCACAACACTACTGCAAATTAAGACAATGGTGACTGGCTGTCATTGGCAGAAGGTAAAATGGGTGCTGTGACACTAAATTTCTTTCTGCTAAGTACCTGGAAATGGTCCAGGCAAAGACAGCGGTGTGAAATAAACATACCACCTGTGTCTGGATAGTAAACAAGGAAACTGTGAGAGTTGCATATGCTTGTTGGCGGATCAAACAATCCTGTCTACTGGTGATCTGTCTGGGCCATCCAGAGTCTGTTCGCCATCTCTGCATGCCTTCACATAACCATTGCTCCCAACACCTAGGCCTACATGGCGGGCAATTCATTGAAACGACCATCATCCTTCTCTCTGTTTAGTGATGTACCCCCTCTGAAAGTTTGTCAACTGAGCAGAGTGTCTTCTAGTGTATCATAGAGGTATGGCTAGCAGTCACCAAAAAGTACACTACCCAAAAGTAGCCTTTTTATAGGGCAAGCATCCATGTCTAATCAGACCACATTTAATCATTTATATATCTGCCTGACGCTATGTTCACATCAGTGTTGTGGAGTCCATTGTTCTGGTGTGTCGGAGGACCAGAACAAGAGACAGGCGAACTGCTGAAACAGCAAACAGTGGAGCCCGGGGTTACCCCATTGACTATAATGGGATTTGTTGGGTGTCCGTTCTTTTAAACAGAAAATACTTACAGCACTTATTCATCTGGTGATTTTTCGATGCTTCAAAGGAAACTGTGACGCAGACATGAACCCAGCCTTAGCTATAACTGCGGTGACCAGATGGAAGGTAACGCTGCAGTTGGGATTGCGGGGGTGCAAACAGCGCAGACTTGTCACGGTCTCTGGGCACGAGGGCGCAGCGCTGGTGCTGTCCCACGTTACCACCACTGGTACCGGTGATGAGGGGGCTGCACAAATGTTGGTGGTGATTGTTCCCCCGGGGCGCTTCCCCTATACTGTGCCGACTGGTGGTGTTTGGGGCGCCCTGATGTTGTCGGTTCAGAGTCAGACACAGAAACGGTTGTAAAGTTGAACGTTTACTTCCATGGGTGTGGAGGCACAAATGCTTAAACAGTTTCTTCCATACAAAACAACGGGGTACGCCTGGTGACACAGCAAAGTCCTGGGGTGCAGGGTAGACTTGATGAAAGGTGTTCCTAGCCCCTTATACTTCAGTGTTACAGCCCTAAGGTGCGTCTGGGCTCCTATTTGGCTCATAGGAGGATGCCCACCATGATACCAGTACATAATATTCCTCACTCACGTTATGTGGTCCTGATAGCTCAGAGTTTCGGGGTGCAATAGTCAGGATGGCGGGATATTCCACAGGTCTGGCCTTGGCCCCTGGATCCTGTGATACTTGCTATGGAGCACGTGTTCCAGAATGTTCTCTCCACAGTCTCATGCTGACAAGATAATGATGCTTGACTTCCTTCAGGGCGATGGCTAGGCAGACAGGGGACAGGATCTTCTGAATAGCTGGAGTATGTCAGCTCTCCAACCTTCCTGGGCCTGTCTAGGATTTGAGATTCCTGCACTAAACTCACTGCTTTCTTCACAGGACATCACACTTATCTCCTCACCTCCTCCTCCTAACACTCCACACTTCTAACTCCTCACACGCAGGACCTTCCTGCAGGGGTGTTACCATGGGGACCCAGTGATCAGCTGACTCCTCCCCTTTTCCCAGGCAATGTCCTCCCATTGGACATTTGGTTACTATTCAATCCTATGGGAGGTGTAATGCATGTGTGAGGCTCACTAGGTGGCGCTGTGTTGTGTGAGACTCAGGACCCCCTGCTATGTCACACAGGCTATGAAGCAACAGGAAATAATACAATGCACAGAGATCACCCTCAGCCCAGCCATAGCCAGCTCTGGGATGCCACATACTCCCCCTCTTTCACTGAGCCGACCTCGGCGACGGGCTGGGGTGAAGGTGAGAAATGTAACATAACGTTAATAAATACGAATAAAGTGCAAATGTCACTAACAGTTTAGAAAAATATAATACTTAGAAACTTGAGGTAAGACCTCCCGGCATAGTCCTGGAATGTCCATGAGAAGTCTGAAGGGTAACGGAGAGATAATTAAACTCAGACTTATGGAACCTTTTGGCGGTACCATCAGACAGTCCATATAGAAACGACAGTAGTGCAAATGGGTCCAGAGGCTCTCTGGCACAAATTTTGTGAGTGTCCATTATCATGAGAGTCTCTCTGAGAAACAATAAACAGTCCTTTCTGTAAGGAAGAGTAGGCACTCTAGCACGAATGTCCATACCGCAATAGGGTAACAGAACTTCCTTGGCTCGGTGAGCCAGGCACTATGGCTTGGATTGTTGCATATAAATGTAAATACTATATTACATGGCAAGATATTATATATATACTGTATATACACACAGGAAAAACATTAATGTAATCAGAGCAGGAATAACATATATACAGAAGCAGAGACAGTTAACCTCTTTTACCTAAGGACAGCCATGGCATCACTATAGCGTGTTGGAGGTATGCCTTTTGTGGTACGCTCAGAACGCCTAAGTGGAACGAGATTTGAATCAGGAACAGAGTCACTGAAATCAATTAAATCATCTGTCGAAGGGTTCTCTTGCACTAGAGCAATTGGTGGATAACAGCTAAATGGTAGTAGTTTAGGTGCCCACATAAGCTCAGTTAACGTTGGGGGTCTCTCTTTCGCTTCAGAAGGTGACAAGATCTCTGTACTCGTTGTCTCAGCTGGGGGCACCTCTGTGGGTAGTCCTTCTTTAAGGCACAGCTTCAGACGGTTTCGGTGTACTACTTGGGGCTGTCTCCCAGGTTTAGAGATCTCATACACGTCGGATTCAGGATATGGTATGGAGATGACACTGTATGGTTCTTTCTCCCAGAATGGATCCAATTTCCCATTCCGATGGTTATTCCTTAACCATACACGGTCGCCAACTTTCAGGGGCGCTGCATGGGCGCGATGGTTGTAATCCTCCTGTTGTCTCCTACGAACCTCATCCATGCGCGTTTCAACTATCTCTTTAGCTTCCTCCATACGTCGGCAGTGTTCAACAACCCAGTCTGTTATGGGTAGTGGATTGATGGTGTCAGGGACCTTCACACCAAGGGTTAAGTCTGAAGGAAGTTGACCTTGTCTTCCAAACATTAGATAAAATGGTGGGTATCCCGTAGATGTTTGGGGTGTGTTGTTGTAAATATAGGCCAAGTCCTTGATACGCTCAGGCCACTCAACACCAGGTGTAACTGCGGCTGTTCTTAGCATGCCGATGATCACTTGATTTGCCTTCTCGCACATACCATTCCCTTGAGGGTGATACGCTGTGGTTCGCAACTTCTTGCAGTCTTGGAACTGACACAGCTCACGGAACAATTGGGATTCAAACGCCGATCCACGGTCGGTGAGGATATGCTCAGGACAACCGTAATGGCGGACAAACTCTGCGTAGAAGGTCTCAGCCGTAGTTCTTGCTGTAAGATCTCTGACAGGCACGATGACAAGGAACTTGGAGTAATGATCCACCATTGTCAGAGCGTAGCTGTAGCCGGAACGTGTGGGACCCAACTTCACATGGTCCAGAGCAACAATTTCACACGGCTTTTGAGTCTTAATTGGATGTAGAGGGGCCTTCTGATCTCTTCGACCTTCCTTGGTGATACTACAGGCGGGACACTCTCGGCACCAACTCTCAATGTCACTCCTCATCCCAACCCAATAGAAGCGACGACGGATGGTAGCTTCGGTCTTTTGTACCCCGAAGTGACCGGATCTGTCATGATACGCCTCAAGTATCATCTGTGCGTCTCTTCTTGGTACGAGGATCTGATGAAGCCTTTCACCTGTGACAGGATCAAGAGTGTTTCTAAGTAGAAGACCTCGTTGGACAAACAGGCGCTTCCTCTGTCGCCAAAGGCGTTTTAATTCCACGTCATGAAGACCTCTCTTTACACGGGTTGGTATTCTTCCTGTAAGCAGGAAATCTGACAATTCTCCTAAAACTCTGCTCTCTTCTTGGAACGTTTTCCACAGAGATGGCTCCTGGAGGGATTCGGCAGCTGTTTTCGCCAGAGATTCTCCTTCTACAGGGACACCAATAGCAACCTGATGGGCAAACTTGTTGTAGAATGGTGGCATCTCCACCTCTTCCCAGATGTCTTCTCGGGGTGGTTCTTCTCTCACAGGCAACCTTGAGAGTGCATCAGCGTTACCGTTGGACTTGCCACTGCGATACTTGACAGAGAACTTGTAATTCGCGAGTCTTGAGGCCCACCGTTGTTCAAGGGCTCCCAGTCGAGCAGTGTCCAGATGCGCCAACGGATTGTTATCTGTGTACACGGTAAAGGGTGTGGCAGCCAGGTAGTCTTTAAACTTCTCTGTCACGGCCCAGACAAGCGCCAGAAGTTCGAATTTGAAAGAACTATAGTTCTGGTCGTTCTTCTCCGCGCCTCTCAGACTCCTGCTGGCGTAGGCGATGACTCGCTCTTTGTTGTCCTGAACCTGGGACAACACTGCACCCAAACCTTGGTGACTTGCATCTGTGTACAAGCGGAATGGCTGACTGTAGTCGGGATAGGCTAGAATTGGTGGTTGCGTCAGAAGTGCTTTAAGCGCTTGACAGGCTTCCTCTTGACGCGCTGTCCAGTCTACCGGAAGCTTTCGGTTGTAGTTTTCTCTGGGACAACCGCGCAACAACTCGTTCAGAGGCTCGGCTACTTGGGCGAAGTGTGGTATGAAACGCCGGTAGTAACCTGCGAATCCAAGGAAGCTTCGGACTTCTTTGACGGTAGTTGGTCTTCGCCAGTTCTGGACTGCAGTGATCTTTTCAGGATCAGGTTGGACGCCTTGTGCGCTCACGACATGCCCAAGGTAGTGAACTTGGGGTTTCAACAGGTAGCACTTGGAGGGCTTCAACTTTAGGCCGTGCTGTATAAGTACCTTGAATACCTCGGACAGGTGACGAAGGTGTTCTTGGTATGTCCGGGAGAATACAATAACATCGTCCAGGTACAGTAGCACACTCTGGAAATTCTCATGGCCGAGGCACCTCTCCATAAGCCTTTGGAATGTGGCTGGGGCATTACATAGCCCAAATGGCATACTATTGAATTCAAAGAGTCCCATCGGGGTCGTAAACGCAGTCTTTTCACGATCTTCAGGCGCCATAGGGACTTGCCAGTATCCACTGGTTAAGTCCAGGGTCGAGAAACAGGTAGCTGATCCCAAAGCCGTTAGAGATTCCTCAATCCGCGGCAATGGGTATGCGTCTTTGTGCGTGACGTTGTTGAGTTTACGATAGTCCACACAAAATCGTAGGGTTCCGTCTTTCTTCTTGACAAGGACTAGCGGGGCTGCCCAGGGGCTTTTACTCTCCCGGATGACGTCAGCATCTCGCATCTCTTGGATCAACTTTTTCACCGGTTGGTACATCGCTGGTGGTATTGGACGGTGACGCTCCTTGATTGGATGGTGGTCGCCAGTCAGAATGCGATGTTGTATGGTCGTGGTCTTACCAAAGTCCAATGGGTGTTTGCTGAATGCCTGTTGGTAACGCTTGGCCACATTGCGAACCCCATTGATGTGCTCTATAGGGGTATTGGCGTCTCCCACGTTCAATTCATCCCACCAGGACTTCGTGGCTCCATTCTGAATGTTCTCAGCAGCTTGGGTGGAACGCTGTGTGGCAGTAGAATCACCAGAGAGAATGTCTTCTGGTGCTAACCGGTGTAGCAGGGCCACAGAGTGGAACTTGTGGAGGTTCACGGGAGCATCGCCCAAGTTGACTAAGCGGACAGGAACACGTCCATTGGAAACTGTGACAAGGCTGCGGGCAGCCATGACAAGTGGTTGGCCATCTACCTGTATGGGTTGTAGCAAGGCCTCGTAGTCCTGATTTTCTATGCCCGGACGGGCACGGCACCACACCATAGTTTCTGTTCCAGGCTGTAGGGTTACTGGACGGGTATCTTGGATCCGGACTCGACCAATTTCACCTTGTTTGTTGGCGAACTTGTGCTGGGCATTGAGTACATGAATGGCCCGCTGAATGGTCTGCTGGTCACTGGGAGAAGCTGTAAGGAGAGAGGCATGCAAGGCATCCAACACTTCTGCAAAGCAATGGCGTAAAACATTCATGCCTAATATTACAACTGCAAACCTATCATCCTCTACATCAGTGACAATTACACCCTGTCTAGGCAGTTTCAAGTCCCCAATCTGGATAGTGGGTTCCCAATAACCCTGCTGTGGTATGGGCTGTCCATTGCTGGCACACAGATTTATCCATGTGTCAGGTGTTCTATTCAACACACCTAAGTCCCAATGTTCAAGGAACACCTGCTTGCGCAGGGTTGTTACCTGAGATCCAGTGTCCACCAACGCTGTCAGAGGGATGCCGTTCACCTGGATTGTGATGTGTGGGCAGGCTGAGACGAAGCGTGACAATGGCACTGAAGATTCACCTGGGCCCTTCTTCTTTCCTCCCGAGGGGCGGCCCGCTGCCTCAGGGGTGGCCCGTTTAACTGAAAACACTGAGGCCTGGTGTGTCCATATCTATGGCAATAGGTACAGTATGGCCTCTCACTCTGCGGAGGTTTCACTGAAGATGGACGTCTGGGTGGCGACTCAGGTGAGATGTTGAGACTTCGCAAAGGATCACTGGACGATGAAGACGGCTGGGTCAGACGATCTAGACGGACGGTGATCTGTTCCATGGCACGGGTCAGATGATCCACTCGGGCCAGAAGGTCATCTCTGGAGTCTGCTGGTGTTGTCTGCGCAGTTTGGGCAGCAGGTGAGGTACCCAGAGGTAGTGGCAGGACAACTGGAGCAATGCTTGTTGAGGGTCCAGGTGAGGGAGCACAGATGACTGGGCTCGGCTGGGGCTGCTCCTGTCCCAAGACCTGGATGGCAAGGGCCTTGAAGTCAGCAAACGTGATGCTGGGATGTTGTGCAGCAAGCATTCGCAACTGACTCTGGAGCAATGTGGTACCCGTCCCTTCTATGAAGCGGTCAAGCAAGATTTTATCAGAGTCCACATTTTCACGTGGATCCACTTGCACCACAGCTCTGAACGCCTCTTGGAGGGATAAAGCATAGTCCCGCAGGGTCTCACCAGGTAGTTGTCGTCTGGAAAAGAAGCGCATCTTTACCTCGGAGACAGATCGCACGTCAAAGTTCACCTGGAGTTTGTCCAGAATTTGCCCAGGGGTTCTTTTGTCAGAGGCAGGCCAGGATTTGACCTCCCTAGCTGCAGCACCCTCAAGCTGGCCCAGCAGGATCTGTATCTGCTGTTCTGTATTCAGAGGATAGAACTGGAAGAGAGACAGCATCTTCTCACGAAAGTCCCTGAGGGTATGCGCCTCCCCTTTGTAGTGCGGCAGCCATGGTGCGCCAGGGTAAAATGGCATTGAGAATGGTAGGCTGCTCGCCATGGGCACTGCTGGATCACTAGAAACAGATGGCACAATGTCACTTTGCTCAGTCATGTTGTTTGCAGGTATGACTGAAATTAGGTCGCCGTCTCTTTAAGAAACTCAACTGCTTGCTGGCAGGGAATGGAGACTACAACTTGGAATGCTGTCCCTTTAAGAATGCTGTAGCTATTAACAGAGTCACTGTGATGCAGGCTGACGGTGTGCTCCCCCTCTTTAATGGTGGCACTCCCCACGGACACTGTACACGGAAAACACTCGCTGGGGCCGTGGGAGGACTGAAGACAAGGACAGGGAGGCACAGTACTCACTGACAGCAACTGCAACTCACTCACGTTATGTGGTCCTGATAGCTCAGAGTTTCGGGGTGCAATAGTCAGGATGGCGGGATATTCCACAGGTCTGGCCTTGGCCCCTGGATCCTGTGATACTTGCTATGGAGCACGTGTTCCAGAATGTTCTCTCCACAGTCTCATGCTGACAAGATAATGATGCTTGACTTCCTTCAGGGCGATGGCTAGGCAGACAGGGGACAGGATCTTCTGAATAGCTGGAGTATGTCAGCTCTCCAACCTTCCTGGGCCTGTCTAGGATTTGAGATTCCTGCACTAAACTCACTGCTTTCTTCACAGGACATCACACTTATCTCCTCACCTCCTCCTCCTAACACTCCACACTTCTAACTCCTCACACGCAGGACCTTTCTGCAGGGGTGTTACCATGGGGACCCAGTGATCAGCTGACTCCTCCCCTTTTCCCAGGCAATGTCCTCCCATTGGACATTTGGTTACTATTCAATCCTATGGGAGGTGTAATGCATGTGTGAGGCTCACTAGGTGGCGCTGTGTTGTGTGAGACTCAGGACCCCCTGCTATGTCACACAGGCTATGAAGCAACAGGAAATAATACAATGCACAGAGATCACCCTCAGCCCAGCCATAGCCAGCTCTGGGATGCCACATAACTATAGGCTGAATTTTGCAGCAATCTGACATTACTATCTGGGTGAGGTGTTTGTTTATTTATTTATTTATTTTGTGTGTGCATAAGAAATTCCATTGTGACTTATTTTGTATATACGGTAGATATACAGTATTTTGACTACGGTCTTTCCATGGCCCTGTAAGTCTAATGAAGCTGTTTATTCCTTTTCTCTTCTACTTAGTTACCTGTTGCATGTTTTCATGGAGGCAGGCTGCCTAGAGTGGTGTGTGATCATTGGTCTTATACTACGAGATTCTTCAGTCATTAACCAAGTGTTCAACTTTTTGCAATGCCCTGAAGTTGCAGAGGAGATGTTACAGGGCATTCAGAATGGAATCCAGGCTGTGGATGTCTGGGCACTCAATGACTGGTGAGTTTGAACATTTTAAAAATATTTTACTTGGCCTTAACTTCAAAACTATTATCATGGACTTCCATTGTAGCAGAACACCTTGCCGTACTCTGATATAATATATATAATGTGTCATTGTATGCAGTTCCATTAAGGACTTTTCCATTGAAGAAGCAGTGAAACCGCATGTGCACCAACACTCCATTCACATGAATCACTTGGGGCAACTTGCGGGCACTTGTATTCTTGTTCCCTGGGAGCCAGACCCTCAGTGATATCCACATGATATGGGATAAGTCTGTATAGTAAGAAAACCCTTCAATGCACTGTAGAGTGCAGTTATGTCATGGTGATCTTACAGGCCCATCTGCTGTGACTTGACATCTGTAGTTTTGCCTTAAACACTGGAATAAAAACCTTTAAATACTACTGTTATTATTGACACTAGGCTTACACCTGATTGTCTTTCTGTTCTTCTGGTCCGTCGGAGGACCAGAAGAATGGAAAAATGGATCCATTCTGTGATGGGCACAAATGAACTATATAATATGTCCTTTTTAACTGAAATTGCTGGATGACAAAGTCGGACTTCTAGGATTTTTTTTTTTTTTCTCCAGCAATTTTAGACAGAGCTGTGAACCTAGCCTCATCCGTTTATATGACTGTTTCATGTTATGTTATGCATTTTTTCTGCAGCCCTGGATACAAGCCATTTCTAAACATAATAAAACCTCAACTTCAGAAGCTAAGTGAAGTCACAGTGGAGCAAGTGCAACCTGAAGCTTTTCAGCCCACGGTCATCTCAAAGGTCACAGAGCAGTCTAGTCCCAGGGCAGAGGATAGCCGCAGCTCCACCACCCACAGTGCCAGCCCTCAAAGTGACACAGGCAGCTGTAATGTCAGCAGACATGAGGAGAATGTGTCAAGACAAGAGCAAGACGAGGCTCTTCAAGAGGGAAGTTATGACTGCGCTATCTCTTAAAGCTGGGGGAGCTTCTCAGGCTGAAAACACAACAGTATTATAGACTGAATCAATGTGGCTGGTCACAAAGCTGACCGTTTTAATGGGTGTGAAAACAACTTCATTTTCTCAGTGGTTTCCAAGAAACCATAACTCAGCAAATTTAAAGCCTTATGTTTTTGTCTTGTTTGTATATTTTTTTTTTTCTTAAATACATTTTTATTCTTATTAATGAGAACTTAGGGCAGTGTACATGTGGAATCAACTGCTCCTATATCCTGGATACAAAGCTGTGCTAAGCTGTATGAGAAGAGGATAAGTGTGTGTGTGTGTGTGTGTGTGTGTGTGTGTGTGTGTGTGTGTGTGTGTGTGTGTGTGTGTGTGTGATATGTGTGAGAGAGTGTGAGAAGCACAGTAAAGAGGCATCCACTAGAAAATCTGGAGTCAAAATAAAATTAGTGTAAAATTATGTGGTTCAACAGGCTATTTTGCATTTGGAGCTGTTCCAGAGTATCTGCTTCAACCACTTATTTATTTAATCTTCTCATAACACAGCAACTGTCTTGATAAGTGTTTGGGTCTCCTCCGTTTTTGGGAGGAGTAAGAGGAATATGTGTAGGCTGCTGGAATCTTGACTTTTGTCATCCAATTTGAGTCAGCAGAGCAGGCTTTTGAGATTGCTGAACATTTGGGTGCTATGATCTTTCTTTCATACATCTGAGGTTTGGTATTTTAGTGTAAATAATGTGCATTTTTTGTGAATACTTCTCTCTAAGCATTATAAAGATTGCAGTTTATTATGAACTTCTAAGATAAAGTTGCAGGTTCCTCAGCGTCAGCCTGCCACTAGCTGGAAAGCCATTTTGTTGCACTTTGCAATGGACATGACACTCTGTAATATCACTTCATCATCAGCTACACTGTGCTTCTACAGAATCTTCATTTTAACTACTGTGACTGACCCTCAGAACAAATCCTTCTGTTGTCTAGCTTTTTAAATGAGGTACATTAAGGTTTTTATTTATTACCTTTGTACAATAATTCACTTGAACATAGGTGAGTTTTTTTTTTTTTTTGTAAATAAAGTCAGCAATTATGTTCCATAATATCAGCAACTTCAATTTCAGCTATAGGCAAAAATTTATTTTTGACCTTTTTATTACATCTATGACTACCACCTTATTTTACTTTCCATAACTTATCTGTGCTTGAATGGAAAATTGGAACATACATATATGCATTATGAAATTCTTCTCATTGTTGATGTCCCCAGATATAAAAAGCTAAGGCTATATCCTTGCATTACAGTATTAAGATATAGAAATCTGTCTGTTTGTACTGTGTGATTTGAAAGAGGAGAAAAAAAAATGTATTATTTTATACAAGACATACATGTTTATTTTTATAATAGATCTATTTGATTATTATGTGGACCAAATGTTTCTAGTAACATATCTGAATGTGGTAAAAGATGAAGGGTGATTGTAACAACACAGGTTTTGCAATGGCTTCAGGGGAGCAGTGCTTGTAGCTTGTACAAATATGTATTCCCTTAATTTCCTGCACTGAATCTGGTCCGGAGACTCAGACTCCCTGTATCGTAGTGATCTATGATGCTAAAAGTCCCTGCCTCCCTGTAGTTCTACTGTCTCATACTACATACAATATGCATCAAAGGAGCCATGGCAAGGCAGGGACTTCTAGCCTCATCAGTCGCTATGAGTCTGGAGTCTCTGGAGTAGGCTGTATTCCAGACCTTTTATTTGTGCACATGTTCAGGGGTCCTTTATTACTCAATTATAGTATGAACTTGTCTAACTTCTGGATACTTGAGGCTCAACAAATCTTCTTAAAGGGTTATTACCATCTTAGACATTTATGACATATCCACAGGATACATCTTGTATGTTTCATAGTTGCAAGTGCCCCATTTGTCACCCACACTTATCTTAAGTGGGTTTTGGGGACCATCCCTTAGCAGCAATGAATAGAGTGGTTGACAAGCATGACTTGCTCTCTCAATTCACTTCTATCGGAGTACCAAAAACAGCTGAACGCTTACTTTGCAGTTTTCAGAACTCCCTTAGAAATGAATGGAGAGAACCTTGTGTGCATAGCCACCTCTAGAATTATACCAGCCTACGGATGTTGTTCCTCAACTTCGATCCTGAAAAAAAAAGAGTTGTGGGTTGTGCCTCTAAGACAATTATGGCATATCCTGTAGAGCACTTTTATTACTGGAGTAGATCTGAAATGTAACGAATGTTCCAAAAAACTGTATCCCTAGCAAAAAGATAACTATCGTAGGCCTAAAAAAAATTGTTATACCATGGGCAGTAACACTTAGACGGCATGCACACTAGCCATGATTGAACTTGGCAGCACACGTATGTCATCCATGTTCCACCCGTGCACCAACCATGATTCCGTGGCCCCATTCATTGGGGCCAGTAAGCACTGCTGCAAAGCAGGACAGGAATAGAACCTGTCCTGAGTGAGTTTTGCAGCACAGACTCTCCTCGGCCCGCACCTGGATCTGTGGAAATGATGGTCATGTGCATGGGCCCATAGAAATGAATGGGTCAGTGTTCTGTCTGGTGAAAAAAAAAAAAAAAAACGGATAGGACCGTGAACTAGCACACTGTCGTGTGCATGCCGCCTTATATACATATTGTATCCACCATCATTAAACATAACCACTAAACTGTTGTATAGATATGGACTGCACTATTAGGGACTTATTCACATGGCCGAGTCTCAGCCTTAAAACCTCAGGCCGGTAAATCCAGCACACATGGACAGAACAGTAGGCAGGAAGACTGACTCCTAACATGATTATAGTTATCTCTGAAGCCTTGTCTCCCTGCAACGTACAGTCCAGTGCAGGGACGCCTAGCATTGTAGATAACTATACTACTAGGAGCCTGTCTCCCTACGTAATGTTCAGGCCAGTAAATCCGGGACAAAAATGGACCAAGTTTCATGCCCGAGACTGTCATGTGACTAAGGCCGTAACATAAAATAATAGTAATAAAGATACTAAGATTTACATACTAAACAATAATATGCTTATACATACAGGTGAATTCACATTACTGTGGTTGGGGGTCCATTCTCCCTTTTCATCTTCCATGCAAATACATTCTTAAATCCCTTAATCTAGAACATTACCCCCTTTGCTTGAAGCGATCCATTTTATTGTTTTTCTTTTTTTTTAATCCGTCCTCCCATTCAAGTTATGTCCCCTGGTGGTACGTTCTATGTAAACTAGCTGTTATTCTCCAAAAATTCAGCAAAAATAAAAGGTTTCTGCCCATTTGAAGAATCAGTTGAATTACTTCTAGCCTTCCATGGACTGTATACTTGGACAGATTTAAAGAGAGAGAAAAAAAAAGCAGCCCAATGAAATGAATATGTGTGTTTAGCATATAGTACTTGATGACAGGTCCTCTTTAAAGACAATATGGTGCATTACAGTACAATTGGCACTATAGAAGCATTTCTAGAAGGGAATATGGCATGTGACGATAAATACATAGGAATGCATTGCTGCTGTATTCAGGATCTGTAGCACACTGATGACTAATAGTTGTGTATGATCTGTAGTTGGACAGCTTGAGCTGAATTGTAGGGCTTTTGTGTACAGCTAAAAGATGGCTACACCTATAGCATGTATTTATTCCATAGTACTTGACAGAAATCCAGTATGAATTTAAATCACATCAAATTGTAGTGGGTTAGTGGTACGATAAGAGGAACTTCAAACAACTGTTTGTAAAGAATTTTAAACCCTGTTTTTCTCCCAGTTATTTGGAGTCATTCTAAAGTCTGGTGATTTCAGAAGCCCAGTACATGTCAAGTAAGAAGTATGTTAGAAAATGGATAATATATTGTTCTGAAACCTGTGCTTGATTTCTTATTGCCCCTTCCTCTTTTTGGATACCATGTTGGATTTCTTTTTCTTCCAGACACATTTCTGAATTCTCCTACAGTCTAGGGACAAACATCTGGAGATTGTTACATTGCTCATTGCACAATTCTGTCAGACACTAATTCAAATAAGTGCAATAAATTATTAAAGTAATAAAGCTATCATAACTTGCTTTTCAATACATTTGACTTGTAGTTTTATTTGACCTTCTTTTTTTGTAAGTGTTGCTTATAGAAATTCCATCATATACAAACCCTGTTATAAAGAGGATATCGCTCATCAGGTGAACCCTTTTTAATGTTAGGCACAGCACCTGTCCATGGATTGTATGTGGTATTGCAGTTTAGGCTCTTAGTGAATGGAGGTGAGTTGCAATATTTGCTAAAGAAAACAGACATGTTTTTGTAATTGTGGACAACCCTTTGTTTGCCTATAACAAAATAAAAGCAAATCACAACTGTAAGGCTAAGTTCACATGGCAGAAAATGAAGAGAAATTGGGAGGCAGAGTCTGGTGCTGATTTGGGGAGGAATCCACAGCAAATCTGCCGCTGATTCGGGAAGAAATCCACGGCAAATTTGTCTATATGAACTGGGCATTTTCACTATTTAACCTACACCAACCCAAGACAGGCCACATAGATAGATAGATAGATATTTTATATATAGATATTTTATATATATATATATATATATATATATATATATATATATATATACACAGTCATATGAAAAAGTTTGGGCACCCCTATTAATCTTAATCATTTTTAGTTCTAAATATTTGGGTGTTTGCAACAGCCATTTCAATTTGATATATCTAATAACTGATGGACACAGTAATATTTCAGGATTGAAATGAGGTTTATTGTACTAACAGAAAATGTGCAATATGCATTAAACCAAAATTTGACCGGTGCAAAAGTATGGGCACCTCAAAGTGACATTAATATTTAGTAGATCCTCCTTTTGCAAAAATAACAGCCTCTAGTCACTTCCTGTAGCTTTTAATCAGTTCCTGGATGAAGGTATTTTTGACCATTCCTCTTTACAAAACAATTCCAGTTCAGTTAAGTTTGATGGTCGCCGAGCATGGACAGCCCGCTTCAAATTATCCCACAGATGTTCAATGATATTCAGGTCTGGGGACTGGGATGGCCATTCCAGAACATTGTAATTGTTCCTCTGCATGAATGCCTGAGTAGATTTGGAGCTGTGTTTTGGATCATTGTCTTGCTGAAATATCCATCCCCGGCGTAACTTCAAATTCGTCACTGATTCTTGTACATTATTCTCAAGAATCTGCTGATACTGAGTTGAATCCATGCGACCCTCAACTTTAACAAGATTCCCGGTGCCGGCATTGGCCACACAGCCCCAAAGCATGATGGAACCTCCACCAAATTTTACAGTGGGTAGCAAGTGTTTTTCTTGGAATGCTGTGTTTTTTTGACGCCATGCATAACGCCTTTTTGTATGACCAAACCACTCAATCTTTGTTTCATCAGTCCACAGGACCTTCTTCCAAAATGAAGCTGGCTTGTCCAAATGTGCTTTTGCATACCTCAGGCGACTCTGTTTGTGGCGTGCTTTCAGAAACGGCTTCTTTCGCATCACTCTCCCATATAGCTTCTCCTTGTGCAAAGTGTTCTGTATTGTTGACCGATGCACAGTGACACCATCTGCAGCAAGATGATGCTGCAGCTCTTTGGAGGTGGTCTGTGGATTGTCCTTGACTGTTCTCACCATTCTTCTTCTCTGCCTTTCTGATATTTTTCTTGGCCTGCCACTTCTGGGCTTAACAAGAACTGTCCCTGTGGTCTTCCATTTCCTTACTAGTTCCTCACAGTGGAAACTGACAGGTTAAATCTCTGAGACAACTTTTTGTATCCTTCCCCTGAACAACTATGTTGAACAATCTTTGTTTTCAGATCATTTGAGAGTTGTTTTGAGGAGCCCATGATGCCACTCTTCAGAGGAGATTCAAATAGGAGAACAACTTGCAATTGGCCACCTTAAATACCTTTTCTCATGATTGGATACACCTGGCTATGAAGTTCAAAGCTCAGTGAGGTTACAAAACCAATTTTGTGCTTCAGTAAGTCAGTAAAAAGTAGTTAGGAGTATTCAAATCAATAAAATAAGGGTACTGAAATTTTTGCACCGGTCAAATTTTGGTTTAATGCATATTGCACATTTTCTGTTAGTACAATAAACCTCATTTCAATCCTGAAATATTACTGTGTCCATCAGTTATTAGATATATCAAATTGAAATGGCTGTTGCAAACACCCAAATATTTAGAACTAAAAATGATTAAGATTAATAGGGGTGCCCAAGACCTGTCCTGGACTGGCTTAGGAGACATCTGCTTCTTGGCGCAGGCGGCGATGCTATGACGTTATTGCGCCTCCTGCACTGAGACACAGACGTACTATACACGGGTCAAGAAGAGGAGGCAGCGGCTCCATCAAGGGATAGCAGTTAGGTGTTTTTTTTTTTTTTGTTAGGCTGTTACCTGCTGGTGTAATCCCAGCAGGTAACGGGCCCTATTTACTTACCTATCCCCAGACCTACTCCTGGCAGCCTCCGCTTCTCCCTCTGCTATGGGATGCAGTAATATATAAAAAAAAAAAAAAAACACCCTACTCACCTGTCCCTTGTGCTCCAATGTCTCACACCGCAGTCTGGTTCTGCTGCTCCACTGTTTTCTAGCAGAAGTCCCCACTGCATATGACCACTGAGGTCGCTGACATGGGACGTCACAGTGCTGTAGGGACTTCCACTGGAAGAAAACACCGGAGTGGTAGGACTGGAATGTGCTGGAAGACACTGGAGAAGCTTCCCCAGCCTCATATTTATATAAAAAAAAAAAAAAAGTGGATATCCTGGACAACCCCTTTAAGGTGGCAACTGGGCTTTATTAAAGGGGCAGCAAGTAAAATAAAGCGAAGCAATGGGTGCACATGGAAACAGTCAGTGACTGCTGTGAAAGTATTTGCAGATATTTGTTTGGAAGCTGGATAACCCTTTTAAATGTAAGCAGTTAAATGTTGTTCCTATATATTGGTTATGCACATGGTATGCGTATTAACAGATTCCTATAAAAAAGTCATCTTAACAGTAAGTTCTGAGTATGCTCAGCGGTGCCATGTCCCCCTGTTAAGAATGAAAGAGTGTGGAAATTTTTCACACTTGACAGCACCGAGTGAACAGGCTGCTGCAATCTACAATTCACTTGGAAAGTCTTCAAACCGTTTAACATTTTGTGGCCTTATACGAAAAGTAAACTTTTTTTTTTTTTTTTTTTTTTATCCCAATCACTCTGCATGCAAATCCATCCAGAAAAATTCTGTTTTCACATTCTCATTATGGGGTATTAAGTATTCAGACCCTTTGCTATGACACTCCCATTTCTTTTATTGTTGAGATGATTCTACACTGAGTCCAGCTGTGGTAAATTCAGCTGACTGCACATGATTTGGAAAGCGGCATCTCTGTCTATATAAGGTTCTCTTAGGCTAGCTTCACATCTGCACAGGGGTCGCCAGGGCACCTGAACGAGAGACCTGGACTGCTAAAATAGTGGTTACCTGCAGACCTCTTGTCAGGTTTCTGCCATTTTTATACTGGGGGGGGGGGGGGGGGGGACTCTTCTCTGCAAATTTCAGCGGTTTCTGCAGCGGAGACTTCGTAGCAGATGTGAATTTAGCGTCAGCTGGCAATCTATATCACAGCTGAACAAAAACAAGCCATGAGGAGGACAGAATTGTGTGGAGAAAAGGATCTACAGAAGGATAGAAAAGAAATTCTACAGTACTGAAAGAGTATAGTAGTCAACATAATTCTTAAATGGAAAAAAATTTGGAACAACCAGGACTCTTCCCAAACAGTAATTTGAGAAGAACCTTGGTAAGAAGTGACAAAAAAAAATGGTTGGTTTAGCTGAGCTTCACAGATCCTGTGTGCTGATGAGAGAAACTTTCAAAAGGTCACTACAACACACTAAAAATCTGAGCTTTATGGCAGAGTGACTAGAAGGTAACTTCATCTCACAAAGACACATGAAAGTTCACCTAGATTTTGCATAATCTTGTGAGAAACAAGATTTTCCAGTCTTAATGAAACCAAGACATGAGCTTTTCTCAATTCTAATCTTCCTGTCTGGAGGAAACCAGACACTGCTTATCAGTGGCCCAATACCATCCCTACAGTAGCATGGTGGTAACATCATGCTGTGGAGTTGTTTTTAAAGAGGACCTTTCATGTCCTCATGAATATGCGGTTTAATATACCGTTAATTTCGGCACCGATGACGCTGAGCTATGAGGAAATTAACGGCACCTATATCTCCAGCCTCTGGGCACATACCGGGAAAGCCGGCATTGTCGGCTTTCTAGCAGTATATAAAATCGCATATTCATGAGGACATGAAAGGTCCTCTTTAAGGGACTGGTCAGGGTTGAGGGAAAGGTGAATGGAGGAAAGTACAAAGATATTCTCAATAAAAATCTGGTTCAGAATAATGTGGACCGAAGATTCAACTTCAAATAAGACAATGACAGAGTCTTGAAAAGATTTAGGGACAATTTTGTGAATGCCCTGGAGTGGTCCAGCCAGAGCCATGACTTGAACCCAATTGAAAATCTATGGAGAGACCAGAAAATGGCTGTCTACCTATGGTCCTCATCCAACCTGACAGATTTTGAGAGGAACTGCAGCGAAGAATGGCAGAAAGTCCTCAAATCCAGGTATGCAAACCTTGCAACATTATATCCAAGAGGACTGGAGACTGTAGTTGTTGTCAAAGGTGCTTCAAGGAAGTTCAAGTAAAGGGCCTGAATACTTGAATGCCTGGTATTCCAAATGTACCGAGATAAGGCTGATATAAAGTTCCAGTCACATGATAATGTGAGATTCTCTATTCTAGAACAAGCAGGCTAGCATCTGTATACATATATCCCATATGCACCAGCACCCTATTTTTCCCTCAGTCAACATAACAGGGTCTGGCTGCATCTTGCAAAATATATGTTAATAATCATGAAGTATTAGCAGATATTTTGGCCCAGATACACAAGCTCACAACCCACATCAAGGGTTTTGATGTCTTGCAAGTCTCTATGCTCAAATCAAAACCAATGCACAGAAAAAGGACATAATCATAAACCATATCACTGAAAGAGAGGCCACATTTACCTGATGTTAGGAGAGGTAATGGTTCGCTGCAGGATAGAGACAGACCCAAGTGGTGCAGTGAAACCTCTTTGAACGGACCACCCAAAATTGCACAGAAGAAATGTCTTTTATAGGGGTGGTAGACTCAAAGAAAAAAATGATACAGAATGCAGGTTAAAGGGTCTACTGGAGATAGTAAGTATGTACATTCCTCAAACCCCCAAAAATCATGTATTTTATGCATCAGCATATTACACAGAACTAGGTATCACATCAGCCTATTATGCAGACCTGTTTGGCAGACAGCTTTCCCAGTTTCAGTAGATGACAAAGAAACGTTTCAACTAGATAAGCATCTTGGATCCAGGAGGGTGTCTCTGAACTATGAGACTCAACCTGTTGGTGGGCAGAGAAAATTGTCACACCTTTGGAGGCAGCAGGACTGGTTAGCAGCCATCTTAAGATTCTCCCCCAAGCTCTATGGAACCAGAAGAACTGTAATTTGTATCCTTTTTCTACCTTTTTATTTTTGTAATGTTTTGTATTAAAGCATTTCCTGTAATGTTGGTTCCTGTATGCTCTACAGCAGCGGTCCCCAACCTTTTCCCTGCTGCGGCCAGGCAGGAAGGGAAGGGGCGGGGCAGTTTAGGGGCAGGGTTATACTCTAAACAGCACTGTAGACCGGGGCCATTCTGGCGGGACCTCGGTGTACAGCGCTGTAGACCAGGTCCCCGCCCTTAGCTATGGTAGGAGCCGTGGCTCCTGGCATAATGTGCCTGCCGCCCTGTGGACCAGCAAAAGACCCCCAATGGCACGGACTGGTATTTGGGGACCCCTGCTCTACAGATCCATTGACTTTTAATGTGTGTTTGCTGTCTGACTGTTAGAGAGACGAATGTGTATCCGAGTTGGGTTCCTACTACCCAAATCAGTACATGTATTCCTGGTACTCTGCCACCACCTAATGATTTGGTATAGTAGAAAATCCACTCATGTATGCACATGTCTCTCTAACAGTCAGATCACAAACACACTTTAAGGTTGAGGTCCTGACAGTATATGCAAGATATCACAACGTATTTTAATACCACTATATGGTATCATAAACCACTGGCTTACATGGTATCAGGACCCACTGGTTACTTCAAATAGTTGAGATTGTCAGACACTGACAATTTAGACATGGAAGCTGCATGTCACTGTAGCCGAACCCCCTGATTGCTCAATGGCGCAATCTGGTTATTGGTTCACACACCTTTTGGGGAAGGAAGAAGGTAGTTCAGTAGTCCATCCATGAGTTCTATGCTGGTTTGAGAACTGAGCAGACATAGTTTAAAATTTTTGTTGACTATTTCGCATGTGACCTCATGTATGTTTTGTTACAACACACGCAGCAAGTATTACTTTGATTTTGTTTTGTCGTGTATGATTATCATAATTCTACAAGCGATTCTAATACGTAAAAAAAAAAAAAAATGCTTTGTTGTACTATACCTATCCTGTTACATTCTGTCTTTATTTGTTGCATATAAACCTAATTAACACCAACAATTTTTCTTCAATTTTTTTTTGTACAAATTTGTCATTGTAAAGTCATTTTTTATGTATGGTATACATGGGAATGAAGATATAGACCTCAAAATGTATCACCGTTTCTCCTGTGTTCAAAAATATCCTGTGTGGTTCTAGTCCTATGCAAAAAAAAAAAAAATACACAAGAGGTCACCTTGTAGCTGGCTTACACAATTTGATCAAAATGCATACATGTGTAATGGATCACTAATTCCTAGTCTCTGACAATGTCAGATATTTGTAGAATTACCTGTTTACAAGTTCGGTAAAACCTAAATAAAATTGTAAAGAGCAGCTCAATTGTTAGAGATCCTCCAAATAAGGGGCTTCTGGACAATAAACTGTCTTAAACTGTCCATCACCTCCCCCAAGCATATTCAACTGCCCCAACTATATTACAGAGCACATTACAGTGAGAAACAGCATACTTTTGTTATGTCTCTCACTTTTGAATATTTGGAGAAAAACAACTTTGAAATCTTATGTAAATGAGACAGTTGGTCACTGAGGGCGAGCCTTCAGCCCCTGGAGCACTGCTTAGGTAGGATTGCTGATGTCAAAGTTTCCAGATTTGTTTCAGGTCAAACAAGTTTTGTACGAACCACAGCTTGCTTACATTAGCTTAAAACATAGTGTATAACACAACTTTAAAAAGTGAAATGTCATCACAGTGTATGCTTAAACATTGTAACATTTAAAATGCTCCAAAAATTACCTATTTGGGGAAAAGGTGCTTGCCTATGCTTTTTTTTTTTTTTTTTTCACATATGCCAAAAAGCAATTTCTTATATAAAAATTTGCCTGTTTTGACTACTTGGAAGTGCTACAGGCTTGTTATTTGGGAGACAAATTTGTGACTGCATGTCTAGCTGAAAAGGGATTGGCTTTCCAAAACAAAAAAGCCGTGAAAAAGTTTCAATCTAACTTTGTGCTGGTGTTTGTTTTATGCCAACGCTGTTGCACTAACAGTTTGTTATGGTGGAATGTGATAGACCAGGCTTCAGGACATGTCTGGCTGAGTGGTGGTAGCTGTGGCAACCTGAGAGGCAGTATGACATGGAATAATGTGATGGAAAGGACCACAAGAGATGACTCCCATGAAATACAAAACAATCCTGCAGTTACTAGTGGTGCCAAAAATAGTAGTGTTACTTTTTCCATCCACATTCTTTTTGTTAGTACTTGCAAAAGTGTTTCCTCCTCCCCTTTTCCAGTCATTTTACTGTACACTGCTTAATTATAATAGTGATGGCCAACAATTCTGGAACTGTGTGATAAATTTTAGTTTTTTGTATTAAAAAAAAAAAAAAAATTACACATATATATATATATATATATATATATATATATATATAAAAAGAAAAATAGTGACATCAGCACTGTAAGGTGTCCACCTGCCACTGACGATTGGCTGAGAGGCTGTCAGGTGACATCAGGAGACTCCAGGACGTTACAGACACGTCTCTCTTCTGTATTTTCACTGCGCAATGTGCGTCACAGCGGCCACTTTAGTTAGTCCAAGAAGAATCAGAAAGAATTCGGTTTCATTACATACTGAACAATTTGAAGTCTTTGGGTCGAACCCGGCTCAGAATGAATTGGGTTTGCCCATCTCTAGTCATACTAGTGGGAGGACTAAATCCCACTGCAAGGGGTGGCACAGGCAGGATGTAGTGGTCGGTCTGAGTAGCAAGAGCTGTGCTCCAGAGAGCTGAAGGCCCTCCCCCAGTGCACCAACTGCCTCATTTGCATATTACTTCAGTGTTTTTTTTCTCTCTAAATCTGCATAAGAGTGACCGACAAATATATATTTATATAATATAAACATAATATAAATTTGTAATGTATTCTGTAATACAGTTTGACAGTTTAGTATGCTTGGAGGAGGCGACAGAAAAAAAAAATAGTTTTTTGAATGATTAAATCCTGGATTTAAAATTCCCAAACTATATAATAAAAATTAATTTGTAAGTGATCAAGTCCTAGATTTGTCCAGGAAAAGTAATCATAAAAAGGAGTTAAATAAATATATATCTAAATAGTATTTCTTTCCAGACTGTAAAACACTACTGCGTCACCCATAAGAATTCCTCCTCTCCTTAGAAACTTAAATAATGCAAGCAAACTGGCTCCCTAAAAAGAATTTCCCACACTGGCTCCCTGTAGCTGTTGTAAGTAGGAATAAGTAGACGATAGATCACTACTTTTTTTTGCCTTTTATACCAGGCCCTGCCTGGTGTTAAGTTTCACCAAATATAGTTTAAGAACCTGGGATTATGAAAACCAGCTTTGTTGTTCTTTTTTCTTCTTTTCTTTTCTTACTGTCCCACAGGCACCTGGATTAATGGATTGCTATAGGAAGGTACTGGTGTAAGAGTTTTCTGTAAAGACATGATACTCGCTCTGTAGATGGTCCTGTGAGCTGCCAAATAATTCTGCTACTGGTGCCAATGCAATCTGGGCAACCAGGGGGATTCAGGTGGCGGTCCCTGCTGTTATTTATAAAAAAAAAAAAAATAAACATTGCAGTTGTAGCCTGTTGTGTTTTTGCACACCTCCATGAAACTCTTAAAAATATCTGTAGACAAGTTCGTTAAGTTTTGATCAGGGTAAACAAAATTGACTCTTAGTTAAAGGGTCTAAGTTTATTGAGGTGACCATAACCTCGATCACTCTTTGGGGTAATTATCAATGAAATACAAGAAGCAGACTAGGGGTTCATAGCACATTCAGACCCTAACTGTTGCAAACACAAGGGTGCTATGGATTGCATTAGTAGTTCAGTAGGACCTGATTTTAAATAAATACATTTATGATGAACTGCCTAGCATATACATTGGTCTGTTGGACAAACAATTCTAGGAACTGATCACTTATAAACAAATTGTAAAAAACGATATTGAGTAAAGTCTCACATTGCAGGATGGACTGAATTACTAGGCCTTGCTCCATACGGCTCACCAGTCACTGCCACTAAATAGACCTAAATAAACCTCCGCCCCTGATGTGGCTTCAGTATCACTGTCGGAGCTGATCAAGCAGAGCATGATGTACACTTGGTTTGCGGTAAACATACAGCATTTTTCAAGTAAGTGCTATTAATAAACGCCAATAACAGCAATAATATAAAATGAAAACAAATATATAAAAAGAAAACGAAGAGCGAAGAGAGGTGTGCTTCACTCCGAGATTCCCAGTGATCACAGGTAATGTGGACTGATCATGAGAGCACTGGCAGATACAGTAGTATATTTTTTCAGTTTCATTCAGTTAAGATTGAAACAGTGTCTCTCTCTCTCCCATCACAGAACAACTACAGTGAGTTGAGAGAAAACAAGCACAAATCCTGTGAAGCATTTACTACATACAAGGCTATGATCACTGATAGGTATATGAAACTGGTCCTTGATCATTCCTATAGCAGAATCAGATTTTCTTATGCTTCTAATGTGCGTTCTGACTTTTAATGATGACAGGGAGAAAGCCTGGAGGTTGTGTGGACACACCAAAGGGGGTTTGCACAGTAAGCTGAGACACAGAAGACTCTGATCATTGCTCCAAGCCCTCATCTATCTCCAGCAGCTGAGAACAGAGAGAAGTTACTCCTCCCAGTGGTACTATGCCATCCAATGCAGTACCGTAAAAAGGCAGCTGTATTAGAATATAAAGCCCTTTAGTGATTTTTTTTTTTTTTTTTTTTAGCCGTAAAAAGGCATATTAGCAGTCAATAGAGGGTTAAACCATAACAAGTGTTTTGAAACTCTCTGATGAGCTGTTGCAATGGATATTAATACACAACAGACATTACAATTGTTTCCTCAATATGGTCAAAAATTTTACAGGTTTATTGCGATAACTGAAAACAGAAAATAAGGCGCTCTGTGGAAAATTTTTAGCAGCTGATGCAGTAATTTAACAGATAACATGGTTATAGAAGAGTTATACAGCCATAAAAAAATTACATCAAATGTCACAAAATATAGATCTGGTCAGCATATCACATATAATTCAAGTATGAACAAAACATTCAATTAAAATCAAATGAATAAAACTAAATACCAGCAGAAAAAACATCCACATGCAGAATGGGCTACATCCAAGTGTTTGATTGCTTTAAAGGTGTTACCTCCTATTCTGTAAATAAAATGCTGATCAATGGGAACCTCCACCGATCACATGAATGGGAGTCCCATTGCCCCACTTGAATTGAGTGGCAGGCCACATGTATACACAGCTGCTCCCTTCACTGTCTATGGGACTGCCAGAGATGAAAAATAAAAAAACAACCATACCTCTGGAGCACCTTTTCTTATAGCTATATGTTGTAACGTTTGCCCATTATCACTCCTAGAAATTTAAGAATAAACTGACAACGAAGGATATGTGACTGCACTTCAAAGAATTATCTGCAGATGACTTATTATAAGTAGTCACATTATAGGAAACCATATATAATTCAGTTTTCCAATATTACTGCAACATTTTGGGATTGAGTCCCTTCATCAAGCATAGGAGTTGAAGGCGATGCGATGTCTCTAAAACAGAGGTAGGTGAACGGTAAGAGAAATTTCTCGGCATGACCACCCCCATCAACAGTTCACCTACCTCTGTTTTTGAGACATCACATCACCTTCAAACTATGCCTGATGAAGGAACTTGATCCTGAAACATTGTAGCAGTATTGGATAACTGAATTGTACACGCTTTCCTATGATCTCACTACTGATAAATCATCTGCAGATAATTATTTGGAGTGTCGTCACATATCCTTTGTATGTTGAATCGGGAGTTTGGTCAGTTCTATAGTTTGTACTTATGTAGTCAAGCCTGGCAACTGAGAAAGGCTTAGCTGAAACATCTTGCAGAAACACTTGTATTTTTATATATGAGCACAGCATCAATGAAATGAGTGCCAGGATTCTTCTGTTAGGCATGGGCGCAGTAACTGGACAGTGTCAGACTCTGCAGGGACACACCCTATGCTGGTAATACCCATTTGTCAATTAATTCATACATTTGTAATAGGAATATCAGGGGAACAATACAACATTGAATTTTAAGAAAAGATGATCCAGAATTGTTATTTCATGGGAAACTCAACTATGTACTACAACACAAATGCCATAAAGAGCAGATAGGTTGTCTGTAAACGATGAAGTACACTTTTATTCATTATTTTTTTCATAAATCAATAGTGCAGGTGAAGGGAGAGGGAAGAGGGAGGAGAGTTATTTCAGTTAGGAGCGGTGTTGTGAAATAGAACTGTCTCCCTACTCTCCTCTTATTTCCCCCTCCCCTCTCCATAGACTGATTTTATCAGTGGCAGGAGGTGGCAAATAAGTGAAGAAACAGGCACTTTTATTTAAGTAGATTACAAAAAAAAAAAAAAAAAAAAAAGTTTAGTTTAGCTTTTTTGCTTTTTTTTTTTTGGAAAACTTGATCATGAAATCCAAAGCCTGATCTTCTCTGCAGTGTAATGGTGTTGCGCAGGAATAAAAAAAAAAAAAATATATATATGAATGCCTGAAATAACATCTAAGGATAAATATTTTCCTAAATACTTTTAATGACTTAACTAGAAACAATATTACAATTACACGGATTACAGAAACGTGTATCCACAGAAAAACAGACTAAGCCATTTGTAGGTTTAACTGCAAAACCATGTAGTCATTAACAACTAAATTTTTAAACAGTCTAACAGACTGTCAGAAGCAATTTGAGTTATGGCAGTAATTGACCCCTATAAAAATAAAAAATAAAAAAAAATTAAATAAAAAAAATGTAAGTATTCAGAAACATATTTATCCTGAGGTATTATTTAAATTTTTTTTTTATTTCCACATAACCCCTTTAAAAATGTAAGATGAAATTTAAAAAATAAATTTGGCAGCACTAGAGTTTTCATATGATGATAACCATTTGCATTTTAAATAACCTCCAATTTATTTCTATTAATTAAGAGATTCATGATATAGCATGTTTTCATGCTCATTTTTTTTTTTTTTTTTAAGAGAGGCTGTCCTCTGTGTTACTGTTAAAGTGCAGAAATCAGTTAGTCTGCAGATTAGCTAGGTAATGTGCACATTAACTAGGGTGATCCATTAAAGTGCAGAAAACTGGTTTAATTTCTGACATTACCTAGATAATGTGCATCTTACCTACTAGGCACTCGTTAAAGTGCAGATGACATATTTGCTAGAACAGCAGCAACATTGCTGTAGGTTGAGGGTGGGTTCACACTTGTGCCGGCACTCCGTCTGCCGTGAATCCGACCTAAATGTTGGAAAAAAAGGGATTGGGACAGGATAGGGAAAGGTTTAAGACGGTTTGCTTAAAAACACATTCACTTGAATGGGTTTTTAAAGCAATGCGCGGGTGTGCGCTTACACCCTCTGTGCCGCGAAGCCGGATGGAGTGCAGGTGCAAGTGTGAACCCACCCTTAATTGAACATAATGTTATATATTTGTTTTGCGATCTGTAAAGCATCAACTTCATACAATCAACTTGATGCGCTAACAGGCAGAACCGAATGTGAAAACCAGACTTAGCTATGCTACGCACTGGCATCCACCGGTAATTGGGACACATAAAAACAACCGGCGACGACAAGACGCTGGCGAAAGACTAACAGTGGAGAGGGGGACGGAGTAGGGACAGGATATGAGAGAAACAAACTTCTTGACTTTAACGATCTGCAGGCCGTGAATGTGCACATTATCTAGGTAAAGTGCGGAAAACTCCTGATTCCGCACTTTAACGGAGCAAATCAGTTAATCTGCACATTACCTAGGTAATGTGCATATTCACACCTTTCGCACTTTAGTGGTAACATATGCATATATTTAGTAAAACAGACCATAAATGCAGCATCTTTTCTTATAAATCTGAATTGTGCTTGTTCCCAGTTATCTCTCCTGGAAATGTATGAATAAATTGACAACTGGAAGTTACTGTGACTGTGCTAATGGCGTGTATGTCTTTTTTGATACTGTTAGGACTGGCTGAGCAGTGCTAGGGAAAGACACACATGCTGGTGGTGCTGGATCTATTAGACTCTTAAATCTATCACAAGAGTAATAAAAGAAAGGCACAATGCAGTGTTTTAAGAAAAGACACTCCAGCAACGAAACTTCATAGCAACTGCAATTATCTACTATAGGAGAATTAACATGTCCTTTTTATATATGGCTGCAGTGGAATTCGTGTCAACAGACGGCCAAATACAAAATCTCAAAGTGGTTTTCGGGTACTTCCTCCAGGATGTAATTTGTGAAGATAATATAAAGAGAGGAGCCTCTTTCTAGACAAGTCAATTTCTAATTTTTATGTATTACATCATATATGACAATGCAGGAACCAAAACAGCAACAGACTGTGAGACACTGCACATAAACCATTAGGACTAGCTGTTCCAGTATACAGTATAATACATGCAGTACAAGTAATATTAGCTTAGACCACAGACATTATGTAAACAGGGTTAATCCAGTGTGAAAAATATTAAAAAGTCCATATATAATGTTCTTCTTTGCATGACAGGAACTCAAAATACAGGTATATTCAGTTCATTGTTTATCCATAATTGTTTTCTGTGTCCTCTAGAAAATTCAGTGCAGCTTTGAGGACCTTGAAGTCAACTAACTCCCCAAATATCAGAGCAAGTATCGGCTGTGGTCCACTTGTCTTTGCACGTCGTATAGTTAATGCTTTTTCCATAATCCTTTTACCTTAGCATTGGTGCTATAGTACATGCACATACAAGCACTATGGTGATGCTTGCACAGAAAGACATCAATACACATACTGCTTATATGAACTGACCCAGCTGGATGGAAAACTCCAGTTTGGGAACCTCTGCAGTAAAGAGTCAAGCTCAGGTGAGTGTTGATTCTCCCCAAAGAAATAATGTGAAGCAGCTGCAACTGTGACTACTCCATCGAGGTGTCCATCTGAACACTGGAAGAGAAGAACAGTCAAGAGCTATGTGATATATACCAGACACAGCCAAAAAAAAATAATAATATGGACAAGTGTGCTAATTTATGCTAATTTTAACCACTTTCTGCTGCAGCTTTTTCATTTTTTTTTCTTTACATAACTTATTTTTCGTTTATGGAAAACAAACTGTACTTTCTATTGGAACCATTTAATATGACAAATGAGATGACGTACGAAATGAAGTACGAGAAGCTGGAAAAAAAAAAAAAAAAAAAAAACTCAGGGTGGTATTGTAAATAAAATCACAGCTGTGACATTTTCTTGTAGGCTTTGTTTTTATGTTTACTGTACGGCAAAAATTGAACCGTTATTCTGTGGGTCAGTAGGATCATAACCAAATTTATATAATTTTTTGCCCTGTTTTTCATAACCCTAAACAAAATATGTTAAGCTTTGAAAAAAAATAAATAAATAAGCATTGCCATATTGAGACACTCGTAACCTTACTCTATTTCTATGTAAAGCTGTGTACAGGGTGTTTTTTTTTTTTTTTTTTTTGTGGGGGAATTTAGTTTTTATTGACAACCAATACGGGAATGAATAAAAAGTTATCAAAATGTCATACAACTTTTTTGAAGGCTGTGTTTGGGTACTTTGATTTTCATTCTCCCACTATGGGAGAATCTGGTTCATAAATCTATTTCTGGATTTTATTAGTATAGGCATTTTCAGACGTGGGGATATTTATTGACTTCGATTGTTTTGTGTATTTATTTTTATATGCACTCTAGGGAAACTCTCACTTTGAGGAGCTGCTGTTAAACTGACCTCTCAGATGCCGTGACTACATCTTACCTTGGCATCTGAGTGGCCATCACGAACAATGCTGCCAGGTTTCCTGGCGGCAATGATTCCTACTCATCTCCTGAGTGGGAGGCATATTTAGTGTGATAACATCTGAGGTAATTTATGGCGGATGTTTGAGTGCGGCCATGCTCTGCACAGAGAACTGCAGTAGAGTTACAGTTAAGTGAATTGAGTCTGACCTGCACTGATCAGAAAGTGATAGTATATCACTAGGATATGATATTTATTTCGTGAGATGGGAAAACCTCTATGTTTTTATTTAGAGTTTTTTAATCCAACAAATCACTGACATCAGAGCAATCAAGCTGTAAAATATTCCATGCAACTACAACCCTTTGCAGCAAATTGTCACTAACCAGTACAGTAGCAAGATCAAGGGTAGGCAACCTTTTTTGTACTGCATGCCAATTTAATTTAAAAAAAGCCTGCATAGAGTTTGCCAAAAAACCCATGAAGGACTCCCAGACTATGAGAAATAAGATTCTCTGGTCTGATGAGACAAAGATTGAACTTTTTGGCATTAATTCTAAGCGGTATGTGTTGAGAAAACCAGGCACTGCTCATCACCTGCCCAATACAATCCCAACAGTGAAACATGGTGGTGGCAGCATCATGCTATGGGGGTGTTTTTCAGCTGCAGGGACAGGACGACTGGTTGCAATTGAAGGAAAGATGAATGAGGCCAAGTACAGAGATATCCTGGAAGAAAATCTCTCCCAGAGTGCTCTGGACCTCAGACTGGGCCGAAGGTTCATCTTCCAACAAGACAATGACCCTAAGCACACAGCTAAAATAACAAAGGAGTGGCTTCAGAACAACTCTGTGACCATTCTTGACTGTCCCAGCCAGAGCCCTCACCTCAACCCAATTGAGCATCTCTGGAGAGACCTGAAAATGGCTGTCCACCAACGTTCACCATCCAACCTGATGTAACTGGAGAGGATCTGCAAGGAAGTATGGCAGAGGATCCCCAAATCCAGATGTGAAAAACTTGTTGCATCATTCCCAAGAAGACTCATGAATGTACTAGCTCAAAAGGCTGCTTCTATTCAATACTGAACAAAGGGTCTGAATACTTATGACCATGTGATATTTCAGTTTTTCTTTTTTAATAAATTTGAAAAAATATCCACATTTCTAGGCGGGTGGGGGGGGGGGTTCTGTCAAGATGGGGTGCTGAGTGTACATTAAATGAGAAATAAAATGAACTTTTTTGCTTTTAGCAAATGGCTGCAATGAAACAAAGAAAGAAAAATTTAAAGGTGTCTGAATACTTTCCATACCCACTGTACCTGGGTGCACCTGTACTTTCCCATTGGAAGAAATGACAGTACATGTGCAGCCCTCAATTTGGGTTCAATGTATGCATCAAGGAGCACCCTTAGGGTGGTGACACATTATGTATCTGGATGCAGCTATAGCTGCATCCAGTCCTAGGCCACTGGTACTTTTACTTCCATGTAAAGCTGCGTTTTCATTGGAAAACTGCCTGAGTTTTTGTGCAAAAACACAGTGTCATACAGAATAATGTCCCATAGTGGCCCCTGCACGCAGTATAACGTCCCATAGCGGCCCCTGCACGCAGTATAACGTCCCATAGCGGCCCCTGCATGCAGTATAATGTCAAATAGTAGTTGCCTTCACATAGAAGAATCTCTCATGTTGGCCACTATGTGATACTATATTACATGGAGGGGCCCCAACTAATTTTCAAAAAATTTCAGAACTGGAAATTTTTGGAGCTCGCCACTCACAAGTTATTATACTTTGGTGCGGCTCCCTGTTGTCTGAAGAGACCCCAGAGTCCAGGTAAGGTGAGTAATGCTGTTTATTATGTTTAAATAAGCAGAGGCACAGGAGAGGTGATCATACTCTGAGGTCTGAAGAGACCGCAGAGTAAAATAGCAGTTTTGTTTTGGACGTGTTTGGTCTGAACGAAACCACTGGGTGAGTTCGACCAATTTTTGCCCCCTCAGGGACTCTGGCTGCCGTGCCAGGGAAATATTCCTCAGGTGTTACAGACCCCTGTACTAGACTAATAAAATCATCAAAAGTATAGTAGACTTAATTTATTACCATAGAGTGTTGTGTATGTTGGATTCATGGAGGCCAGAAGTATGTATGTGACAGATCTACATATAGATTTTAACCCCAATGAAGTTCATAGTTTTGCGGCCCTATACAGAGAAATATTTGTTCTTTTTCACAATGACAGATTTGTAATGTTAATAGGGAAGTGGGGATTGCTTATACTCACACCAAATACAGTATACATTCAGTTGACTCAATTTAGAAAAGTTAAAAAAAAAAAAAAAAAAAAAAAAAAAAAGTTAACTGATAAGGGGTTAAACATTGCAAAAGAATTTGGTTTGCAGTTCTGTGTGTGAACAGAGTAGAAGACATTACATAACTTCAGATCAGCACAAAATAAGTAATGTTGGATCTGAGTTGTGCAGGAAAACTGTTAGCTTTCCTTAACAGAAACAGTAATAGCTTACCTTAACTTCAACCCAGAATTTCCATGCAGGAGCATGCAGGCCATGGGAATAATATATAAAATATTCTCTCTCACTGCCAGATACTGGTATGCCATCACCCAAGGACCAGCTGGACAGCACACAAGTTTCATGTGGACGGATGTACACTGTTATATGGCTAGGTCCTGCCAGAAAGGAAAAAATACTGTCTCACTTTCTTAGATATTATTCTATGTTATAATAGGGTTATATGACATTTTATTATTAATAAATTAAATAATAATAATAATAAATAATGAGTAATAATACATGGAGCAGGTACTCACCATTAATTTTAAAGTTCAGGCGTATAGCACCCCAGGGCATTTCTTCTTTGGATTCCATTTTAAAATCCATGTCCTCTGAGATTGGAGGCGGGGGTGCAGGAATGTACCAATTTTTTCTGTTAAGGCAAAAAAATAAATTAATTAAAAAAAATTGAGCTGATCTATCTAATCTTGACTAAAAGTCTTTTTTTTTTTTTTTTTTAAATTCACCTTCATGAACAGTGAATGTACACACTGGGTACACAGCTATGCTCCATTCCATATGTTCATATTATTCTACACTACTGCACCTATAGCACTCAATGCGTGTCAACCAAGTTGTAACTAAACACTGTAGAATACAAATCATTTTCATAACATAAAAATGCACCAAATTACAGGTCAATTTCAAACAACTGGTGCTACATGCACTATACTGAACGCCTGCATACTTTTCATCACATACTTAAATAAGATGATATCAATTAGATTAGTCCAATATTAAACGTATACTTACCTGAGTAGTGAGTGCACAGGAAAATACCAAGGGAACCCGCAGAAAGGACCATCACTACATGGGGCCCTAACCGTATCATTTAATTCAGGTACATGAGGTGTGATGTGTGTTATTCCACTGTAATCAAAGCCATTTATCCAGATCCCAGAATCTTGCTTTACCACATCTCCATTCAAGTTGTGGAAGATCCGGGCTGTGTGCTGAAGCAGTAGAGAATGAATATTAATACACAAGATTATTATATAGACTTAAAGACATCTTCTAGTTCATAGGTGTCAAACTCTGGCCCGCAGTGAATATACCAAATGTCTACAAGAGTATAACAGATTGTAGCAAACTGTATTAACTTTTACTTAAACATAGAATCTGGAACAAGTAAAGCTTAAAGGGGTATTCCCATGAACATAAACATTTTTAAATTTGTAGATAATTAAAAGTTAAACATTTTTGCAAATATAAGTAATTAAACAGTTTGCAGAATTTTAAAGTTTTTCTTCTAAATATATCTTGTGGTCACAGTCTTGTTTGGTTGTCAATGGATACGACCATGAATGCAGGAACTTTATAACGTCAGAAAATCAGCAATGGTTTCCTTATTGTGGCCGGGATATCTTCTCATACATGTAGTGTCCCTGCCTGATAACCCTGCTACAATAAGAAAATCATGGTTGGGTTTTTGACAAGTCCCAGACCATAGAAAGTTTCTGCATTTGTGGTCGAATCCATTGGCAACCGATCAAGGCACTACTAAGATGGTTAGAGAAAATCTTTAAAACGCTGCAGAATTTTTAACTACTTATATTTGCAAAAATGTTTAACTTTTAATTATCTACAAATATAGATATGATTAGGTTCATGGGAATACCCCTTTAAGTTTTTTTTTTCCATATGAAAAGGTTCATCGTTCTATCTCATGAGAAGGAAAAAAGTTCCTCAATTGTAGATATTTTGTCCATATTTTTAATTTTGGCTCACTGTGTATTTGCGTTTAAAACCCCTGTTCTAGGAAACAAAACACCCCCTTTAAAATAACTGCTCCAATTCTATCCAGGCACAGCATGTTAAAAGATAACCTACAGTTGCAAGAATAAGTAAGTGAACCCCCTTCTAATTACCTGGATCTGAGTACTAATAAAATGTGGTCTGATCGTCTAGCATTATGACTTGGATAACAAACACAAACACACAGTTGTACTGTTCGTGTCTTTTATTGAGCACACCCAGGAAACATCATAGTTCTTGGAGAAGTCCCCAGCACTGAGGTTTTCTCCCTGCACTAAATAGGGCAAAAGGCGTTTTAATTAAGGAAAGGAGATTGAACGTGTGGGGTTCACAGATTTCAGTGGATGTAATATTCTAAAAGATCAAAATTTCTGCATTGGAAGACCCCTTTAACTTGTTCTCGCCACAAGAATTTTTTCGATTTTCGTTTTTGACTTCCCACCTTCCAAACCCCTTAACTTTTTCTGTTTCAATAGTTTTTATTAAATTTTTCAAAAGTATGACATTAGAAAATACTGTATCAGTCAACATAGCAAACATCGAAACTGCTAAAGTAATACAATCATCTGAATAACAGGAAGTACAAATACAAATACAGACACAGACACCACACACCACATAATGAAAGGGCAAGAAAAAAAGGGGGGGGGGAAGCAGGTAAAACAGAAGATATCATAATCTGCCAGTACCATTTGGCAAAGTAGGACTTGCTGTTAAAAAGGACTGAACCAGGTACTATAAAGTCTAAGTATAGCAGAGGAACTGAGAGAAGAACTGAAACCCACATATCAAAAGTCCAGCAATAATAACACAAAAGCACAAACCAACTGGAAGAGTGGGTCTCTCTGGTCAGCTGATCAACTCATCCCATGAAATAATTTACTAACTAACTAACCAGCTACCCAACTAACTAACCAAGGGAGAGCAGTGCGGGCTCACCATCCACCTATCCCACACAATTTTATATTTAGGAAAGGAAAAATTCCCAAAAGCAATGACACGTTCGTATGAGTGGGTGGTATCAATAAGTGTCAAAAGGTCCTGCAATGATGGGGGCAAAGGTTGTTTCCATTTCCGACCAATAATCAATTTAGCCATCACTAAAATCTTACACGCCAGTTTGCGGAGGAGGAAGCAAGTCCATCACTAAATTAAGCATAGCCAGCTGGGGGGTCCGGAGAATAGAGCACCCCAGAAGGTCAAACACCTCCTGCCAGTATTGAGTAGAGATGATGACAAGACCAAAAGTGTGTAGCAGCGTACCCACTCCCCCACATAGCCACTAACAGAGAGAAGAGGAGGTAGGAAACATCTGATGTATCCGAGCTGGGGAAAAATACCACCTAAGAAACACCTTGTATGCCGACTCCAAAGCTACAGGCTAGGGATGTGTGGAATAGAGCACAGGCTTTCTGCCATTCCTTAGGAGTCCAGGACTTTTCAAGATCTTTCTCCCAAAGACAGATAGGGTAAGTCTTTTGGAAGGAGGATCGAGGGTCAATAGAATAATAAATCAGTCTAAGACCTTTTCAGGTTGATCGAAGTAAGAACCCCTTAACTTTTTTATTTTTCCTTTCTCAGAGCCATATGAGGGCTTAATGTTTGCGGGACAAATTGTTCTTCATGAAGCTAACATTTATTATTCTGTACAAAGTACTAGGAAGCTGGAAAATAATTTAGAATGGGGTGCATTTGAAGAAAAAGTGCATTTATGCCACTTTCTTATGGGCTTCCCTTTTACGGCATTCTCTCTGAAGCCAAAATGACATGTCACCTGTATTCTAATTCTATGTTTCAGTACGATTCTGGGGATACCAAATTTATAGGGTTTTATTTACATATTAACCCCTTAACAAAAATCTAAAACTTTGCAAAAAAAAAAAAAAAATTTTTTTCCTAAAAGTCGCCATATTCTCACACCTGTAAATTTTTTTTTTTTAATTTTATTTATTTCTGTGTACGGGGATGCATAGGGCTTCTTTTTTTGTGGGGCCAGTTGTACTTTTTAGTTATGCCATTTTGGGGAATGTCTATTGCTTTGATGACTTTTTATTCAAATTTTTAATCAGAGGCGAAAGAGTGAAAAAAACATCGGTTTGGAACTTTTGATTCTTTTCCCCCGGCTGCGGCGTTTACCGTATGGGAAAAATATTTTTATACGTTTGTAGACTGGGTGTTTTCGGACACAGGGATAACTAATGTGTATGCGTTTCACAGTAATATATTACTTATATATATATTCTAGGGAAAGGGGGGGGGTGATGTGAACTTTATATATTTTTTTAAAACTTTAATTTTTAATTTGTTTATCTATCTTACAATTTTTTTTTTTTTTTTTTTTTTTTTTTTTTTTTAGCCACCCTAGGGGAACTTGAACCTGCAATCACTTAACAACTGTATTGCGGTCTATGGGAGATTCACGATGTTACTATTGAGGCTGGTCATAGACCTTCAGAAGGCTCCCAGCTGTCAGAGGAACAGGATGGCTCCCGCGATCTCTGATCGTGGGCATTAATGCCAGGTCTCCGCTGTAGAATACAGCGGAGACCTGGCAGCTATGGTAGCCCAGGCTGCAGCAGAGCAGCTGCCATCTTTAAAGACCTGGCATCCGCCGTACTATTAGGGCAAATGTTGGGAAATGGTTCATATATTGCTAAGGACTTATGTTCCAGATAAGATGGACAAAAAAAACTTGGACACCTACACAATACACCGGAACTTCACATCCCAACCTAAACCCATTAGCATTAGTAAGGAGCTGTAATCTCTGTTCTTGTTCATTACCTTCCTAAAACTGTTCCTACAACGTTGGAAGCATATATTTGTACAAAATGTCATGCTAGGCTGAAGCAGTCAGGCAAGTAACATTCTCATGGCATTCACCAAACCAGACTCATCATTTAGACTATCAGATAGAGAAGTGTGATTCCTCACTCCACAAAAGCAGCTTTCGCTTCTCTAGATACCAGTGGTGGCGTGCTTTACACCACTGTATCTGATATCTGGCATTGTGCTTGGTGATGTAAGACTTACATACAGATCTTGGCCATGGAATCCAATGTAACAAAGCTACCAGCACAGATTTCTTCACTGATCTTAATGCCAGAGGAGGAATTATAAAGTTAGAGTCAGAAGAGTGTTGCCATTTTTTTTTTATTTTTTTTTTTTTGCACTAGGCACCTCAGCACTCGGTTATGTAACTTTACGAGTTATTGTACTTCCTAAATGCTTCCACTTTTCAATGATATCACTCACAGTTGATCATGGAACGTCTAAGAGAATAAACTTCACAAACTGATTTGTTGCAATGGTGGCATCCTATTACAGTACCAAACTGGAATTCAATGTGTTCTTTAGAAGGACCCATTCTTTCACAAATGTTTGTAAAGGCAGATTGCATGTGAGGGGCTGGATTTTATATACCTGTGGCAATGAGACTAAATGTAGCACCTGAATTCACTGATTCCCTGATCCACACACGTGGACAAAATTGTTGGTACCCCTCGTTTAATGAAAGAAAAACCCACAATGGTCACAGAAATAACTTGAATCTGATAAAATAATATATAAAAATTCTATGAAAATGAACAAATGAAATTCAGACATTGCTTTTCAACCATGCTTCAAGAGAATTTTTAAAAAAAGAAAACTCATGAAACAGGCCTGGACAGAAATGATGGTACCCTTAACTTAATATTTTGCTGCACAGCCTTTTGAGGCATTCACTGCAATCAAACGATTCCTGTAACTGTCAATGAGACTTCTGCACCTCTCAACAGGTATTTTGGCCTACTCCTCATGAGCAAACTGCTCTAGTTGTCTTGGGTTTGAAGGGTGCCTTTTCCAGACGGCATGTTTCAGCTCCTTCCAAAGATGCTCAATAGAATTTAGGTCAGGGCTCATAGAAGGCCACTTCAGAATAGTCCAATGTTTTCCTCTTAGCCATTCCTGGGTATTTTTAGCTGTGTTTTGGGTCATTATCCTGTTGCAAGACTCATGACCTGTGATTGAGACCAAGCTTTCTGACACTGGGCAGCACATTTCTCTCTAGAATCCCTTGATAGTCTTGAGATTTCATTGTATCCTGCACAGATTCAAGACACCCTGTGCCAGATGCAGCAAAGCAGCCCCAGAACATAACAGAGCCTACTGCATGTTTCACAGTAGGGACAGTGTTCTTTTCAAGATATGATTCATTTTTCCGTTTATGAACATAGAGCTGATGTTTTGATTTTTGTCTCATTTGTCCATAGAACATTCTCCCAGAAGCTTTGTGGCTTGTCAACATGTAGTTTGGCAAATTCCAGTCTGGATTTTTTAAGTTATTTCTGTGACCATTGTGGGGTTTTCTTTCATTAAACGAGGGGTACCAACAACTTTGTCCACGTGTATATATACAGTGAGGAAAAAAGTATTTAGTCAGCCACCAATTGTGCAAGTTCTCCCACTTAAGATCACAGAGGCCTGCAATTTAAATCATAGCTAGACCTCAACTATGAGAGACAAAATGAGAAAAATCCAGAAAAATCACATGGTCTGATTTTTAAAGAATTTATTTGCAAATTATGGTGGAAAATAAGTATTTGGTCACCTACAAACAAGCAAGATTTCTGGCTCTCACAGACCTGTAACTTCTTCTTTAAGAGGCTCCTCTGTCCTCCACTCATTACCTGTAGTAATGGCTCCTGTTTGACATTGTTATCAGTATAAAAGACACCTGTCCACAACCTCAAACAGTCACACTCCAAACTCCACTATGGTGAAGACCAACGAGCTGTGGAAGGACACCAGAAACAAAATTGTAGACCTGCACCAGGCTGGGAAGACTGAATCTGCAATAGGCAAGCAGCTTGGTGTGAAGTAATCAACTGTGGGAGCAAGAATTAGAAAATGGAAGACATACAAGACCACTGATAATCTCCCTCGATCAGGGGCTCCACGCAAGATCTCACCCCATGGGGTCAAAATGATCACAAGAACGGTGAGCAAAAATCCCAGAACCACACGGGGGTACCTAGTGAATGACCTGCAGAAAGCTGGGACTAACGTAACAAAGGCTACCGTCAGTAACACACTACGCCGCCAGGGGCTCAGATCCTGCAGTGCCAGACGTGTCCCCCTGCTTAAACCAGTACATATCCGGGCCCATCTGAAGTTTGTTAGAAAGCATTTGGATGTTCCAGAAGAGTATTGGGAGAATGTCATATGGTCAGATGAAACCAAAGAAGGACTGTTTGGTAGAAACACAACTCGTCGTGTTTGGAGGAGAGTGAATGCTGAGTTGCATCCAAAGAACACCATACATACTGTGAAGCATGGGGGCGGCAACATCATACTTTGGGACTGTTGCTCTGCAAAGGGACCAGGACGACTGGTCCGTGTACATGAAAGAATGAATGGGACCATGTATCGTGAGATTTTGAGTGCAAACCTCCTTCCATCAGTAAGGGCACTGAAGATGAAACGTGGCTGGGTCTTTCAGCATGACAATGACACACCGCCAGGGCAACGAAGGAGTGGCTTCGTAAGAAGCATTTCAAGGTCCTGGAGTGGCCTAGCCAGTCTCCAGATCTCAACCCCATAGAAAACCTTTGGAGGAAGTTGAAAGTCTGTTACCCAGCGACAGCCCCAAAACATCACTGCTGTAGAGGAGATCTACATGGAGGAATGGGCCAACATACCAGCAACAGTGCGTGGCAACCTTGTGCAGACTTACAGAAAACGTTTGACCTCTGTCATTGCCAACAAAGGATATATAACAAAGTATTGAGATGAACTTTTGTTATTGACCAAATACTTATTTCCCACCATAATTTGCAAATAAATTCTTAAAAAAAAAAAAAAAAAAAAAATCAGACAATGTGATTTTCTGGATTTGTTTTCTCATTTTGTCTCTCATAGTTGAGGTCTACCTATGATGTCAATTACAGACCTCTTCTTTTTAAGTGGGAGAACTTGCACAATTGGTGGCTGACTCAATACTTTTTTTCCCCACTGTACACATACAGTTGAAACCAGAAGTTTACATACACTATATACATGAAATCAGAATAAACCTTTCCCATTTTAGGTCAATTAGGATTACCAAAATTATTTATATTTGCCAAATGCCAGAATAAAGAGAGAGAAAAATTTTTAAGGCATTTTTATTACTTTCTGCAAAGTCAAAAGTTTACACACATTTCATTAGTATTTGGTACCATTGCCCTTAAACTGTATGACTTGGGTCAAACATTTTGGATATCCTTCCACAAGCTTCTCACAATAGTTGGTAGGAATTTGGGCCCAATCCTCCTGACAGAACTGGTGTAACTGAGCCATGTTTGTAGGTCGCTTTGCTCGCACCTGCCTTTTCAGCTTTGCTCATAAATTTTCAATAGGATTCAGATCAGGGCTTTGTGATGGCCACTCCAAAACATTGACTGTTATCCTCAAGCCACTTTGTAACCAGTTTGGCAGTATGCTTCGGATCATTGTCCATTTGGAAGACCCATTGGCGCCCAAGATTTAACTTCCTGGATGATGTCTTGAGATGTTGCTTCAGTATTGCTACATAATGTGCTTTCCTCATGATGCCATCTATTTTGTGACGTGCACCAGTCCCTCCTGCAGCAAAACAACCCCACAACATGATGCTGCCACCCCTGTGTTTCACAGTTGGGATAGTGTTCTTAGGCTTGCAAACTTCTCCCTTTTTCCTCCAAACGTAATGATGGTCATTATGGCCAAACAGTTCAATTTTAGTTTCGCCATACCACAGGACATGTCTCCAAAAATTAAGGTCTTTGTTCCTGTGTGCATTTGCAAACATTAATCTTGCTGGGAATTCCCCATCTTGTTTGTACTTGCGTATAATTGTTTGTACAGATGAATGAGACACCTTCGGGTATCTGGAAATGGCACCCAAGGATGAACCAGGCTTGTGCAAGTCCACAATTTTCTTCCTCATTTCTTGTCTGATTTCTTTAGACTTTCCCATGATGTTACACAAAGAAGCAGTGTGTTTCAGGTCTGCCTTAAAATACATCCACAGGTGTGTCGCTAATTAACTGAGATGTTGCCAATAAACCTATCAGAAGCTTCCAAAGACATGACATCATCATATGGGCTGTCCCAAATTGTTAAAAGTTTACATACACTAAGATTATTATGCCTTTAGACTTTGCAGAAAGTAATAAAAATGCCTTAAATAGGACCTTTCACATCCTCATATATATGCTGTTTTACATACTGCTAGAAATCCGACAGCGCGCTGAATTCAGCGCACTGCCGGCTTTCCCAGTATGTGCCCCGGGGCTGGAGATATCTTAGTTTCACAGTTTACCGTCAGAAGTGCGTTCCTGACAGTTTAGCTGGGCTGTGAGGAACGCCCTCCCTGACAGTACTCGTTCATAGACTTGTACTGGGGGGCGTTCCTCACAGCTCAGCAGTATCACTGGGCTGTAAGGAACGCCCCCTCTCTCTCTCTCTATTCGTCCATAGCGCTGTACAGCCCAGTGATGACGCTGAGCTGTGAAGAATGCCCCCGCAGTACAAGTCTATGAACGAGAACTGTCAGGGAGGGCGTTCCTCACAGCCCAGCTAGACTGTCAGGAACGCCCTTCTGACAGTAAACCGTGAAATTAAGACCGCCGATATCTCCAGCCCCGGGGCACATACCGTGAAAGCCGGCAGTGCGCTGAATTCAGCGTGCTGTCGGCTTTCTAGCGGTATGTGAAACAGCATATACATGAGGACGTGAAAGGTCCACTTTAAAAAATTGTCTCTCATTATTCTGGCATTTGGCAAACATAAATAATTTTGATAATCCTAATTGACCTAAAATGGGAAAGGTTTATTCTGATTTCATGTCAGATAGTGGGAAAAACATGCATAGAAGTCATCATTAAAAAGTCAATGTTTTGGAGTGGCCATCACAAATCCCTGATCGCAATCCTATTGAAAATTTATGGGCAAAGCTAAAAAGGCAGGTGCGAGCAAGGCGGCCTAGAAACATGGCTCAGTTACACCAGTTCTGTCAGGAGGAATGGGCCCAAATTCCTACCAACTATTGTTTAGAAGCTTGTGGAAGGATATCCAAAACGTTTAACCAAAGTCATACAGTTTAAGGGCAATGGAACTAAATACTAATGAAAAGTATTTAAACTTTTGACTTTGCAGAAAGTAATAAAAATGCCTTAAATTCTCTCTCTCATTATTCTGGCTTTTGCCAAATATAAAGATTTTTGGTAATACTAATTGACCTAAAACGGGAAAGGTTTATTCTAATTTCATGTCAGATAGTGAAAAAAAACATGCATATGTTTCTTTTTATATAGTGTATGTAAACTTCTGGTTTTAACTGTGTATAAAGAAAGAGAGAGAAAGAAAAAGAGAAAGAAAGATCTATCTATATGATCTACATCCATAAGCATAATGCGTAAATACCTGTAAGAAGATTCGCTTTGGCTTGGGACTGTCTATATTGGCACTGTAGGGGAAGAACACTCCAGAACACACGAGGATGAATGTCACACCACATACACCAGCCAACAATAGCATTAACGTTTTGGTTCTCTTGACAAGGTAAATAAATTTGATCTAAAAAGAGAACAAATATTATTTAATCCAAAAGCTAAAAACAGTAAATTCACATGTAACAATGTAATGTTTACGTATTTCAAATAGTCATCTAATATTATTCCCAGTTAACATTATCTTTGATTATCAAACTATCACAATGAATCAAAATAATTGGTTAAAAATGAAATTATTTATTGGGCCATTTAACTAAAATATGAAAGAGGTAACCCAAAAAAAACTAAATAAATAAATCAGCAAATCTTAAAAATCTTATTAGAGGCAGTTCAGAATCTGGGACCTCTCTGTATACCAAGCTCTGTCTGTCTCTCTGTATCCATTTATGCATCTATCCAACAAATATATATACTTACATTACGCCAACAAATAATACTTACAAAGCAAGTCATCAAGAGAATGGTGCAAATGACAAGAAAGGAACCCATCACAACATCTGGTGGAATTTCTGTACCACTGCGTCCAAATATAGGTGTGAACATCTCAAAAACTGCCCATACATGATAGGTTGTGTGCAAATAAGGGTAAAATAATCCCAGTAGATACACAGCTATGTATCTATAAGAAGAACCTGTAAACAATGAGGAGACCACATAATATATGCTGTGAAATTTAGAGCATGAAAAACAATAGCACAAATGTAAACAGGACCTAATATACACATAATTTATTATTACATCTGCCTGAGACTTTTTTTTTTTTTTTTTTTAACTCAAATCTAACACTGCGTCAAGTTCCTAAAATAGGAATTTACTGGTTAAAGCTTTTGTAGGCAATGCTAGGTTCACATGAGTGCCTGATGTTGCAGAAATTTTTCATCCGCTAACTTTACAATGACACTGTGACAGAGTCTCTGAATAGAGATGTGTGGGAACCAACTTTTTTGCTGTTTGTAATCTGCTTTATTTTGTCTGAATGCACTGTAGTGATAAGTATTATTATGTAGTGTGCAGTTAAATCTGGTCTATTATTTCCTGTTATCAGTCATTTTGGCTTGAGGGAGAAGGCTAGCTGCATTAATCTTTTTTTCAGGAAGTCCAGAACAATGTCCTTCAGACACACACACATACAGTGGGTACGGAAAGTATTCAGACCCATTTAAATTTTTCACTCTGTGCTTCATTGCAGCTATTTGCTAAAAGCAAAAAAGTTCGTTTTGTTTCTCATTAATGTACACTCAGCACCCCATCTTGACAGAAAAAAACCGAAATGTAGATATTTTTGCAAATTTATTAAAAAAGAAAAACTGAAATATCACATGTTCATAAGTATTCAGAGCCTTTGCTGTGACACTCATATTTAACTCACTTGCTGTCCATTTCCTTCTGATTCTCCTTGAGATGGTTCTACTCCTTCAGTGGAGTCCAGCTGTGTTTAATTAAACTGATTGGACTTGATTAGGAAAGGCACACACCTGTCTATATAAGACCTCACAGCTCACAGTGCATGTCAGAGCAAATGAGAATCATGAGGTCAAAGGAACTGCCCAAGGAGCTCAGAGAGAATTGTGGCAAGGTAAAGATCAGGCCAAGGTTACAAAAGAATTTCTGCAGCACTCAAGGTTCCTAAGAGCACAGAGGCCTCCATAATCTTTAAATGGAAGAAGTTTGGGACGACCAGAACGCTTCCTAGGCCTGGCCGTCCAGCAAAACTGAGCAATCGTGGGAGAAGAGCCTTGGTGAGAGAGGTAAAGAAGAACCCAAAGATCACTGTGGCTGAGCTCCATAGATGTAGTAGGGAGATGGGAGAAAATTCCACAAAGTCAACAATCATTGCAGCCCTCCAACAGTCGGGGCTTTATGGCAGAGTGGCCCTAAGGAAGCCTCTCCTAAGTGCAAAACATATGAAAGCCCGCATAGAGTTTACCAAAAAACACATGAAGGACTCCCAGACTGAGAAATAAGATTCTCTGGTCTGATGAGACGAAGATTGAACTTTTTGGCGTTATTTCTAAGCAGTATGTGTGGAGAAAACCAGGCACTGCTCAACACCTGCCCAATACAATCCCAACAGTGAAACATGGTGGTGGCAGCATCATGCTATGGGAGTGTTTTTCAGCTGCAGGAACAGGACAACTGGTTGCAATTGAAGGAAAGATGAATGAGGCCAAGTACAGAGATATCCTGAAAGAAAACCTCTTCCAGAGTGCTCTGGACCTCAGACTGGGCCAAAGGTTCACCTTCCAACAAAACAATGACCCTAAGCACACAGCTAAAATAACAAAGGAGTGGCTTTGGAACAACTCTGACCATTCTTGACGGTCCCAGCCAGAGCCCTGACCTCAACCCAATTGAGCATCTCTGGAGAGACCTGAAAATGGCTGTCCACCAACGTTCACCATCCAACCTGACAGAACTGGAGAGGATCTGCAAGGAAGAATGGCAGAAGATCCCCAAATCCAGATGTGAAAAGCTTCTTGCATCATTCGCAAGAAGACTCATGGCTGTACTAGCTCAGAAGGGGGCTTCTACTCAATACTGAGCAAAGGGTCTGAATACTTATGACCATGTGATATTTCAGTTTTTCTTTTTTAATAAATTTGCAAAAATATCTACATTTCTGTTTAGATGGGGTGCTGAGTGTACATTAATTAGAAATAAAATGAACTTTTTTGCTTTTAACAAATGGCTGCAATGAAACAAAGAGCGAAAAATTTAAAGGGGTCTGAATACTTTCCGTACCCATTGTATGTGTAAATATTAAAGACCTTTATTCGTAGCACAAAAACCAATGCCAGGAGTGGATTTAGCAGAAGGGTGACAAATAAATTCTACCTTCATTTTTACCATTCCTTTGGAAGCCACTCTTGGCTTTGGCAAAAAAAAAAAAAAAAAACCCCAAAAAAACCCACACACAGTAAAATTTGCAAAAAAAAAAAAAAATGCAGCCGTTCCGCAACATGCAACATCAGTCTTTAAGACTGATCAAATAGTCTGAACGTGGAAACCCCATAAAATATCACTGTACATGAGCCAATGACCATACCATGACCAGTATTATTTGATAATATAGCATGGACTTAGGGTTTGGCAATTATGACTTAAATCAAAAAAAAAAAAAAAAAAAAAAGTAATTGAACATTATTTTACCTTGATTACAATTAATGAACTATTTATATGCCAAGCCATGCCAATAAATTTTGTTTTTGGTTATTCACATATTAGCAATCCTGACTGGATAGCGTACAGTTAGTGACCTATCCTTTAGCCAATGGCAGTGTCAGACAGGATGGCATGGATAGAAAATAATTGAAATAATCAATATCAGCAAGTTCTCATCAATTAACTGAGCTGATTTTCGGTTTCTGTTATTTTGCCATCAATTGCCCAGACTTACTTGCTGTTGTATAGAAAAAATTGTGAAAGAATATACTTTATTACAAAGCTGACATAATAAAGGAAAATATCAAATTTGCAAAGTGCTGAGGAATAGGTTTGTGCTATATAAATAAAATCATTAATTACTAAAATTAATAATTATTTAGCATTCTAACACAATCTAACAGTGTCTACACAGAGGAGTTCACTACCTCGATGGACAGATTCCTGTTCGGCAATCAGTTTTGTGACTAATGGGAAAATCACCCACATGGCGAAGAAGTAAGCAGAACACAGCCCTTTCTGAGTAAGAAGCATCATCAAAATGCCCCATGACAGTAAAGAAACATCAAAGAACAGGTCTCCCAAATACTGTCTGCTTGTATTCTGCGGAACAAGGAAAAAAAAAAAAAAACACGATCAAAACAAATCTGTCATTTATGCAATTTCTAGTATCCATTATTTGTTACCATCCATTCTAATCTCATAACGTGCATATTATATGAAAAATATTATTTGTGGACATTTTACACGAACAGTTTGCAGAGCCCGAAATAAGCGCTGATCATCAATATAGGTTGATAGTCATTTAAAAGGTCTTCAAACTGTTCAATGTAAACTGTATAGGGGATTGTTTACACAAACTCATGCTGCAAACATACAATGATCTTTGCGTCTGCATATTTGCGATTGGCTCATTTGTGGCTGATCGGTGCCCAATTAACAGTGACCAATAGAAAGAGTCTTCATACAAAAAGGGCCTTAAACTTTACTACAGGACATTAATTCTTAACTCAAGGATGTAAGCTAGAGGGAGGTTACTGGGGCATGCGATGGGTTCTATGGGGAGTAAGACACTTTACCTTGCCTAGAGGGCACATACATACATACATACATACATACATACATACAGGGCTAGGGCAGCGATCTGAACCTCTGCCTCAGTTGAAGGGAAAGCCTAGCTATGGCTTTGCCTATTGAGGTACTGTCTGTTACATGGAAACAACACTCAGATAACAAGCTTAAAAGGGGCTGTCTGAACCCAAATCATTATTTTAGCTGTGACCTACGAGGGCTCGGACACCCAGACCCACCCTTCACATATCAACTGTTAAGGCAGCACCTGGGTGCTGGAAGTTACAGCAGTAGATTGGGAGCAAATGCAGGTCCTCCTATTCAAATGATCTGAGAGCCAGACAACACCATATACTGCAAATGTCTTTATGAATGGACCTAACCATTTACAATGAGCTGAAGATAATGCTATATACTTACAGCAAAGAAAAACGTTTTAGCCATGGTGTGCATTAGTAGGAGCTTGGTGAGAGCAGCAGTCCCATACAGACTCACAGCAACATAAAAGTGCGTATACCAGGACAAGGCATTGCCAGTGAGAGAAACCAGCACAGCTAGAATCAGGACTGTTACAAGCGCAGAGATCCAGCTTGTGACACTAATGAACAGTCCAACCATGAGGTCTCGGGCATAGTTTGCACCTAAATCCATGTGAAATAAAACAGTCAGTCATTCTGTGGTGATGTAACAAGTGTATACAAATAAGAAAATCTATTGTATTTCAATAAGTGAGAGCCTGCTACGTGAACACAATAATAAAAAGGATTATCTTTGTGACGCTTACCTCCTCTTCTGTATTTAATGGTCTTTTTGCTCAGGTAAAATAGGGTGACAGCTGCTATCATATAGTTAATAATAGTTCCAATGCGCGCTGGATAAGACACGATAAAAAAGCCACTGACATCAAAGAAGACCAAAGTGCCATGGCGGAATTCTGAGGAGTCAGCAAGCAGGGGAGAGGATGCTAAATAGCGCAAGACACCCAATATATTGTCACCTAGGAAAAAGCAAACTTTATGTATCACAAATTGCTTAGCATTTAAATAGTTAAATAAGTCAATGACTGGCTAGGCAGGGACAAGGGAAAAACAACCATGATGAGCAATAACCTTAACGGAAAAGATGTACATTTTTTTATTAACAAGAAAATTGGCTATAGACATGAGATTTCTTGACAATCATAACAAGACACTGGTCAGACACTTTACAACCTCCTGAAATAGGGGAGAGGTGGGGAAAGTTGACCCAGGTACCGAAATACATATAGGGGGCGCAAAATATAAAAGTTCTCTCCAACTGTACCAGTTCATCCAAGTTAGTTTTTTGCACTTGTTTTTTTTTAAATAATATATTGTAGACCTTTTCATTTGTACAACACCATGGAATTAATGGCATCTAAAAATAAGTAATAAAATGTTAATAGCTAAATTCGTTCATTGCTCTCATGTTATAGACTTTAGTATCCAGTGCACTATTAGCCTATTAACATCAGTCAAGTGTCTTTTCTGCAGAGGTGGAAACAAAGTACTGATCAGGTGTCATGACATACATTTGTTATTAATAGAAAAGGAGAAAGTTCACTGTACTCATAGTACTACACCAATAAAAGCAGGGAAACTTACCACTATCAATCAGTAATATAAACTGATAAGCTAAGAATCACTTACCTGCCCGCTGGATAGTGTCCATATGAATCCGGTCTGCCGTGTCATACTTTGTGTGGTAAATGTAGCCATTTTCGATGAAAGCCAGATCAATGCCTACAGAGAAATTAATATGAGATAAACAGTTTTAGGCTAAGGAAAAATATCATTGATACTGAAGCCAAAAACAAAAAAACAACAACTTTGTTTTATAGTCAAAGCAAAGTAAATGAGATTTTATTCAACCTCATCCATACACTATGCAAAGAACACTGAATAGTGCACACATTTTTGAAAAATACACCAGGTCAACTCTATCTGTAAGGCAAAAATGCAGAACACGGGGGTGTGGCCTAGCTGTGGACTGCAATGGGCCGCATAGTCTCAGAGCTCTTGGTCTGAGTCCTATATAGCGACATCCTAAGCAACGGGCCGGTGGCCTTTGGGCACAGATTCTACCAGCAAAAAGTGTCTTACCTTCGGGGATGCCGAGAAGAAAGAAGTCGGCGGTGAGACCGCAGAGGATTTCCGACTTCTATTTCCCCCCATGGGGGGGGGGGGGACCAGCATGGAGAAGGCCCGCGCCTGGAAACGGAATCTAGGGTCTCGACTCCACCTCGCGACCCTCCGGAGGAAACCAGCGCGCTCTCCGCTCACAAGAGAGCGCTCTCAGCCCCATCCTTACCGCGGCTGCTGGACGGCGCGGCCGCGGAGCTACCTGGGCCTTCTCCCCGGCAGGCCGGGGCCTACAATGGAAGCGGGCCTCCGCGGGTCGGGCGCTTCGGGATCTGCGGGCCTATCTGGTCTGGAGACACACCAGTCGCCTACCGCCAGCCCGGTTAAACAGCGACCCAGGCTCCAGGACAGTGACTCCCAGGATGGCGAGGTGAGCAACAATGTGCAGCCTACCCCCCCACCCACTGATTTTTTTGCAGAAATCCCAGAGACAGAGAACCCACTCACTGAGGCCTCTATGAAATATATGCTCATGGCTTTCTACAAATCACTAAAAACGGACATGTCTCTCATGGTAAAGCCGCTAGATAGAGATTTTCAGGAACTGAAAAACCGTACAGTTCATGTTGAATCCAAAATGGCGGAATTTGCGACATCACACAATGCATTAATAGATGCTCACTATGAGATGGAGTCGGATGTGCCGTTTTTGAAAGCTAAAGTAGCAGACTTAGAAGATCGCTCATGGAGAAATAATCTGAAATTTAGAGGGATTCCGGAGTCGGTCTCCGCGAATAATTTGACGACGTTCCTCCAAGATCTGATCCGCTCGCTCCTGCCGAATCTTACAGAGATGGATTTAATTATTGATAGAGCTCATAGAGTCCCCAAGCCATCTCATCTAGATGAAGCAATACCCAGGGATGTTCTTGCTAAAATCCACTTTTATCGCACTAAAGATCTGGTTTTGATGACTTCCCGAAAGGTGGGTCACCTACCTGAACCATATCACAAAGTATCTATTTACTCGGATCTGTCAGCCACGACACTGCAATTGCGGCGGCAATTCATCCCTATTACAGCAGCTTTACGCCAGCACCACATTTTGTACAAATGGGGATTTCCGGTCCGTGTGATCATTACCCGAGACAACACGGTGCATGTCGTTAAAACTTTGGAAGAAGGAACTCGTCTGCTTCACAACTGGAACATTCCGATTGTCGAGATACCACCCAAACAACCACCTGGTCCTGTGTCGGATGGATGGCACCAAGTGAGGGCCCAAAGACGTCCACGCAAAGGGCTACAAAGCTAAAGACTCACCTTTTCTTGGATTTCGTATGTCCACTGTCGTTGAACTTATCCCCCCAGGATTACGACAGCCGCTGGTCCGCTGTACCATACTCTTTTTTTTTTCTCTTTGTTTGGTTTTGCCACGAAGGTTTAACCATTGGTTATGTAATTTGCATGGTTTGTTTTTCTTTTTATTATTGGTTCTGGCACATTGGGCGTAGTGAATATGAAGGGTGGAAACAGTTTCTCTTCAAACCAACAGTGACACCTACTGGTATTCGTGGTTGTGGTAAGAATCTCAAAGCATTTCTAACTGTGTATCATGGTACTTAAGATTATGTCCATGAATGTCAGAGGTTTGAACTCTCCTCAGAAAAGAGCCAATTTATTGCGTGAGGCCCGAGGGCAGAACTGTGACATTCTTGCACTACAAGAGACACATCTTTTAAGGGCAGATGCTTTTCGCATTAATCACCCAGCATACCCACATGTGTTTCATGCTCACTACTCCTCAAAACGTAGGGGCACATTGATTGGGATTAAGGATTCGGTAGCGTTTCAATTGTTGTCTCAATGCGCTGACCCGGGAGGGCGATTTGTTATATTAGTGTGTATTATTAACAATGTCACCTATACGCTGGTATCAGTTTATGCCCCAAATAGGAAGCAGGTGGCGTTTCTAGGGAGACTGGTGAGGGCGGTAGGAAAGAGGAAGCAGGGATGTTTAATATTAATGGGAGACTTCAATATGGCCCCGGACCCGCTAGTAGATACCACTTCTGGCATACTAACACGTCACCCTTCCTTATCGCAGGCTATATGGCGCTATGAACTATTTGATGTCTGGCGTATCTTGCATAATTCTGAAAGAGATTATACGTATCATTCCACGGTACATAATAGCTATTCACGAATAGACTTGTTCCTGGTTGAGCAGTCTAGCATTTCCCTTGCTAAGCAGTCCGAGATATCTCAAATAACTTGGTCAGACCATGCAGCGATAACCTTGTCCATGGCTGAGAAATATGAGTCTGCTAGAGCATATATGTGGAGGTGTAGTGACTTTTTAATGTCACAACCAAAGTTAAAAGCAACGATAGAGAATGACCTGAAGGAATTTTTTCAGATTAATACCCCCTCTGCTCCTGGCCCTGAGATACTGTGGAATTCTCTCAAGGCCTTTATTAGAGGAACGTTTATTCGCCTAGGGCATATCGAAAAGAAAAATAGGATGGCAGAAATAGATCGTCTACTCCGTCAGATAAGAGCTATAGACACCAGCAATAAACAATCTCCGTCTCCCTCACTTGCGACGAAATTAATAGCTTTACGCCAACAGTTAACTGCTTGTTTATTGCATAAATATGAGAAAAACCTGAAAAAGGTTAGAGCTACATATTACGCTCAATCTAACAAAGCGGGCAAACTTCTAGCATCCAAGCTTAAACAAAAGCAGGCAAAATCCAGGATTCCATTTATGTATAGCAAAGATGGTACATACAAAATCTATGACCCTAATGGCATTGCTAACGACTTTAAACATTTTTATGAAGGCCTTTACAACCTAGCGGACAACTCTTCGACAGTCCCCCCAACAGCCCACGATATTGAACGATTCCTCAAGGCGGCTCAACTACCCGCACTCACGGAGTCACAGCTGGACTCCTTGAACGCGCCTATTACCTCAGCAGAATTACTATCTATCATCAAATCACTGCCATCACATAAGTCTCCGGGCCCTGACGGCCTTACTAATGAATATTATAAATGTTTCTTCCCAGCCCTGATGAGCCCACTGCTGTCATTTCTGACGGCCGTGGTAGATTCTGGGGTCATCCCAAAAGAAAATCAAGAAGCCCTAATAGTTACGTTGCCAAAGCCTGGCAAACCCGCCACTAGGCCCCAGAACTTTAGACCAATATCATTATTGAACACAGATTTAAAAATTTACGCTAAATTAATAGCAAGTAGACTGGCAGTCTGTCTCCCAAGTTTGATAAATTACGATCAAGTGGGGTTTGTTAAAGGGAGACAATCGTATGACAATACTAGACGTATATTGAATATAATACACCATGTCGACTCTAGAAAGGAACAGGCGGTGATCCTTGCATTGGACGCGGAGAAGGCATTCGACCGCATTTGCTGGTCGTATGCTTTTTCGGTGCTTAGAGGTATGGGGTTTTCTGGAGCTATCTTAAGAGCGATTAAGGCATTATACTCAGCACCTTCTGCGAAAGTGTTCACTAACGGAGTAGTCTCGGACCCATTCCTCATTACAAATGGGACCAGACAGGGGTGCCCCCTGTCGCCCGATATTTGTTCTTTCTATAGAGCCTCTAGCCCAAATACTTAGATTGGACCCGAGAGTGGGAGGCATTGACATAGGAGGTAAATCTCATCTTATATCATTATATGCTGATGAAATTATTCTCACTCTGTCTAATCCGCAGACATCTATTCCTCATCTTATGGACACTATTAGTACTTTTGGGCAATTGTCATTTTATAAATTAAACATGGCCAAATCGCAGGCATTACCTCTCAATGTCCCTCCACCCTTGCTTCAACATCTGCAATTGACTTATGATTTTGATTGGAGGAAGGACAGTGTTCAGTATTTGGGGATACAGGTGACAACATCATTAGGAACCCTCTACAAAAGTAACTAAAAATATTGCAAGAAGAGACCGAGCGAATGTCTAAAATGGATGTTTCTTGGATAGGAAGGGTAGCGGCTTTTAAGATGCTGCTATTACCTAGACTATTGTACCTATTCCGTACGCTCCCAATATCCATTCCTGTTTCCTTTTTTGAGACAGCACAAAGGGTGATTTCAAAATATGTGTGGAATGGTAGGAGGCCTAGAATCAATAAAAGCTTTTTATTTAAGCAACGAGAGGCAGGAGGGCTGGGAGTACCTGTGGTGAGGAATTATTATATAGCATCACTGGTTACTCAGTGTGCAAGGTGGAAGTCAATGGATACCTCGGTTCCATGGCTGCATATAGAGCAGGCGTTTATATCTCCCCTAAAGTTGGAGGATGCGCTGTGGCTGCCCTTCTGGACTCATTCCGGCTCCAGGATCCTTCTCCCCAGTCATGTGCGCTTTGTTAATGGCATGGAAGCTAATACATGGGAAAGCAAACCCAGTGAAACATTTTCATATTGCAGAAATGCCTCTGTCATTGATGGCCTGGATGATTGATGGCATGGGGGTTTCGGGTTGGGAATTGAGGGGGATCACGCAGATTTCTCAACTATACTCTGACTCTAAACAGCCCATACCGTTTGTGGATCTTAGACAAAAATACGGAATCCACGTAGGGCATTTCTTTAAATATTTTCAGATATGGCACTTCATATCTAAACATCCTGTGATGACCCTGCCCCATAACGGTTCACTTTTTGCTTGGTTGTCGACCAATGTGAGGGGATTACGATTCCTTTATGATAAAATGGAAGGAATTTAGACTTTTACTAGATCCACTCCGTTTCGTTGTTGGGAGAGAGACTTAGGAATGGTCATTACTTCAGATGACTGGCAACGAACGATTAAACTGATCCATCTGTCTTTAAAATGTAGCACCCACATAGAGACAGCAATGAAGGTCATTTTACGGTGGTATAGAACTCCATCTACTTTGCAGTTAGCGTATCCCTCCATGTCTGGGAATTGTTGGAGGGGATGTGGAGACAGAGGAACCCTTCTTCACACTCTGGGAACCTGCCCTATAATTCGTGGTTACTGGGATAGAGTCTTTGAAATGCTCTCAGAACTGTTTGATGTACGTCTCCCCCCTACTGCACATATGGCGATTTTGCTACTTGGAATTCCAAGAGAACTGAATAGGCATAAGCAACTTATTTGTAAAATTCTAACGATGGCTAAACTAATGTTGGTACAGAGATGGAGGGCAACAGCCTCCCCGCCTATGGCGGCCCTGTTACAAGCCATTAACAACACATATTCCTATGAAAGGGTGATCGCAATGGGTAACTACTCTTTTCACAGATTCGAAATAATTTGGGATGCGTGGATACATTCTAGATTTGTCACGTAAAAAGAACGGAATGGTATATGAAACCCAATAGAGGGGGCTGGGACAGAAATAGGGTTGGATGTGAGGCTCGCCAACCCCGTCGAAAGGGGAATCAGGGAGGAATAACCAATGCTGCGGGTACGAGTCAAATGTCCTCTGCGCAACTACACATCTCATGTAGAACAGAAGTGGAGACAAAGACAGAAGTGGATTCAAAAGGAATGGAAAATATAGAGAAAGGTATTTACGTTATTCTTTGGTGCTGCATTCATGTACGGCTTTGGCTCCGGAAACTGCACCAAAAACTGCAGTGGCAGTTCTGTAAGGGCCTGTTCACAAGCGGAATCTTCTGCTGATTCTGAGGCAGATTCCACTAAAAAACAGCGGCAGATTGCGCCACCTATTTTATTCAATGGGAGGCAGAAATCAAATGACACGGAAAAAATAAGCGTCCTGCTAGATTTTGCCACAGATTTTGGGCGATTTTCAGCTGATTTATCTGGGCCTAATCAGCGGGAGAAAGCGAAGAAGTATCTGAGACGGATGTTCACCTCCAATTTATCTTCGTTTTCCACTGTGGGAACTTAGGCTAAGTAACTGTACATATAATGTATAGAATAAATTTAAGAGAAATAACAGTTAAAAGAGACATCAAGGGACTTGAAATTAACTTACCTGGTCTGGTCGTTTGTCACAGCTGGACCTGGGAGTACCAGACTGGTCCCGACTTCAGGTCACATGTTGTGGTCCAGCCCCCTTCCCCCGATTTGCTACACCTACTCCCTCCTCTTTGCACAGGGCTTTAGTAAAGAAAGTCCCCATAGCACAGGTAACTAACTACCTGTGCGTACAGGAGAAGAGGGAGGAAGTGAAGCCTTAAAGCCCAGATAAAGTATGGAATGTTTAGAATTCAATAAACCAAAATGACAATCAGAACACACCTGGTATATTGCCAAAGTCCCTATAAATACGGAAATCTGTATCTGAGGGAATAATGCCACTCTGGAAAACTTCTTGGGCTACCACTGATGCAAATGGATGAATAGCAGCTCTGGAATAGGCTTGCACAAGCCATGGATTTTCAGGACCTGCAACAATAGTGAAAAACAGAAGACATAAAGCTTAGAATATTAGCTCCCTTTACAGGATATGATGCAGAAACAAGTAATGCTTGCTGAAATTAAAATCTATTTTTCCTTTAAACAAAAACTGCTCTGCTTTCATACATTTCATATGCATGTATAGAAGGGCCAAGTAAGGATTTCTTGACATATGTTATGGACAGTGGCTGCCTTCTATAATAGTGCTTAGACCAATAAGATTCAGTTATAAATTGCGGTAACAATATGAAATACAGTATGGAAGTCACTGCTCCTTGCTGTACTGGGGATTCAAAGAGATGGAACAAATTGGATCCCTGATTTTAGGAGAAGTTTATCATAGGTAGCCTGGATGTAAAACTTGCATACATAGGCAAATACACTCAATGACAAAAAAATAAGTAACGCTCCAATAAGGAGTTGTTGGAATCGAATTAAACATGCAGCATACATCACTTTATACAGTCATGGCCGTAAGAGTTGGCACCCCTAAAGTTTTCCTTGAAAATTAAGTATTTCTCTCAGAAAATTATTGCAATTACACAAGTTTCGTTATACACATTTTTAATTTCCTTGGTGTGTATTGAAACAGCACAAGAAAAAGTGAAAGAAAAGGCAAATTGGACATAATTTCACAAAAAACTCCAAAAATGGGCCAGACAAAATTGAGGGTGAATAACGGTTTCAAGTATGTGATGCTCATTCAAACTCACGTGTGGCAAGTAAACAGGTGTGGGCAATATAAAAATCACACCTGAATCCAAATAAAAAGGAGAGAAGTAGACTCAATCTTTGCAGTGTGTATCTGCGTGTGCCACACTAAGCACGGAGAACAGAAAGAGGAAGAGAGAACTGTCTGAGGACTTGAGAACTAAAATTATGGAAAAATAGCAACAATTTCAAGGTTACAAATCCATCTCCAGAGATCTTGATGTTCCTTTGTCTACGGTGCGCATAATAAGTTTACAACCCATGGCACTGCAGCTAATCTCCCTGGACATGGACAGAAGAGAAAAATTAATGAAAGGTTAGGATAGTCCATATGGTAGATAAGCAGCCTCAATCAAGTTCCAAAGAAATTCAAGCTGCCTTGCAGGCTCAGGCTGCATCAGTGTCAATGCGAGCTATCCATCAACATTTTGATGAAATGCGACGCTATGGCAGGAGACCCAGGAGGACCCCACTGCTGACACAGAGACATAAAAAGCTAGACTGCAGTTTGCCAAAATGTACGTGAGTAAGCCAAAATCCTTCTAGGAAAACATCTTGTGGACAGATGAGACCAAGATAGAGCTTTTTGGTAAAGCACATCATTCTACAGTTTACTGAAAACGGAATGAGGCCTACAAAGATATGAACCTGCACCATATTTGTCTGTTACGGTGTTCGAAGATGTTTTGGGGTTGTTTTTTTGCCTCTGGCATTGGGTGTCTTGACTGTGTGCAAGGCGTCATGAAATCTAAGGATTTTGGGTCGCAAAGTAGGGCCCAGTGTCAGAAAGCTGGGTTTGCTTCCTAGGTCATGGGTCTTCCAGCAGCACAATGACCCCAAACATACTTCAAAACGCACTCAGAAATCGATGGAAACAAAGCACTGGAGAGTTCTGAAGTAGCCAGCAATGAGTCCAGATCTAAATCTCCTTAAACACCTGTGGAGAGATCCTAAGATTGCTGTTGGGAGAAGACACCCTTCAAATATGAGAGACTTGGAGCAGTTTGTAAAAGAAGAAAGGTCCAAAATTCCAGTTGAGAGGTGCAAGAAGCTTGTTGATAGTTATAGGAAGCAATTGATTTCAGATATATTTTCCAAAGGGTGTGCAGCCAAGTTGAGGGTGCCAGTAATTTTGTCCACCCTTTTTGTAGTTTTATGTGAAATTGTATCATTTTTTGGCTTTTTTTTTTACTCAGTTTTTTGCATTGTTACAATATACACAAAAGGAAATTAAACGTGTATAACTAAACATTTGTAACTGCAATAATTTTCTGAGAGAAATACTTCATTTTTTGGAAAAATTTCAGGGGTGCCAACACTTACAACCATGACTATATGTGAATGTAATGATGATATGCGATTACAATATAAGAGCAAAAGATAAGTTTATTGGTGAAAAATTGTACACAAATGCTCGAAAAATCTGGCGACCGGGTAGGCCAAGAAAGAGTTGCAATCTGGCATTCCTGTGAAACCCTTGCTGTGTGTGAGCATTATCCTTCAGAATATTGCCAGTTGGTATCCCTGCCATGAGAGGCAACACATGTGGCCACAAGACATCCTGCACATAATCGCTAAACTGTTAGTGCTACTCATATCACTGCATCAAAGGATGACTGTTTGTCGTATGCAAAGGCTCCCTAGATCAACATGCCAGTTTCTGACCATAGTTGGTTGTCGCTAAAGAGGATATGGTTCCAGTTTGTGGCATTACAAACAAAAGCAATGTTGGCTGGCTGTCAATTGTAGGACACATGATTGTGCCATGACACCAAATTTCCTTCTGCTAAATGTCTGGATGGTGGACAATGAAACTGTGGGAGCTGTTCGGGCTTGTCAGTAGATTAAACGATCCTACCAGCTAAGTCAGAACAGCCAAGATAGCTGGCATTTTGTTGAAACAACCATCCTGCCTCACTTAGTTTAACGATTTGCCCCCTTTCAAATTCTGTGAACTAGGAAAAATATCTTCAAGTGTGTTGTAGAGGAATGTCTAGCAGTTAAACTCTCTGCGCTACCCAAAAGTAGTACCTCAGACTTTTTTTTTCCCTTTTTCTATATATGGCAGCAGGAAAAGAACTTTTATGCCCTCTTGGTACAAGACTCAGTATCTAAATCAGACCACACCTGTAATCATTTACATCTACCTGAGACTTAACTGCAAATAGAATTTCTATTTGGGTGCCTTGTTTTTTTTTTTTGTCAATGAGTGCATACTGTATCACATATTAAAATTGGAATTATGAATACTACATAGTCATACAATGTGTTATATGGCATGTTATATTCAGTTACAGCCATAGTACCTGAGCTCACAGACTGCAATCAGATATTAGGTAAGGTTTACATGAATACTTATCATACCAGTCTGAAATACTAGCTCTTTCCCTCCTACTCCTGCAGCCTCCAGGTTAATGAAAGCACTGACCAGCTTGGCCCACTGGTGCTGAGTGATGAATCCATGACTGCCCTGTCCAGAGAGAATCAAGTGAATTGTTACCCATTTTAAAAAAAAAAACAAAAAACAAAAACAAAACAATCATACCATGCCATTCTGCTGTACCAGTACCGCAAAACACAGGAATTGCTACTGTTAATTTATAGTGCTGCAATCTCAGAGATACTAAGTTACGAGTATTATACAGAAGATTCTGGTCATTTTTCCAAGCTCCCTTTAGTATTCATAGCAGGGTCTAAAAAACAAGCGAATCCGTATAGTAATATTCCCCAGATCCCAAACTGCATGAGTTATTAAGAAATAATATTTCAGCCCTCTGCTCATCAACAATGTTACTAGTGTTACCATGTACTTATTTTATATACCTAGGACATTGGCCTTATACAGATGTACATGGTGTTTCTATGGTGTCATGGAAGTGAAAGAAAAGCTTTTAATACTTTGTTTTAGAACAGTTTTCTTTATTTCAATGACTTGTTCCCATTTCATTTAACTCCTACACAACATACCAGTATAAACAAGGTGAAAGTCTGATAACAGTACATTACATTAGGTAACATACAGTAGATCTATCACTGCAAGATTCTGATAGGGCTACAGTTAAACATACATTGAAAGCAAAATGTAGAACTAAATGAACAAACAACCTACTAGAAAGAATGAATGTAGCAGGAACATAAAGCTCATATTTTTAATTCAGTTTTCCAATTTTATAAAGTGATTTCATAAGAATATGCGATCACTTTATTATGCGTTGGGATCTGACATTTGGCTAGGGCACCACTGTGCAGGAAAAAACAGCAGAAGGACAAAATGCTACACCAGCGTATTGACCCCTTCATTCTCAGGATCAGTGGTGGTTCCAGAGCTCAGATACTCACTGATCATAAAGCGATGGCATATTCTAGCTATGGGATGGGAATATTCCTTTAAAAGGGAATCTATCAGCAGTAAATTCATTCTAAACCTAATCTCAGTACCTTGTAGAGGCAATTTTACAGTTTCCAAATATGCATCTGTTATTCAGCTTTGGAGCCCTATTTTCATGTAAATTGCTGTTTCATTCACATGCAAATGAGGAGAAAAGTGTTTTGGATCATGCCTCTCCTTACCTGGACTTTGGTCTCAGATCTAGACTCCTCTCATTTGCATGTGAATAAAACAGTGATTTACATGAAAATGGAGCTCCCAAGCTGAACAGAAGCATATTTAAAAATGTAAAATTGCCTCTACAAGGTGCTGAGTAGAGATGAGCGAATCGGAGCTGCACAAGTGGAATTCGATCTGAATTTCAGGAAATCTTCGATTCGCCACGATTCCGGATTTCCTCATGCTTCGAATCGCATTTTTTTTTTATAAAAATGGACGCCGCACATGTTAGGACAAGGGTGAAGGGACTCTTTGAGTGCGGGATCATCCACAATTCCAAGCGTGCAGCTAATCAGCCGCCAGCTGGGCCTGTGATGCCACAGCCCTATAAAAACCCTCGGCCATTTTAGGTACAGTCATTCCACATCGCTCTTACTGTAGGGACAGACGTCAGCAGGAGCTAGGGAAAGACTTAGAAAACAGATAGAAGTTCAGGGAAAGAGGCTGAGCCTTAGAACTGTAGGGAAGGATAGGGAGGAATTGAGAGAAAAAATTGGGGTGGTCGCAGGGTCATTTACAGCAAGAATTTACAGCATAATTCACATTGCAGCACTCACTGCCGTTATACTGCTGCTCATTACTCATAACTGTGTCTTCAAGGTGGAACACAAGTCTTTTGCAGGGCAATACAGCAAAACACAATGAATTATACAAATATCTGCACTTAGCTGTAAAAAAAAGCCTTTTTAAAAGGCGTTTATTATAAAGGGGCTTATTCACTGTTCTTCAAAGTTATAACATTAGTCAGTACTATTGTGCCAAAGAAAACTGAATTATCATCCAATAATATCTACCCTTATCTGTAATAAATGCCTTTAACGTGGGGAAAGACATAACGACCATATTCTCCATTTTTTTAACAGTATAAAGTTGCAGGCCATTTTTTAAAAACAGTATTGTCAATAATTCTTAGCGGTTATCATCACTTATTTAAAGGTGTTCATTAGTGTCTAAACCCATGAGACCCATATTCTCCATTTTGTTGTCTATAAAAGTTGCTGGCCATTTATCAATAGTATTGTCAATAATTCTGAGCCACAAATCTCTGCCTTTATCGCACTTTTTTTTTATTGGTGTTCATTAGTGGGTGAAGAAATAAGGGGCATATTTGCCATTCTCTTCAAAGTAGAAAATAACACACCTTTTTGCCCTTCACAATTAAGTTTTTTCATTGAACATGTACAGTCATATGAAAAAGTTTGGGCACCCCTATTAATCTTAATCATTTTTAGTTCTAAATATTTGGGTGTTTGCAACAGCCATTTCAATTTGATATATCTAATAACTGATGGACACAGTAATATTTCAGGATTGAAATGAGGTTTATTGTACTAACAGAAAATGTGCAATATGCATTAAACCAAAATTTGACCGGTGCAAAAGTATGGGCACCTCAACAGAAAAGTGACATATTTAGTAGATCCTCCTTTTGCAAAAATAACAGCCTCTAGTCGCTTCCTGTAGCTTTTAACCAGTTCCTGGATCCTGGATGAAGGTATTTTTGACCATTCCTCTTTACAAAACAATTCCAGTTCAGTTAAGTTTGATGGTCGCCGAGCATGGACAGCCCGCTTCAAATTATCCCACAGATGTTCAATGATATTCAGGTCTGGGGACTGGGATGGCCATGCCAGAACATTGTAATTGTTCCTCTGCATGAATGCCTGAGTAGATTTGGAGCTGTGTTTTGGATCATTGTCTTGCTGAAATATCCATCCCCGGCGTAACTTCAAATTCGTCACTGATTCTTGTACATTATTCTCAAGAATCTGCTGATACTGAGTTGAATCCATGCGACCCTCAACTTTAACAAGATTCCCGGTGCTGGCATTGGCCACACAGCCCCAAAGCATGATGGAAACTCCACCAAATTTTACAGTGGGTAGCAAGTGTTTTTCTTGGAATGCTGTGGTTTTTTGACGCCATGCATAACGCCTTTTTGTATGACCAAACAACTCAATCTTTGTTTCATCAGTCCACAGGACCTTCTTCCAAAATGAAGCTGGCTTGTCCAAATGTGCTTTTGCATACCTCAGGCGACTCTGTTTGTGGCGTGCTTTCAGAAACGGCTTCTTTCGCATCACTCTCCCATACAGCTTCTCCTTGTGCAAAGTGTGCTGTATTGTTGACCGATGCACAGTGACACCATCTGCAGCAAGATGATGCTGCAGCTCTTTGGAGGTGGTCTGTGGATTGTCCTTGACTGTTCTCACCATTCTTCTTCTCTGCCTTTCTGATATTTTTCTTGGCCTGCCACTTCTGGGCTTAACAAGAACTGTCCCTGTGGTCTTCCATTTCCTTACTATGTTCCTCACAGTGGAAACTGACAGGTTAAATCTCTGAGACAACTTTTTGTATCCTTCCCCTGAACAACTATGTTGAACAATCTTTCTTTTCAGATCATTTGAGAGTTGTTTTGAGGAGCCCATGATGCCACTCTTCAGAGGAGATTCAAATAGGAGAACAACTTGCAATTGGCCACCTTAAATACCTTTTCTCATGATTGGATACACCTGGCTATGAAGTTCAAAGCTCAGTGAGGTTACAAAACCAATTTTGTGCTTCAGTAAGTCAGTAAAAAGTAGTTAGGAGTATTCAAATCAATAAAATGATAAGGGTACCCAAATTTTTGCACCGGTCAAATTTTGGTTTAATGCATATTGCACATTTTCTGTTAGCACAATAAACCTCATTTCAATCTTGAAATATTACTGTGTCCATCAGTTATTAGATATATCAAATTGAAATGGCTGTTGCAAACACCCAAATATTTAGAACTAAAAATGATTAAGATTAATAGGGGTGCCCAAACTTTTTCATATGACTGTATGTATGTCAGAAAGAGAAGCGAGAGGCCATGCACAGGGGAGGAACACAGGTTAAAATGCTTCTGGCGCAGGCACAGGTCGTAGCAGAGTAAGGGGGTGTGGCAGCAGGGGTCAGTTACAGAGGCCTGAGCTCCCAGTGTCAAGTAGTGGTCGTGTCTTGACCAGCAACCCAACAGTTGTAGACTGGTTGACTCGGTCATCCAATTCATCCCAAGTCACATCAGACACCCCCCAGCCAAGAGTCGGTGGGTTCATCAGACACAACCCTTAGTTGGCATGGCTCGGCAGCAGGTCCTGTGCCCTCACCTGTCCTCCACCTACCTTTGTCTTTTTCTGTTCCCTCAGCTAGAGAACTACTCTATGCTGTGGGCTCAGATCCACTGTACAGTGAGGAGGAGGTACTAGAGGACAGTTAGCAGCTACTGCTCAGCCAAGATGTGGAGGAGACATCTGCCGCTTCCTGCGGTAGGCGGGCAAGTAGAGATGAGGAGAGTGGCGTGGGAGCTGGTGTTGAGGAGGACATCAGTGACCTGCAAACGGTAGTTGATGACGATGTAGCCGATCGTAATTGGGAGCCGGGTGACGAAGGGGCCTCATCGTCATCAGGAGAAGAGGGTTGCAGCTTGCGCATGAGGAAGCGGGGGAGTCAGTAGGGTGGCAGCAGTGCGAGGTCGAGAGCTAAACGTGCCGGGGTAGGCCACATGCTTCGCAGCAGCCTACCTGCCCGGAAAGCAGTGGTGCAGGGGTTCACAGAGGCAGTGGCGGTAGCAGTCAGTTATTGCGGAGTGTTGGGGGTAAAAATCACCTACTCGGCGGTGTGGCAGTTTTTTGTAAAGCCGTCGGGGGAGGTCAACATGACCATATGTTCAATCTGTGGGCAGAAGGTGAAGCATGGCCAGGGTGCCAATGTTGACACCACAGCCCTGCGCCAACATATGCAGCGTCACCATAAAGTGGCCTGGGAGAGCCGTGGCTCCAATGTGGTGGTCCAGCCTGCCGCAGCAACCGCTGCAGCACCCAGTGGCACGCACCCCATTTCAGACAGTCAAGGCTCCATCACCTCAGCTGAAGGAAGCGGTGTGTCCTTCCCATCATCTGCTGGTCGTGATGCTCCTGCTCCTCCTCCTAGTCAGTTACTGCGTCAGCAATCGATCACAGAATCTACTGTATATCTAAGAGACAACAGTATGCGTGCACTCATTCAACAGTGCAAAAGCTGAACGTGTTCCTGTCCAAGTTGCTGGTGCTGCAATCTATCCCTTTCCACTTGGTGGACTCTGCACCTTTCGGAGAACTGATGGCTTGCGCCGAGCCGAGGTGGAGAGTCCCAAGCCCTCATTTCTTTGCCAAGTCGGCAGTACCAGCCCTGCACAAATATGTAGAAGAGAAGGTTGGCCAGTCCTTGAGCCTGTCGGTGTCTGCCAAAGTGCACGGCAGCGCCAACGTGTGGAGCTGTAACTACGGTCAAGGACAATATATGTCATTTATGGCCCACTGGGTTAATGTGGTGCCTGGCCAGAAACACCGGCAACTTGGACAGGCGACGCAGCTTCTGCCTCCACGTTCTCACGCCGTTGGTCCTGCAACAATATCCACTGCAGGGACAATTCACAGTGTTCCTCCAGCATACCACAAATGCAGGGCACAGCGGTGTCACACTGTTCTACACTTCATTTGCCTGGGCGAACGAAGTCACACACAGGGGAGGAACTGCTCCATGTCCTCAATCAAGAAACCGAATACTGGCTTTCTTCAAGAGAACTTAAAAATCGGAACAATGGTGAGTGACAACGGAAAGAACATGTGTCGGCGCTGCGTCAAGGAGGGCTGAGCCATGTGCTCTGCATGGCGCACGTATTCAATCTGGTTGTCAAGCGTTTGCTTAAGTGTTCCACCCATCTGCAAGACATCCTAAAAATGGCAAGGAAACTTTGCATGCACATCAGCCACTCGGACACCGCCAAGCACACCCTCCTTGAGCTGCAGAACGGCCTCCCACAACATAGGCTGATATGCGATGTTTCCACCCGTTGGAATTCAACCCTCCATATGTTGTATCAACTATATGAACAGCGAAAAGCCATAAACAATTTCTTGATGATCCAAGCGGACAGAGGTACTCCCCTGTGTAATTTTAACGTTAGCCAGTGGCAGCTCATGCTTGACACCTGCCATTTGCTAGTTCCCTTTGAAGGAAGCCACTTTGTTAGTTGCCAGGACAAACAACGTGATGATGGATGATGAATGATGATGATGAGGAGGAGGAGGATGATCAGCCGGTGGGAGATGAGGAGGATAAGGCAGATGACCCAGACACACCGTGGCAGTATGCAGTGGAGATGGATGCAAGGATTCCCTCGGAGTCACTTGCGCAAATGGCCCGATGCATGCTGACTTCCTTGCGCAGTGACAGCCGAATTGTCACCATTCGGCAGAGGGATGACTACTGGCTCTCCACCATGTCAGACCCTCGCTATCGGGGAAAAATAGGGGCCTTTTTTTTTTTCTTTTTACCGGCTGAGAGGGAGGACAAACTGAACTACTATAGAGACATACTATGTAGCAAGTTGGCCGCTGCCTATCTGCGCCATCGTCCATCCTCTCGCATGTCTGACCGGGGGGGGGCCCTGAGCGCTCAACTTGCACTGGCAGGGCAGCTGTGGGAGGGGGTGGGGGTGGCAGGAGAAGTATCAGCTCCATCAGCAGCAGCCTGAGCCTAGAGTCGCTGATGAGCAGCTTTCTTCAGCCACGTAGTGAAAAAGCTGCTCATCAGCAGCTAGACACAGAGCAGAAGTTGAACCAGCAGGTGGTGGAATACTTAGAGTGCACCCTGCCATCCGTCATCGAAGATCCACTGGAGTACTAGGCAGTCAAACTGTATTTGTGGCCGCAACTGGCCGAGTTTACCCAGGAAAAGCTGCCCGGCTAGTAGTGTGGAATCAAAGCGAGTGTTTAGTGTAGAGGGGGCCAGTTACCCCAAGGAGAACTCTCCCTGTACACTCAAAATTTGGAGAGACTGCCTCACCACACTCTGCCACTGGTTCACTGTATAGCCTCCTAAGGCTGTTGCTACCTACACATTATGTCATCTTGCCACTCTGTGGCCTACTAATGCTGCTGCCACCTCTGCACTCTGCCATTGGGTGACTGTATGGCCTCCTCATGCCACAGCCACTGGATGCCCTCCTCATGCTGCTGCCAACTTCACCTTTTCACCAGCAACTTGGCAAAGTGGCACCGCTTCCACCTCCACGTTCTCACGCCGTTGGTCCTGCAACAATGTCTACCTCATCCTCCACTGCAGGGACAATTCACAGTGCTCCTCCAGCATACCACAAATGCAGGGCACAGCGGTGTCACACTGTTCTACACCTCGTTTTCCTGGGCGAACGAAGTCACACAGGAGAGGAACTGGGTCACTGTATATCCTCCTCATGCCGCAACCACTGGGTCACTGTATGCCCTCCTCATGCAGCTTCCACTGCATCACTCTGCATCCTCCTCATGTTGCTGCCAACGGGTCACTGTATGCTCTCCTCATGCCGCAGCCAGTGGGTCACTGTATGCCCTCCTCATGTCGCAGCCACTGGGTAACTGTATGGCCGCCTAATGCTGCTGCCTCCTCCACATTATGTCGCCTTACCACTCTGTAGACATATATGTGGAATCGACAGACAACAGTGTAAAAGGAGTGCGCTCTTTCACTCTACAGTAGGATATTGGGTCTCTGCACGCTTCTTTCTGCCTGGAGCTAACATGGACCTGTAAGGCTGAGTTCACACTTGAGTTAGTCAGTTTTGGCCCTGTAACTCTCCAAATAAGTGAAGTGTGCAGTGGTTCTAAGAGCGATGCCTGTCATGTGCGTGTCATACTGACTCAGTCTTATTTGACTACCACAGTAGTCTTCCTATGCGTGTTACTGCAAGGCACAGTGTTCTAAACCACTATACAGGCTCTCTGAAGCTAGGAAATAGGTGTTTTTTTAGCAATACTCACCGCGAATGAATTCGTATCGAAGCAAATTTTTTGGAACTTCGAATCGAACTGCAGAATTGAACTTTCGAGAAATTCGCTCATCTCTAGTGCTGAGATTAGGCTTATAACCAATTTACCGCTGACAGATTCAATTTACTGCCTATACGTCTGACACATAGGGAAGATTTATATTACCTGCAAAATATTCTCTTCTGCACCATTGAAAAGAAATATGATTGCATGTTTCAGAGGAACAGATGTGCCAGACAGGGAACTCAGGATTTCAAGCAGAACGGCACAGCTCACAGCATCATCACTGGCACCTACAGTAATATCACAACATGAGAGAACAAACTGGTGTGGCAATGGTTATGAATAGCTCAAGGGAAGTAGGGTATACAGTTACAGTCCACTTCTGGTACCAAGGGTAACAATTGGGATTTGTACCTACATCAATGGGAGCTGAGCTGCAGTAACTCCACCTGATCACTATACAGTATACAAAGCCATTTGCTTCTGGCTGGATACACTGTATAGTATAGGAATAGGATGAAGCCCTGAACAGCTGAACCTTGTAGCGGCTGGATGTCGGCCTTCCATGGATTAAATATTTATGGCCTAACGATAGGCTATAAAAAAAAATTTAAAAAAAGTTATATATTATATACACACACACACACACATATATACAGTGGGTACGGAAAGTATTCAGACCCCTTTAAATTTTTCACTGTTTCATTGCAGCCATTTGCTAAAAGCAAAAAAGTTCATTTTATTTCTCATTAATGTACACTCAGCACCCCATCTTGACAGAAAAAAAAACTGAAACGTAGATATTTTTGCAAATTTAATAAAAAAGAAAAAAACTGAAATATCACATGGTCATAAGTATTCAGACCCTTTGCTCAGTATTGAGTAGAAGCACCCTTTTGAGCTAGTACATTCATGAGTCTTCTTGGGAATGATGCAACAAGTTTTTCACATCTGGATTTGGGGATCCTCTGCCATTCTTCCTTGCAGAGCCTCTCCAGTTCCATCAGGTTGGATTTTGAACGTTGGTGGACAGCCATTTTCAGATCTCTCCAGAGATGCTCAATTGGGTTGAGGTCAGGGCTCTGGCTGGGCCAGTCAAGAATGGTCACAGAGTTGTTCCGAAGCCACTCCTTTGTTATTTTAGCTGTGTGCTTAGGGTCATTGCCTTGTTGGAAGGTGAACCTTCAGCCCAGTCTGAGATCCAGAGCACTCTGGAAGAGATTTTCTTCCAGGATATCTCTGTACTTGGCCACATTCATCTTTCCTTCAATTGCAACCAGTCGTCCTGCCCCTGCAGCTGAAAAACACCCCCATAGCATGATGCTGCCACCACCATGTTTCAATGTTGGGATTGTATTGGGCAGGTGATGAGCAGTGCCTGGTTTTCTCCACACATACCGCTTAGAATTAATGCCAAAAAGTTCAATCTTCGTCTCATCAGACCAGAGAATCTTATTTCTCATAGTCTGGGAGTCCTTCATGTGTTTTTTGGCAAACTCTATGCGGGCTTTCACATGTCTTGCACTGAGGAGAGGCTTCCTTCAGGACACTCTGCCATAAAGCCCCGACTGGTGGAGGGCTGCAGTGATAGTTGACTTTGTGGAACTTTCTCCCATCTCCCTAAGGCATCTCTGGAGCTCAGCCACAGTGATCTTTGGGTTCTTCTTTACCTCTCTCACCAAAGCTCTTCTCCCACGATTGCTCAGTTTGGCTGGACAGCCAGGTCTAGGAAGAGTTCTGGTAGTCCCAAACTTCTTCCATTTAAGGATTATGGAGGCCACTATGCTCTTAGGAACCTTGAGTGCTGCAGTAATTCTTTTGCAACCTTGGCCAGATCTGTGCCTTGCCACAATTCTGTCTCTGAGCTCCTTGGGAAGTTCCTTTCACCTCATGATTCTCATTTGCTCTGACATGCACTGTGATGTCTTATATAGACAGGTGTGTGCCTTTCCTAATCAAGTCCAATCAGTTTAATTAAACATAGCTGGACTCCAATGAAGGAGCAGAACCATCTCAAGGTGGATCAGAAGGAAATGGACAGCACGTAAGTTAAATATGAGTGTCACAGCAAAGGGTCTGAATACTTATGTCCATGTGATATTTCAGCTTTTCTTTTTTAATAAATTTGAAAAAAGATCTACATTTCTGTTTTTTTTTTCTGTCAAGATGGAGTGCTGAGTGTATAAAATGAAGTGCTGAGAAATAAAATGAACTTTCTTGCTTTTAGCAAATGGCTGCAATGAAACAAAGAGTGAAAAATTTAAAGGGGTCTGAATACTTTCCGTACCCACTGTATATATATACTGGAAATCCCCTTTAATATTGGCCATATAAATGAATAACCAATAGATAATTCATGTTTAACAGTTTGTTTGCTTACAGAGATACTACAAATTTATATTCTGCTGTGCTAGCCATTTAAAAAGTGACAGAAAGGGCAGCTATACTAGTTGTCACTGGTATGTGGCTGTCATTGGTTGGAATATCAATGAAACAGAATAATAAGCACCATTAGGAGATTAGAGCGCCAATATGGCTGCACCTCCTGTAGGCAAAAATAATAGCAAAAATGGTAATATTTCTGCATGTAGAATAAATATTACTGCCAAATTATGGATACAGTTCCAACAACTCATTTGCTTTTATATGGCCTAACAGGTCAAGATAAAAACTCAGTGTAAAGTAATACACTACATAGTAAACACAGCTGTATAAAGCTAACATTATGGGGCCAAGCTAAAAGGTCTTATTTATTAGATTAGAGTAGTATGCTATATTTTTGTCACCCACCTCCAGCCCTGTATACCATGCCATATTTGCAGGGAAGTACTGTTCTGACAATATTACAATTTGCAACAGGGTTGGAAGTGGGTGATGAAAACGTTCAGAAACAATCTGCCATATAAATATATATGAAGCATACTCAATATTCAGTAACTTCAACTGGTACATATTTTTTTTGACCAGAACATATAGTTGTGACTGGTTATCTTGATTAGCAGCCATAAACTAGATACATTATTGTGTCCAACAGATTGATTCAGATTGAATCAGTCACAAGAAATGAAACGATCTACCTTGTTGCATGGCCGATTTGCAGCTAATCGCACATTGCAAAAGGGCAGCTACAAGTGTATTTCAGTTTCTGACAATACATTGTAGTAAATATGCGTAACGTATTATTTGTTATCAAACAAATTAACTTGCTGTTAAGGGAGTCGGTTTATTTTTGCCCATTATAGAGGTTGTCCCATTACAGGAGAAACAATATGGGTCAGATTGCTGGGGTTCCAACAACTGGATCCAGTGATCAGAACAGGGGACCAAAAGTCCTCTGCATCCTACCTGTGAATGAAGTGTCAGTGATTAATGTGAGGCTGCGATCTCCAGCAGCCCCATAGGAGTGAACGCCAATCACGCAGAGCACTGGAGTTTCATTCACAGGGAAATGCAGGTGACTTAGTCCCCTGGACTCCTGATCACTTGGGGGATCCAGTGGCCAGAACCCCAGCAATCTGACACTTATCCCATATCCTGTGAATAGGGTGAATAGTGGCTGCAATGTGACAACCCCTTTAAACTAATTACTTCACCAGGCTGGGGATGGAAAGTGGATGTGCAAACATATCATTGTGAACTGACATTTAATTGATGAGAAACCAAATTATTACCAGATATGCAAATGGGGTGCAAGTGCCCAGTCTTGATCAACGACTCCAGCATTGCCCAATGTCACTCTCCTGAAATATATGAGAATACAGTACAGACCAAAAGTTTGGACGCACCTTCTCATTCCAAGAGTTTTCTGTATTTTCATGACTATAAAAATTGTAGATTCACACTGAAGGCATCAAAACTATGAATTAACACGTGGAATTATATACTTAACAAAAAAGTGTGAAACAACTGAAAATATGTCTTATATTCTAGGTTCTTCAAAGTAGCCACCTTTTGCTTTGATTACTGCTTTGCACACTCTTGGCATTCTCTTGATGAGCTTCAAGAGGTAGTCACCTGAAATGGTTTTCACTTCACAGGTGTGCCCTGTCAGGTTTAATAAGTGGGATTTCTTGCCTTATAAATGGGGTTGGGACCATCAGTTGTGTTGTTCAGAAGTCAGGTGGATACACAGCTAATAGTCCATCCTACTGAATGGAGTGTTAGAATTTGTATTATGGCAAGAAAAAAGCAGCTAAGTAAAGAAAAACGAGTGGCCATCATTACTTTAAGAAATGAAGGTCAGTCAGTCAAAAAATTGGGAAAACTTTGAAAGTGTCCCCAAGTGCAGTGGCCAAAACCATCAAGCGCTACAAAGAAACTGGCTCACATGAGGACCGCCCCAGGAAAGGAAGACCAAGAGTCACCTCTGCTGCGGAGGATAAGTTCATCCGAGTCACCAGCCTCAGAAATTGCAGGTTAACAGCAGCTCAGATTAGAGACCAGGTCAATGCCACACAGAGTTCTAGCAGCAGACACATCTCTACAACAACTGTTAAGAGGAGACTGTGTGCAGCAGGCCTTCATGGTAAAATAGCTGCTAGGAAACCACTGCTAAGGACAGGCAACAAGCAGAAGAGACTTGTTTGGGCTAAAGAACACAAGGAATGGACTTTAGACCTGTGGAAATCTGTGCTTTGGTCTGATGAGTCCAAATTTGAGATCTTTGGTTCCAACCACCGTGTCTTTGTGCGACGCAGAAAAGGTGAACGATTGGACTCTACATGCCTGGTTCCCACCGTGAAGCATGGAGGAGGAGGTGTGATGGTGCTTTGCTGGTGACACTGTTGGGGATTTATTCAAAATTGAAGGAATAGTAGTAGGAATAGTAGGAAAAATCTTTGAGCAAATCGTTAAAGAACATTTAATTAGGTACCTGGATGGGAAGGCTTTAATTAATCAGAGCCAGCATGGCTTTATGCCCAATAAATCTTGTCAGACTAACCTGATTTCCTTCTACAATAAAATCACTGAATGGTTGGACCAGGGGAATGCAGTGGACATAGTATATCTTGACTTTAGTAAGGCCTTTGATAAAGTATCACATAACATTCTTATTGAAAAAATGATCAAGTATGGCTTTGATAAAAAATCAGTGAGGTGGATTCACAATTGGCTTAAAGATCGGGCACAACGAGTAATTCTAAATGGCTATACATCCAACTGGAAGAAAGTAAAAAGTGGGGTGCCGCAGGGCTCTGTCCTGGGCCCAGTACTTTTTAATATTTTTATAAATGATCTGGACGATGGGATTATTGGGGAACTAATAAAATTTGCTGATGATACAAAGATAGGAGGAATAGCCAACACTAGAGAGGAGAGAGTGTGTATTCAAAAGGACTTAGACACACTGGAACAATGGGCTGAGGTGAACAAAATGGTATTTAACAGGGACAAATGCAAGGTCCTACATCTAGGTAACAGAAATGCAAGAGGCATATATAGTATGGGAGGAATAGAACTAAGTGAGAGTACAGGGGAAAAGGATTTGGGCATAATAATAGATCACAAATTCAACATGAGTCAACAGTGCGGTGCGGTGGCAAAAAAGGCTAACAAAATTCTAGGATGTATCAAGACGACCACTGAAGCTAGATCAAGAGAGATAATTATTCCACTGTACTCTGCCCTGGTCAGACCCCACCTGGAATACTGTGTACAGTTCTGGGCACCCCAATTTAAGAAAGACATCGATTTATTGGAGCAGGTCCAGAGAAGAGCTACCAAAATGGTGGAAGGTCTACAAACCATGTCCTACGAGGAACGGCTAAAAGAACTGGGATTGTTTAGTTTGCAGAAGAGAAGGCTAAGGGGAGATTTAATAGCGGTATTTAAATATCTGAAAGGTTGTCACAGTGCAGAGGGATCTAACCTTTTCTCATTAGTGGAAGGAAGTACGAGAAGTAATGGGATGAAACTAAGGGGAAGGAGATTCAGACTAGACATTAGGAAAAACTTTTTAACAGTGAGGGTAGTGAGGGAGTGGAATAGGCTGCCACGGGAGGTGGTGAGTTCTTCATCAATTGAAATCTTCAAGTGGAAACTGGATAGATATACAGCTGGGATGATTTAGGAAATCCTGCTTTTGCAGGGGGTTGGACTTGATGGCCCTTGAGGTCCCTTCCAACTCAAACAAACAAAACAATAAGAATACTGAACCAGCATGGTTACCACAGCATCTTGCAGCGGCATGCTATTCCATCCGGTTTGCGTTGAGTTGGACCATCATTTATTTTTCAACAGGACAATGACCCCAAACACACCTCCAGACTGTGTAAGGGCTATTTGACCAAGAAGGAGAGTGATGGGGTGCTACACCAGATGACCTGGCCTCCACAGTCACCAGAAATGAACCCAATTGAGATGGTTTGGGGTGAGCTGGACCGCAGAGTGAAGGCAAAAGGGCCAACAAGTGCTAAGCATCTCTGGGAACTCCTTCAAGACTGTTGGAAGACCATTTCAGGTGACTACCTCTTGAAGCTCATCAAGAGAATGCCAAGAGTGTGCAAAGCAGTAATCAAAGCAAAAGGTGGCTACTTTGAAGAACCTAGAATATAAGACATATTTTCAGTTGTTTCACACTTTTTTGTTAAGTATATAATTCCACATGTGTTAATTCATAGTTTTGATGCCTTCAGTGTGAATCTACAATTTTTATAGGTCATGAAAATACAGAACTCTTGGAATGAGAAGGTGTGTCCAAACTTTTGGTCTGTACTGTATGTACACGTGTATTCCTGTACATGTACATAGCTCCCAACCGTCCCGCATCTGGCAGGACAGTCCCAATTTTACACTGCTGTCCGCATAGCTTACAGTTTGTCCCGCTATTCCCCTGAAGTGTTTTGCTGTTAAATTTTATTAAGGTAGGGTAAAGGCTAAATGGCAGATGCTAAATAGTAATTGCTAAAGGACCTTTGATGACGTCATGAACACGTGATCAGACTCTTGTTTGGTCTGAGCTATTCTGGATACTGTGGGACACACAGAAAGCTGGGAACAGAGAGTGATCGAAGATATGTAGGAGAGAAGAGAGCATGTGTGAGCAAGAGGGGGGAACTGGGGGCAAATAAAGGGGACATTAAGCGCTGGTGGCAGATAAAGGGGGACATTAAATTGGTGGTAGATGGAGGGGGCAATTAAACTGGGGCATTAAGCTGGTGACATGAAGGGGGAACATTAAATTGGTGGCAAATAAAGGGGGTCATTAAACTGAGGGCAGATAAAGGGGGCATTAAGCTGATGGCAGATGAAGGGGGACATTAAAATGGGGGCAGATGGAGGGTGGACATTAAACGGAGGGGGCAGGCTCTCCCGCGATCCCCTTCCGGGGCCAGAGGCACATCTGGCTCACCATCTGGGTCTGGGTATGCTGTGGCCGGTACTGGAGAGCCCGAAACTATTTAGGGGAAAGTTGTTGCCCATTCATGTTCTGGCAGGACAGGTTTGGCGTCAAGCTAAGAAAGTGTCTGCATATTCTGACATACCTGCAGAGACACCGCTGTGGGGCAACCCTGGACTGCTAGCACTTTTTGCCCTACCTGGCGCTCAGTCCTGGTCACAATATGGAGTGGCCTCTCTAAGTGACCTATATACCCAAGGCGTTTTTAGTACGTTTGACTCACTAAGCACCTCCCGTGACATTCCTAGAACGCAATTTTTTTTTAGATACCTCCAAATTCGACATGCACTCTCTTCCCTGTTCCCTGGTCAGCTGAACAATATTTCTGAGTACCCACTTATCAGAGTGCTTCGCTCTCAGGGCCCTGGAGGTTTAATATCTACCCTGTATGCACACCCGATTCAGGTCCCTGTCAGATGCCCCGGCCCTGACGAGATGGCGCACTAATATCCCAGCTCTCAAAGATGAGATGTTTCAGGACATGCTTGAATCTCCTCAGTACGTGTCACCCTCAGCTAATAACAGACTTATCCAGACTTATATCCTGCACCAATGCTACCTGACTCCCACCCGTTTACATAAAAATGGGACGACTCTCCCGTCCAGGTCGTCTCAGGTGTCCATGTCCACAGTCGGACTGTTGGCATATGATTTGAGTGTGTCTGGTTATACAGAATATCCTGAAAGCGTTTGTGGATTTCCTGGCGGAAGTTATGGGTGCGCCTATACCATTCACACCAGAAGTGTGTCTCTTTGGCATACTAGATGAGGAACTATGGCAGCACCATGTTTGAATCTGTCTGAAGGAATCTTTATTTTACGCCAGGAAGGCCATCGCATTGCGATGGATGGCTGAGAGACCTCCATCAGTACCTCTATGGAGGAAGCTAATTAACTCTGTACTCCCATTCAATCAGATCATATATAAAGAGAGAGGGTGCCCTCAGAAGTTCCATAAGGTATGGGGGACATGGTGCAGTTCTTCTGTAACCCAGTATATGGCTCCTTCACTACATATCGCTATAAAGTGGGATTTTTGTGTACTCACCGTAAAATCCTTTTATCGTTGTATTCACTGGGGGACACAGCACCATGGGTATAGACCTGGTCACTAGGAGACAAGACACTAGGAAAAAGCAAAAGCTGTTGGCTCCGCCTCCAGGCTATACCCTGCCACAGCCACTGTGCATGAATCAGTTTGTACCGTAGCAGTAGGAGAGAGAGACACAAAGGAACATGGAACCAACAACCACCAACAATGCCTGAACCCAAAAAGGAACCAACACAGTTCGGGCAGGAACACTGAAAAAAACAAGGGAGGGATCTGTGTCCCCCAGTGAATACAATGAGAAAAGGATTTTACGGGGAGTACACAAAAATCCCACTTTCTCGTCTACTTCACTGGGGGACACAGCACCATGGGATGTCCTAAAGCAGTCCCAGAGGGTGGGAATAACACGGCCATGCAAACCTGTAATACTCAACCGCTTCCAGAAACTTACAACCCAAATTGGCATCAGCAGAGGTCACAGAATGAATCTGGAGAAACTTAGAGAAAAAGGATGGAGGCCCAGTGGGATACTTACAGACCTGGGAAGCATAAGCCTGATGCCGGAGGCCCCGGGAACTCCAACAGCTCTAGAGGAGAGAGCAGTCACACGGGAAGGCAGAGCCGTACTCTTAAATCGATAGGTCTCCCTAATCTCAGACCAAAGCCATCGGAAGATAGGAGCTCTGGAAGCAGGAAGGCCCTGGCAAGGGCACTCAGGGAGAATGAGCAAAGCGTCCGAACAAGAGAAAGGATCCGTGAGGAACAGTATACACGCAAATTGCCCGGGCAACAACCGGGCAGGGAAGAGCAAGCACTCACGTGGACGCCTGGGGACCGAGCAGAAGGAGGGCAAGACCAAGTCCTCGAAGTGGAAGCAGGAAAAACACCCTAAGAAAAAAAGACTGTGGCAGACAGAGGAAAACCTTATCCTTGTGGAGGACCAGAAAGGGAGGCTGCCGAAAAAAAGGGGCAGCCAATTAGGGACCCCTGCGGATGGAGGTAATGGCCACCAGAAACTCATTCTACCAGGACAGAAGGCAAAAAAAAAAAAAAAAAGGATATCATAGGCTCGAAGGGGAGAACATGAAGCACCTTAAAGATGAGGTTAAGATCCCACGGATCCAAGGGTTCCAAAGGAGCACAGAGTGGCACTCCTGTAGGAAAGTCTTTTAAAAAGAAAGAAGACTAAGACCTTGATCCAGACCAGACTGGAGAAGATCCGATGAGAATCGTTACTCTTCCTACGGTGGACGTAAGCCTTCCACGTTTGATGGCAGATCTAAGCTATCTGGAATTTCCGGGCCTTGAGTATGTTAGAATAACAAACTCCGAAAAAGCCACGATGCCTCAAACCTCGGATTGAACAGCCACGCCGTGAACGCAGCTGAGTCAAGGTGGGGAGGAACAGCAGTTCTTGAGACAGCAGGTCGACCAGCAGAGGAAGAGGCCAGGAGCATCCGCCAACAGGAAAATGAGATCCACATACCAGACCCGGCAGGGCCAATCTGGTGCCACCAGGATAGCTTGAACCCTCTTGGTCTTGAGATTCTGGAGGACCCAAGGGAGAAGAGGAAGTGAAAAACCAAACTTACAAGAGCGCCAGCGGTGATGGCTCGAGGATCCAGAGGCCTGGCAATTTAGCCAGGGACCTTGTGGTTCCGGCGGAGGCTAAAAAGGTCGACGTTTGTCACACCACAGCGGGAGCACAGTGGATGGAAGATCTGCAGATAAAGCGACCCTCGCCCGGAGCAATATTTTCTCGACTCAAGTAGTCTGCCACCCAGTGGTCCACGCAGAAAAAAGGTTGACCACCGAAAGAGCTGGAACAAGGCGCTCCACCCAAGGAAAAAAATTGTGAGGCTTCTAGTAAGGCCGCACGGCTCCTGGTGCCACGCTGAGGGTTCAAGTAGGCGACCATGGAGGAGAGGTCAGTCTGGACTGTGACAGATGTCCTTGGAGAAGAGAGGTCCAAGGAGTAAGGGCAAATATGATAGCCCTGGGATCCAGCAGGTTGAACCAGAGGGAGGAATCGGCCCTGGACCACAGGCCCTGAACAATCAAAGCATCGAGGACCACTCCCCAGCCGGGGAAATTGGCGGCAGTGGGAATCACTTACCAACAGAGGGGAAGAAGGACTTCCCTTGAGAAATTCCTGGGGAGGAATATACACTAAAGAATCTCTCAGTGAACCAAGGTGGAAAGAGAACCAAGCAGATGAGGCTGTCCGGAGATTTGTCCCAGCAGGCCGTAATCTTCAAGAGGAGAGAACGACAGAGTGAATGAAAGGTACAGCCTAGATGGTTGAGGCGATCGTGCGCAGGACCCACATGCCGATTCAAAGACAGCAAGGAGAGTACCTCCAAAGGTGGGACACTCAGGATCTTGGCCTCCGGAGGGAGAATCACACCCTGGAGCGAGCAGAGGATCATGTCCCGGATTCCATGTGCTTAGAGGACACGAGACATCCTCATAGATGAGCCAGCAGAACCGGCGAAGAACATCCAAGGTGAACCACAAGCTGGTCAGATTGTCTGACCTGGAGGGGCTTCACCAGGAGGTCGTCAAAGTCTGAAAACACGGCAGCACCTCTGGCGCAGAGGATGGCCATGAGAGACGCCATCACTGAGGGAAAAAACCCCCGGTGGCAGAGGCCAGCCTGAAGGGGAGAGAGACAACTGGAAAGGTCAAGGATCCACAGCAAAAACGAAGAAACCGCTGACGGCACAGCGAGATGATGTAGATGGACGAAGAATTCGCCCATCTCCAGGGATGCCACCACAGACTGCATAGACTACAACGGAGCCTGCAGGCATGGAAGAACCTGTGGAGCCCTTTCAGGTCCATGATGGGACAGAGGAAGCCGTCCTTCTAGGCGAATGGAGAACAGGTAAGAATAGTAACCCCAGATACACTCTGCAACGGGAACAGGGACCCTGACTCCCTGCCGCTGGAGATTGGAGACAGCCTGGATTGTCCGACATAGCGAAGGCAAAGAGACTCCAGCGAAAACTGGAGTAGCCGGACGACACCGCCTCTCAGGCCCAGGCTCCAGACGTCCCGCCATTTGAGATGCCCAGAGAGGGGAAAAATCTTCATGCCGAGGAGGCTAGGAAGAGGAAGACCTGGACGACCTAGTGCAGAACCGCCAGGGAGGCCTGGGCTTGAAAGAAGCTTTCTGGAGCAGGAGAACGGCTGACACATAGGACGCCTCTGAGGGAGGAAGAATCTATTCCCCCGTGGCCTCAGGGATAAGCTTCTCGACGCCCTTAACAAAAAATTTGGCCCAGGACGACCTGGAAAGGGAGAAGGGCTGCGTTCGCCTTCTTGGAGGCGGACCCAGTATTCCACAACGGATCCCAACGGTATGGCAGATAATCACTGCATTGGCGGCCGCCTTAGCAGATTTGGGAGGCATCTCCAGTTATTGGGAAGCGTTCAGGATCTCAGAGACGAGCGGCTGGAGGGAAACTGCATCAGGGAGGTTTGACTGAAGCTGTTTGGCCCAGGAAAAGAAGGCCTTGATGACCCAAGAGGCAGCGAAGGAGAGCCGCAGGGAGAAACCAGCCACTACGAAGGCCACCCTGGTGAGGGAAGCCACCTTCTTGCAGCAATGCAATAGCCAGCATTTAGGGCAATGCAATGTATCAGTTCTGCATTGCAAACAATACAACAGATGCGATCCGATCTCACTCCGAGGGATCACTGAGGTAGGCAAAATCCGCTGAAGGCAGACTAGAAGCCTTGGAGAGCCTAGCTATCATGGGATCCACCGTGGGAGGCTCTTAGTGATAGGAAGCGACACATGGGGAGGCTCGCTGACAAAATCAAGACAGGCCAGCTTGCGCTCACTAGTTACTGATATCTAAGTACCGTGCGCTAACCGATTGCACCACTGGAGCAACCTGCTTCCCTTGCCTCGGATGTTCATCATTGCCAGCCAGGGAGAGCTAGAGACGTGTGTCACAGCATAGCCTGGCAGAACTGCCCGAGCTCACCTTCCACCTGGAGACACACAGGTCAAGGGAAGGGATGTCCGATTTCCTAGTCGAAGACAGAGGATGGTCCAGGGAGAAGTCACTGTGCCCTCAAGATGATATCAAACATCCAGTGGCAGAAAGAGATGTCCACTTGAGGGGATGAGTCCGGGTCCTCAGAGATCTGTAGGGTCTCTATCGCATAGATGACTCCCGCGTAGCAGCAGATATAGATGAGCCTAGCTGAAGCTCCGAGTCGGAGTCAGAGGCATCCCCAGTTAAATAGACCGAGCAGAGGGAGGAAGGTATCCGCCTGTCGGAGTGGAGCCGTGAGCTGAGTTCCTATCTGGGGAGTACCCAGAGGAAGGGGTGGCGGACCGTGAACCGTAGGAAGACTTCCTGGTCCTTTTGAGGCTCCTGGAGCTGCGACGGGAACTATGAGGGTGTCCAGGGAGATCCCTAGAAGCAGCCGACTGAGCGGCGATCTGGGAAAGCAGCCATTCCAAGTTTCCAGCACTGACTAGTTAAGTCTGGTAAGGACACCATGGCCAAGGTTAGGGAGGCCGCCCAATCCGGGGGATGGAAAAACCGGAGAGGGGCCAGGAGGTTACTGACTGGCTGAGGAGGAAGGCAGAGAGAGCACATGGGCTCGGGCTGTCCGCATGGCAACTGTTTTTGATACAGCGGGTGCACGTATAAAAACGTGACGCAACCAGAGGGGCTGGAGGGGGAGCCCAAGAAAATTAGGGTAACCCAGGGGGTTAGCCTACCAGACTGCAAAAGATGGCCGCTCACAAACTGCTGCAGCAAGGGTTCCGCAGGTGCAATGTCTCCCAGGGAACTGGGAAGAATCCCTGCTGTCCCAGCAAGCCAAAAAATAAATAAATAAGCCAATAAATAAATAAATTGAGAATATGAGGAGAGCAAAGCTCTTCCCCTGGTAAAAACAGGCTCAGTAGCTACTGGGCAGGCTGGATGGCTTGCCAGGACAGCCCCCTGGCCAATGGAAGGCCCTAGGCGGCGTCTGGGTACCAGAAAAGCCCGGGAAAGGGACGGGCCCGTTGCGGCCTAGTTCCCAGCCAGGTCTCGGACTCGCGTACAACGCGGCCGACCGCGAGGCACCGTCGGCGGCGCGGCGCGACCGCGAACTCCGGAGGTTCCGCGGAGGCCTGGGAAAAGGTACCGGGGGGCCAGGAAAGGGGGTCCCCACACGAGCGGGGGGGGGGAACCGGGTGCCCCCCCCGACGGGGGCCGCTCGGTAGGAGCGACCAGAAAGCCCAAAAACGCCCCAGAAAAAAGGGGGCTTATTTACTAAGATTTAAGGCCCAGTTCAGGGGAACCCTGTGATGCCTCCCCTAAACAGGACCCATACTATTGTCCCCCTGGGAAATGGCACTAAGGGGCTGAGAGGGCCTGAAGGGGAGATGGAGAGGGGCTGAGGTAACTTACTCACCAGCCTTCTATTCTTCTCATACTCACCAGTCTGGCGACTTCAGGCGCCGCAGGGTCACCCCCTCGGTAGGACCTCGCACGTGGGAGTGGGGTCACCGGTACTCCGGCCGCTTTCGGGGGTGCGGCGAATGGTGAGTGGGGACTGGGTGACCGGCGAGGTTGCTCTTTTGCAGAGCGCTGCGCCCGCAGGAGGGTATGACTAGTGTGGCGTACACGCTGACTACCCCCTGCACCTGAAAGAAAGGTAAAAATAAAAACGATGCAAGACAGAAGACCTGAGTCAGGTCGTGTCTGCCTCCTATGACACTAGGTTTCAAACTGATTCATGCACAGTGGCTGTGGCAGGGTATAGCCTGGAGGCGGAGCCAACAGCTTTTGCTTTTTCCTAGTGTCTTGTCTCCTAGTGACCAGGTCTATACCCATGGTGCTGTGTCCCCCAGTGAAGTAGACGAGAAATTCACTTATGCCGTAAGGTGGGGTGAGACGCCAGGAGGGTCCACAACTTCTAAGCATTTTATGATGTACTATGGTTGATATCACGGACCTGTAAATCGTAATCCTGATAATTGATTATCCTTGATTGGGTATGTCTAGTGGGTAAATCCAGTGTTGTCTGTGTGGTGGGTGGGCTGTGGATTGATCGGGGTGGGAGTGTGGCATTTTGGGTGCTTTTGTATCCGATTGTTCCCTGTGTGTGGACTGTTTTCTGTATTATCTTGTTTTGATTATGTTGGAAATGCAAAATTCAATAAAACGAGTTTAAAACTGAGGGGGCAGCTGGAGGGTTACATGAAACTGGGGGCAACTGGAGGAGGACATTAAACAGTGGGGGGTAGTGGAGGGGGACAGGTCTGCCTCTAGTTGCCCCCAGTTTAATGTCCCCCACCAACTACCCCCGTTGTTTAATGTTGCCCACCAGCTGCCCTAGTTTAATGTCCCCCTCTAGTTTCTGCCAGTTTAAACTGGGGCACGAGGGGAGGGACTTAGTACTGTGGGGAAATTGGAGGGGACCATTATAATGTGGGGGCATATAATGTTAGGGTGACTGTAGGAGCATTATACTGTGTGGGGGCACATGGAAAAAATAGATGAGAATGGGCGGAGTCAACATAGAAGTGGGTGGAGCTAAATTTGCCACGGTGCGCATAGCGCGCCACATATTTTGTCCCTCTTTCTGTCCTTTGAAAGTTGGGAGGTATGCATGTATAGTGTGTCACTGATGCCAATGACCACAGCAGGTTAAAGGGTTTTTCTGGGAACAGAAAATTGATAACCTATCCTTAGGATAGGTCTCAAAATTTGATCAGCTATCTTAGCAGGTCCTATTCAATGAACATATTTTGAGACCTGGCAAGAGATGTGCCCAACTTATTAAAAGGATCTGGTCTCAACATTTCTAGTGTGTCTCATGCGCCACCTTCATCCACTTTTCTAAAAAGTTACAATCAGGACAGAAAATGAACAGCATGAATGAATGCATTTTAGAGCCTTTTCTAGCAGAAATGGCCATGTGGTAAAATGCACCACTTTACAACTGAAAGCTGGCATAGTAACTTTAATATATTCCTTCCATTGCCTGCATTTAAAGTAAATTAGGCACATGTAAACACACTTCAGAAAAAGGGTGTTGATCATTTTGCTACAGCTTTCATGTCCTTTACTGTTTGGATCATGGGAGAGGCCGTATACATAACAATGTATGACTGGAAGGTGCAGGCAGTATGTACTGATAAAATGGTCAAAGTGTAAAAGAAAGATTGTTTTGTTATCAGTCTAAGGGCCGGTTCACATCTGCGTTCGGTTTCCGTACAGGGGAGTCCACTTGGGGAAAGTGCAAGCAGCACTTTGCTCTCCGCATGTTTCCGCACGAAACATGCGTAAACCGAGCGGCAACCACACGGACCCCATTATAGTCTATGGGGTCCACAGGTTTCCTTATGTAAACCGCTTCTCTCTGCATATAGGTTTCCGTTCGGGGGTCCCCAAGCGGACTCCCCTGTACGGAAGCCGAACGCAGATGTGAAGCGGCCCTTACAGACAAGAAATCTGCACTATTCTTAGAATATTTCTAACTCCGGTCAATTATTCTTTATACTCTGCATGTTTTGTATCAACGCCTGTTTTTCAGTAGGAAAAAAAAAAAAAAAAAAAAATTATGCAAAATCCAAGTATCAGTGACATATGATGGAATTTAAAGGAGTAAGAGCAAATGCAATGCTTCTCAAAGTGCCATCAGTTTGCAGGTTTTCCTGCAAGAGATGACCCTTGTCCTTGTTCAAACAAACCAATGTCATTCTTACCTGGGGTGTTGGCTACTGAGTCAAAGTGGCAATTTGCTAGTACAGCATGTTGTGCCCCTCGTGCTGGTTCCAATTTCACAGCAATGTTAGTTATATTATCATAGTAGCTGGTAAAACCTCCAAGAAAATCTAAGCTGAATGATCCAGTAGGCCTTTGGACATCAACTGTGATTTTGTGGACCTTGCTGCTTTTCTTTTCTATCTCCTTGATTTTATCCATTAAGTAGTTAACAGCGAGGATTTCATTTGCAGGGCTCCCTACTGTCCTGGAGTCAATAGCAGTAATATGCTCTAAGTAATCCCTGTAAAAACCACAAATAGATTAACACCTGAAACTTCAGCCACAGAGATCACATTTCAACAATTCTCTGCATTCTTTTCACTGAATACAATTGGATTAATATGTACAAAATGAACCAGCCTCCCTATCACAAACGCAGAACAGAGAGAGAGATGTACATACATAAATTACATCATCATGCCACCAAATGTTCCCAACCATACCCAGGGCTAAAGAATCGGGATTAGTTTTGGGTGGAGTCGGAAAAAGTTACCGACTCCAGCTTCAAAATAAAATGATTAATTGAATAATTATAATACATTAATATAATATTGTATAGTAAAATACATAGTTTGTTGCACATTTACTTTCTTACAGACTAAATCATAATTTTTTACTTTTTACTGTCAGCTATTTGTGATTGGAGTCAGGGTTAGAATGTGAAGAAGTAGAGGAGCTGGAATCAGAGGTTTGGCCTACCAACTCCCTACCCATACATCTGGAGGGCAAAAGGGAAAATCATAAGCTAATAATGTGGCAGCCTGCCTGTCTTCTGTAAAACCTCCTGGTAAGTGTCAAAAGAGCTTGAGTGTCTGCATGCGACATAACAGTAGAAATTCTTTTTAAGGATATGTTCACATGAAGGATTCTAGAGCAGATTTTGAGGTGGCTTTCAATGCCCCTAAAAGAACCATCATGCCTAATCTTGCCACAGTTTCGGCAGTACAACCACCAGTAAAGGTGTTGCACATGGCCTCACGCTTATTAGCCTCATTGTATCTGCCCCAGGTTCCACGGGGGTGTTTTTCAAGCAGATATTTGAGACAGAATACTATCTCAAAATATGCTCCAAACTCCTCCACGTGAATATATTTTAAGGGTTCATGGTAGTGTACATTGGGTACATTTATCAATAGAAGTACGAAACTTTTCTGTTTACATTTACGCAAAAAATTATGGTGCACAGTATTTACTATAAATTTATAAACAGTGTGCACTAGAGAGAACACTTTTGAAAAATGTGTACCAGAATGGGCGTAGTTTAGAAGTGTAACTTTACCACACGTTTATGAAAGAGAAAAGAACAAATATGGCGCAGATTTTCTTATACAAAATTAGATCAAGCTTAAAATGGTGTAAACTTATGAATTTACGCCAATTTACTATGTGTGCCATAAATTCTCGTCGGGTGCCACCTATTTGTCTCATCAATAAGTGAGAGATGATTTGGGTCTGCTCATTTTGCATGCGACAAATATTTGTACCTTACACAGTGCGAGTTAAAGGGGTATTCCCATGAACATAATCATGTCTATATTTGTAGATCGTGAAAAGTTAAATATTTTTGAAAATATAAGTAGTTTATCTTAGTGGTGACAGTCTGTTGTCTTTATCGGTTGCCAATGGATACGACCACGAATGCAGAAATTTCCTATGGTCTGGGACTTGTCAGGAATCCAGCCATGATTTTCTTATTGTAGCTGGGTTATCAGTCAGGGAAACTACATGTATCAGAAGATATCCCAGCCATAATAAGAAAATCATGGCTGATTTTCTGACCTTAGAAAGGTCCTGCATTCATGGTCGTATCCACTGGCAACCACAAGATATTTAGAAAAACAAAAAACACAACTTTAAAACTCTGCAAAATGTTTAATTACTTATATTTGCAAAAATGTTTAACTTTTAATTATCTACAAAATTTAAAAATGGTTATGTACGTGGGAATACCCCTTTAAGTATTATGTCTACATGTTTTGCGCCAAATATTTGTCTCTTAGAGAAGCTCAACACTTTAAGGCTATGTTCACATTTGTGCCTGGCTCACCATCGTTTAGGTCCCCTGGCGAACCCCAAACTAGCCAGTCCGCTAAAACAGCGGTTACCCGCGGACACCGGGTAACACACCTGGTGTCCACCATTTTTATACTGAAACCGGCGGAGAGAAAAGTCCTCCATAAAGGACTTCTGTCTCCACCCATATTTGTGCGGTTGTGCGTCAGAGTGCAGCAAAAATGAAATGTTATTTATGGTACACTACGGCACGATTATAGCGATACCAAATTTATATATTTTAATAGTGCTAGTTATGTAGCAATACAGACTGACTCAGACTGTGCTACAACTGTATTGCAGTCTATGGCATAACTATTGAGGCCTGCCACAGGCAAGTCTCAGTTGTTATTTACTTATGACAAGCTGAGGAGACAGATTGCTCCCGCGATCTCGTTTTGCGGGAGCCACAGTGGCAACATATAGTTAAAGGGGTTATCTAGCTTCCAGGCAGAGGAATCATGGGAACTGTAGTTTTTCCACAGATTCACTGCATGTAAATAACAGTGATACAAGGAGTCTCAAAGTAAACTAAAGCCAAAGTCTGCACAAGGGAACAGTGAGTATTTAGCACTGCTGTGGATGTATTTGCAGATAATTTTTGGAAGCTGAATAGCCCTTTTAAGGGAAGAGGTGGGGGCTCAGTCTGGAGGGGGTGGGGTCAGGGGACATCAGATATGCTTAATGCCCACTATTAGAAAGGACTGACTGACTATTTGTACCAGATCTCTTCTGTATAAAACAGCAGAGACCCAGTGCCATAGTTAAATTCTTGGTTACCACTCTCAGCAAGGGGATTATTACAGCATCCTGTTCAAATGAAGAGAAAAGTCAGATGCACATTATTACGCATGAGACTTTTTTCCAACGCGTAATTGCGACGTCAGCAAGGATGTGTCATTTGCGTCATTTTCCCATGAATCCAACAGATGCATACCACGGCAGATCTTCAATTGATGACCTGCCCTCAGGATTATTAAACCTGAACCTTGGACAAGCCCCTGTAGCTCTTCGATGGACTAGCTGACAGCAGGGGGGAATTATCTGTGTATATATCTATCTATAGATACACACACACACATACATACAATGGGTACGGAAAATATTCAGACCCCTTTAAATTTTTCATTCTTTGTTTTTTTGCAGCCATTTGCTAAAAGCAAAAAAGTTCATTTTATTTCTCATTAATGTACACTCAGCACCCCATCTTGACAGAAAAAAAAAAACTGAAATGTAGATATTTTTGCAAATTTATTAAAAAAGAAAAACATATCACATGATCATAAGTATTCAGACCCTTTGCTCAGTATTGAGTAGAAGCACCCTTTTGAGCTAGTACAGCCATGAGTCTTCTTGGGAATGATGCAACAAGTTTTTCACATCTGGATTTGGGGATCCTCTACCATTCTTCCTTGCAGATCCTCTCCAGTTCCGTCAGGTTGGATGGTGAACGTTGGTGGACAGCCATTTTCAGGTCTCTCCAGAGAAGCTCAATTGGATTGAGATCAGGGCTCTGGCTGGGCCAGTCAAGAATGGTCACAGAGTTGTTCCAAAGCCACTCCTTTGTTATTTTAGCTGTGTGCTTATGGTCATTGTCTTGTTGGAAGGTGAACCTTTGGCCCAGTACTTGGCCACATTCATCTTTCCTTCCACAGTGATCTTTGGGTTCTTCTTTACCTCTCTCACCAAGGATCTTCTCCCACGAATGCTCAGATTGGCTGGACGGCCAGGTCTAGGAAGAGTTCGTCCAAAACTTCTTCCATCTAAGGATTATGGAGGCCACTGTGCTGTTAGGAACATTGAGTGCTGCAGAAATTCTTTTGCAACCTTGGCCAGATCTGTGCCTTTTCACAATTCTGTCTGAGCTCCTTGGGCAGTTCCTTTGACCTCATGATTCTCATTTGCTCTGACATGCACTGTGAGCTGTGAGGTCTTATATAGACAGGTGTGTGCCTTTCCTAATCAAGTCCAGTTTAATTAAACACAGCTGGACTCCAATGAAGGAGTAGAACCATCTCAAGGAGAATCAGAAGGAAATGGACAGCATGTGAGTTAAATATGAGTGTCACAGCAAAGGGTCTGAATACTTATGACCATGTGATGTTTCAGTTTTTCTTTAATAAATTTGCAAAAATAATTACATTTCTGTTTTTTTTGTGTCAAGATGTGGTGCTGAGTGTACATTAATGAGAAATAAAATGAACTTTTTTGCTTTGAAACAAAGAGTGAAAAACTTAAAGTGGTCTGAATACTTTCCGTACCCACTGTACATATATGCCTACCCCACCTTTTATTGTGAACATACCACACCCTGAATGTTTGAAAAAAAAAAAAAAAAATTTAAAGCATTAGTAATGTGCATATTTTATAACTGTGTCAAAAGGCACTTGCATGTTTTTTTGTATAAGTTGGCACTACTCTCTGGACCTACAGAAAGAAAGACAATTATTTCCAGAGACGTGTTGAAAGTGATGAAGATAAATACTGTGTAGTAGATAAGGCATAGTTCACTTAGTTCTCCGTCGGAGACTCCACCGCGGAACCTGCTAGAAATCGCTGGAGAGGAAAGTCCTGCACGGAGGACTTTTCTCTCCCCCAGTTTCAATATAAAAACGGTGGACACCCGGGGGAACCCAATATAGTCTGCAGGTAACCGCTGTTTTGGCAGTCCCAGAGATAGATGCAATGCATACCATTTAGGATAAGCTCACATTTGCGCTGGACTCTCCGCCATTCGCATCCTCTGGGGGATCGAAACAACAGAGAGCCCAGTGCAGATGTGAACTTAGCCTAAATGGTATGCAATGCATCTATCTCTGGGAATGGGTGACAATACGGCTTTCCTTGAAGTTTGTATGAGAGGTTACATTGAACTGTATTACAAAAAAAAAATCTGCCTAATAATATTGATATGGGTATCAATGCATAATTATGCATAAACATGTGTAAAAGTGCTGTACTTCGGTTGCCTCCTGCATTAAAATGAATGGAGCAGTACGTGCGCTGCCCAGTTACCACTCCACTCAGAACGGGGGGCAAAAGACCCCCATTCTCCTTATTTATGGGGGTCTGAGCAGTCAGATCCCCCTTGCTCTGCAAGTTATCTCCTATAGATAACTTGCTATGGGCGTGAAGTTAAACTTTGCTACATTATATAAATATTTATACACACCCTCGATATAATGAAATAAAATGGTTGTTATAAGAAAGTTATGCCTTATCATGCTGCAAGGGTGTGTCCATCTTTATCAAATCTAATACATACCTGAAACCTGAAAAGTCGGCAGCTACAGAACAACATATCTAAATTAAAACCCAGTTTTAGCAATAGTCTATATTACATTCCGAGAACTAAAGATGGTGTTCCAATCATAGCAATATACTAAAAAGGTAAACATCTTCATCTGAATTATAGCAAGGGTAATACATTTAGAAAATAATTTCCAATGCAATCTTCACTTCTGATGCCTTGTTTGAGATGCAGCGTCCAAAAATGGTACATAAGCACCCTCTGGGAAGGATTAAGTTTAAGAAGAAACTGAATATTAATGGTTCCCTCCCCAGTAATTGTCTCATGTACTGGCCTGCACATCAGAGGTCTTATATTAGACTAATCCATTCAGAGGAGCATGTTGCGTCCGTGTGCAGACTGCATTTCCCAGACTGACCACCGCTGTCATGTTCAATACAGTAGTGAGGGTGGGTTCACACCTGCACTTCAGTCCGTCCACTGCCAATCCGAGTGAAAATCTCGGGAAACGGGATAGGCATCGGATACCGACAGGTTAGTGACACATTGGTTAAAAACCCATTCATTTGAATGGGTTTTTAAAGCAGTGCGTGGGTGTGCGCTTACACCCTCTGCGCTGCAAAGCCGTTTTTTTCGTCGGACACGAAGTCCTGCTTGTCCGACTTTGTTTCCAACGAAAAAAAAGGATTCGCAGCGCAGAGGGTGCAATCAGACACCCGCGCATTGCTTTAAAAACCCTTTCAAATGAATGGGTTTTTAACCAATGCGTCGCTAACCTGTCGGTATCCGATGCCAATCCCGTTCCCCGAGATTTTCACTCAGATTGGCAGCGGACGGACTGAAGCGCAGGTGTGAACCCACCCTGATCTGGCTGTTCAGGAGCTCATTGCATTATAACTTACTATGATGCAGTGAGTTCTATTCACACAGCCATGGTCAATCTGGGAAATACGGCCTGCACATGGACAGTGTTTCCCAGATGACACATGGTTGTGTGAATAAACCGTCATGCTGTGAAACTCTTCTAACATATAGGTCTAACATGCCCATAGATTACCATTAGCCAAACGTATACCAAAATATAGTATCCTTCTGGCATTCGTATAGCTAATATACCTTAGGTTTAACAGTGCAGAAAAGCATAGACTATGTATTTTAACACAACTGAATAAGAAAAAAAAAATTAAACCATTCAGTGCACTTAGTCCAAGTCAATTCCCTGGTTAGCACAAGGTGCACCTAAATTACTAAAAAACTAAAATCAGAATAAAGTCAATCATATATTTGGGGACACCACTATGTTCAGTGTTCGTTTCCATGTTCTACTGTCATACATCCCATTAAAAAAAAAAAAAACAATAAAAAAAAAAACCCCTTTATTAACAGGTTTATTCATTTTTATATAAACATTGTATCACATATAACCCGTATCAAGGGAGTTATAGCATTATCAAAGAAGTCTGTCTCTAAAGCCAACATCAATGGATATGGAGAGGGCATAGTCTGTAGATCGGTCTTGGTGTCTGAGACTCTGTGGTTCACCAAGGGCAATGGGGCACATTGTCAGGCATATTAATGGCAACAACTGTCAGAGGGATCAAGTTGTCGGGGAGAAGTGATAAAGTTGGCATTGAGCTGGGTTTTAAGTCCAAGTAGTTATTGAAGTAAATGCAAAATGTAACCCATTTTTTGATAGGAAAAGCAATGCTGTATACACAACTTTAGTTTATGGTTGTAAGTGATGATCTGTTTTGTAACCACAAACTATCTATACCAAACTTTCCTAAAAAGGAAATGCAGGTCTGGAGCCCAAAAAAAATGTGCGCATGACTGACAGGATGTGAAGAACTGCTGTCCATTAGAAACAATAGAGCACTATGTTGCTTTCACACAGTGCACGTTCCACATATAGGAGAAAATGTGGAAGTGGCATAAAACTCTGAAAGTGAGAAAATCCTGTACAAGAATCTAGAAACGAATACATATTGCTAATAAGTGAAGTTGTTTATCTGCAATAATCCATACAGTGTCGTTCAATGAACAACGCACTGCATAAAATAACCTGCAGCAGCAAACTATGGTGGTCTTGGCAGCTAAACTGTACATATGGCTACGTGTGTATACAAAGACAATGCCACATACGGTAAATAGATTTAACTCTTGCGTAGGAAGGACAAGAAAACTGCCTCTAAATTACTGGCTGAACTTTGTCTTATCGCCTGCCTGGTTCATGGCTCACAGGGCACCACTGCTGTGTGAACCTAACATTATTTTAGGCATGCATGTTTTTATCCAATGGAAAAACTATCTGCCAAAAACATATATAGCTGGCAGTTAATTACATTTTATTTCCCCCAGACAAATCTCAGTATACCGTGTACTGTACGGTCAAGTATACACTGAATTACTACAGGCAACCATACAGGAGAGCGGAGGACCTCCTTTGGCCTTCAGAATGGCAGCAATCTGATGTGGCACAGTGAATTCCACTAGGTGCTGAACTCGTTCTACAGGAATATCGGCCCATGCGCAAAGGACAACTTCTGGCAGCTGCAAATCAGATGAAGGTACAGAAATGCTGTAAACATCCCCTTCTATCTCCTCACATAGACACTCTGTAGGATCTGGGGGCTCTGAAAGCCAGACAAAGAAAAACCTGTCAGATACCTGGAACTAACCCGTGTGGCATGGTGCATTACCATGCTGGAAGTGTCGTATAGGGTAACCAGCTATAGTGAAGTGATGAATGAGTGATGCCAGATTCACACTGGCATCAGCCTATCCATTGGTCTGGTCTGTCTAAGGACAAGACCAACGGATATGAAAAGCGCTACTACAGCAGTCACAGTGTGTCTGTTTCTTTTAAAAATGAAGCCGCCAAAGTCAGATTTGCAGGACTTTTTTGTCTTGCGATTTTTGACACACACTGCAATGGAATCTCTAAACAGAGACAGCAATGCAGAAGTGAACATAGCATGACACAGAGCACCGGGTTCATCAGAGGCGCAACTTGAAGCCCCTAGGCCCCAATGCAAAATCTGTACCTACCTGTGCCATTGAGAATAACAGTATTTTATGTAGCTTTGTATTTATTCTCTACAAACTACTCACTTGACATAGTAACACCGGTATAGCTGCTATGCTATGGCCTGATGGACCCTATACAGACAGGCTTCCAGAGCAATGAAAGGCTTACAGTACACTACCACTATACACAATGGATCCCACCCCAGTGAGCATATCCCTTACCTGGCAGTGGTGGCGTTAAAGCCGGGGCTAAGGGCACCAGGTGTCACTAGTTGCCACAATGATAAGTGCACCAGAGCTCTTATCCCGAACATATAAAGCAGCAGTATTGCAGGGACTCCGGCTCCAAACACCAAGCTACGGCTCCGTGCCTTCCGTTCATTGCCACCGTTATCCTCCCGCCGGTTCCCATGACCGGACCCTGCCCCAGAACTGACCACATTGTGCCGGGACCTACGAACCGAGAGCCCCGACCGCTCCATGCTTGACACACTGTAGCTCCACCTTCCGCTGCCATGGTAACCCCCAGCCAATCAGAGACTGCGCTGTCATGTATTTGTCCAATCATGGCGCTAGGGTATCAGCTGACAAGCCTACAATCCGCGTTCGTCCTTGCCGGCAAATAACAGGGGGCGGAAAGGGTCAAACTGCCTTCATTGCAAGCTAAGAGAGAGGGCAGCTACAGTGCAGTGGTGCAGCGACAGCACCACCACACTCTGCCTGCAACCATAGCAGTAAAGCTCTACTCACTGCTCCATAGAATCTGACTAGGGCCGTAATAACCCTTACGCTAACATTTTTCATTTTTGTGTTTTCATTTTTTAACACTAGAAGTCCCAGAGAGGGGTCATTTAACATTTCTACCTTTGGAACCCAGAGACGGGTCGAATGACCTGAAGGATTTTATCTAACATCCTATAATCACCGTCTTTTGTTCTGTAATTAAGGCCATTACTGTCACACCACAGGAGGTTGTTGTTTTCCATTGAGTTTAGCCATTTAGTGTCTAGTTAGTTCTATTCAGTTTATTGTATTTGATAATATAAAGACTATACATATTGTATTAAGTTTAGTTTTATTTGAGCAAAAAAGCACTGAAACAATTAATCATTTTTTATATATTTTAAATAGAATTAGAAATTTTAGAGCAAGGTACAGCTGTGAGTAATGACCAGAAGCATTTGTCTAAGGCAGGGGTAGGCAACCTTTTTTGTTCGGCGTGCCGATTTTAATAAAAAAATCAAAGATGAGGTACTCGGAGTGCCGGTCAATAATTGTAAGTCTGACGACCCCTAAACTAAAGTCATATACCACAAACCATAACACAGAAGTGCTGCCACCAGATGCTTTAGGACACATGCGTTTACTGCTATTTCCTGGGACACTCCTGTACTTTCTGATTAGAAGCAATGAAAGTCCATGTGCAGCCCCCAATTAGTGGTAAATTTATTGTGTCCAGGAGCCCCGTATGGCGGCATCCTTATGGTGAATACACACTATGTATCTGGATGCAGCTATATTTGGAACTTTTTCATTCAATGTAAAACTGGTGCATTTTTGCACAAAAAAAAAACAAAGCCGGAGTTTTCTGTGCAAAAACACATCCTTAATATAGAAAACACACCGTTATACAGAATAATGTCCCATAGTGGTCCCTGCACACGGTATTATGTCCCATAGCGGCCCCTTCAACATGGTATATGTCCCATAGCTGCCTCTGCACACGGCATTTGTCCCATAGCTGCCTCTGCACACAGTATTTGTCCCATAGCTGCCCCTGCACACAGCATTATGTCCCATAACGGCCCCTACACACCTTATATGTCCCATAGCAGACCCTGCACACGGTATATGTCCCATAGCGGCCCCTGCACACGGTATTATGCTCTATAGTGGCCCCTGCACACGGTATTATGTCCCATAGCAGCCTCTGCACACGGTATTTGTCCCATAGCGGCCCCTGCACACGGTATTATGTCCCATAGCGGCCCCTACACACAGTATTTGTCCCATAGCTGCCCCTGCACACAGTATTTGTCCCATAGCGGCCCCTGCACACGGTATTATGCTCCATAGTGGCCCCTGCACACGGTATTATGTCCCATAGCGTCCTCTGCACACGGTATTTGTCCCATAGCGGCCCCTGCACACGGTATTATGTCCCATAGCGGCCCCTACACACAGTATTTGTCCCATAGCTGCCCCTGCACACAGTAATTGTCCCATAGCGGCCCCTGCACACGGTATATGTCCCATAGCGGCCCCTGCACATGGTATTATGCTCCATAGTGGCCCCTGCACATGGTATTATGCTCCATAGTGGCCCCTGCACACGGTATATGTCCCATAGCGGTCCCTGCACACGGTATTATGCTCCATAGTGGCCCCTGCACACGGTATATGTCCCATAGTGGCCCCTGCACACGGTATTATGCTCCATAGTGGCCCCTGCACACGGTATTATGCTCCATAGTGGCCCCTGCACACGGTATATGTCCCATAGTGGTCCCTGCACACGGTATTATGCTCTATATTGGCCCCTGCACACGGTATTATGCTTCATAGTGGCCCCTGCACACGGTATATGTCCCATAGTGGCCCCTGCACACGGTATATGTCCCATAGTGGCCCCTGCACACGGTATATGTCCCATAGCGGTCCCTGCACACGGTATTATGTCCCATAGTGGCCCCTGCACACGGTATTATGCTCCATAGTGGCCCCTGCACACGGTATATGTCCCATAGTGGTCCCTGCACACGGTATTATGCTCTATAGTGGCCCCTGCACACGGTATTATGCTCCATAGTGGCCCCTGCACACGGTATATGTCCCATAGTGGCACCTGCACATGGTATATGTCCCATAGTGGCCCCTGCACACGGTATATGTCCCATAGTGGCCCCTGCACACGGTATATGTCCCATAGTGGCCTCTGCACACGGTATATGTCCCATAGTGGCCCCTGCACACGGTATATGTCCCATAGTGGCCCCTGCACACGGTATATGTCCCATAGTGGCCCCTGCACACGGTATATGTCCCATAGTGGCCCCTGCACACGGTATATGTCCCATAGTGGTCCCTGCACACGGTATTATGCTCTATAGTGGCCCCTGCAGGCAGAAGCGCCCGAAGAGTACAGAGCGGCTGCGGAGCGTGGAATAGTGAGTACATTGTTTTTTATGTTTGATCATCTCCCCGGGGGCTCCGCTTATTATACTCGGGGGTCTGAAGAGACCCCACAGTATAATAATAGCAGTTTCGTTTCGGCCGTGTTTGGTCCGATCGAAACTGCTGGGTGAGGAGTCCGCTGCCGTGCCAGGGGAATAAGCCTCGCGTGCCAAGAGTGGCACGCGTGCCATAGGTTGCCGACCCCTGGTCTAAGGCCTCAAGCACACTAGCGAAAAAAAATTGCGCGAAAATCGCATCGCAATGCGATGCAATTTTTTTCTGCGATTTGCCAATGTATTTCAATGGCACCAAGCACACCTGCGATTTTTTTTCGTGCGATTTTTTTTCATAGGTGCGATTTTCCTGCGATTTTTTTTTTTTTGTGCGATTTTTTTCGTGCAAAAAAATCCCAGAGGAGTGATCTATATGACCAATGGGACAGATCACAAAAATATCGCAAGTAGCTGTGATTTTTTTTGGGATTTTTTTTTTTTTTTTTTTTCTGCACCCATTGACTTGAATCTAAATATACAAAAATGTAAATATACAAAAGAACAACTGTTATTTGTTTCTATGCTTTTTATTTTTGTTATGAAAATAATAAAAAAAATACAAGGAATAAAACAATTCCACACATATTTACAATAGGCTGCTGTGGGGGGCTGCGTGTGTGTGTGTGAGTGGCATGTCCTTCTTGTGTGACTAGCATTTCAGCACTCACTCAGCAGTCTGTCTGCACTGTCGGAACATACCTGGCACTGCCTGGGTATGTCCCTGGTACATTTGCCACACGTGTATTTGTAGCAGTAAACACATCTCTCAGTTGCACAATTGTTCGTGCATCGATGGTTGACCTGACACTTCGCCCTTTTGCCAGGGCTGGGTGTGGAAGGTTGTTGCCGAAGGAGTTTCTCCTTGCGTGCCTTCTTTTCAGTCACATGAGAGCCACCTAACTCTTTTGCAAGCTCAACCAGGAAGTCCACCCGTCTCTCGATGCACCCCAGTGCATGCCTGATAAAGAACATGAGCATTCAGTGCTGCCATGTCAATCATGTTGTAGAACACGGCGAATGGCCATCTCCGTGTTCCTGCATGCAGGCTGTACTCCCGCACCATTTGGTCCATTACATCCACACCGCACTTTGTGTGGTTGTATTGTGTGACCGTGTTTGGCTTCCTTTTGTTGGTATCCTTAGTCTCAACCACGCTGTGCATGCTGCTGAGAATGTAGACGGCCTTCTTTCGTTTGGGTGCATACACTGTCAGTGTGGCATCAGTGGTTGAAAACACCTGAGTGGTGAATTCAGTGCGGTCCATCTGTCTAGCGGATTGAGGAATTTCCCGGCGACTCTTGTTGACTGTGCCGAGGATAGTGGTTTTCCGGCTAAGCAGTCATTGTGCAAGTGACAATGATGTAAAGAAATTGTTCGTGGTTACAGTTCTGCCCTTGTCCATGAATGATTCCATCAGCCTCATCACTACAGTTTCGGACAGTCTCTCCCCGCTGGGACGACTGGGGTCCTTGCCAAGATATGGGAGGACATTACAGATGTACTTTGATTTCAAGTCGCAGACTACTTTGAGAAGCAGTCACATCCCCCACAGCACAAAAGGCTGCATGCAAATTTGCTAAGGTGTTAGCAAATATTCCCAGCACAACAATGCAGCTGGGGGGTGGGCAGACACTCAGGAGCAGCTTACATTCTTTTCTTTACACTCTCTTACAAGACCTGAGGTGGATCAACACAATTCCCCCCTGCAGATTCCTCAGACAATGGCCACATTTACAAATGAAAGGAAATGCTAATTGGAGCCATCAGAGTTGTCAGTTTGGACTAAGGGTCATTTGACCCTCTTTCAGGACTTGAAGGGGGAGCTCGAAATTTCTGGGACTTCTAGTGTTAATCTTTGCATTCCAAATGCCATAACTTTGATTTTTTTATGACAAGTTGTACTTCAAAATGGTACCATTTATTATTCTGTACAATGTACTTGGAAGTGGGAAAAAACTCAGAATGAGGTGCCAGGTTTTGTTTTTAAGGCATCCACTCTGAAGTAAAACTGCTATGTTAGCTTTATTCTCTAGGTTGGTATGATCACAGTGATACCAAATTTATATATTTTTGTATGTTTTTTTTCACTTCCAGGGGTCTCCGGAAATTGTGCACCTCCGGTAGCCAGAGCAATTCCCCTTATGTCCAACAGCAGCACAATATGGGGTATCTCTGCCCCCTGTGCTGGTAGGACAGGCGGAATTTTTAATTTACATAATTATTTAAATGATATTTCCCTACAAGAGGCCAAGGAGACCTCCCCTCACTGTGTTTTTTTCTGTCCTGTGTGTTGGACAGGTGGAGGGAGGCTCTTTGTCCTCCCATTTTTTCCTAAGGATTTGGGGGTTAACTACATTTTTGTAAGTGTTTTTCTCCTCTTTCAGCTGTTCATCTTTTCCTTGAGAGTTTTTTTTTACTCCTAAGGCTTCCTTGTTTCTCCCTGCTCCGCTCTCTGTCTGTGGACATTCTGGGCTGGGTGTGCCTGCCCTTGTCTGATCTCTTGCTGAGATGTTGTTGGCTGGGCAGGCTGTGCATTCAGTATGTGTCAGTTTCTGAACTTGGAGGCTTTATTGCAGGGTTAAAATAAACCTCTATGCAGCTCCTGGCCTGGCTGAGCTCTTCAGCAGAGATTATGCTTCAGGTGTTGTGCTCAGTCCCAACTGATGACAGCGTCTCAGACACAAATTCCCTACACTGCCTTTCTGTTGCAGTTGCGGTTCTATTCCAGTCTACCACAAAGACATACTGCACTTCCTATAGCAGTGGAATTAAACTGAAGAGGGAGAGTAAGGTTTTTTTAATCCGGGATAAGTGATTTTTTTTTTTCACTTCAGGTTCCGGAACCTTTTTTGTAGGTCCTGTTTCCTGGATACCTTTTTTTCTGTTACACTTCTGTAGCCTTTTCCCAGTAGTGCTGGATTGCACTGACTGACTGACTAGTTTAGGCCATTCTCTATACCGCTGTAGCGGTATTAAAGACACTGTTGGTAAGTATGGTCTTCTCCCTACTTATTTAAACTTTTTCCTAAGTTTGTGTCTCTGATAGGCTGTACATTTTTGTTTGATACTGTTCTGACTGCTTTCGGTGGCAGCGGCAACTTAATGAGGGAAATGTCCTCTAAGATGAAACATTTCGCTTATATAGAGTGCGACATCCCTCTGCCTGATAGTACAATTACATCCGCTTTCGCCAATGCCATGGGACCCCATCTGAGGATTCGTCCATTTGTGACGTAATTGTGTGGGTCAAAGAGCAGGATAAGAAATCCGGAACTTGATTTCTCAAGAAGCTTTGTACTGAGAGACATCCTCAGTAAGTTCCATCAGAAGATGAATTTCACATACTCAATGTGATGCACTCGTGTGATGAAGACACTTCGCTAAATCCCAGCAGGCCTCTTGGTAAGGATGCCTAGGCTGCTGAAATCCATCTGGTCAGGCGACCGTGATGTTGAACTTGGGGAAGCCTCTAGTTCCACCTATAGGGGGCCAAGAGCCTTCCAAGTGGACACGACACTGGATAAAGCTTTGACATGCTCAGGCTTCTGTGGACATCGCCTCCAATGAGGTAGCGAATAAGAGAGTATCTAGCAGAAGTTTCTGTCAAGATGACTGCCAGATCTAGGGCCTTCTCTACAGCTGCTAGAAGGCCATTATGGTTGAAACCTCAGGGAGCGGACAATGCGTCCAAGTATAAAGTATGCTCCCTACCCTTGAGCTGGGTAAACATTTTAGCAGAGGCCTGGACGACATCATGGAAGGTCTTGTGATTAAAAGGTTAAGTGCCTTCTGCAGTCCTTTAAAGGGAAAGCAGGACCTTCTGGCTGGGTGTAACATCCTTCCCTGTTCAGGCTTTGGCACCATCCTCAGGACGCACGCTGCGGCGCAGGAGGCGTGCCCGGTTGTGATTCCTTCCTTTGGGTTTTTCTTGTATTGTCTGAACACTGTCCTATTCCCTCACCTCCTTAACACTAGAAGTCCCAGAAATTTCGAGCTCCCCCTTCAAGTCCTGAAAGAGGGTCAAATGACCCTTAGTCCAAACTGACAACTCTGATGGCTCCAATTAGCATTTCCTTTCATTTGTAAATGTGGCCATTGTCTGAGGAATCTGCAGGGTGGAATTGTGTTGATCCACCTCAGGTCTTGTAAGAGAGTGTAAAGAAAAGAATGTAAGCTGCTCCTGAGTGTCTGCCCACCCCCCAGCTGCATTGTTGTGCTGGGAATATTTGCTAACACCTTAGCAAATTTGCATGCAGCCTTTTGTGCTGTGGGGGATGTGACTGCTTCTCAAAGTAGTCTGTGACTTGAAATCAAAGTACATCTGTAATGTCATCCCATATCTTGGCAAGGACCCCAGTCGTCCCAGCGGGGAGAGACTGTCCGAAACTGTAGTGATGAGGCTGATGGAATCATTCATGGACAAGGGCAGAACTGTAACCACGAATAATTTCTTTACATCATTGTCACTTGCACAATGACTGCTTAGCCGGAAAACCACTATCCTCGGCACAGTCAACAAGAGTCGCCGGGAAATTCCTCAATCCGCTAGACAGATGGACCGCACTGAATTCACCACTCAGGTGTTTTCAACCACTGATGCCACACTGACAGTGTATGCACCCAAACGAAAGAAGGCCGTCTACATTCTCAGCAGCATGCACAGCGTGGTTGAGACTAAGGATACCAACAAAAGGAAGCCAAACACGGTCACACAATACCACCACACAAAGTGCGGTGTGGATGTAATGGACCAAATGGTGCGGGAGTACAGCCTGCATGCAGGAACACGGAGATGGCCATTCGCCGTGTTCTACAACATGATTGACATGGCAGCACTGAATGCTCATGTTCTTTATCAGGCATGCACTGGGGTGCAGGAGAGACGGGTGGACTTCCTGGTTGAGCTTGCAAAAGAGTTAGGTGGCTCTCATGTGACTGAAAAGAAGGCACGCAAGGAGAAACTCCTTCGGCAACAACCTTCCACACCCAGCCCTGGCAAAAGGGCGAAGTGTCAGGTCAACCATCGATGCACGAACAATTGTGCAACTGAGAGATATGTTTACTGCTACAAATACACGTGTGGCAAATGTACCAGGGACATACCCAGGCAGTGCCAGGTATGTTCCGACAGTGCAGACAGACTGCTGAGTGAGTGCTGAAATGCTAGTCACACAAGAAGGACATGCCACTCACACACACACACGCAGCCCCCCACAGCAGCCTATTGTAAATATGTGTGGAATTGTTTTATTCCTTGTATTTTTTTTATTATTTTCATAACAAAAATAAAAAGCATAGAAACAAATAACAGTTGTTCTTTTGTATATTTACATTTTTGTATATTTAGATTCAAGTCAATGGGTGCAGAAAAAAAAAAAAAAAAAAAATCCCCAAAAAAATCACAGCTACTTGCGATATTTTTGTGATCTGTCCCATTGGTCATATAGATCACTCCTCTGGGATTTTTTCGCACGAAAAAAAATCGCACAAAAAAAAAAAAAATCACAGGAAAATCGCACCTATGAAAAAAATCGCACGAAAAAAAAATCGCAGGTGTGCTTGGTGCCATTGAAATACATTGGCAAATCGCAGAAAAAAAATTGCATCGCATTGCGATGCGATTTTCGCGCAATTTTTTTTCACTAGTGTGCTTGAGGCCTTAGACCAGGGGTCGGCAACCTATGGCACGCGTGCCACTCTTGGCACGCGAGGCTTATTCCCCTGGCACGGCAGCGGACTCCTCACCCAGCAGTTTCGATCGGACCAAACACGGCCGAAACGAAACTGCTATTATTATACTGTGGGGTCTCTTCAGACCCCCGAGTATAATAAGCGGAGCCCCCGGGGAGATGATCAAACATAAAAAACAATGTACTCACTATTCCACGCTCCGCAGCCGCTCTGTACTCTTCGGGCGCTTCTGCCTGCAGGGGCCACTATAGAGCATAATACCGTGTGCAGGGACCACTATGGGACATATACCGTGTGCAGGGGCCACTATGGGACATATATCGTGTGCAGGGGCCACTATGGGACATATACCGTGTGCAGGGGCCACTATGGGACATATACCGTGTGCAGGGGCCACTATGGGACATATACCATGTACAGGGGCCACTATGGGACATATACCGTGTGCAGGGGCCACTATGGAGCATAATACCGTGTGCAGGGGCCACTATAGAGCATAATACCGTGTGCAGGGACCACTATGGGACATATACCGTGTGCAGGGGCCACTATGGAGCATAATACCGTGTGCAGGGGCCACTATGGGACATAATACCGTGTGCAGGGACCGCTATGGGACATATACCGTGTGCAGGGGCCACTATGGGACATATACCGTGTGCAGGGGCCACTATGGGACATATACCGTGTGCAGGGGCCACTATGGAGCATAATACCGTGTGCAGGGGCCACTATAGAGCATAATACCGTGTGCAGGGACCACTATGGGACATATACCGTGTGCAGGGGCCACTATGAAGCATAATACCGTGTGCAGGGGCCAATATAGAGCATAATACCGTGTGCAGGGACCACTATGGGACATATACCGTGTGCAGGGGCCACTATGGCGCATAATACCGTGTGCAGGGGCCACTATGGAGCATAATACCGTGTGCAGGGGCCACTATGGAGCATAATACCGTGTGCAGGGGCCACTATGGAGCATAATACCGTGTGCAGGGACCGCTATGGGACATATACCGTGTGCAGGGGCCACTATGGAGCATAATACCATGTGCAGGGGCCACTATGGAGCATAATACCATGTGCAGGGGCCGCTATGGGACATATACCGTGTGCAGGGGCCGCTATGGGACAAATACTGTGTGCAGGGGCAGCTATGGGACAAATACCATGTGCAGGGGCCGCTATGGGACATAATACCGTGTGCAGGGGCCGCTATGGGACAAATACCGTGTGCAGAGGACGCTATGGGACATAATACTGTGTGCAGGGGCCACTATGGAGCATAATACCGTGTGCAGGGGCCGCTATGGGACAAATACTGTGTGCAGGGGCAGCTATGGGACAAATACTGTGTGTAGGGGCCGCTATGGGACATAATACCGTGTGCAGGGGCCGCTATGGGACAAATACCGTGTGCAGAGGCTGCTATGGGACATAATACCGTGTGCAGGGGCCACTATAGAGCATAATACCGTGTGCAGGGGCCGCTATGGGACATATACCGTGTGCAGGGTCTGCTATGGGACATATACGGTGTGTAGGGGCCGTTATGGGACATATTGCTGTGTGCAGGGGCCGCTATGGGACAAATACTGTGTGCAGGGACTGCTATGGAACAAATACCGTGTGCAGAGGCAGCTATGGGACAAATGCCGTGTGCAGAGGCAGCTATGGGACATATACCATGTTGAAGGGGCCGCTATGGGACATAATACCGTGTGCAGGGACCACTATGGGACATTATTCTGTATAACGGTGTGTTTTCTATATTAAGGATGTGTTTTTGCACAGAAAACTCCGGCTTTGTTTTTTTTTGTGCAAAAATGCACCAGTTTTACATTGAATGAAAAAGTTCCAAATATAGCTGCATCCACATACATAGTGTGTATTCACCATAAGGATGCCGCCATACGGGGCTCCTGGACACAATAAATTTACCACTAATTGGGGGCTGCACATGGACTTTCATTGCTTCTAATCAGAAAGTACAGGAGTGTCCCAGGAAATAGCAGTAAACGCATGTGTCCTAAAGCATCTGGTGGCAGCACTTCTGTGTTATGGTTTGTGGTATATGACTTTAGTTTAGGGGTCGTCAGACTTACAATTATTGACCGGCACTCCGAGTACCTCATCTTTGATTTTTTTATTAAAATCGGCACGCCGAACAAAAAAGGTTGCCTACCCCTGCCTTAGACAAATGCGTCTGGTCATTACTCACAGCTGTACCTTGCTCTAAAATTTCTAATTCTATTTAAAATATATAAAAAATGATTAATTGTTTCAGTGCTTTTTTGCTCAAATAAAACTAAACTTAATACAATATGTATAGTCTTTATATTATCAAATACAATAAACTGAATAGAACTAACTAGACACTAAATGGCTAAACTCAATGGAAAACAACAACCTCCTGTGGTGTGACAGTAATGGCTTTAATTACAGAACAAAAGACTGTGATTATAGGATGTTAGATAAAATCCTTCAGGTCATTCGACCCGTCTCTGGGTTCCAAAGGTAGAAATGTTAAATGACCCCTCTCTGGGACTTCTAGTGTTAATTGATTTTCCACCACGCCCTTCTCCTTCACCTTGCTTTCCCCCTGCTCCACTAAGAGTTAACTTTAGTCCCACCTTTGTGATTGACAGCCTATCCTCCTATCAAGTCTGGGACGGGTTCTTTCTCCCTATTTATTGTTTGCTCACTTTCCCATTGGCGCCTGCTATTGTATTTCGCTTACTGGCTGTACTCCTTGTTACCTGCTCTTCTGATTTTCTGACCACTGGCTTACCTTTGACTTCTCTCTTGGATTGTGATTTTATACTGCATTGCTCATTTGTTACCGACCACTTGGCTAGCTGACCTCCCTTTGTTGTTGTGCGTCCTGTCTGTGTACTGTGTTATCACTTATTATAAGGAGGGACTGTCGACTGGTTGCTGGCTGTCACCTAGGACAGATCGGGCAAGTTAGCCAGGGACAGTGGGGGGGATTCAGCTTAGGGTCCACTGTCTTGTTGTGCCCCTCCCCCCTAAGTTCTCCAGCAGCTACTGGGGAATCGCTCCTCTAGTGATTCCCTTACAGAATAGCAGGCCGTAAAAAAAAACTTTAATCCTTCTACTCAGTACTGGCATGGCTTCTATTCAGGACCTTGTGACTTGAATGGAGGGTTTGGCAGGTTTGGTGTCTGAGCTGGCCAATCAGGTACACACTCTCACTCAGAATCAAGCTGAGGCCGCTGCTACACCACCTACTGTCATTTCCCTTCCCAGGGTTAAAATGTTACTCCTAGATAGGTTTTCAGGGGACCGAGGTAAATTTGAGACGTTCAGGGAATCATGTCTATTGTATTTTCGGGTCAACCCTCATGCATTGCAGACTCAGATGGTGGGGGTGGTCATTTCTCTATTACAGGGGGATCCACAGACTTGGGCCCTTAAACTCCCTTCTGAGGCAGAGGAGTGGACAGATCTGGAAAATTTTTTTAAGTCTTTGGGGGCCATTTATGCTGAGCCTGATCAAATTGGACTTGCCGAGTCCCAACTTCTTACCCTCCGGCAAGGTGAACTATCCGCTGAAACTTATTGCTCTGTGTTTCGGAAGTTGAGTATAAAAGCAGGTTGGTGCGACTCCGCTTTGAAAGCTCTTTTTAAACAGGGCCTGAATGATTCAGTGAAGGATGTCCGGGTAGGTCACCCTGATCCCCCTACCTTAGAAAAGCCCATGATCTTAGCCGTCCGCATTGACAGGAGACTCCAGGACAGACGTAAAGAGAGGGTGGGGATTGGTCCCACTAAGTCTTCTGTCTATCCCTCTCTTTCTGTTAAAAAATCTGTTTCTCCTACTGTCACCCCTGGAGATGAGCCTATGCAGTTGGGAGCACTGGATACCAAAGCTAGACGAGAATATCGTCTCCGGAATCATCTCTGCCTGTATTGCGGCAAACCGGGTCATGTCATTTGAGACTGTTCCATCAAACCACGTACACCAGCGGAAAACTCCAGGGCCTGAGTGGTATTCGGAAGAACCACTCAGGCAGTCAGGTATCTTCCGAAAAATCTCACAAATTGATGTTACCTGTGTCTCTGTCCTTTGGGGACAGATCTGTTTCTGGGCAGGCCCTAGTAGATTCTGGGGCTGCCACTAATAACTTTGTTAAATTTTCGTTTGTTTCTGCTTTACGTATTGAACTTGTATCATTAGATACTCCTCTGTTGGTTACTGGGGCGGATTTTACTCCACTGGCCAGGGGTAAAGTCAGTTTTAAAATCCCCTTATTCTCTTTGCAAGTGGGCTCAATACATACGGAGCTCATGAGTTTTTTTGTTATGGAGGATCTCTCGTCTGATATTATTTTAGGGCTTCCCTGGCTAGACCTCCATAACCCTACCTTTGATTGGCCCAAAAAAGAGTTAGTGAAATGGGGGAATCAGTGCTCCTCCCATTGTATTGCTTTGCATGCCTCCGATTGTCACAGTGAGGAGACGCTTCTTCCTGAATTTCTTTCTGATTTTCATGATGTTTTTGATGCTAAAGCTGCTGAAGTTTTACCGCCGCATAGACCTTACGATTGTGCGATTGAACTCCTTCCCGACTCCAAATACCCTAAGGGAAGGATCTTCAATCTTTCTGCTCCTGAACATGAGGCTTTGCGGGATTACACTCAGGATAGTCTTCTTAAAAATCACATCCGTCCATCTCAGTCTCCCATGGGGGCTGGGTTCTTTTTTGTTAAAAAGAAAGATGGCGGACTGCGACCATGCATTGACTACCGAGAATTAAATAAAATTACGGTTAAAAATCAGTACCCTCTTCCTCTGATCTTTTCAATCAGATTGTGGGTGCCCGCTGGTTTTCTAAAATTGACCTCCGTGGGGCATACAATCTGATCCGGATTAGAGAAGGAGATGAATGGAAAACTAAGTTCAACACCCCGGAAGGTCACTTTGAGTATTTGGTAATGCCTTTCGGGTTGTGTAATGCACCCGCAGTATTTCAACATTTTGTTAACGATATCTTTAGAGACTTGCTCAGTTGTTATGTGGTTGTCTACCTGGATGATATTCTAGTGTTCTCTCCTGATTGGGCCACACATATTGAGCATGTTAGGAGTGTTTTCCTACTGTTTCATCAAAATTGTCTCTTTGCCAAACTGTCCAAATGCCTGTTCGGAGTCCAAAGGGTCACCTTCCTCAGTTACGTTATTACTCCCTATTCTTTTTGAATGGATCCACTAAAAGCCACGGCTAATAATAACTGGGAACGCCCCTCCAACCTTAAAGCCCTGCAATGTTTCTTGGGTTTCTCCAACTATTATCGAAAATGTATTAAGAATTTCTCTTCTATAGTGAAGCCATTGACGGATCTCACAAAGAAAGGTGCCGATGTGACCAAATGGACTCCGGAAGCGGAACAGGCTTTTGTACATCTCAAGAAATGTTTTGTTGAGGCTCCTGTATTAGTACCACCAGACTATGATCGCCCATTTATTATTGAGGTTGATGCCTCTGAAGTGGGGGTTGGTGCCATGTTGTCTCAGGGCTCTGAAAATTTTACGTGTTTGCAACCTGTGGCCTTCTTCTCGAAGGAAATTCTCTCCTACGCAGCGCAACTATGACACTGGTAATCGAGAACTCCTAGCCATTAAATGGGCATTCGAGGAGTGGAGACATTTCCTCGAGGGGGCCAAACACCAGATCACAGTATTCACCGATCATAACAACCTACTATATCTGGATAACGCTAAGCGACTGTCTCCTAGTTAGGCCCGCTGGGCGCTATTCTTCACACATTTTAGTTTCAATAATTTTTATTTGCATTTTCAAGAGAATAAGGTAAAGAACACAATTGACATATATTGCGGTGCACCTTGGTATACAAATTGCGAAATAATAGAATGCTTCATTTCCAAAATACATCCTCAGGTTATACATCAATAAGACAGATATTTAAAATACTAACATAGTAAACTATAACAATAACTTTCGGGCACACTTAACGGGCTATCATGAATCACTCCTAGAACGTGTTCCTCATTTCTGACCTTCCCTTGGTTATAAGGCCTCTGTTTGTGTGTATGTATCGACACTCAGCTTCGTCATTTCCCGTTTCCTACTCCTCCTCTGTTCCATCTGCCCCGATTTTAGCAAGCTAAGCCCCCATCCATACGGCACTACATCCTCCCTCCCGGATTTCCTGTAACAGCTTGGTCTCCTTTCAGAGCGAACCTGGAATAGATCCATGCTTCCCAAATCTTCTCAAAGCTATGGAAGGAGTTATTTCCCAGTGCTAGTATTCTTTCATATAAGTATGTATTATTTATTGCCATTAGCATATCCGACATAGGCGGAGGAGCTACTGTCTTCCATCTCTGCACTAACATCAATTTGGCTATGGTCAAAATTTTGCATATAAGTTTTTTGTGTGCTTTCAGTGCATTGGGAATTCCGATTATCAAAATAGCCAGGTTAGGGGTGTATTGGAGTCGGAAGTCAAACATCTCCGAGAGCATCTCAAAAACCCTGACCCAGTATCCTTGAATTATGGGGCAATTCCCCAAAATATGGAGAAGGGATCCTCTTCCTCCACATCCCCTCCAACAATTCCCTGATTCGGAGGGATAAGCTAACTGTAACATAGTCGGGGTCCTATACCATTGTAATATAATTTTCATGGCTGTCTCTATATGTGTACTACACTTTAAGGACACATGGATCAGCCTAATTGCCTGCTGCCATTCCTCTAGGGTGATGGCTATCCCTAAATCTCTCTCCCAATAACGGAATGGGGTAGATCTAGTAAAGGTCGAAAGTTCGTCCATTCTGTCATATAGAAAACGCAATCCTCTCACCTTGGTTGATAACCAAGTGAAAAGTGCACCACTATGGGGCAAAAGTGTCACAGGATGTTTAGACACGAAGTGCCATATTTAAAAGTACTTAAGGAAATCACCATTAGGGACCCCATATTGCTGTCTTAGATCTGCAAACGGTATAGGTTGTTTAGTGTCGGAATATAAGTGAGAAATCTGCGTGATTCCTCTCGATTCCCAATCCGAGACTTCTAAATCATCGATTACCCATGTCATTAGTGACAGAGGCATTTCAGAAATATGAAAATGTTTCATAGGATTAGCTTTCCCGTGCATTAACTTCCATGCCGCCAATGAGGCAACCATGACCGGGGAGAAGGATCCAGGAGCTGAAATGTTCCAGAAGGGCAACCACAGCGCATCTTCCAATTTTAAAGGAGCTATAAATGCCTGCTCTATGTGTAGCCATGGGACCGCAGTGTCCATTGATTTCCACCTAGCGCACTGAGTGACCAGCGAGGCTATATAATAGTTTCTTAGCATTGGAACTCTCAGCCCTCCTGCCTCCTTTTGTTTAAATAGGAAGCTTTTGTTGACTCTGGGTCTCTTCCCATTCCATATATACTTTGAAATCACCCTTTGTGCTGTTTCATAGAAGGAAACAGGAATTGATATCGGGAGCGTGCGGAACAAATATAAAAGTCTAGGTAGTAGCAACATTTTGAAGGCCGCTACTCTGCCCATCCAAGAGGTATCTGTTTTTGACATTCGCTCCGTCTCCCCTTGTAGTAGTTTTAACATTAGTATATAGTTACTTCTATAAAGGGTCCCTGTGGATTTTGTCATCTGGGTCCCTAGGTATTGGACATTGTCTTCCCTCCAATCAAAGTCATAGTTTGACTTCAATTGATGGAGCAAAGAAGGAGGGACATTCAAAGGTAGCGCTTGTGATTTGGCCATGTTCAGTTTATAAAACAACAATTGCCCAAACTCTGTAATAGTATCCATTAAGCGAGGGATAGATATTTGTGGCTTAGACATGGTGAGAATAATATCATCAGCGTAGAGTGATATAAGATGAGTTTTATGCCTTATATCAATGCCCCTTATTCCCGTATCTAGTCTAAGTGTTTGGGCCAATGGTTCCATGGAAAGAACAAATATCAGGGGCGACAGGGGGCATCCCTGTCTGGTCCCATTTGTTATCAGAAAAGGGTCCGATACCACTCCATTGATGAACACTCTCGCAGATGGTGCAGAATATAGCGCCTCTATCGCTCTCAAGATAGCTCCAGAGAATCCCATGGATCTGAGCACCGAGAAGGCATACGACCAGCAAATGCGATCAAATGCCTTCTCAGCATCCAGTGCGAGGATCACCGCCTCCACTCTCATACAATCAATGTGATGCATGAGGTTCAGAATACGTCTAGTATTATCGTAAGATTGCCTCCCTTTGACAAATCCCACTTGGTCATTATTTATCAAGCTCGGAAGACAAGCTGCTAATCTACTAGCTATTAATTTAGCATAGATTTTCAAGTCAGAATTCAATAAAGAGATAGGTCGGAAGTTTTGGGGGCTAGTGGCCGGTTTTCCCGGCTTTGGCAGCGTAACCACTAAGGCTTCTTGGTTTTCTTTTGGGAGAGTACCAGATTCAATCGCGGCCTCCAGGAAGGACAGCAACGGGTCCTTCAGGATTGGGAAAATTTTTTTGTAGTATTCATTAGTGAGGCCATCAGGGCCCGGCGATTTATGAGAAGGCAGCGATTTAATAACTGACAACAACTCCTCCGAAGTAACGGGTGTATTTAAAGAGTCCAATTGTGACTCAGTGAGCTTAGGCAATCGGGCAACTGCAAGGAAGCGCTCAATGTCGCAGTTCGTTGGGGGAGTTACCGCTGTGTCTTCTGCGATATTATAGAGACCTTCGTAAAATGATCTAAAGGCGTCAGCTATGCCTCTTGGGTCGTATATTTTATATGCCCCACCCTTACTGTGAAGGAATTGAATTCTGGATTTCGCATTCTTTTGTTTAAGTTTTGAAGCTAGGAGTTTGCCTGCTTTATTGGACTGAGAATAATATGTAGCTTTGGTCCGTTTTAGATTTTTCTCGTATTTATGCAATAAACAAGCTGTCAGTTGATGGCGTAATGTCATCAATTTCGCTGCATTGGATGGAGAGGGGGACTTTTTATTACTGTTGTCAATGGATCTTATCTGGTGGAGCAATCTATCTATCTCTGCCAATCTATTTTTCTTTTCTATATGCCCCAGGCGAATGAACGTTCCTCTAATAAAAGCCTTGTGAGAGTTCCACAGTATATCAGGACTAGGGGCAGAGGGGGCATTAATCAGAACGAATTCCTTCAGATCGTTCTCTAAAGTTGCTCTTAATTTCGGTTGTGACATTAAGAATTCGTTACACCGCCATACGAACGCTCTTGGGCAGTCATATTTTTCTGCTAAGGTCAAGGTTATTGCTGCATGGTCTGACCAAGTGATTACTGAGATATCAGATTTTAAAGCCATGGGGAGGCTGGATTGCTCAAGTAGAAATAAATCTATCCGTGAGTAACTATTATGTACAGAAGAGAAATATGTATAGTCTCTCTCTGTATTGTGGAGAATACGCCAGGCGTCAAATAATTCATGGCGCCATAGCGCTTGCGAAAAAGAGGGGTGACGTGTCAACCCTCCCGAAGTGGTGTCCACCAGCGGGTCCGGAGCCATATTAAAATCTCCCATCAATATGAGACATCCCTGCTTCCTTTTTTCCACCGCTTTTACCAGTCTCCCTAAAAATGCCACCTGTTTCCTGTTAGGGGCGTCGGCTGATACCAGCGTATAAGTAACATTATTAAGAATGCAAGTCAGTATTATAAATCGCCCCCCCGGGTCTGCATATTGTGACAATAGTTGAAACGCTACCGAGTCCCTAATTCCAATCAATACCCCTCTACGTTTCAAGGAATAGTGAGCATGGAATACATTTGGATATGCTGGGTGTTGAATGTGAGAAGCATCTGCCTGCAAGAGGTGGGTTTCTTGTACTGCAAGAATGTCACAGCATTGGTCTCGCGCCATAAGTTGGCCCTTTTTTGAGGAGAGTTCAACCCTCTGACATTCATAGACATAACTTTAAGTACCATAATATACAATTATTAATGCATTAAGAGTCTTACCACACTTGCCCACAACAAAGGATGTCCCTGCATGGTGGAGTTGACTCCGCCATTTGTATTCATTTCGCCCAGTGTGCCAGAACCAGAAAGGAAACAGACCATAGAAACTACAGAACCGATGGACAACCCATCTTAGCTGTACCAAGGAAAAAAAAACAGAGAAGGAAAAAGAACAGAGTACAGCGGACCAGCAGCTGTCGTGATCTTGGGGGGATAAGTTCAACAGCAACGAACATATGGAATCCAGGATAGGTGAGTCTCTAGCTTTGTAGCCCTCTTTGCGGATGTCTTTGGGTTTTCGCTTGGCGCCAACCATCTGACATTGGGCCGGGTGGATTTTTCAGTGGAGGATCAACCATCGGAATATTCCATGCAGTTAGCAATTTTTTCCCTTCCTCCAGAGTCTTAATTGCATGTACGAGATTGTTGCGAGAGACGATCACTCGGACCGGGAATCCCCATTTATACAAAATGTGATGTTGGCGTAATGCTGTAGTAATAGGGATAAATTGTCGCCTGATTTGCAATGTTGTAGCTGAGCGATCCGAGTAAATGGAAATCTTGTGGTATGGTTCAGGTAGGCGGCCTGTCTTCCGTGAGGTCAGCAGAACCAGCTCTTTAGTACGGTAGAAATGTATCTTTGCCAGAACATCCCTGGGTACAGTTTCATCTAGGTGTGAGGGTCTCGGAACTCTGTGAGCTCTGTCAATAGTTAAATCCATTTTTGTGAGATTCGGTAGTAGCGATCTGATCATGTCTTGGAGGAAAACAGTTAAATCTTTTGGAGGAATTGATTCCGGGATCCCTCTAAATTTTAGATTATTTCTTCTGGATCGATCTTCTAAGTCGGCTATCTTAGCTTTAAGAAAGGACACATCTCTTTCCACGTCGTAGTGCGCATCTATAAGAACATTATGTGATGCAGCAAATTCCGCCATTTTAGATTCAACATGTACCGTACGGCTTTTTAACTCTTGAAGATCTCTATCTAGCGGTTTCACCATAAGGGACATGTCTGTCTTTAATGACTTACAAAAGGCCATGAGCATATTTTTCATGGAAGCCTCAGTTAGCAAACTCTCTGTCGCCGGTATATCTGCAAAGAAATCAATAGATGGAGGGGTATGTTGTATAGTGTCGCTCACCTCTTCTCCCTGCAGATCAGCGTTCTGAAGCCTGGGCTTTTGTTTAACCGGGCTCGCAGTAGGCGAATGCTGCATCCCTAGGTTGAATGCATCTGCAGGCCCCCCAGCGCCATTTTGAGCAGGCCCGTTGTCTGCACCCATCCCGGCCCGCCGGGACGGAGATCCAGGCGATCCCGAGCCCGCACTTTCCAGGAGCTGCGGCAGAGACGGGACCGACAGCGCTCTCCGTTGCGCGGAGAACGCGAGCGTCTCCTCCGGAGGGTCCCGAGAAGGAGTTGAGGCCCTGGAGGTTGTTTCGGTGCGCGGTCTGGTGCCATCTTGGTCCTCTCCCCCACCGGGAGAGAAGAAGAAATCCAGGAGTTTTTGCGGCTTCACCACCGAGTTTCGCTTCCTAGGCATCTCCGAGGGTGAGGACTCATTGCTAGGGTAAGTTTTAATTACTTACTCCGTGGGCTTGTCGCTGGTAAGCGTCGCTTAATGAGACATAGGCTAGGAGCTCTCAAATCATGCGACCATATCGTACCGCCATTCTTCACACGTTTTAATTTTGTGGTGACTTATCGTCCAGGCTCTAAAAATGTACGGGCTGATGCCCTATCTCGCAGTTTTGGTCCCAGCGATGCCCCTAAGGATGTCCCAGATAAAATCTGGTCTCCCGGAGTGGTTCTCGCCATTATTACTCCTGATCTTGCTACTTTAGTGGTTAATTCACAAGATCTTGCTCCCAGTAATACTCCCACTGGGAAACTATTTGTACCTCAAAATCTTCGTCTTCGTGTTTTGGAGGAAATTCATTGTTCTACCTTAACGGGATATCCCGGCTTCGCTGGGACTAAATACCTTCTTTCCCGCTCTTACTGGTGGCCTTCCTGGTCTCGAGACGTATGTGAATTTGTTGCTGCCTGTGAGACATGTGCTAAGATGAAGACCCCTAGGACCGTGATGGCGAACCTATGGCACGCGTGCCAGAGAGGGCACACAGAGCCCTCTCAGTTGGCACGCGCGCCGTCACCATATCTCACTAACGGGGAATCCGGTCCAGGATTCCCCATTAGTGAGCGATCGCTTCTTTCAGCTGTATGTGCAAATGCACATACAGCTGAAAGCTGTCAGTGTAAGCTGCGGTCCGCAGGACCGCTGCTTACACAGTACATGCTAAATGCTGTACTCTGAAAGGACCTTCTGACGTCATAAGGTCACATGACAGGGTAGGCGCGTCTTTGCTTGTAAGAAGCTCCTTCCACATGAAGAAAAGTATCACGAGCAGTGGAGGAACATGCAGAGATGTGGGGTGCAGGGTGTAGTGTGGGGAGGAGAGATGTGGGGCTCAGGGTGTAGTGTGGGGGGAGAGATGTGGGGTGCAAGGTGTAGTGTGGGGGTTAGAGATGTGGGGTGCAGGGTGTAGTGTGGGGGTTAGAGATGTGGGGTGCAAGGTGTAGTGTGGGGGTTAGAGATGTGGGGTGCAGGGTGTAGTGTGGGGGGTAGAGATGGGTGCAGGGCGTAGTGTGGGGGGGTAGAGATGTGGGGTGCAGGGTGTAGTGTGGGGGGAGAGATGTAGGGTGTAGTGTGGGGGGTAGAGATGTGGGGTGCAGTGTGGGGGAGAGATGCAGAGTGTAGTGTGGGGGAGGAGAGATATGGGGTGCAGTATGTAGGGTGCAGGTGTAGTGTGGGGGTTAGAGATGGGGGGAGGGTGTAGTGTGGGGGAGAGATGTAGGGTGTAGTGTGGGGGGAGAGATGTAGGGTGTAGTGTGGGGGGAGAGATGTAGGGTGCAGGGTGTAGTGTGGGGGGAGAGATGTAGGGTGCAGGGTGTAGTGTGGGGGGAGAGATGTGGGGTGCAGGGTGTAGTGTGGGGGTTAGAGGTGTGGGGTGCAAGGTGTAGTGTGGGGGTTAGAGATGTGGGGTGCAGGGTGTAGTGTGGGGGTTAGAGATGTGGGGTGCAGGGTGTAGTGTGGGGGTTAGAGATGTGGGCTGCAGTATGTAGGGTGTAGTGTGGGGGGAGAGATGTAGGGTGTAGTGTGGGGGGTAGAGATGGGGGGTAGAGATGTGGGGTGCAGTGTGGGGGAGAGATGCAGAGTGTAGTGTGGGGGAGGAGAGATGTGGGGTGCAGTATGTAGGGTGCAGGTGTAGTGTGGGGGTTAGAGATGTGGGGTGCAGGGTGTAGTGTGGGGGAGAGATGTAGGGTGCAGGGTGTAGTGTGGGGGGAGAGATGTGGGGTGCAGGGTGTAGTGTGGGGGGGAGAGATGTGGGGTGCAGGGTGTAGTGTGGGGGGAGAGATGTGGGGTGCAGGGTGTAGTGTGGGGGGGAGAGATGTAGGGTGCAGGGTGTAGTGTGGGGTGAGAGATGTAGGGTGCAGGGTGTAGTGTGGGGGGAGATGCAGAGTGTAGTGTGGGGGATAGAGATGTGGGGGGTAGAGATGTGGGGGTGCAGTGTGTAGTGTGGGGGGAGAGATGCAGAGTGTAGTGTGGGGGAGGAGAGATGTGGGGTGCAGTATGTAGGGTGCAGGGTGTAGTGTGGTGGAGGAGAGATGTGGGGTGCAGTATGTAGGGTGCAGGGTGTAGTGGGGGGTAGAGATGCAGGGTGTAGTGGGGGGTAGAGATGCAGGGTGTAGTGGGGGGGGTAGAGATGCAGGGTGTAGTGGGGGGGTAGAGATGCAGGGTGTAGTGGGGGGGTAGAGATGCAGGGTGTAGTGGGGCGTAGAGATGCAGGGTGTAGTGGGGGGTAGAGATGCAGGGTGTATTGTGGGGTGCAGAGATGCAGGGTGTATTGTGGGGTGCAGAGATGCAGAGTGTAGTGTGGGATACAGGGTGTAGTGTGGGGGGAGAGATGCAGAGTGTAGTGTGGGGGGGAGAGATGTGGGATGTAGGCTGCTTGCAAGAGGGAGGAATGGGGGTGTAGGCTGCTTGCGAGCAAGAGGGGGGATGCTGGGGAGGCAGGTTAATTTAAGGTGAAATTGCCGTGTTGGCACTTTGCAATAATTTAGTGGGCTTTGGGTTGCAGTTTGGGCACTCGGTCTCTAAAAGGTTCGCCATCACTGCCCTAGGAGATTACCTGAGGGCCTTCTTCATCCCCTTCCTTTACCTAAGAGACCATGGTCCCATTTGTCAATGGACTTTATTACTTTATTACTTGTTCCCAAGGGAAGACTGTGATTTGGGTTGTTGTGGATACATTCTCCAAAATGTGTCATTTTGTACCCCTAAAGAAAATTCCAAGTGCTCTACGTCTAGCCTCGTTCTTTATTAATCACATACTCCGCTTGCATGATGTACCGGAAAATATTGTATCTGATCGGGGTGTACAATTTGTCTCTAGATTCTGGAAGGAATTTTGTGGTCGTCTGGGGGTCTCTCTGTCTTTCTCTTCCGCGTTCCACCCTGAGACTAATGGCCAGACAGAGAGATTTAACCAAACTTTGGAACAGTACTTAAGGTGTTTTGTGTCTGATGCTCAAGAAAAATGGAGAACCTTTCTTCCTCTAGCAGAGTTTGCAATAAACAACAGGGTTAACGTCACCACTAAAATGTCTCCGTTTTATTTCAACTATGGTTTTAACCCCAGGTACTCCTCTCTCCGTAGCACCGAGTCTCTTAATCCCACTGCCGAACAGACTTATCAGCGACTGTGCACAGTCTGGGCCCAGGCTCGTCTGAGCCTGGTTAAAGCCCAAGAATATCAAAAACGGCAGGCAAATAAAAGATGCTTACCTGGCCCTGAATACAGAGTGGGAGATCGAGTCTGGCTGTCCACTAGGAATCTGCGTCTTAGAGTTCCTTCGGGGAAATTTGCACCATTGGGCCCTATGTCATTTCTGAACTCATAAACCCAGTATCTTTTAAATTACAACTTCCAAGTTCTTTTCGTATCCACAACGTATTCCACAAGTCGCTTTTGAAGAAGTATATCTCCCTTGTCCTTACTTCTTCCAGTCCACCTGCATCGGTGGTGGTCCAAGGGGAACTAGAATATGAAGTAGAAAAAATTCTGGATTCCCATCGGGTGCAGAATGCTGTTCAGTACCTCGTGCACTGGAAGGGTTATGGCCCGGAAGAGCGAACGTGGGTTTCTGGTAGGGACCTACATGTGCCACGTTTGATTAATCTCTTTCATCGCCAGAACCCTTCGAAACCTGGTCCATCTGGCGAGGGTCCAGAGGCCCCTTGTAAAAGGGGGGGTACTGTAACGTCCTTGCCTGTTCAGGCTTTGGCACCATCCTCCGGGCGCATGCTGCGGCGCAGGAGGCGTTGCCGGTTGTGATTCCTTCCTTTGGGTTTTTCTTGTATTGTCTGAACACTGTCCTATTCCCTCACCTCCTTAGTTGGTTTTCCACCATGCCCTTCTCCTTCACCTTGCTTTCCCCCTGCTCCACTAAGAGTTAACTTTAGTCCCACCTTTGTGATTGACAGCCTATCCTCCTATCAAGTCTGGGACGGGTTCTTTCTCCCTATTTATTGTTTGCTCACTTTCCCATTGGCACCTGCTATTGCATTTCGCTTACTGGCTATACTCCTTGTTCCTTGTTACCTGCTATTCTGATTTTCTGACCACTGGCTTACCTTTGACTTCTCTCTTGGATTGTGATTTTGTACTGCATTGCTCGTTTGTTATCGACCACTTGGCTAGCTGACCTCCCTTTGTTGTTGTGTGTCCTGTCTGTGTACTGTGTTATCACTTATTATAAGGAGGGACTGTCGACTGGTTGCTGGCTGTCACCTAGGACAGATCGGGCAAGTTAGCCAGGGACAGTGGGGGGGGGGATTCAGCTTAGGGTCCACTGTCTTGTTGTGCCCCTCCCCCTAAGTTCTCCAGCAGCTACTGGGGAATCGCTCCTCTAGTGATTCCCTTAACTTCTGCCCCAGTGTATCAGTGCAGCCGCCTCAATCTACGTTCTAATATCAGAGGCGTGCAAGATATCAGCCCAGAGGGGCTGGACGTAAGTTCCCCAAGGAGGGGACAGAAAGAAGCCTGGCTTTGACGCCAACTTTTCACCTCCTGTGACGGCAAGTACTCCTGTTGGGGAATGTCTCTTCCATTTTTTTTCTCTCCTGCTGCAGGAGAAGATCCAAGAACTTTGGTCTTGCAGATAAGTACAGCAGGGTTGTGCGGACTAATTCTTCGCCCACCACAAGACAGATTCTCGCAACCCGTTCTTTCCTGCACTGGAGCAGGTTATACTGGAAAATTCCATTCTGGAATACCTGGGAAGGGGGGCCTTGGGAAGGTCCCCCCTCAGAAGAAGGTTTGGGGTCTACTCTCCAGACTTCCCGCTACTAATATATGTTATAGTCCTAATATCTAAGTCTCTTCATAAGGAAGAGCGTTTCCAAAGGGACACCGGGAAGTTGGTCACATCTTTGCTCCAAAGCAATGTTCTTGTCACTCTCGACCTAAAGGATGTGTACTTATAAGTTCCAGTTATCCTCCTCAAAGCAGAGGGTATCTGAGAATTGCTGTATCAATTGCCGCCCACAGGTGACATTTCCAGTTTGCGGCCCTGCCCTTCGGCATTTCCTCGGCTCCCCACACCTTTACCTAGGTGATGGCTCCAGAAACAACTGCACTCAGACCTCTAGGTCTGTTCATAGTACCATATTGGACGACTGGCTAATGAAAGCCTAGTCAGAAACCATCCTGCTCCAGCACCTGCAGACAACTGTGTCTTTTTTTCTCCATCATCCAGACTAATAACCGGGAGAAGTCAGAGGTGATTGAAAAATCTGCAAGGAGACTGTATTTTTTTTCCCCATGTTTGCGTGGGTGGGTTTCTCCGGATTCCTCCCACACTCCTAAGACCTACTGATAGGGAATGTGGATTGTAAGTCCTATATGGGACAGTGCTCTATATCTGTCAATGTCCGTGAGGGCGCTGCAGAATATGATGGCGCTATACAGGTTATCATATCTTCTCAAGATGCATCGGATGCTCATCAGAACAATTATGAGAGTCCTGGCCTTATGTCAGCCTTAGCCAGTTCAGTTCCTTGGACTTTATGACGTATGCGTCCCCTAGTCAGTAGTACTAGGGGTCTGAAATCATAGCCCTCTGAGTCTTGACAAGAGGATCAGACTTTCTCCCAGAACCAGTCTTTCTCTCAATTGGTGGTACACCTGAAAGTCGGATGTCCACGGTCCAACCTCTTTGGACCCTGTTGACCGATGCATCCTTTTCAGGATGAGGAGCCCATCTGTACGAGAAAACCGTACAAGGAGTCTGAAGCAGTCTAGAAAAGATGACATCATCCATCTGGAGGGAACTCAGAGCAGTTCACCTGGCACTCTTCCATTCTTCTTCTCTTCTCAGAGGAAGAGCTGTCAAGATCCGGTCTGTCAACATAGTGACTGTAATAAACAGGAAGGCATCAGATAATTCTCCCTTCTCAGGGAGGCAGGTCTGATTTTCACCTAGGCAGAGAAAGATCTGACCTATCTCTCCGCAGTTCGCATCAAGGGCTCTTTGAACATAGTAGCGGATAAGTTGAATCAGGGTCTTACCGTATCAGGAGAATGGTCTCTCAATCAAGAGTGTTCCACCAGATCATCCTGAAGTGGGGTCTTCCAGAAGTAGACCTTATGATGACCAGACTCAATGCCAAGGTAGAGATGTTCTGCTCACTACATCAGGAGGACTATCCCTTGGCAGTGGATGCCCTGTCCATCTCTTGGAGGTTCAGGCTGGCGTACATCTTCCCTCCACTTTTCATGATACCAAGGGTATTGATGAAAGTCAGACAGGACCAAGCCTATGTGATAACCAAAAAGAGCTTGGTGTTCCCAACTCATGCTCATGAGTCGAGGGATCTATTAGAGGCTTCCTCCAATCCAGAACCTGGTTTCCCAAGGAACTCAGAAGTGCCAGGATCTGAGGAGATTCAACTTGACAGCCTGAAGGTTGCTCAGTCCCTAGTGGACTATCAGAAGTCGCCCCGAAGACCTTTTTTTTCTGTGCAAGAGCAGAATCCACCAATAAAAGATACCTAAGGATAGGTATTGTCTTCAAGGAGTGATTCTCCAGACAGGAAGTGAATAGTTTGAATCCTTCTATGTGAATGCTTCAGAATTTTCTTCAGGACCGCTTGGATAAGGGCCTTTCCCCTGCCACACTGAAGGTACAGGTTTCAGCCCTATCCACCTGCTTAAGCAAAAGATTGTCTCAGTACCCCTTAATTCCCAGAATTTCTTAAGGGTGCTATGAGACTTAGGTAAGTGGTTGCAGCTCCCGTTCCGCTCTGGGATCTATCCACAGTTCTTTCTGGCCTTTGCGGCCCAAAATTGGAACCATTTGAGAAGGTGGATCTTAAGTTTCTGGCTTGCAAACCACCTTTTTGCTAGCTATCACCTCAGCTAAAAAAATACCAGAGTTGCAGGCTTCCTTTCTGAAGAGCCATATATTATTATTATTTTTATTTTTATTTTATTTTTTTTCTCATTTGGCTCCAGCTCAGATTTCTACCTAGGTTTAACCCTAAGGTGCCCTCTCAGGCTAATATTAACCAGGTGGTCTCCTTACCAGTTTTCTTTCCCAGTGAGTGAGAACCCTCCCTAGGGGATCTACTTGCTATGTCCCCATATTGTGCTGCTGTTGGACGTAATGGGAATCGTTGATTATGTAGATAATCTGTTTTCCCTTAGTCCGAACAGCAGCACAAACTCCCCCCCCCTTAGGAAGGATTGTTGTTTTTTTTTTTTTTTTATTCTTTATAACTAACACAGTGAGGGGAGGTCTCCTTGGCCTCTTGTAGGGGAGTATCATCATATCACTTGGTACTGTATGCGGACAAGCACCTTCATGCAATTTTGATTTAAAGTGAATGTTTTATAAAAAAAAAAAAAAATGCAAATAAGTGTATATTAGTTGCTAAAAGTGTAAACCATACAAAAAGTTATAAGCAGCAAACCTCCTAAAAATAAGAGATCAACATGTGCAGAGTTCATTCATATCACTAAGGCCTAAACCTGTATGCACATCTCTTCAGAAAATCACCAGAACTGGAAGGAACAAAAATCTGCTTTGAAGTTGGAAATGTTAAAAAAGTATCATCCTATAAAATGTAGGGATTACACACCATGGAAAGCAAGTGAATCCCTAAACCCTATATATTTTTTGAAAGTAGACAACCTGAATATTACATGTGTCTCAATGGGTTATCAATAGCCATGTCCACCTTCATGTAATTTTGTGACAAACACAAATCATTTTTTGAAAAAAATTCACTAAAACATATATTTGCACTTAAAACTCCTATTCCATCTTAGATTCACACACAAAATACATTTAAAATAAAAGATCAAGGTGTACAGAATTTATATATACCACAAACATCAACTACAAGAGCTCATACTCTAAAAAACGCTACTACAGAAGACAAACATGATTTTGCTGTTATTCACTAATATGTTAAAAATCTATACTGCACCTAGCAAACTGTGACTGTGATTCCAAAATCTAACTATTTTTAAATTGCACAGCATACTGTATATAAAAACACAACTTAATATTTCATATATACAACCACCTTCATGCAACTTTGCAGCAAACAGATTGTAAGCAAAAATTGCACAGAAATTCAAATTTGCCACTAAAGTGCCGGCTCAAGCACTCCCTTTCTGAAAACAAAATGTACTTTCCAAAAAACTGTAATATGTGAGGAATTCATACATATCACACATATATATATATATATATATATATATATATATATATATAGTTAGAGGTGTGGGTGTTAAAGAAACGCCAAAATCGTAGAAATGTGCCAACCAATTTTGAGCATGCAAATTAAATAGGGGTTGACATAAAAATATAACTGTCTATCCCCCTATAAATATTGTAGCAATTTATAAATTCATCTCTAGTGATAATTGTTATTGCTATTATTTTAGCATGTAACGGATATCGCTAGAGGCGTATTTTCCTCTATAAAGATCAGGTATGGACAGAACAGGGATTGGGTGAAATGTAAACTTTAGTGATGAGTTTGCATGTGTTGTGTAAGTGTTTGGTGCAACTCTTTTGGCACTGCAACCTGGACAATGTTAAACATCTGGGTCACAGCGCCAATAAACTTACTGGTTATGTTCAGAGCAGTATTACATAAAAATACCCCTCTAATAAGGCTCAGAGGGGTATTACATTATCCCTCTATGTGACAATTAGAGAGCAAAAGTATAGTATGCTCGCCTGACTGCCACTTCTGTCCATGTTATCCCCCCTGGGGTCACATATAGGTTACGCACAGATGATGATGATGATTTCTCATCTCTGTGCAGACTGCAGGGCTGCTCCTCCCTCCTCCTCCTCCTCCTCCTCCTCCTTAAGATGGTTCCTGAGACAAGAGGGGGGAAGACATTTTAGAGCCCCATATCTCATGATTCATTAGGAGTATTAAGAAGATCTTGGATTCATTTTAAAGATAAGAATGATGATAGCCCTTACAAATTCTGAGGGAATCGCTGTTAAAAACACTGTTGGGAATTGAGATCTGCAATGGGATCTCAATACCGAATAGCGTTTTCAACAGTGAATTTCTCCAGAACTGTAAGAGCTATCATGAAGATCTTGGTATCTTTATAAAGATGAGACTCTCATCTCATCTTCTTAATACTCCTAACGGATCCTGAGATATCAGCATTAGCAGAGGCATAGCTAGGTTCGGCACGGGGGGGCAAACATATCCAAGTGGGCCCCCTACCTGGGTATACCGGTGAACGTATAGTGATAGATACTGGCTGTACACAAAGCTCTGCATACAGTTGAAGTAAATACAGTACAAGGAAATGATGTGACTTACAGGTGACGTCTCTAACTATAATCTTTCACATTTCTCGTCTCCTCCATCTAGACCACTTCTTCCAGCCGCAACTTGTCTCTGTAAAGTTTGCAACACAGACATCTTTGGCTCCTCACTTTTCCAGACACGTGACCTACATTTTCCTTGCCCTATTATAAAATACATGATATAAAAATCCCCTGTAAATGATTGATACCCGCATTATGTACAGTGGGGAAAAAACGTATTTAGTCAGCCACCAATTGTGCAAGTTCTCCCACTTAAAAAGATGAGGCCAGCCTGTAATTGACAGCATAGGTAGCCCTCAACTATGAGAGACAAAATGAGAAAACAAATCCAGAAAATCACACTGTCTGATTTTTAAAGAATTTATTTGCAAATTATGGTGGAAAATAAGTATTTGGTCAATAACAAAAGTTCATCTCAGTACTTTGTTATATATCCTTTGTTGGCAATGACAGAGGTCAAATGTTTTCTGTAAGTATTCACAAGGTTGGCACGCACTGTTGCTGGTATGTTGGTACATACCTCCATGCAAATCTCCTCTAGAGCATTGATGTTTTGGGGCTGTCGCTGGGCAACGTGGACTTTCAACTTCCTCCAAAGGTTTTCTATGGGGTTGAGATCTGGAGACTAGCTAGGCCACTCCAGGACCTTGAAATGCTTCTTACGAAGCCACTCCGTCGTTGCCCTGGCGGTGTGCTTGGGATCATTGTCATGCTGAAAGACCCAGCCACGTTTCATCTTCAATGCCCTTGCGATGGAAGGAGGTTTGCACTCAAAATCTCACGATACACGGCCCCATTCATTCTTTCATGAATACAGATCAGTCGTCCTGGTCCCTTTGCAGCTAAACAGCCCCAAGCATGATGTTGCCACCCCCATGCTTCACAGTAGGTATGGTGTTCTTTGGATGCAACTCAGCATTCACTCTCCTCCAAACACGACAAGTTGTGTTTCTACCAAACAGTTCTACTTTGGTTTCATCTGACCATATGACATTCTCCCAATACTCTTCTGGAACATCCAAATGCTCTCTAGCAAACTTCAGACGGGCCCGGATATGTACTGGCTTAAGCAGGGGGACACGTCTGTCAGTGCAAGATCTGAGTCCCTGGCGGCGTAGTGTGTTACTGACGGTAGCCTTTGTTACTTTAGTCCCAGCTTTCCGCAGGTCATTCACTAGGTCCCCCCCCCGTGTGGTTCTGGGATTTTTGCTCACCGTTCTTGTGATCATTTTGACCCCATGGGGTAAGATCTTGCGTTGAGCCCCTGATCGAGGGAGATTATCAGTGGTCTTGTATGTCTTCCATTTTTTAATTATTGCTCCCACAGTTGATTTCTTCACACCAAGCTGCTTACCTATTGCAGATTCAGTCTTCCCAGCCTGGTGCAGGTCTACAATTTTGTTTCTGGTGTCCTTCCACAGCTCTTTGGTCTTCACCATAGTGGAGTTTGAAGTGTGACTGCTTGAGGTTGTGGACAGGTGTCTTTTATACTGATAACAATGTCAAACAGGAGCCATTACTACAGGTAATGAGTGGAGGACAGAGGAGCCTCTTAAAGAAGAAGTTACAGGTCTGTGAGAGTCAGAAATCTTGCTTGTTTGTAGGTGACCAAATACTTATTTTCCACCATAATTTGCAAATAAATTCTTTAAAAATCAGACCATGTGATTTTCTGGATTTGTTTTCTCATTTTGTCTCTCATAGTTGAGGTCTACCTATGTTGTCAATTACAGGCCTCTCTCATCTTTTTAAGTGGGAGAACTTGCACAATTGGTGGCTGACTAAATACTTTTTTCCCCCACTGTATGTAATTAACAATGCTTATTTGTCCCCCTTAATACCTTAAGGACCCAGCCCAAAAGTGCGTTAAGGACCAGGCCTCGTTTTTCAAAACTGACATGTGTCACCTTTATATGGCAATAACTTTGAGACGTCTTAACTTACACAAGTGATTTTGAGAGAGTTTTTTCGTGACACATTGTACTTCATGTTAGTGGTAAACACTAATGAATATTTTTGTATTTATTTATAAAAAAATAGGAAATTTGATGGAAATTTGGAAAAAAATCGCAATTTTCAAAATGTGAAATGCTCTGCTTTTCAGACCGATAGTCATATCACCCAAATACATTAATACATATTATCTACCATATCTCTGCTATATATCGGCATCATCTTTTAATCGTCCTGTAATTTATTTTGGATGTTAGAAGGCTTACAAGTGTAACAGCGATTTTGCAGATTTACAAGAAAATTTCCCAAACTCATTTTTTAGGGACCACTTCAGTTCTGAAAAGGATTATAATGGCCTATATATTAGAAACCCCCATAAATCACCCCATTTTCAAAACTACACCCCTCACATAATTCAAAATAACATTTGGGAAGTTTGTTAACCCTTTAAGCATTTCACTGGAATTAAAACAATATGGAGGTGAAATTTAGACATTTAATTTTTTCCCACTAATTCCTTAATTTAGCCCTAAAATTAACACATTCACAAAGGGTTAAAGGAGAAAATGCATCTCACAGTTTGTTATGCAATTTCTCCTGAGCACGGAAATACCCCACAAGTGGGTGTAAACTGATGTTTGGGCGAATGGCAGCGCACGGAAGGGAAGGAGTGACACTGGGCGTCTGAAAAGCAGATTTTGCTGGAATAGTTTTCAGGTGCCATGTCTCATTTGCAAAGCCCCTAGAGTACCAATACAAAGGAAAACCCCAAAAAGTGACCCCATTTTGGAAACTACACCCCTCACAGAATTCATCAAGGGGTATAGTGAGCATTTTGACGTTACAGCCGTTTCACAGATTTTGCTAACACTGGGATGTATAAATGAAACATTACTAAAATGTCACTTTATCCCCAAAGTTTTCATTTTCACAAGGGGTTAAAGGAGAAAAAGCTCCCCACAGTTTACAAAACAATTGCTCCTGAACACGGCAATACCCCATATGTGGTTGTAATCTGCTGTATGGGTACATGGTGGGGCTCAGAATGGAAAGAGCGCTATTTGGCTTTTGGAGGGCAGATTTTGGTGGAATAGTTTTCAGGTACCATGTCGCATTTGCAGAGCCCCCAAAGTACCAATACAGTGGAAGCCCCCTAAAAGTAACCCCATTTTGAAAACTACACCCCTCACAGAACATATCAAGGGGTATAGTGAGCATTTTGACCCTACAGCTGTTTCACAGATTTTATTAACATTGGGACATTGAAATGAAAAATTACTTTTTTTTCCAATAAACCGTCAATTTAGCCCCAAATTTTTCATTTTCACAAGAGGATAAAGGAGAAAAAGCTCCCCAAAGTTAGTTACACAATTTTTCCTGAACACAGAAATGCCCCATATGTGGTTGTAATCTGCTGCATGGGCACATGGTAGGGCTCAAAATGGAAAGAGCGCTATTTAGCTTTTGGAGGGCAGATTTTGCTGGAATAGTTTTCAGGTGCCATGTCGCATTTGCAGAGCCCCTAAAGTACCAATACAATGCAAACCCCCAAAAAGTGACCCCATTTTGAAAACTACACCCCTCATAGAATTTATCTCGGGGTATAGTGAGCATTTTGACCTCACAGCTGTTTCACAGATTTTATTGACTTAGGAACGTAAAAATTAAAAATTACTTTTTTCCAATAAACCATCCATTTAGCGACATATTTTTAATTTTTGAAAGTGGTTAAAGAAGAAAAAACACCCCACAGTTTGTTACACAATTTCTTCTGAACACATAAATGCCCCATATATGGTCATAAACTGCTGTAGGGGTACATGGTGGGGCTCAAAATGGAAAGAGCGCTATTTGGCTTTTGGAGGGCAGATGTGGCTGGAATAGTTTTTGAGTGCCATGTCGCATTTGCAGAGCCCCTAAAGTACCAATACAATGGAAACCTCTCAAAAGTGACCCCATTTTAGAAACTACACCCCTCAAGGAATGTATCAAGGGCTATTATTTTGAGCCTAAAAATGCTTCCCAAAAATTAATGTACAAAGTGAAAATTAAAGTTTTTAAAGAAATATCCAATTTCAGTGCCTAATACGTTGTGGCCACTTTGTGGCATCAGAGACATGAACTCCTAAAACTATTAAGTGGGCTATCCCGGGGACAAAAAAATTAAATATGTGGGTATAAACTGCTGCTTGGGCACACAGCAGGGCTCAGAAGGGAAGGAGCACTGTGTTTTTTTTAGCTTTTGGAGTACTTTCTGGTCGCCATGTTATTTTTGCAGAGCCCTGGAGGTGCCAGTAAATTGGAATTCCCCAAGAATTGACCCCCATTTTGTAGGGGCAATTTTAGGGTCTCTGCAAATGTGACATGGCGTCCAAAAAAACAGCAATCTAAATATGTGCTCCAAAAGCACATAGCACTCCTTCACATTTGCGCCCTGCTGTGTGCCCAAATGACAGTTTATGCCCACATATATGACACTGGTGTACCCAGGATAACCTACTTAACAATGCCATATGTGGGTATAAACTGCTGTTTGGGCACAGCCGGGCACAGAAGGGAAGGGGCGCTATTTTGGTTTTTGGAGAACAGTTTGCTTTTTGGACACCATGCCACTTTTGCAGAGCCCATGAATTGCCAGTAAAGTGGAATCCACAGACATGTCACCCCATTTTGGAAACTACACCCTTCAAGAGATTTATCAAGTGGGGTAGCGAGCATTATTAACCCTTAAGTATTGCATTCTTTTAATTTCCAGAAATGAATGGGCAGCTGATAATGAAAAGTTAAAATTTTTTCTATAGATACGCCATTTCAGTGCCCAATATGCTGTGCCCAGTTTATGTCTGCACAGACACACACTCCAAAAACTGGTGAGCGGGGATCCCGGGCACAACAGCTTTTGGAGCGTTCATCTCTGGTACAAGCCGGGCACAACATATTACGCACTGAAATGGCGTATTCCTGGAAAAATTGTCATTTTCACCTTTCACCATCAGCTGCGTATTCATTTATGGATAACAACACTTGGGGGTTAAAAATGCTCACTGTACCCCAGGATAAATTCCTTCAGGGGTGTAGTTTCCAAAATGGGGTCACATGTCAGGGGATTCCACTGTACTGGCATTTCAGCTCTGCAAAAGTGCAATGGTGTCCAAAAACCAAACCATCCAAGTCTGTGCTCCAAAAACCAAATAGCCCTCCTTCCCTTCTGTGCTCGGCTGTGCCAAAACAGCAGTTTATACCACATATGACATTAAGTACATTATCCTGGGTACACCAGTGTCATACATGTGGGTATAAACTGCAGTTTGGGCACATAGTAGGGCGCAGAAGGGAAGGAGTGCTATGTGGCTTTTGGAGCGCAGATTCAGATGTTTGGGATCTGGATGCCATGTCATGTTTGCAGAGCCTCTAAAGTACCAGTAAAGTGGAATCCCCTAGGGAATGACCCCATTTTAAAAAGTGCACCCCTCAAAGAATTTATCAAGGGGTGTAGCGAGCATTAGTATCCCAGACGTGACTGCACAGCGGATGGGGAAAAGTGAATGAATATGTAAGCTGTGCGTAGTACATTGGGTACACTAAATTCCCTACTATTTCCCCAGTAGTTCCTATTATTGGGGAGGTCACTCTGGGGGTCACTTCTGGTTTATTATCCCTCGTAAGCTCTAAATCTGGTTTGTACCCTAATATACGCTCGCACAGCTTATACATTCCCTTCCTGCCGCAGCCAGTTATGTTCTAATGATTTGGCGATTTTTGGGGTTTTTGTCTTCACATTGTACGAACTATATTTTCTCTATTTCTCTGGTGATGTAGCCATATGAGGGCTTGTTGTTTGCAGTATGAGATGTATTTTTTAATGACATCATTTTTAGGTGCTTACAACTTATTAAATAAATTTTATTTAACTCTTTCTTGGTGGATTACAAAACAACCCCATCAATTCTGGCACTGTGTTTTACCTTTTAAATTTTTCACCATGCAGCGTAGAGCGTAAGTAGCATGTTATCTTTATTCTGTGGGTCGGTACGATTACGGTGATACCTCATTTATACTGTTTTTTTATGCGATACCAATTTTGCAGAACAAAAACCCATTTGGGGACATAAATCAATTTTTTTTGCATCACCATTTTCTAAGATGCGTAGCATTTTTATTTTTCAGTTTAGAGAGTTGCTTTAGGGCTTATTTTTTGCGGGACAACCTGTGATTTTTATTGGGACTGTTTTGGGATACATATGACTTTTTGATCACTTTTTATGGCATATTTTGTAAGGTGAGATGGCGAAAAATCATTACTTTTGGCGGGTTTTTTCCGTTTTTTTTTTCCCAACATTCACCGTGTACATTAAATATGGTTTCAGTTTTATTGTACAGGTTGTTACGGACGCGGCGATACCAAATATGTATTATTTTTATTAATTTTTAGGTTTATTTTTTATATAATTCATTTTATATAGGAAAAGGGAATTTTTGGGGCTTTATTATTTTATTAATTTTTTTCACATACTTTATTATTTTTTTTTTCACTTTTTTTTTACTTTTTCATGTGTGCCATTAGGACACCTGAGCCAGAGATGCTTTGATCTCTGGCTCAGTAATATAGACTGCAAGACACAAGCATGCAAGTGTCTTGCAGCCTATACAGGAAGTCATCGCTATGGAAACACAGCTCTGACTTCCGCAGGTCTCGGCAGGATCAACCAGGTAGTGGGGTCTCCAGGCAGCCTGGGGTCACTTGGCAGACCCCAGGCTGCAGATTGGGGGAGCGGCAAGATTGTGGAACCCCTTGGATGCCAGAGGCCAGGGTTGTAAATAAAAATTCACTGACACCTGCATTCTCCCCTCTGTCCCTGTCCTGGGCCAACCATCACCTTCACTGCACTATTTGTATAAGGAGCGGCTACAGCACTGATGTCAAGTTGACAAGACTGCTGCAGCCAATCACTTCTCTCTACAGTACAGCAGTATATAGTGTTGGGCTGCTACAGTTCCACCGTTGTGACCTCTTGCTGCAGCCGCTCTGTATACAAGCAATGGTGACAGAAAGCCCAGCGCAGGTACAGGGAAGATTGTACATTATAACGCTCACCAGCTGCCTGCTTTAAAATTTATCATAGCAAACCCTTTAAATTAATAGTGCCCCTCAATAATGCCCCTGTGCCCCCCCAATTAATAATACTCCTGTATGCCCCTTTACATCAATAATGCCCCCTTTGCCCCCTAATAATACTCCTGTATGTCCCTTTAAATCAATAATGCCCCCTGTGTCCCCCCCAAAAAATACTTCTGTATGCCTGCTTAAATTAATAATACCTCAGCTAATAATGCCCCCTAATTAATAATTCTCCTGTATATTCCCTTAAAGGGATTGTCCAGGAAATGCAGAACTGGGGCAGGAGGCCGGGGAAGGTGAAGCATAAAAAAACCCCAAAAAACAAAACATACTCTCCAGTCCCTGGCACTTCAGTGTCTCCCCGTTGCTGTCAGGTCCAGCGTCGCCCGGGGGCTTGTTCTGGCAGAAGTCCTTGCAGCATGTGTCCTCAGTGGTCACAGGAAAGGACCCAGGACGTCACTCGCATACGTCACAGGTGACGTCCCGGGTCCTTTTTCTGTGATTGCTGAGGCAACTGATTGGCCTCAGCAGTCACGTGTGGCAAGGACTTCCGCCAGAACAAACCTGTGAGCAGTGTTCAACTTGTCAGCGGTGGGGGGCATCGAAGTGCTGGAGACAGGTGAATATGTTGTGTTTTTTTTATGTTTCACCTTCCCTGGTCTACTGCCCAATTACTGTAATTCCTGGACAACCCCTTTAAATCAATAATGCCCACCTTAAATTAGTATAACCCAATACCCTCTTACACCCTTACTTACATACTGCCTCCCAATAGCCCAATAGCCCCCTTATATTAATAATTAATAATGCTCCTGCTTTCCCTAATGCCCCCTTATGGATATAGAGCCTTAATATTTTTAAGGCCTCCCCCCTCCCTAACAAAAAAAAAAACAACAATAATACTCACCTGTCTAAGATTATCTTGCTTGGACGTGCCACCGCCAACTCTCCTTGCTGTATCAGACCCCCTATTCTATGGTACCACTGGGATGAAAATAGTAGATGCGCACAGGCTGTGTGCAGAAGGAGGTACTACTCACCCCATCACTGCTACATGTACAAGTTATAGTATGGCAGAACAGGAAGCTAATAGCTTCCTAATCTACCATGTATTTCAACTGCATCCGTGTCCTGCAGATGCCGATACAGTTGAGGTTTTTGTGTGCACTTGCCCCCTGCCCCCCGCTAGCTATGTCTCTGGGCATTAGAATAAAGGACGTATTAGATATGTGCTTGGCTACAGAAATGCCACCCTGGGAGGACATATAAATACGTAGCTGGCAGGGAAAGGGTTAATAGCTTTACAAAAATTCTAAATTTTGAAAAAAAAATAATATGAAGCACCATATTCTGACACCTTTACATTTTTTATACAGGTATTTCAGTGCACAGAGTTGTGTAAAGTGTTTTTTTTTTTTTTTTTTTTTTTTTTTTTTGCGGGACAATATGTAATCTTTATTGATACCATGCTGGAGAATGTATGATGCTTTAATTATTTATTCCATTTTTTTAGGGAAGCAAATCAGCAAAATAACGTCAATTCAGCCATTTTTATTTTTGTTTCTACTATGGCATTCACTGTATGAGACAAATGTTTTTATATTTTAATAGTTTGGGCATTTTCGAACTTAGGGATGCCTAATTTGTTTATGTTTACTTGCCATGGTAACGGGACAGCTCCCACAATCACGCGTCATGTGGAGCGGCCCCATTACCAAACATGATAGGGAAAGTGAAAGTATCTAATCAAATGCCGTGGTCGCATTTGACTTCGGCATCTGTGGTTAAATTCCCAATTTTAAATGCCCTAATTCAGTCACTCTCCTTCAGAGCAGCCTCTATACAGTGGGGAAAAAAAAGTATTTAGTCAGCCACCAATTGTGCAAGTTCTCCCACTTAAAAAGATGAGAGAGGCCTGTAATTGACATCATAGGTAGACCTCAACTATGAGAGACAAAATGAGAAAACATATCTAGAAAATCACATTGTCTGATTTTTTAAGAATTTATTTGCAAATTATGGTGGAAAATAAGTATTTGGTCACCAACAAACAAGCAAGATTTCTGGCTCTCACAGACCTGTAACTTCTTCTTTAAGAGGCTCCTCTGTCCTCCACTCATTACCTGTAGTAATGGCTCCTGTTTGACATTGTTATCAGTATAAAAGACACCTGTCCACAACCTCAAGCAGTCACACTCCAAACTCCACTATGGTGAAGACCAAAGAGCTGTGGAAGGACACCAGAAACAAAATTGTAGACCTGCACCAGGCTGGGAAGACTGAATCTGCAATAGGCAAGCAGCTTGGTGTGAAGAACTGTGGGAGCAATAATTAAAAAATGGAAGACATACAAGACCACTGATAATCTCCCTCGATCAGGGGCTCAACGCAAGATCTTACCCCATGGGGTCAAAATGATCACAAGAACGGTGAGCAAAAATCCCAGATCCACACGGGGGGACCTAGTGAATGACCTGCAGAAAGCTGGGACTAACGTAACAAAGGCTACCGTCAGTAACACACTACGCCACCAGGGACTCAGATCCTGCACTGACAGACGTGTCCCCCTACTTAAGCCAGTACAAATCTGAAGTTTGCTAGAGAGCATCTGAATGTTCCAGAAGAGTATTGGGAGAATGTCATATGGTCAGATGAAACCAAAGTAGAACTGTTTGGTAGAAACACAACTTGTCGTGTTTGGAGGAGAGTGAATGCTGAGTTGCATCCAAAGAACACCATACCTACTGTGAAGCATGGGGGTGGCAACATCATGTTTTGGGGCTGTTTCACTGTAAAGGGACCAGGACGACTGATCCGTGTACATGAAAGAATGAATGGGGCCATGTATCGTGAGATTTTGAGTGCAAACCTCCTTCCATCGCAAGGGCATTGAAGATGAAACATGGCTGGGTCTTTCAGCATGACAATGATCCCAAGTGCACCGCCAGGGCAACGAAGGAGTGGCTTCGTAAGAAGCATTTCAAGGTCCTGGAGTTGCCTAGCCAGTCTCTAGATCTCAACCCCATAGAAAACCTTTGGAGGGAGTTGAAAGTCCGTGTTGCCCAGCGACAGCTCCAAAACATCACTGCTCTAGAGGAGATCTGCATGGAGGAATGGGCCAACATACCAGCAACAGTGTGTGCCAACTTGTGAACTTTTGTTATTGACCAAATACTTATTTTCCACCATAATTTGCAAATAAATTCTTTAAAAATCAGACAATGTGATTTTCTAGATATGTTTTCTCATTTTGTCTATCATAGTTGAGGTCTACCTATGATGTCAATTACAGGCCTCTCTCATCTTTTTAAGGGGGAGAACTTGCACAATTGGTGGCTGACTAAATACTTTTTTTCCCCACTGTAGTTATTCACATGCACCAGGATGTACATGGATGTCCTGGTGTGCATAGGGGTTGATGCTTTAGTGGGTCCTTAATTTAATTACCCTCAAGTGGCCTCCGCATAATGTCCCCTGCCCCTTCAGTTACCATAGATCTATATTATGTACAAGTTAAAAAAAAAAAAAAAAAGTTATACTCACCTAACCCTATTCCCACGGTGCTTTATGCAGGTTCAGGCTGTAGCAATGGCTGTGGCTCGCCACTCATTGCACCTCCCTGACACTTACATCATAAACTGAAGGCTGTCTAAGAAGGCAGATAACAGTTGAAAACGCTGCTTGTCTCCAAGGACAGCACCCGAAATACGGGACTGTCCCGCTAGATCCGGGATTGCAGAGAAAGGCCTCCACTACCATACAGCCTGGTGCGGATGCATCGTTTGCCCTATGGTTAAAACATACCTCCCAACCGTCCCAGATTCAGCAGGGCAGTCCTGTGTGCTCCGGCCCCGGAAGCTGTAGGTGCATTATGATGACATCACTCACATTGCTCCTGCCGCTCCCTGAACACTCCGGGAGCAGAGACAGCTGACAGAGCAGCAGGGGAGCAGGGAGAGGTGAGTAACAGTGTTTTTTTACGTTACACTTTGAGGGCAGATGGAGGGGGGCATTAAACTCTGGGGGGTGGGCAGATGAAGAAGGACATTAATGTTCTCCTCCAACTACCCCCAGTTTAACATCACCCACCAGTTACCTCCACGGTTTAATGTCCCCCTCCAGCTGCACCATAGTTTAATGTCCCCCTTCAACTGCCCCAGTTTAATGTCCCCCTCTAGTTTCCCCCAGTTTAAACTGGGGCACCAGAAGAGGGACTTTATACTGTGGGGGCAATTGGAGGGGAACATTATAATGTGGGGGGCATATAATGTTAGGGTGACTGTAGGCGCATTATACTGTGTGGGGACACAAAGAGAAATGGATGGGAATGGGCGGAGTCAACATAGAAGTTGGTGGAGCTAAATTTGCAGTGGCATGTATGCGGGCCATACATTCTATCCCCCTTTCTGTCCTTTGAAAGTTGAGAGGTATGTTAAAGCAGCCCTGAATCTAACTATAACTATATTAATCCTGTAATACTTTACTCTACTGACTTCTACATTCAATGTGCAAGTAGAAAAACTGGTTTCTTTACAGTTGTGGCCAAAGGTCTTGAGACTAACACAAATTTTTCACAAAGCTTGTTGTCTCAGTGCATGCTCTACTTTTTGACAAAAACACAGCCCAATTTTCAGGGACCTGACTTACCCATTGAAGTCAAATGTTTCTATGGTATGGTGAAGTACAATTATAAGCATTTCAGAAGTTTTTACACTTTTTTTTTTTTTAAAATACATCAAGCTTATGCAGAGACTCAGTATTTACAGTTTTCATCTACAATTCGCCATGACATACTGAATATCAGCTTCTGGGCTGAATCCTGACTGATGATAACCTGTTCTTGTCTAATCAGTGCTCAGAGTTTATCAGAATTTCTGTGTTTTTGTTTGTCTATCCTTTTTTTTGACCACAGGTTCTCAAGGGCATTGAAATCTGAGAAGTTTCTTGGCCATGGACCGAAAATGTCATTGTTTTGTTCCCCTTGCCACTTACTTATCAAGTTTACCTTGTGACATGATGCTCCATCATACTGGAAAAAGGTTTTCATTAAAATGGAAGGCCCTAAACAATACTAAAAAAGTTAGTTAAAAAAACACATTAAAAAAACACTTGAGCTAGTTTCACACTTAAAGGGGCTATCCACTTTCTAGTATTGATAGCCTATTCTTAGGATAGGCCCGTGATGGCGAACCTATGGCACGCGTGCCAGAGAGGGCACTCAGAGCCCTCTCTGTTTGCACGCCCGTCATCGCACTGATCACTCACTAACAGGGAATCTGGTACAGGATTCCCCGTTAGTGAGCGATCGCTTCTTTCAGCTGTATGTGCAAATGCACATACAGCTGAAAGCTGTCAGTGTAGGCCGCGGGATGGCGGCTTACACTGACTGCAGAGTGTGACCTCTACCCAGACACAGGTGTGATGACGTAAGTCATCAGCACCTGCAGTCAGAAGAAGGAGGACACCCGGCTGCTCTTAGTTGGACTTCAGGTAAGTATCATATAATACTGTGTGTGGGGGCCTACTGTGGAGCATATAATAATGTGCGGGGGACTCTCTGGAGCGTATAATACTGAGTGGCGGCCACTCTGGAGCATATACTACTGAGTGGAGGCCACTTCGGAGCGCATTGTACTGTCTGGGGGCCCTTCACTATTTATATCACACAGTATCTGATTTATAGCAGATATGTGATATTATTACAGACTGTAATAACATTGCACGGTCACTATAAAACAGATCCTGGTTAATTTAAGGTTAAATTGCCGTGTTGGCTCTTTGCAATAATTTAGTGGGTTTCGGGTTGTAGTTTGGGCACTCGGTCTCTAAAAGGTTTGCCATTACTGGGATAGGCCATCAATATTAGATCTGCAGGTGTGTGACAACCGTGACTCCCGAGGATCAGCTGTAGCAAGGCAGCGCAGCTTCCAGTATTGTTTACATTCTGATAGCCTTGCTGCTCACTTGCTATACAAAATGTAGCAGTGATGGTAGGTACTGCAGTGGTGTCCAATTGAAGTCTATGGGACAATGCTGCAATACCTTCCCTCGCTGCTGCAATTTGTACAGTGAGTGAGAATGCAGTATGGTCTGCATTCTGGGACCGTGTTGTCTCTGTACAGCTGATCTTCAGTGGTCACAGGTGTTTGACCCCCAGAGAGCTAATATTGATGGTGTAGCCCTATTTGGGGGGGGGGGGTATGAGTATTATCCCTCCCGCAACAGACTCTGGCGCTGACCTGTGTGTATAATGGGACCTGAAGCCTTCGCTGAAGGGAAGAGTGGGAACATATATGAAATATATCAGTGCCTCCACCCAGGATAGAGCCTCTGTATTACAGGGAGGATCTCTTCCTGGGACTTACCCATGAAGTACAGTTAGTAGCCTTAACAAGGATCACTGTACTAATCTCACAGTCTGAAGAATACATACAGATATCACATAAGGTTATAACAGTAGCTTTATAAGAATCAACAGGGTAATAATACATACATAAAATATACTCAGAACACAGCAATACTACAACAACCAGCAAGTCCTCAACCGTCTTAGGTTATATACCCGGGTATATATATAGATATATAGCAAGAGTCCAGTGCACAATACCTCCAGGCAACAGAAGAGATGCAGGGGCCCCTGTGGATGACTGTGGATCCTCGGATTCTTCCAGGAGATGACAGACAGCCGATCAGGAGATGATGATGATGGTGAGATTCTTCACAGGCAGCAAACAGGGCGACGGTGACGGCAGTAGATGCAGGCCTGACTACCCTAACACTGAGTCCTTAACCTGCCAGCTAAACTACTAGTGCCACCGGGCCTCTAACTAGCTAGTTGGCCTTCGGAAGCCTAACCTATCACTGCCCTGAACTATATATATATATGGATCCCTAACTACGGTTACTAGCTAGGTCCTGTGAGTATATAGGGGGTAACACATACCTAAGTATATACTGTGATGTAAAGAGGAACAAGTGGCTCTTAGACTCCCCCAGACATAACATGTCTGTCCCAGCAGCTCTGCTCACATCTCTCCCCCCAGCAGCTCTGCCTCACATGTGTCTGACTCACTGTATTTACAAAACAAAACTTGCACTAAATGCCTGGGGTCTCCGAAACCAAACTGCAGGGGCAAAGAAGCCAGATACATTATATACTAGTAGAAATGGCAGTTCCCTACACTCTCCCTCTGGTGAAATCTTTACGTCACGTCAAAGACATACAAAGTCATAGTATACAGTCAACATTACCAATGACAATATCAATATGGTTGCTTTTGCATTTACAGAGTCACAACAGGTTAATAGGTATACATGCCAGCAGGAGCGAAAATTGGTAACATATTGACCAAAGTGGACACTGCACCCACCCAAGCATGGTATAAATGAGGCTGAGTAGTAAATCTGGGGTCCCCCAAACTATCATATGTCAGCATAGGTGGAGGGTGTCTAATTCTCTCTCCTCTCCGTACCTCTCTCTCAGGTAAACTAGCATGTCCAGGCCCTAAACTAGGGTTGTCTGCCATGGGAGGGGATGGTGCTGGTGGCGTAGGAGAGCTAGATCCCTGCTCATCTGTAGACACAGATCTAGGTACGAATTCTGGAGTTTGAGGGTTCATAGGTCTCCCTGAAGGAGAAGATACTGGTGATCTAGGAACTTCAGGAGCCACAGTCCAATCACTCTCAGGAGTTTCAGGAAGGTCAGGTGGAATATCGGCTAAGGACTGTGGAGAATCGCAGGCCGAGCCATCATTGGAGATATCCATACCATCAATCTGAGGTACAGGCAACAAATGATTTCTATGCCAAGTCCTGATCCTCCCGTCCCGTCCTTTTATCTTGTAGACTGGTATTCCAGGCAACCGATCTACCACTGTAAAGAGTTCACTCCGCCATCGATCAGCCAGCTTATGTTTTGCAGATGCTCCCAAATTCCGTAGCAGAACATGGTCCCCAGGGTTCAATTCTCGGTATCTTACTCGAAGATCAAATCTCCTTTTATTTCCTTCATTCACTTTGGCCACATTTTCCTCAGCCAGCTGATAAGCACTCTTAAGCGTTTCTTTCAAACGTGCCACGTATCGGTAATGATCTCGATGACTGATACCATCGGTAGAGACTCCCAACAAGATGTCAATAGGTAGCCTAGGCTCTCTTCCAAACATCAGAAAGTATGGTGAATATCCTGTGCTCTCGTGCCTTGTACTATTATAGGCATGCACCATAGCCTCCACTTTTCGACTCCAGGATCGCTTATCCTCAATTCGTAAGGTACCAAGCATATCAAGTAAAGTCCTGTTAAATCTTTCAGGAAGGGCATCTCCCTCTGGATGGTAAGGCGTCGTCCGACTTTTGCGGATGTTCAACAACTGAAGTAACTCTTTGATCAGGTTACTCTCAAAATCCCGGCCTTGATCAGAATGCAACCGGTGTGGTAAGCCATAATGGATAAAATACTTTTCCCAAAGCACTCTTGCAACAGTGACTGCTTTTTGATCCTTAGTCGGAAAGGCTTGAGCATATCGTGTGAAGTGATCAGTCACCACCAATACATTTCCAAATCCTCTGGAGTCGTTGTCAATACAAAGGAAGTCTATGCAGACAAGATCCATGGGGCCCGAACTCTTCAAGTGTCCCATGAAGGCCGCTCGAACCGGGACAGTCTTCCTCTGCAAACATCTGCGACAGCACCTACACAGACGAGTCACGGTATCTCTCATTTTGGGCCAGTAGAATCGGTCTTGTATTAGGCCATAAGTCTTCTCAGGTCCCAAATGACCATGATAATCATGCAGACTTCGGAAAATCATCTTCTGAAAGCAGCTTGGAATAACTAGTTGGCGCCTTCCAGGGTGATCATGATACAGCACCACACGATAAAGTAGGCCATTGTCTATTTCAAACTTCTCCCAATCTCGTAGAAGTTGACTGCATTCAGAGGGTAGGGATGTCTTTAACATTTCTCTGTCTTGAGAACTCACTGCTTGATAAAGAGGTCCAATTAAAGGATCAGTCTTTTGACTCCAGATCATTCGCTTTGAAGATATAGAACAACTCTCAAAGGATCCTAAAGCGGCAGGGTAGGCAAACATGTCTGGTACAGCTTCGGGACCTCCCCCAATAGAGTCAATAAGCCGAGTTTCAGAAAAGGCTACTCGGTCTTCAACTACAGCAGCCATGGCACACAAAGCTCCTACTCCAGGACTTGGCACTTCTTCCCATTCATCCACTACTTCCGGACTAGGTAATCCAGGCCGTCTTGATAGAGCATCTGCCCCAATGTTCTTAGGCCCCGATTTATACTTGAGTGTGAATTGGTAGTTGGATAAAGCTGCCAACCAGCGATGTCCTGTAGCATCGAGTTTAGCGGTTGACAAAACGTATGTCAGTGGATTGTTGTCTGTTCTTACTTCAAACGTGGCTCCGTATAAATAGTCATGTAATTTATCAACAATGGCCCACTTGAGCGCCAAAAACTCCAATTTATGTACTGGATAATTTTTCTCGCTGGGAGAAAGACTTCGACTTATGAAAGCTATGGGCCGTAACCCGGCCGGGTATTCTTGGTGCAGCACGCCACCTAATCCTTCAAAGCTGGCATCTACATGTAGCACATATGGCTTCTGTGCATCAGCATAAGCCAGAACGGGAGCCTCTGTCAATTTCTTCTTCAACAACTTAAATGCTTCTTCACAATCCGCAGTCCACCTATCGCCAAAAAGGCTTTTGGAAGACCCTTTCTTCTTTCCCGGATCTCCTGCATCACTCTTCAACAGGTTGAGGAGGGCTCGAGCAATTTTTGAATATCCTTCCACAAATCGTCGATAGAATCCACAAAACCCCAAGAAAGATTGCAACTCCGTAATATTTTGCGGTCGGGGCCAATTCACCACAGCTTCAATCTTACCAGGATCGGTAGCAACTCCTTCAGCAGAAACAATATGACCTACATAAGTGACCGAAGATCTACAAAATTTGCATTTGTCAGCCGACAACTTCAGCCCCTCTTCTTTTAAGCGATGGAGTACTCTCATGAGTCGTTCTTCATGTTCTTCCAGCGTCTTTCCAAACACAATAATGTCATCAAGATATACAAGGCATTCCCGGGGCACTAAATCACCTAACACTCTTTCCATCAACCTTTGGAACGTTGCTGGCGCACCTTTTGTACCTTGCGGCATACGAGTGAACTGAAAGAAACCCAAGGGGCATATGAAGGCTGTCTTTTCCTGATCCTCAGGTGCCATTGGGACTTGATAGTATCCCGATCTTAGGTCCAGCACTGTGAACCAACAGTTTCCATTCAGAGCTTCCAGAGCTTCTTCAATTCTCGGCAGTGTATACTGATCAGGTAAGGTTCTCCGGTTCAGAGTTCTGTAATCCACACATAGGCGAATTGCTCCAGATTTTTTTCTTACCACCACAATAGGTGAGGCATAGGGGCTCTTACTGTCCACAATGATCCCCTGACCTTTCATTTGCTGTAGAGTCTGTCTTAACTCATCAACATCCTTTGGAGCAACTCTCCGTGGTCGCTCCCGGAAGGGAGTAGAATCGGTCAATCGGAAAGTGTGTTGAGCACTTTTAGCACAACCTACATCCATATCATCCATGGAGAACACTTCCGATAATTCAGACAACTTCTGTGTCAGTCGCTGATTCCAGGCCTCTGGTAAATGTGGATCACTCAAGTCAAGATTGAGATTAGGGATTGCATCTCGGATTTGAATCCTGCACACTTCAGCGTATGGATTTACTCCAAGCACAGGGTAGCAGTGGGCCACATTCTGGTATGGTCCAATTACAATCGGATGCGGTGAACAGTTCCTCACTGTCACACAGGTAGATAACTCCACTTTATTTCTCCAGTCCTTTCTCTCTGGGATCACCATCCAGCCATTCTGGTTAATCATTTCTTCAGGGGTTTCCATAAGGACATAACTCCCCCCTTCAAGCAAATCGGGAGCAATGCTGGAGGCTACTCTCAGAATTCTCTCCCCGCCGGCAGGAACTTCCACGGTTCTCTCACCGATATGATATACCATTCCATGTCGATAGCCAGTAGACAGGGCATCACAGAGTTCTCTAAGATCAGAAGATATATTCACCGGCTGAGCTGCAGGGTTCCAATCTCTTCCAAGAAACTTCTGAAAAGCATAATGCACTGCGGGACAATTAGTGCCAAGTATCACAGGAGCTGCACAAGAATCCCCTGTATCAGGACAGACAAGAGCCGTAATCTTCATGGGAGCGACACTCTGATCTTCTAATTCAGGGACAGCTATAACTACTTGTAGGCTGCCATCTACAGGATATGATCCTGAATTAAGCCCCCACAATTTCATTTGTCCTGTAGACTGAAGAGGTATATCCCTCAGATACTTTTGGTAGAACGAGCGATAAATCAGGGTCACTTGAGATCCTGTATCAAACAGGGCAGGAGCGGCATGACCATTGACAGTGACTTTGACAACGGACCTGGAGCCCGCGATAGCGCCTCTGGTATTTACTCGGCCCGCCTTCCTTCGGTGTCTTTGATTCTGAATAGAGAAGACAGCACTGTGTCTCAATCCCTCACTGTCCTCCGTACACTGTCTGGCACTATGGCCCGTCTGACCACATTTATAACAGGTTCTAGCATCCTTCCTCCATTGAGTGGCAGTGGGTGGAGTGGCGGACTGTCTAAGTTCTGACCGCTCCGCTGGTTTGTCCTTGTTTGAATTAGGAACAACATCTTCTTTAGAGATGCTTTTCGCTTTCTTAGGGGTACTAAAACTAATGTCAGCTTCTTGTTTCTTCACTAACTTCATTAAGTCAGGAAATGGAAGGACTCTATCAGATAGTAAGACCTTGAGTACTTGAGCAAGAGGATGATGAGGTTGTAACCCTCTCACCAACTGACTGGTTCTCATAGCGTCTACCTCTGAAGTAGATATAGCTGCGTGGTACACCAGACGTGAAAGAAGTAGCTGTAAACGGTTAATAAAAGTAGAGACATTTTCCCCTTCTTTTTGACGAACCATTCGGTAATCAGCAACCATCTGGGAAAGGTCATAGTATGGCTCAAAGTGATCAGACAGTACTTGTATATAGTCCAATGCACTCACTCCTTCATGAGAGTCTCTGTACAAGCGGATCAATTCTGCAGCAGGAGACCGCAAACTTTCACTGATACGCTGCCGCTTGCCTTCTTCAGAGCAAGACCATTCCTTCAGGCATTGGAGAGTATGTTCTTTCCATATCTCAAAGTTTTCCTCCCCTTGTGGTACTGGGACATTACCAGAGAATACTTTTAGTTTCTTGTAGTGAGTGGCCTGCAGGCCCTGAGCTAACATTTCAGTCAGCCTGGCTAAAGTGCTAATAGCACTGTCACTAGAGGAACTGCTAGCGACGGCCATACTGGGGGGGTAACTGGCTGAGCGGGGTTCTTCCTTTACCTGAACCAGGGGAGGAACAGGCGGTCGGTAATCCCATGTAGTAGCTAGTGGGAGGTTCCCCTCTGAGCTATATCGCTTCTCCATATCAATGACTATTCCCACTTCTAAATCTCAGCAGTGCCTCCAAATGTAGCCCTATTTGGGGGGGGGGGTATGAGTATTATCCCTCCCGCAACAGACTCTGGCGCTGACCTGTGTGTATAATGGGACCTGAAGCCTTCGCTGAAGGGAAGAGTGGGAACATATATGAAATATATCAGTGCCTCCACCCAGGATAGAGCCTCTGTATTACAGGGAGGATCTCTTCCTGGGACTTACCCATGAAGTACAGTTAGTAGCCTTAACAAGGATCACTGTACTAATCTCACAGTCTGAAGAATACATACAGATATCACATAAGGTTATAACAGTAGCTTTATAAGAATCAACAGGGTAATAATACATACATAAAATATACTCAGAACACAGCAATACTACAACAACCAGCAAGTCCTCAACCGTCTTAGGTTATATACCCGGGTATATATATAGATATATAGCAAGAGTCCAGTGCACAATACCTCCAGGCAACAGAAGAGATGCAGGGGCCCCTGTGGATGACTGTGGATCCTCGGATTCTTCCAGGAGATGACAGACAGCCGATCAGGAGATGATGATGATGGTGAGATTCTTCACAGGCAGCAAACAGGGCGACGGTGACGGCAGTAGATGCAGGCCTGACTACCCTAACACTGAGTCCTTAACCTGCCAGCTAAACTACTAGTGCCACCGGGCCTCTAACTAGCTAGTTGGCCTTCGGAAGCCTAACCTATCACTGCCCTGAACTATATATATATATGGATCCCTAACTACGGTTACTAGCTAGGTCCTGTGAGTATATAGGGGGTAACACATACCTAAGTATATACTGTGATGTAAAGAGGAACAAGTGGCTCTTAGACTCCCCCAGACATAACATGTCTGTCCCAGCAGCTCTGCTCACCCCCCCCCCCCCCCCCCCCCCCCCCCCCCCCCCCCCCCCCCCCTCCCCCCCAACAACACAACAAAAACACCCCCCCCCCCCCCCCCCCCCCCCCCCCCCCCCCCCCCCCCGCCCACAAACCAAATAAATAAAAAAAAAACCCCCCCCCCCCCCCCCCCCCACCCTCAACCCAAAACTTTTCTCCCCCCCCCCCCCCCCCCCCCCCCCCCCCCCCCCCCACCCACCCCCCCCCCCCCCCCCCTCCCTTTTTTTTTTTTTTAAAAAGCCCCCCCCCCCCACCACACAAATAATTTTTTTTTTATAGCACAAACACCACCCCAAAAAAAGAAGAAGGAGGCCACCCCCCCCAACCAACAAACCAACAAACCCCCCCCCCCCCCCCCCCAACCCCCGCCAGGGGGGCCTTTTTTTCCTCCCCCAAATAAACCGCCCCCTTCCCCCCCCCCATTTTTTTCCCCCCCTGTTTTCACCCAACACCCCCCCCCCCCCGTTGCGCCCCGGGGCCCCCCCCCCCCCCCGGCCCCCCCCCCCCCCCCCCCCCGCGGGGCCCCCCCCCCCGCCCCCCGAAAAGGCCCACCCCTGGAAAAATTGCAATATTCACTTTTCATTATCAGCTGTGCATTCATTTCTGGAAATTAAATTAATGCAACATTCCAAATAGCACTCTTTCCATTCTGAGCCCCACCACGTACAGTGGTGAACCTAGCCTCTTTGCTGCCTGAGGCGGACTATAGAAAGACCCCCCCCCCCCCAAAAAAAAAAAAAAAAAAAAAAATTGAGTTTCCATGCTACTAGTTTAACACACTGTTATTGTCGCACAATATACACAATACACAAAGTTATAAAACAGTTTTTAAGAATTCTTCTTCCTGTATTACTTCAGTATCAGATCAACAACACGGTATTAACAATGACAATAACTTCACACATTTTCTGCTTGGTGGATGGACGAGCCCATGTGGCCCCCATTCTCTATAATAGGAGCACCGCAGATAGCTGAGTACTGGACTTCGGGTATCTTTGGCACTCCCATTGAAGTGAATGAGAGCCACGCGGGTTCGTTCATCCACCAAGTGACACACCTATATATATGGCTGCGGTCAGGCTGAATTCCCACCCAGTGGGGGGAAAAAACCCAATTCTCAGGCTCAGTGGGGGACTCAGCAGACAGACCCCCATTAATCAGGTATTTATCTTCTATCATTTAGATGAATACAGGGCAGTAACATTTTGTGACTTACAGGTGATATCTCTGACTAATCGGTCACATTTCCCTTCTCTTCCCTTTGGACCGCCATGACCACTTCTTCCAGCTGTGACTTGTCTCTGTAAGGTTTGCAACACAGACATCTTTGGCTCGTCACTTTTCCAGGTATCCAACCCACATTGTCCTCACCTGCACACCCATCCTGCTGCTACCTCCAATTATAAAATATATGATATAACCCCCCCATAATGAATAATACTCCCAAGTGCATCTTTATATTAATAATGTCCGTGTGTACCCTGTATAAATAGTGCCCCTTATTAATAATGCCCCAGGTGTTAACTAATTAAAAGCTTTTCCAGGTCAATAATAAACTAATCAGTGGGGCTCAAAAACCCAGGACCCCCACTGATCAGCTGTGTGAATGGTACCTGTGTAAGCGCCATGACCGCTTCTCTGTTTACATAGTGTCATTCATCTCAAAGCGGCCATGTATTGTAACTACAGCCTCATCCTGTACATGTCTACAGTATGTGACAAGGCTGGAATTACATCACACGGCCACTTTAAACAGACAGCTTATAATATAAATAGGCTGTTACCTGCTAGAGTAACCCCAGTAGGTAATGACCCTATTGACTTACCAATCCCTGTTCCTGCTTACGGCTGCCTCCCCTTCCCCTTCTTCCCTCCATGGGGCCCCGGCGACGCGATATGAGATGCACGGGGCCCCCTGGAGGGAAGAAAGGGAGGCAGTCGGTAGCAGGAGAGGGGTTCAATAAGTAAGGCTGCAGGCCTGCGCTAAGAGTATTTGTTGGTTGAACCCCAACAAATACTGGTATCATTATACTCGGGGATCTCTTCAGACCCCTGAGTATAATGATCGGAGGCCCAGGGGAGGTGATCAAACATAAAAACCAGTGTTACTCACCTCTCCGGTGCGACTCCATGCTGTCTTCGGCCTCTGTAGTGACGTCACAGACGTCATTGAAGAGGGCCGAAAACAGCAGGGAGTCGAGACAGAGCCCATGTCACCTCCCTTGGACCTCTGATCGTTATACTCTGTTGTCTGAAAAGACCCCAGAGTATAATAATAGTTTGTGAGTGGTGTACCCCAAAATTTTGGGTTCTGCTGAATCTAAAATATTTGCATTAAACACCTTTGGGGCCACTATGGTATTTAATACCATGTAAAGGGGCCACTATGGGACCTTATAATGTGTGCAGGGGACACTATGGGACATTATATTTTTGCATGGGCCGCTATGTGACATTATACTGTGTGGAGGGGGCACTATGGGACATTATACTGTGTGGAGGCCACTTTGGGACATTATAGTGTGAGTAAATGGGGCATTATAGTGTGTGGGGGCCATGTAAAGGGGCACACTATGCTGTGGATGGGGGCCCCAAGTCGAAAGTTTGCTATGGGGCCCAGCCTTTGCTAGTTACGTCCCTGGTTATTGCCATATAAAATGACACATGTCAGCTTTGAAAAATTAGGCCGTGTCCCTAAGTGGTTAAACATAATCCAACCAGTTTATTGTTTATTATACTGAAACATAGCCTGGTCGAGATGCTGTAGGAGATTCACCTATCGGCCAGTCCGAGCCAGGCCTCCATGTACTGCTGTGTTTATGAGCCCTAAATATAAGTGTAAAGGCAATGACCCCTGGAAAGCCATAATAGATTCTATGATGGTGAGTTCCATGATGGTGTAACAAAAAATTGGGCCAGGACTCTATTACCCCTGTTTGGTTGTGTTTTGGGCTAAGTATTCCCTTTACATGGAACTACCCAAGCACTTGGTGCAACATTCCAGTGGAAACTGCTTATATTGTTTTATAGGCTTAGGGGTGGAGACTATCAGTCTCCAGTATCCATTAGGTCAGTTATATGCTAGCATCCCAGCAGCGAACACCTGCAGAGTGAGCCCATTGCAGTCTGTGAGGGAAGTGAACCAGCAACTTGCCCAGCAGTCCAGCTACAGCCATGATACAGGAAAGAGAAGCTGTCAGCCCCATAGAGGGAGAAAGTCTGCCAAATATTGGAGGAATTTGAGGTTGTGGAACCTACCAGCCAGGACCCGTTCATCTCCAGGGATGTGGGGTCCTACGAATTCAGTTAATACAGCCCTCATAGCCACAGTGGGAAAGGCAGAGACTATGTATTCACTGGAGTGTGAAAAGGCATCAAATACCATCTTTACACTGGACATCCCTCATCCCAAGTCTGGGACCAGCCACCATATTGGAATTCCTAACTACAATGCCCTTCGGAAAGCTGCTTTACTATCAGTTACCTCAGTAAAGTTCATATTGATTAAACTGCATTACTACCTCCTGAGTCATTACTGCACTTATAATCAGGGCCCTTCCAAACACCACCCTCTGGCTCAGGATAAGAGAGGACCCTTCTCCAACTGGAAGTGGGGGAAAACTACCACCACCATCAAGTACATTGTAAGCCCTCCCTCAAATGGTGTCCGGCCTGGGAGGTTAGCTCATTGAGTCAATTGCGTGTCTTTGGCCTAGCCATGATATCACCACCACAACTATAATTCCCATCTTGTGGTTCCCTCAATTGGGTTGCTATAAGGGCAGTCGGATCACTGTTACTTGAGTGTTTGTAGAGCCACAGACAAAGAAAGCACAGTCACCTCCATAGGTTTCATTGTGACTAGCACTTTACTGAGGTGGAATTTGTTCACTCACAAAGATATTAACAGCAGCTCTAAGATGACTCACAGTGATTCCGTAGTTCTCACTGTGTTTGTGCTCAGCTACAACAGATCCAGCATCTCAGACACAAGTTTCCTAAACTACCTTCTGATGCAGTTATGGTTCCATCCCAGACTGCCACAAAAACACACTGCACTTAGCAGTGGAATCAAAGCGAAGAGGAAGAGAAAGGTTTTAGTTTAATGATTGAAAAACGCAGAGAATGCACTTCAGAAACAAAAGCACTCAATGTAATTTTATCCCATGTTTTATGTTGCATCCTTTAACCCTTTCACTGCCAGGGGTATCTGTAAGACCACCCAGTTATGTATTTTTTTCTGTGATTTATTACTACTTGCTCATACTACTCCTACACTGTGGGGCGTCCAGGTCTGTTATCACAACAAGTCTGGCTCCAGGAATGTGGTCATTCCACTCTATAACAAGTCCCTTTGTTGTTCTATCCCTGGATAGCTCGTTATCACAGCAGGGGGACATCCTAAAGATGTGTATTGGAAGGCTCTAAGCAAACAGAAAACAGACTTCTTGTCTACAGCCCACAATACAAAGGAGATATGGTTTTATGGCCATATTTCCCCAGCAGAACTGTCTATCGTCACACCGATAAATTCCTGGGGTGCACCAGGCAGAGACGAGTGGCTCAGTTCTAAACTCGGTACGGTTGAGAGAAAGGAGAAGGTCCAGGCACTGAACTCCTTACCCAAAGGGGATTGGGGTGTCATTCTTGGTATCTGCACGATGGGGAGCTCGCCACGAGCCCCATCAGACCTCTTGCTTTACCCTATGGTCATCGGGCAAGGAACTATGACAAGTTATGGTTATTGGGATTGCAAGAGGGAGGGCGGGGCTTCTCCTGGTGACATCACTTTGGGAGGAGACCAGGATAGTTAAATGCTCTCAGACCAGGGAAAGAGGTGACTTGTTATCCTAGGGAAGATTTGAGAGCATGTAGGAGACCCATGCTCTGTAACTTGCTTAAGAATGCTCCCTAAGCCAAGCTTCTGAGGCTTAGAGAACCAACTACAAACCTGTTCTGGTATTTTCCTATCTTTTATTCCCATTTTATTTTCTGTACTGTATTTTGCTTTCACCTGTATTTGCTTGACCGTTCATTGATGTATATTTCTGTATATGTTAGTGCCTAGTACCGACCCACTTGGGTTAATAAATATATAAAATTTATAAAGCTCATTTCATATTATCCTATGAACCCGGTCACTCACGGTTTGTGAGTGGGAAGTTAAGAAAGGATAGTTGCAGGTGTGCCAAGCGGCTTGGCAAGGCGATATCCTTCACAGTATCAATTGCAGTACGGGACAATATGTTGCTGGGAGGCAGGGACTCCTAGCTTCATAGATAACTAGGATGCTAGGAGTTCCGCTCCCAGCACGAAGTTAAAGCTGGTACATCTGGCTAGCACACAGATCGTGTTTCACGGGTGAAAAACGGTTGTGTGCTGCTGCTCTAAGGCCTACACCTACATGTACATTTCTTCATAAAATGACCAGAACTGGAAGGAACAAAATCTGCTTTGAAGCTTGAAATGTTAAAAACGTATCATCCTATAAAATGTAGGGATTACATACCGTGAAAAGTAAGTGCACCCCTAAACCCTACATATTTCTTGAAAGTAGACAACCTAAATATTACATGTGTCTGAATGGGTTATCAATAGCCATGTCCACCTTCATGTAACTTTGTGACAAACACAAATAATGTTTTGAAAAAATGCACTAAAACATATATTTGCACATAAAACTCCTATTCAATCGTACATTCACACACAAAATACATATAAAATAATAGATCAAGGTGTACACAATTTATATATGCTGCAAACATCAACTACAACAAGAGCTCGTACGCTCAAAAACACTGATACAGAAGTCAAGCAATATTTTGCTGTCATTCACTAATATGTTAAAAATCTATACTACACGTAACAAACTGTGGCTGTGATACCAAAATCTATCTTTTTTTGAGATTGTACTGCATACCATATATATATATATATATATATATATATATATATATATATATATATAAACACAACTTAATATTTTGTTTTTGAACATTGCAAAAATTGCACAAAAATTCAAATTTGCCACTAAATTACATGCTCAAGCAACCCCTTAATATGCAAACAAACTGTACTTTCCAAAAAACTACAAGATGTGAGTAATTCATACATACCACACACTCACTCACACACACACACACACACACACACACACACACTATATATTGTAGGCAGGCAGAGGGAAAGATTGTGGAGGGAAGATACCTCCCACTAAGGTGGCTCCTCTCCACTAGGTAATGGACTGGAATCTATGTCCAGGGTTTTGGGTGTGATTACAGACCCGGCCTTAGCGCTGACCAGGTAGGAGGATGTGGCTGTTCTGATGGTGGCTCTGAGCCACAAATATACTGCCTGTGTGGAGGACAGAAAGTGGAGACCAAAACTGCTAACTTGATGAGCCTGCTGGACTGTTTTCTGTCTTAAAGACTATTTTGTGTTGCTGGACTTTCTACCACCTGGCTGAAACAAGCCATTATGTTTTGTGTTGCCTTATGCTGCTGAAAGCTATTTATGTTATGGACTCTGAACTCCGCCTAATAAAGCACCAGTGTGAACTTGCACATACTCCTCCAGTGTCTTACTTGCCTGGTAACCAGCACCTGGAAGGTCCCGCATTGACACTTATTTTCCACCATAATTTGCAAATAAATTCTTAAAAAATCAGACAATGTGATTTTCTGGATTTGTTTCCTCATTTTGTCTCTCATAGTTGAGGTCTACCTATGATGTCAATTACAGGCCTCTCTCATCTTTTTAAGTGGGTGGACTAAATACTTTTTTTTCCCCACTGTATAATATATACAGTCATATGAAAAAGTTTGGGCACCCCTATAATCTTAATCATTTTTAGTTCTAAATATTTGGGTGTTTGCAACAGCCATTTCAATTTGATATATCTAATAACTGATGGACACAGTAATATTTCAGGTTGAATGGGTTTATTGACTAACAGAAATGTGCAATATGCATTAAACCAAATTTGCCGGTGCATTTGGGTACCCTTATCATTTTATTGATTTGAATACTCCTAACTACTTTTACTGACTTACTGAGCACAAAATTGGTTTTGTAACATCACTGGCTTTGACTTCATAGCCAGGTGTATCCAATCATGAGGGTATTTGGTGGCCAATTGCAAGTTGTTCTCCTATTTGAATCTCCTCTGAGAGTGGCATCATGGGCTCCTCAAAACAACTCTCAAATGTCTGAAAACAAAGATTGTTCAACATGTTGTTCAGGGGGGTACATTAAGTTGTCTCAGAGATTTAACCTGTCAGTTTCCACTGTGAGGAACATAGTAAGGAATGGAAGACCACAGGGACAGTTCTTGTTAAGCCCAGAGTGGCAGGCCAAGAAAATATCAGAAAGGCAGAGAGAAGTGGTGAGAACAGTCAAGGACAATCCACAGACCACCTCCAAGGCTGCAGCATCATCTTGCTGCAGTGGTGTCACTGTGCATCGGTCAACAATACAGCACACTTTGCACAAGGAGAAGCTGTTGGGAGAGTGATGCGAAGGCCGTTTCTGAAAGCATGCCACAAACAGAGTCGCCTGAGGTATGCAAAAGCACATTTGGACAAGCCAGCTTCATTTTGGAGAGGTCCTGTGGACTGATGAAACAAAGATTGAGTTGTTTGGTCATACAAAAGGCGTTATGCATGGCGTCCAAAAACACAGCATTCCAAGAAAACACTTGCTACCCACTGTAAAATTTGGTGGAGGTTCCATCATGCTTTGGGGCTGTGTGGCCAATGCCGGCACCGGAAATCTTGTTAAAGTTGAGGGTCGCATGGATTCAACTCAGTATCAGCAGATTCTTGAGAATAATGTACAAGAATCAGTGACGAATTTGAAGTTATGCCGGGGATGGATATTTCAGCAAGACAATGATCCAAAACACAGCTCCAAATCTACTCAGGCATTCATGCAGAGGAACAATTACAATGTTCTGGAATGGCCATCCCAGTCCCCAGACCTGAATATCATTGAACATCTGTGGGATAATTTGAGCGGGCTGTCCATGCTCGGCGACCATCAAACTTAACTGAACTGGATTGTTTTGTAAGAGGAATGGTCAAAAATACCTTCATCCAGGATCCAGGAACTGATTAAAGCTACAGGAAGCGACTAGAGGCTGTTATTTTTGCAAAAGGAGGATCTACTAAACATTAATGTCACTTTTCTGTTGAGGTGCCCATACTTTTGCACCGGTCAAATTTTGGTTTAATGCATATTGCACATTTTCTGTTAGTACAATAAACCTCATTTCAATCCTGAAATATTACTGTGTCCATCAGTTATTAGATATATCAAATTGAAATGGCTGTTGCAAACACCCAAATTTTAGAACTAAAAATGATTAAGATTAATAGGGGTGCCCAAACTTTTTCATATGACTGTATATATTTATTTATTTACAGGTGGAGGTGTTAAAGAAAAGCCAAAATTGCAGAAATGCAGCAAACTATTTTGTGCATGCAAATTAAATAGGGGCTCTCTAATGAATAATTATAATCTCTATACCTAACTAATGTGATAACTACGGCCAGTTTCAGATTGGCGTAACATGGCCGTTTTATTGCTCACATATTATGGACGCAACCTCTGAAGTTCCTGCGGTTCATCATTACTGGTGTTAGAGAGCCATAATTCTAGATCTGATGACCTGCTGGAAATCCAAGTGTTTTGTTTGTACTGTGGGTGCAAAAGAAAAAAAAACACCTGTTATTATACCCATCTGAAAGCTGCCAAAAAATGGGATTTTATATGGTGACATTCAACGGGTAAAAATGCGTTGTCTGACTGATGGAACTTTTACGCCTGTCAGAAATGTTTTATACATTCATCTCTAGTAATAATCATATTTGCTTTTTGCTATTTAGCTTTTTTTTTTCTAAATGCCAAGAAGGCAGGTTCAGTAAGTAGATCCAAGGGCTCAGGGGCACTCAGGGCAGTCCCAAAAGATATGAAATAAGGAGCCTAATAGGTGCCATTCTTGAGCAATAACTACAGTCATGGCCAAAAGTTTTGAGAATGATACAAATATTAATTTTTACAAAGTCTACTGCTTCAGTTTTTCTAATGGCAATTTGCATATACTCCAGAATGTTATAAAGAATGATCAGCTTAACAGCAATTACTTGCAAAGTCAATATTTGCCTAGAAAATGAACTTTATCCCCCAAAACACATTTCAACATCATTGCAGCCCTGCCTTAAAAGGACCACCTAACATCGTTTCAGTGATTGCTCCATTAACACAGGTGTGGGTGTTGATGAGGACAGGGCTGGAGATCAATCTGTCATGATTAAGTAAGAATGACACCACTGGACACTTTAAAAGGAGGCTGGTGCTTGCTATCATTGTTTCTCTTCTGTTAACCATGGTTATCTCTAAAGAAACACGTGCAGTCATCATTGCACTGCACAAAAATGGCCTAACTGGGAAGAGTATTGCAGCTAGAAAGATTGCACCTCAGTCAACAATCTATCGCATCATCAAGAACTTCAAGGAGAGAGGTTCCATTGGTGTCAAAAAGGCTCCAGGGCGCCCAAGAAAGACCAGCAAGCGGCAGGACCGTCTCTTAAAAGTGTTTCAGCTGCGGGATCGGGCTACCAGCAGTGCAGAGCTTGCTGAGGAATGGCAGCAGGCAGGTGTGAGTGCATCTGCACGCACTGTGAGGCGGAGACTCTTGGAGCAAGGCCTGGTCTCAAGGAGGGCAGCAAAGAAGCCACTTCTCTCCAGAAAAAACATCAGGGACAGACTGATATTCTGCAAAAGGTACAGGGAGTGGACTGCTGAGGACTGGGGTAAAGTCATTTTCTCTGATGAATCCCCTTTTCGATTGTTTGGAACATCTGGAAAACAGCTTATTCGGAGAAGAAGAGGTGAGCGCTACCACCAGTCTTGTCTCATGCCAACTGTAAAGCATCCTGAAACCATTCATGTGTGGGGTTGCTTCTCAGCCAAGGGAATCGGCTCTCTCACAGTCTTGCCTAAAAACACAGCCATGAATAAAGAATGGTACCAGAATGTCCTCCAAGAGCAACTTCTCCCAACCGTCCAAGAGCAGTTTGGCGCTCAACAATGCCTTTTCCAGCATGATGGAGCACCTTGCCATAAAGCAAAGGTGATAACTAAATGGCTCAGGGAACAAAACATAGAGATTTTGGGTCCATGGCCTGGAAACTCCCCAGATCTTAATCCCATTGAGAACTTGTGGTCAATCATCAAGAGACGGGTGGACAAACAAAAACCAACAGATTCAGACAAAATTAAAGCATTGATTCTGCAAGAATGGACTGCTATCAGTCAGGATTTGGTCCAGAAGTTGATTGAGAGCATGCCAGGGAGAATTGCAGAGGTCCTGAAGAAGAAGGGTCAACACTGCAAATATTGACTTGCTGCATTAACTCATTCTAACTGTCAATATAAGCTTCTGTTACTCATAATATGAATGCAATTATATTTCTGTATGTGATAAAAACATCTGACAAACACACATAAAAACCAGAGGGCAGCAGATCATGTGAAAATATAATATTTGTGTCATTCTCAAAACTTTTGGCCATGACTGTACTGTTAGTTTTGGTTCTTCATGCACTATTTAGACTGTACTGTCAGATGGGTGGTGTGAGGCAGGAGCAGGCAAGGGGTATGATGCTGAGCTCTGACACTGTCCACATCTGATTGGAGCCCTGACAGTGCAAAGCCTTAGTAGCATGTTAGGCACCAAAATTGACTGCACTGATTGCTCAGGAACAGTGGAGGATAGAGAAAAAATTCAAATTGCACTGGAATGAGTAGAACAACCTATTAACAGATGCTAAGAAATGGAGGTGATGAAAGGTCCTCTTTAAGTCATATACGCCATATACCTAAATGCATTATTCTTTTGTAGGGCTCTTCTGTAACTTGTCCAATTTAAAAACATTGGAGGCAATTTAGCAAGTCCTGCACTCCAGAATTCTAGTGGAAAAGAAGATGCAATTTTGCAAAATTTGGCACTTGCATTAACATTAAAGAAGTGGCATTTTCCAAACATTTTGCACAATTACAAATTGTTTGCTCTCTGCCATCCAAATTTACAGTGTTTATACATAATGGGGGCCATTTACACTGACTTTACACCAGAAATTGGTGTAAAAAAGTTGCAATTTTTGGAGTACTTCTGATTTTTGTGACAAAAATGTTGACTTCTGGGGTTTTTGTGCCCCACACAGCACTTTTCTAGGAAGTGGGCTTGTTGGGGCATAGTGGAAGTGGGCATGGCCACAACATCTGGAGGGGCCCACTCAATGTCAACAATGAGTGCTTCCATCAATACAGATGGAAGCACTCATTGTTTTGGTAATAGCCTGGGGAGCAAGTGGTATAGACTTCATTATTACTTCATTATGAGTATAAACTTCATTATTACTCACTGCTTTTAGCTCCCTGGATGGTCCATTCCTTCCCTGCTCCAGAACTGACATGGCTATGTGTGCGATGTTGGAACAGTGTTGAGGCATAATGAGGGATCATCATGCTCTGTTATATTGTGTGACGGTAAAATAGCAGAGCTGTTATATTATGTGGTAGGACATAGTAACGGTGACATTATACTATATGGGGACGTAATAAGAGGGCCATTATACTATGTGGGGGCATAATAAGAAGGCTATTATACTGCGTGGGGGCATAAGGGGCCACTAAATTGTGTTGGGACATAAAAAGTGAGCCATTACACTGCCGAACAAAAGGGTAACAATGTTTTGAACTTTTGACTTTCAGGCTCCATATCGCACCATCCACTTCAGCTTCGAACATGAGACTACCATCATTTTATAGACAATCATCTTGGCTATCTCATACATAAATTTGACTTGCAACTATTTAGCATATGATTAGTTATGCAGATTCTTGTCATATAACTGCAGTGTTACTGTTTTGCTCGTAGTGGTGGAAAAATCTTTTTCTTCTTGAATACTACAAATTGCAACCTGTTCTCACATCCCCTAATAGCTCATTGTGTTATTATGTTGATTCCCCAGCGAAAGGTCACTGGTTCAAATTGAGGATCAGCCATGAAGAAGATTTCCTAAGAAAAGAGAAACAGCATCATCCAGCTCATCAATAGTGGTCTCTCGGCCAAGAAAATTGCCAAACTGCATCATGTGAGTGCCATGGCAATGCCACGGTAGTGGAAGTGGCTTGTATGCTTCGTAATAGTGAGATCACAGATGTCCATGCAAGCACAATGCAATGGACGTTACACAAGTCTGGAATGGTGGCCCGAAAAAAGGGAAAAGGGGATTAACAGATTGAGAAAATGTAGGAGCTGTCAAGTTTGGTGAAGGAAGCCTGATGATATTGGGTTGTTTCACAGCCAAAGGTGTTGGATACTTGACCAGGATCGATGGTGGTCTACAAGACAAGATCCTACAAGAAAAGGATTACATAGTGTCCCTGGAGAACATTTGTAGACATAAGGTCACGAGGACATAGGGGGTGGTTCTTACTACTAACAGTCCCAGGAGGTCACATGGACATAGGGGGTGGTGCCTAAAACTAACAGTCACTGGGGGTCTTGCCAAACCTCCTATTAGTCCATACATTGTAAGCTCTACCCTGCAGTCTAGATATGGAGGAGCAGGACACACTTCAGTTGGTCCTTGTCAGTTATGATATAGGTGACTGCTCTAATTGTAGATTTTGTTCTTCAACTGTTTCAGCATTGTGTCCTCTCCAAGCAGCCTGCTAAAGTGAGAGCTAGTCAGCATGATGCTCTCACTTGGTATGAGATGAGTGTGCAATATGTGTCTAGTGTGGGTGGTGCATGCGGTATCCAGCGCAGAACAGAGGTTCAGTGGTTGGCACTGTTGCCTTGCAGCACTGGAGTGCTTTCTCCCTGTGTTTTTGTGGGTTTCCACACTCCAATGATAGGGACTTTAGATTGTGAGCCCTACTTGGGACAACAAGTGATAACAATATCTGTAAAGTGCTGCAGAATATGTTGATGCTTTCTAAATAAGTCAAATAAATAGATGTCCAATGTGTAAGCGGCGCATGCGCTATTTGTCTAGTGCAAGGTTTCCCAACCTTTTTAGGCTCGGGACACCCCTGGAAAAAAATACAAAATAATTTTTAGCAAAAGTGGCCCTCAGGCAAATAATACTGTCCCCCAAGTGACCCCCAGGCAAATGGTAATGTTCCCCAGTAGCCCTCAGGCAAATGGTAATTTCCCCCAGTGGCCCCCACATGTCGTTCTCTGGGAGGTCTACAGCTTGATGTATTGGGTGTTAACCAGGCATCACTAGCAGATTATGATTAACTTCCTGCTCTACCATTGTATTCAACTACATCGGCTTCCTAAGGATTGCCGCGGAATCACGGTTGGGAATCACTGGTCTAGTGTGTCTTTCAGTTACATCACAAATGGCCTACTGAGGCTTTGTTACCTAAAGGCCCACATAAAGCTGGAGCTGGCCCTAGAGCATGACCATATTCTAATTTTGGAGATCAAATAAATGTTTGATCTCTGCTGTTTAACCCAACGTAAAGACTTTCTACAGTCTGCGGGTAAAAACGTAACACACATATCAAACAGTGTTATGTTCTCAAAACTGGCAACAGGTCTTCCCACAAAAAATAAACCCCCACACAATTCTGTTGACAAAAAAATTATTATACTTGGAAAGTGGCAATGCAGAAAAATTCTTATGACAAAATTGGTTTTTACCATGCAAAAGTAGTAAAACTTAAAAACACTATACAAATTTGGTATCAATTAAATTGTATCAACCCTGTGAATAAATTTACCAAGTTATTTAAAATGCATGATGAGTGGCGGAAAATTTATATAATAAAAAAGCAATGGCAAAATTGCTTTTTTTTCTATTCCTTCCCAGAAAGAGTTAATAAAAGTTAATTAATGAGATATATGAAATATAATTACCATTACATTTGTTTCAAAACTGTTTCCTCAGTGACAAAATCACTTTAATAGAGGCTTTAGCTGTTGTAAAGGAATGTCTGAGACTAAAACCCATGACCATCATGAGAATGCAAGAAATCAGCTGAGAATGTGGTATGCTTTAAAGGGTACCATAACAGAATCCACACTGTTTGTCAGTTATGAAGTCTCAACTGTAAGCCTAAACTAATAAATAAAAGAATATAAATATTACTGTGTGAGTTGCATCAAATATAAACTGTAAGGCTGGATACACACATGCATTGTTTGGTACATTTTTTAAGCCTAACAGAAGAGTGAATACAAAAAAGACTATGGGGAAAATTTATTGTATCGTACACCAGTCTTAATAAACGGCCCAACTGGCGCAGGGACCAATGAGTTATAATAAATCTGTCGGCTGTCCCCGCTTATTGCCACGCACAGCCCACATTGATGCAAAAATGCATCAAAAATTGCTTGTGTGATCCCAGGTTTATGGATCCAACCCTGGCTTTTGTAAAAAGAAAAAAGAAAAAAAAAAAGCATTAAAACCTGTATGTCTGAATCCATCCATGCCAAACTCTGCATGTACAACAACATTCCCTAAATACTGTAACTATCAATATAAATATCAGAAGTTCCCTCATGGGAGTGGTAACATATCAGTAGGAAGTAAGATGTGTAGTCATACAGACTAGGTCATTAGCATATCTAGGTAAAGAACTGACTGTTTTATGAAGAACCAGGGCATAAAGGAAATGGGTAATCAAGGCAGCCCAGGGAAAAAAAAAGGTTAAAAGGAAAAATTCAGAGGCCACAAAGAACTATAGCTGATGATATACTGGTGCCAGAGAAGAGTTTACAGTAAAGAAAGTCTTTCAGATAATGTTGCTCTACCAAACAACTCCAAGTGCTTTCAACATGTCTACTGTATACATACTGTTCCTTTTTTGCCATTTATATCATTACAACTTTATTCCTAGGAAATCAACTTTTATTACCAGGCAAACCCTGGCTTCCAGCCAGTGCTCCTGGTCTCATTGGCAAACCCTGTCTAAGACCTCCCTCTGTGCCGTCTGCCACCTGCTGTGGGCAATGCTGGCACTGTAAAGAGCACAGGGGAGGTGTTAGACTGGACTTGCAAGTAAATTTGGAGTACATGCTGGAAATAGAACTACCATCCTGGCACTTCCAATATAATTTGTATGATAAATAAAAGTTGATATTCTCCAACACGAAGATGCTGTGAACAGACTGTGAAAAAAATATTTGTAAACATGTTTGTAAATGACCTACCAAGTTATTGAAGTCATTTGGCAGGGATAAGCAAACTGAAAATTGATTGTATGGACTGAGCAGGATTATTGTGCATATGGCATAGAAAGTCATGTGCATCGAGCTAAGGCCCGTTAGTAACCTACCAACCAACAGGCCTTATTCAGATGCAAATGACTTGGCAAATATGGTTCAGGTGACAGCTGAATTCTCCAGACAAACTGCTGCTCAGCTGAACTAAACTCACTGAAATGATGCTGTGAGTACAGTAAATCTGTAAATCTATGATGTGGCTAGAACTCACATCACAAGATATCATTGTCATACAGTTCAGCTGCACAGCAGTCATTAAAGGGGTTGTCTAGGATAAAATAAAAATTGAACCCTAAACTAAACCCACTCCCCCCGCCTAACTTCTAATTTACTTACTTTAAAAAAAAAAATGTATAATTACCCAGATTGCCAGGGCGGTCATGTGACCACCCCAGGCACACTTTCTGATATTCCAGTAACTGTCTGTTTCTGGAAACGGAACGTCACCAATACTACCCCCCCACCCCATCATACTTACCTGTCTTCATTCTTCTGGGCACGACACGTCACTACCTTCTTTTCTGCCGGCACCTGCGCAATAGAGCCGGAGTGACTCTGGCTCTTTTGCACAATCGCCAGCAGACGTGAAAAGCAGAAGAAGCGTGTCTCCTACGAATGCGCAATAGAGCCGGCACTCCGGGTCCATTGCACAGGCACCGTCGAAGTCCACAGAAGAAGGCGCCGGCGGGACAGAAGAAACTTATCTCCAGGACACAGAAGACAGGTAAGTATGATGGAGTGGGGGGGTTTGAGTTAGTTAGGTAGGTAGGTAGGGCTACTAGTACACGGGCTAGCTAGGAAAACAGGGAAGGGTGTGAGAGAGGGAGGGAGTGAGAGGGGGATCTGAGTGAAGTGCAATGCATCATGGTAGTTGTTGAGTATGCCAGGAGCTCCCAGAGAAAACCAAAAATCACTCAAAACACTGCTAAAGGTATTTGGGTGCACTTATTAATCCATTATAGCATTAAAATACGTTTTTTAAAAAAAAGTTTTTTTGCCCAGAAAAAGGGTAATGCACGCTTCCAAAGTATCATGATATTTCATATTAACAAGCTTGTCTGAATCCAACCTTAGGGCTTTCACAGGTAAGGGTATTGATTCCACCTATAAGCATATGGATGTGCATTGTGGGTTGAGTGTGAGTCTATTGACTTGAACTTATAGCATCGTACAAGTCATAAAAAGTGAGGGGGACCCCATGTTTGCTTTTTTAAAATTAATAAAGAAATGAATGGAAAAAAAAAAGACGTGGGTTCCCCCTAATTTTCCATAACAAGCCAGATCCCATAAAGCAGCAGTCTGGCATTACCACTACAAACCCACAGACAGAACGGCCTACCTGAGAAACGACAGCTTCCACCCCAAGCACACAAGACAATCTATTATTTATAGCCAGGCTATACGATACAATCGTATTTATTCCGACAAAGCAGACCTGGACAAGCACCTCTTGGATCTGAGGACGAAATTTCTCCGATTGGGATACAAACCAAAAAAGACGGACAATCGATTAAACAAAGCAGCAGCCATTAACAGAGACAGTCTGCTCACATATAAAGAGACCCAGAATGAAGCCCGAGTGCCCCACAGCTGGAGATTCTATGAAGGATTGCCAAGCAGCTCCAACCTGTGCTACATAGGGATGTGAACCGAGAGCAAGGCAGGTGGTTTGGACTCCGCAACCAGAAATGAACGCACACGCGGTAGTTCAAGAAAAGAATATATATTTACTATAAGTTAATAAAGGCTATTTGAAGGTAAAATGACAGGGATAAAGACAAGCAAAATATACAATCTAGCATGAACAATTTCAAGGCAAATTCTGCAATGGTTTCTACTTTTACTCTGTCCACTTCTGCAGTATGGACACTGAATGAACAATATACTCAAAACTATCCCTAACTGACCCTGACATCACATTTGGGTGCACCCCCTTTTCCCCAGTGGTCCAGGTGGACCGCTTACAGTCCGTAGAAGCGCGCGGTGGGGCCCAAAGTCGGTCCTTTCTTTTATAGTGAAGCGTCCTCTCCTCACTGTTATCAGGATCTTGGGAGAAATGAAGTCCTCTTTAACAGGGAAACCCAATGAATGCAATGTAATCCAACAGCAGATTCCACTCAGCACACTGACAGTCCTGCCGAATCCATACACTGAGCTGGGTTGTAAGCCGGGGTTTAGCAGGTGCTGTCCAGTACATCAACAGCACTGCGAGTCTCTATCTGTGGTATCCATATACACAGTCACAATGTCAGTCTCACTGATCAGCCACTGAGCACAGTTCCTTTCACATGGACTCACTAGTCCTGTTGTCTCTTTACACTCTGTTTGTCTCTGGACCAAGATACAGCTTAGCTGTACAGAAAAATCTCCACACCAGTTCAATACAACACTTGCCAAGATGGCTGCTGCTCTCTGTCTCGTCACTTCCTGCTGCTCTGCTCACACTCTGTCTGCAGAACAGGCAGGCTGACATAAAAGGGGGGGGGGTCTCACTCCAGCATCATGTCACAATTACAATGGCTGCTGTCTTAAAGGAACAGAATCACAGAAATACATTCAACATTAACAGTTTATACAGACAAATGAAGCTTAGGACAACATTGGCTGTCTCTTACAGGGACAACAGACTCAAAGCTATATTTCCATTCCCCCCTCTCCTTTCCTTTCGACAACCACCAAACCTGAGGCGTATTATTGTCCAGAGTGCCCTGAAGGCGCCAACTGAAAATGGCACCTCACCTTGCCTGCAAAACAGGTGCAAGACCTGCAGGCACATTCACACCGTCCCACAGTCACAACAGGTGCACAGAATTATGTCACACTATGTATGAACTGTGAGGGTCACAAATCACCACCTGATTGCAAACAGATAACAGCAAGAATTACTGATCCCTCTATCACGCTTCACAAGTTTTCCAGATTGTTTATTTCTTGACCTGTTGTAAATAACTTCTCAACTTATATTGCATTTTGTTATTCTAAGATCCTTTGAAGATCCATGTCTTGTGTGTGTATAACGAATGTGTGTGAATTTTCAGTTTCTTGTATAGCACAATGTCTGAAGAAGAGAGTTAGTACTCTCGAAAGCTCACCATTAAATATACACAGTTAGCCTCTAAAAGGTGTAGCCTGATTTCTTCACTCTTCCAGGGTTGGAAAAAAAATCAGCCTGCTGTTGCCCCAGTACCCAACCATTACTAGATGGTATGATACTGAACCAAACCTGGCTCTTTCCGGCATCTCTGATGGCGGTGGGTGCCAGAGTAATAAAGGGGATTAGTGTTAGACTATTTAACAGCTACCACTAAGAATGGTCTTAGTAATAGACACTGTCAATCAGACAGAAGCCATTACTAAGGAAATAATCATAAAAGTAAAAAAAAAATCTAATACATTGAAAAAATATTTTATTGAATTAAAACACCACCACACAACCCTCATTTTATTGATAAAAAAATATCCTTTGCACCCAAGCAGTAGTGTAACTAAAGTCTTGTGGGCCCTGGTGCAAACTTTGTCTGGGGCCCCATATCCCCTCCCTAAAGTGTATTTTTAATAGTGACAGTTATGGGTGCTGCAGCAGTATATTAGATACTTGAAAGGGATGCAACTATAGTTCCCACAAATGTGGATATCAAGTATATGGCGAGTGAGCATGGATTTTCTTTTCTTGGTGTAGAGCAGGGTTTGGCAACCTTCGGCACTCCAGCTGTTGTAAAACTACAACTCCCAGCATACATACTTGCTCTGCTGTTCTTGGAACTCCCATGGAAGTGAATGGAGCATGTTGGGAGTTGTAGTTTCACAGCAGCTGGATTGCTGTGGTTGCTAACCCCTGGTGTAAAGTGTGCACATAAATAGCTTCTGAATGTCGGTAAAATTACACATCACACCAAATTTGTACAGCTTTTGTTATGTATTAATAGCCTGCAGCAAATTGCTGCAGCAAAAAACACTCAAAATTGAGTGGTTATTGTTGCCACATACCCAGTGTTGGACAGTGGTGCCTACAATTCACTAGTAGGAGGCATTCTGTGTGGACACTATAGAACTAAATACAAATTTCTTATTCGTTCTGCGGCAGCACAGATGGGTAAGTAGCCAAGCATTCTTTCCTTTTAGGACCGACCCATCTAGGTAGCAATGAAACAGTTAATTAGCATAATTGATGGTATAAGAATCCACCCTTCCTTGTGTATTTATTTGTCCTAATTTTTTCCTGAGTGTGGCCCACAGGGGGCGGGGGGGTTCTTTAATGCATGCTTTTTTATTTTTACTCCAAAGATGTTCCCAGGCTAGGTCTGAGGTTCTCAGATAGAGTCTCCTCTGAATAACTGTAACCTGCTGTGAGACTAGCATGGCACTAGCAAGCCAATGGAAGAAGTATGCCGTGGTACTATATATCATGCGGCTATTGCTGCCATTCCGGCTCAGGTCTGCTGGCTCAACATTCCCTAGCACATAATGCGCATGCCCAAGATGTCAGGAGCAGGATGAGCAGGAGTAAAAACTCTGTTACACTGAAAAGAGTACCTATTGCGGCTAATGAAGATTGCTGATGATGCAGATATGTTGCGTCACAATGGGGGCAAAGCTCTCAAACCGGAGTAGCCCATTTAAATCTGCTGATGACTGAGGGCCTAGCGCTGTGCCTGGCAAGGCGGACCCTCAGAGATCTTAGTTAAAAATGCCCTCCTAGGGCTTTTCCTGCACTATGTCTCCTCTTGTATTTATACTAAAGAGAGTCCTCTTCTATGTGTTGCAGATTACCAGTGGTAAAAACTCTCTAAGAGGAAGCATAGGACTTGTATTGAACGTCAGCAGTTGTTAACTAATGATCATGTGCCTGACATATGTATAGTTTGTGCTCTCCTACCAATCCTCATGCATCTTCTAAAACTAAGCAGAAGACTACATCTGAATGCTGCATTAGATGTCTCCAACACCTTTCTGAGGATTACCCCTCCAACATATGTGTTTGTACAATGAGGGTAATCAGATGACTAGTAAGGAAGCTAAAAAATTATTTTCATTTTTAAAGTCGTATATGTCTAGCAAGAAAAAAATCTAAAAATTTCAAGCATTTGCTAAGTTGTTTGATTCTTCTAACTCCTCTGAGAGAGAATTTCAGACATCAGAATCAGATTCAGACATGGTGATTCTGAAGATAATTATTTGTTTAAAAATGAAAATACTGATTAAGTTAATTAAAAATGTTAAAAAAAATCATGGAAACAATATAGTCTGTCCCATCCTCTCTGGACAGGGAGAGTCTGTTTTATTTCCCTAAAAGAAAGTCTACAGTCCTTCTGGGGCATCCAGGCTTGAAATCCATTATTGAGATGGAGTGGAAAATTTCCAGCTACAAGATTTGAGCTTGGTTCTAGGTTTAAAACCATGTACAAAGTAGATCCTGAGCCAGACTGAGTTGATCCAGCAGTTGCAAACCTCTCCAAAAAATCCTTTTTTTCCAGCAGATGATTCATATCTTCTTAAAGATCCAATGGATTGCAGAGCTGACATTTAAAAAAAAGCATATGTATCCTTAGCAGCCTTATCTAAAGCCGCCATCGCAGCCATTCCTGTGTCCAGAGATCTGAGATTATGGCTAAACCAGTTGGGAAGAGATATTCAAGATGGCATTCCAAGGGAAGAACTAATGGAGCAACTTTATTCACTTAAACTTGCTGTAGACTTTTCTTCTGACTTTCCCTTAGATACCTTAAGAATAGCTACAAAGAATCTAGCAGTTACCAAAGTGGCAAGAAGAGCCATATGGCTAAAACCATGGACAGAGGAAGTTACATCAAAATATAATCTATGTTCTATACCCTTTGAACCTGGAAGACTTCTGGGGCAAAAGTTAGATCAGGTTTTGGAGTCTAATAAGAAGACAAGAGCCTGGTCTTTTCGCAGACCAATACTGTAGAAGCTTTAAGCCTTGCCTGCGTTACCAGAGAAGATACAAATTGTTCCTGAAGAGAGGAAATAATAGACCAATTGATCACTGTAGACCCTATCAAAAATTCAGTACCAATACCTCAGATAAATTGAAGAAATAACATGAAGACCCTAGTTTTCTTCCCACATGGTGCAACATCACCACAGACAAGTGGGTTCTGGATCTTATAGAAAAAGGTTATGTAATAGAAATTCTCCACAAACCAAAGGATCAGTTCCTTCTGAACGAGCAAGAAATTCTACATGTTTTTCCTCTGATAAAAGAACTCTAACTTTTGGTCTAACTTCCTCTCCAAGGGTCTTCTACAAACTGGCAGTAGTAGTAGTAGCAGCTCTGAGATTGAAAATATTTCAAGTTTTTCCCTATCTAGACAATTGACTGATAGCTGCTCCATCGGTGTCTCCTCTGCAAGATAACATCAATGTAGTCATCATGGAAGACGCTCATATTTTCATCTCCTAACAAACAAATGGGGAATGCCACAGATGGATTTGATGGTAATCAGAACAATGTGAAACTTCCAGTATTCTGTTCCCTAAGTCCTCAAGATCACCTGTATGCAATGGATGCATTTTCCATGAATTGGAGACACAAATTTCTTTACATGTTTCCTCCAGTCCAGATTATCCAGAGACATGTGCAGAAAATATTGAAGGAGGGACCATTATTAATAATAATAGTACCATTCTGGCCCCCGAAGAGTCTGGTTTCCTCTTGTTAGGGTCTTGCCAGACGTAGCAATACCCTATACTACTGCAGGGGTCTGGGGAAGGACAGAGACAAGTGAGCCCTAATCTCACCCCAGCCACTGTCCCTTCCTATTGCCTCAGTTACCCTAAATGGTAAAAGGACAACCTGAAGACGAGCCCTATACTGAGTAAGTGACACACAGAACAGGACAAGACAAAACAACACAGAAGCAGAGTGAGCAAGCCAAGAGGTCGGTAACAAACGAGCAATGCAGTACAAAATCAAAATCCAAGAGAATAGTAAAAGTCAAGGCCAGTGGTCAGGAATACGAATACCAGTAACAAGACAGCAAGGAATACTAGCCAGAATGCAAAAGCAATAACCAGCGACCATGTGAGGGCTGACAACCTGTTTATAGAAAGTCTGGGCAAGCCCCAGACTGAATTGGTAGACAGGCTGTGTGAAGCATGGGATTTTCCAAAAAACAATCAGACCTTGATTGATGCAAAGAAATCCAAAGGAGTTTATTCGAAGTCCAATTTTAACAGAGAAAATATTTCATCAGAAAATATCCATAACGCATACAACAGAACCCTTGCCTTTCAGGCTACTGTAGTCTCACAGGTTTCCCACTATGTCAACTCCATCAACAACTACTGAGCTTGCTGGGTAATGGAATCCTTTTATATCATAGACATTTCCCATAATCCTATGCAGTTTTCTCTATAAAACACTGGAGTTGATGCAGACTTGCCTCTTATAAGGCCAGGGCAGACACACCCTACTACAGCTCCACTACTGCAGGTAAGTAAATGAAAACACTTCTTTATGAAACACAAATTGTGAGTATTTCCTTAGTTTTGGTACATTGTTTCCAGATGGCAAGACCAGAAAGAGTAGAAAATAGAGCATTAGGTGGCCAGCCTAATGAGGAAAGAAAGAAATAAGAAGCAGTAATAGAACATTCACACAGAGGATTTACCAGACCTGGCAACTCATGTACCACAACTAAGGTTACAAAACAGGAAATCAATTATAAACATAAAACAAAACATTTTACCTCTTCACAGGCTGTCAATCACACAGGCAAGATTGAGATTAACTATTAGTGGAACAGAAAAAACCAAGGTGAAGGAAACGGGTGTCACAGAAAATCAATTACATTGTCTAGGGCCGTGTTCAGACTGAGTAGCAAGAAACCTACACAAGGAACCAAACTGAACACGCCTCCTTGGTCGCAGCGTGCGAGCGGAGGGTGGCGCAGAGACCCAAACAGGCAGAGACATTACAGTACCCCCCTCCTTTAAGAGGGGCCACCGGGCCCTCACCAAATAAACCAGTTTTAGTAGGACCCAGTATTTTCTCTGCCTTCAATTCCAGATCTCCCTGAACAACAAGAGGTGCTGGTGGACCAGGCAAAGGTTTTTTATTCGCCTGGCCAGAAATAGATCTGTCCTCAGAGACATAGACATAGACAGCAACATCTTTTTGTGAATTCTGGCAAATACCTGGTTGCCTGAGTGGTTCTTCTGATTACCACTCAGGCACTGAAGCTTTTCTGCTGGTCTGCGAGGTCTGATCGAGCAGTCACAGATGAAATGACCGGAAGCACCACAGTACAGGCAGAGGTTGTTCCTGAGACGATGCTCTTGTCGCATCTTGTCGTCCATAACTGCCAGTTGCATGGGTTCCTCACCAGGAGTCATGGGAGAAATAACAGGTTTTTCAGGAGAGAGAGAGGGAGAGACAGAAAACTTGGAAGAAGCAGACCCTATTCTCTCTTTAACATTTTCCCGGATCCTACGGTCAATACGGACAGCCAAAGTCATGGCCTGCTCAAGAGTGGGAGGATCTGGGTGACCAACCCAGACCTCCTTAACATGGTCACACAGGCCTTGTTTAAAGTGGGCCTTTAGAGCTGACTCACACCAACCTGCAGTTACACTGTACTTGCGGAATTCTGAGCAGTACTCCTCAGCAGAGAGTTTGCCCTGCCGCAGGGTGAGGAGTTGCGATTCTGCAAGCCCAATGTGGTCTTGCTCAGCATATATAGACCCCAGGGACAAAAAAAATTTTTCTAAATCAATCCACTCCTCAGCCCCAGGAGGGAGTTTAAGGGCCCAAGCTTGTGGATCCCCTGTAGGAGGGATACAACTACTCCTACCATTTGGGCCTGGGTTGCGTGTGGATTAATCCGGAAATACAGGCGACAAGACCCTCGGAAAGTCTCAAATTTTTCTCGGTCCCCCAAGAAACGGTCGGGGAGTAGCATCTTAACCCTAAAAGGGGAAGAAACAACCGGAGATGCTGCAGCAGCATCAGTAAGAGTCTGCACCTGTTTAGCAAGTTCAGCTACTAGACCTGCCAAACCTTCCAACTTGGCCGCAAGGCCCTGAATAGGATCCATGCTGGTCCTGGGGGGAAGAAATGGCAGAAGGTTATGGGCTGGTTATTCTGTTAGGGTCTTGCCAGATGTAGCAATACCCTATACTACTGCAAGGTCTGGGAGGAAGGACAGAGACAAGTGAGTCCTAATCTCACCCCAGCCACTGTCCCTTCCTATTGCCTCAGTTACCCTAAACGGTAAAAGGACAACCTGAAGACGAGCCCTATACTGAGTAAGTGACACACAGAACAGGACAAGACAAAACAACACAGAAGCAGAGTGAGCAAGCCAAGGGGTTGGTAACAAACGAGCAATGCAATATAAAATCCAAATCCAAAAGAATAGTGAAAGTCAAGGCCAGGGGTCAGGAATACGAATACCAGTAACAAGACAGCAAGGAATACTAGCCAGAACGCAAAAGCAATAACCAGCGACCATGTGAGGGCTGACAACCTGTTTATAGAAAGTCTGGGCAAGCCCCAGACTGAATTGGTAGACAGGCTGTCAATCACACAGGCAAGACTGAGATTAACTATTAGTGGAACAGAGAAAACCAAGGTGAAGGAAACGGGTGTCACAGAAAATCAATTACATTGTCTAGGATCGTGTTCAGACTGAGCAGCAAGAAACCTACACAAGGAACCAAACTGAACACGCCTCCTTCGTCGCAGTGTGCGAGCAGAGGGTGGCGCAGAGACCCGAACAGACAGAGACGTTACACCTCTGTTATTGAAAATTTCAACAACAAACATTGGCCTCTTCCCCAGTGTGAAAGATCCTCAGTGCGTCAACACCGCTGTGGTCCACACCTGAGTCTTCTTTCATATAAAACCACACTCACCGCCAGTGAGTGTTGGGTCCACAAGATAAATACAAGACAAGCTTTCTAAATTTTATATATTTATTAACCCCTAAATGGGTCGGTATTAACATCTAACACATGCAGTTCAGAACAGATATGCAGATGTATACAAGCATTAACAGTTACTAGTTACAAGATACAGTGCAATGAAATAAAAGGGCATAAAAGTGAAATAATTACTTTACCACACATATCCTGGATGTGGCTCTTTAGTCCAACACTCACACATGCTCTGGAATGTGTGAATAACCAGTGGAGACTTCTAGCAGCAGCATCACAGCCTGCATGCTCTTCACAGTATAATCCAATAGTCTCTCTCAGTGGAAGTCTGTCTGTAATCTCCTGTAGTCCCAGCACAATCTCCTCCCACTGACCTCTTATCTCATCTTATATACCCTTTATGACACCACCCAGAATGAGGTCATCAGGAACAGCAAGTCTGATGGATTAATGCACTCAAGTCCAGATTCTTTGTAAAGAGCTGAGACCAAGTGGAATGATACAATGTTATCAACCATGTCTGATCTACCAGTGCAGGCTGGACAATGCATGTTTATTTGATCAGCAGGACTGTGTAGGAATTCAATGGAGCCCTGCTGGGATGGATACAAAGCCCTATTGTTCCAGTCCGGCCACTATTGGCAATATACCTATCATTATGGCTGCGCACCTTATGAGTAAAGAGATACGCTACCCAGAGACCAAAATACAGCTTTGAGTTATAGCCATATTTAAGCAGAATCATCACACCCAGTATCCAGATCTGCTAAATCAGAGAGACTTGTTCCATCCAGAACTGAGCAAATTCCATCTTTTGGCCTGGTTTGTGAAGGGTCAAGATTGAAAGATACAGGATTGTCTACATCAGTAATTAATATTTTATTGGCAGCCCGTTATGACTCTACAAATAAGGTGTATCATAAAATACCGAGTGTTCTGCAATTCCTGCAAAATGGTTTTCAAAAAGGCTCTTAAAGTACACATGACAGCAATTAATGCAATGACTGATGGGATATTTTCTGGTCATCCCTTAGTATCAAGATTTTTTAAAGCAATTAGGAATCTGAGGCTGGAAGTTTAAACCTCCGGCACCTGTCTGGGATTTATCTATTGTTCTCAATGCCTTAAAGGGGTTGTCCAGGATAAAATGTTACTTCTACACTAAGCTAAACACCCTCCCCCCATCTAACTTCAAACTTACTTTAAAAAAAATGTATATTTACCCAGATCACCAGGGCAGTCATGTGACCGCTCCAGGCACATTTTCAGATTTTCCGGTGACATTCGTATGTTGTCCGGTGAACATCACTTCCTTCTGGGAGGCTGGCTCCTCCTCTTCGTCACGTCTGCCAGCATCCCACGCCTGAGCAGGTGGAAGAGGAGCAGGTTCTGCAGAAGGAAGTGAGCTTCCATGCCCAGAAGATCCGGAAGACAGGTAAGTATGATGGGGTAGGGGGTGGGCTGAGTTAGTTAGTTAGGAAGGGTTAGTCGTGGGCGGGCTACCTAGGGAAACAGGGAGGGGGTGTAAGGGAGTGAGAGAGGGAGGTAGTGTGAGTTAGCCCTGAGTGAAAAGCAATGCATCATGGTAGTTGTAGAATAAAAGAACAGGAAGCTACACCATGCAAACAAATGCAGAGAATGCCAGGAGCTCCCAGAGAAAACCAGAAATCACTCAAAATACTGCAAAAGGTATTTGGGTGCACTTATTAACCCATTAATAGCACTACCTGACCCGGAGCTAATGCCCGCGATCAGAGTCCACTCTGATCGTGGGCATTGCTGAGTGTGACCCCCCCCTCCAAACTGTTCCAACTGTCCCCTTACTGTCCTTTGTACCCTGTACCTTGTACCTAGTACCTTTTTTGTTGCAGGCCGGCTCCTGCGTAGTGAGATCACGGGAGCCGACCTGTTCCTTTGACAGCCGGGAGCCTTATAAAGGTTCCCAGGCCTGTCATAGGAATATTACTATTGAGGCTGGTCTATGACCAGCCTCAATAATAATGTAGTGAATCTTCCATAGACTGTTGTCTATGGGACGATTGCAGGTTCATGCCCCCTAGGGGGCTAATAAAATAGTAAAATATAGTAAAAAAAAAAAAAAAGTTAAAAAATATAAATAAACAAAAAAATACAAAGTTACAAGTTCAAATCTCCACCCCTTTCACTAGAATACATATAAAACAAAAAAATTACTGTGAAACACATATACATTAGGAATCCTTGTGTCCAAAATCCTTGGTCTACAAACTTATAAAATTATTTTTCCAGTACGGTGAATGTCGTAAAAAAAACAAAACTGCCGTTTTATGGCTGTTTCGCCTCTGTTAAAAATTGGAATAAAAAGTGATCAAATGTGTGATTGTTCATGGAAAAATTTAAGACCTACCCCAAAAATAAGCCCTAACCCTTTTTTTGGAGAAAAAAAAATGAATATAAGACCCTGTCTTATTGTCAGAGAAACACGGTAGTAGCAATTACATTTGCTAAGAGGCTGGGAGAACTACAGGCCTTATCTTCAAAAAGTTCATACCTAAGAATTCTACCCAATGAGGTTCTCTTGAAAACTTTGCCAAATTGTATACCTAAAGTTCCTTCCTTTCAGAATATTTATAAAGAATCCTTTATTCTAGGAAAGGCTGAAAATCTCTAAAGACACATTGGCCAGATGGATCGAGTCCACTATTTTTGAAGCGTTCAGATTAGCAAACCTCTCTTTGTCAACTGCACCAAAGGCACATTCTACACATTCCACAGCAACTTCATTCGATGAAAATGCACAAGTATCTAACCTGGATATTTGTAATGCAGCTTCTTGGAGTTTCTCTTCTACATTCATCAAACATTATCGTCAGGACATCCACTCTGAGGGTCCACACTTTGGCACAGCAGTACTTAATACGGTTTCCAAATGATGATCTTCCCTCCCTTAGGTAGCTAGCGAAATCCCATATGTGCTGCCTCAGAACGAATAAGGCTGGGTTCACACCAGCGCTTAAACTCCGTTCGGGGTTTCTGTCCCCGAATCCACATAAAATATGCGGAGAGAAAAGTGCTGCAAGCAGCACTTTTCTCTCCACATTTTTCGCCCTTTTCGGGTGGAAATCCGGTGGACCCCATTATAGTCTATGGAGTCCACGGGTAACCACTTTTTTAAGCGGATTAGGTTTCCGTTCAGGGGGGTCCCCTTGCTGACCCCTGAACAGAAACCCGAATGTAGGTGTGAACCTAGCGTAGGAAATACAAAATTGGGTTTTACCTGAAATTTATCTTTTTTTGAGTTCAAGGCAGCACAAGTATACCCTCCCAACTTAATTAAGAAAAAAACTTGTCCAGTAAAAACATAAGGAAGTAGTGAAAAGGAGGGGCTTCTTATAGCATCAATTATGCTAAATAACTGTTTCATAGCTACCTAGGTGTGCCGGTCCTAGAGATGCGTGAACCAGTTCAGCTCAAACTACTGTGACAATTTGGGGGGATTAGTCTCAAATGGCGGCAGACTCCTGGTCCCGACAGCAGTGGTTCGTGGTACTGGGTGCCGGAGAGACAGCGTTCAGACGGTGCCAATTTAAAACAAAAATGGCTTTTTATTCAGCTTAAGTGCAACATAACAAAACAAAAACCTAGGCCACGTATAGGCCCTAACTCACTGCTTGACCCCTATCTATCCTAGGGGCAACAAGCAGCCTGACTTATGCTCCGCTTGAGCCAAAAGTCCCCAGTGGACCCCAGCCCTTCTGGGACAGACCGCCTCTCTGTCCTTGGCTGGTTCCACAGTTCCTGCTTCCTGCAGGATTCAACAGCAGCTCTGCCGCTGTAACCACTCCCCTTTGGAGTTACGCCGCCCCACCCAAAGGTGTGGCTGAGGGCCTTTTCTGGCCCAGCCCTGGGTCGCTCAATAGCGCCCTCTGGGTTCATACTCTCACATACCTTCCCCCTCAGCTCACTACCCATGGGGTGAGCTACAATGGGACGAGACATCCTATGTTGAAGTCCCTCTTCAACCATGTATGCCTGTCCAGTGTATCTCCAGAAGTCCCAATCTGGCGGTCTCTTCTTCCAAATTCCGCTCCATCGAGTTTTCCGTTTTCTCATCACTTTAAATGCTACCCCAAGATCCTGGCCATTCTGTGCAAAGGCGAGTTTTACTTCATCACCTTCACAATTCGCCATACCGGAGATCCCATCATTTTCATCACGTTTCTCGCCATAGTCTTCAGCCATCCCATTGCATGACTTTGATCCCTTTAGTAAATAGCCGTAAGAATCTTCATCTTCACCTATCATGAATCCACAGGAGCTCAGAGACCAAATAACACGTACTTCATGCACATCAATGTCTTTAGAGTATAACTGTTTCACGGGTACTTTTTCCGTAACCTTCATCTCAAAGCAAACTTTGCCATCACCATCAAGGCTTAGAAGTTTAGGAGACATAGACTGCTTGCTCTCCTCTTTGTTTGAGATACACAAGCTCTGTACCGCAATATCTTCTCCTTCTGCAAGAGGAACATACAGTACACCCTCACAAAATAGATCACGCTGAACTACATTTTCTGGTATGTCTTTAACAACTGCCACAACATATATTGGAATGGTTTCTGTATAATGCTTCCACATATGTACGGTAGCAGGAGAACCACTTCCATACTTTAGTTTTACCTCCTCTTTCTCATACGCATAACTTCCTTGAGGCATGTTGCGGTACTGTGATAGATTGCAAGAATTTTCGTGCCAACCCCTTTCTGACAATACAGGAGCTGATGATATCGTCATCTCAACAGTCTTCAAGTTATTTTCATTCCCTGTGCTAACACCGGAGAACTGGGATACCAAGTTTTCAACATCACAGTTTTTACTGTCAGTACCCAGATGCTTTTTGGTTACATGTTCTGGCTGCCTTAATGGCTCTGCTTTCTCTGCCTCTATGCTGGCAGCTTTCTCCAATTCTAACGCCTTCTGTAGCGCACAAATCTCTGATTCCAGCTCCGGAACTTTCTTCACTGCCACATTTTTCTGAGCAGCTCCCATCTCAGTTTTTACTAGTGCACCTTGCAGCTCTGATTCTTTAGAGGTTAACAGGTTCTGCAGCGAGTCTTTCTCAGCTTCTAGTGCTGCCAGCTTTGAAGATGCCGACTGTTCAGTATTGGATAATGACTGCTGCAATCAATCCAATTCTTCTCTTTTAGATTCCACTTCAGTTTTTAACTGTTCTATCTGAAAAGTGTGCTCTTCCAACTTTATTTCTGACTCGCGCTTCACTTGATCCATCTGAAACTCCAGCTGTTTCTTGATTTCCTCCTGCTTGTTCACTTGCACCTTTAGTTTAGCAACAAGCATTTTTAGATCTATAATCTGAGCAGATAAATCAGACATTTTTTCTTCAAACTGAATCCTCATATCTTCTATCTGGAGGTCCAATTCTCTCTTGGCCTTTTCCAGCTTGTCATAAGCATTAGCTTTGTTCTCATACAATATCTGCACAGATTCCAGGTTTTTCTCAACTTCATCCTTGGAGCTAACCAAATCCTCCATTTCCGTGCGCAGTTGCTTGTCGAGCCTCTCTAACTCGGTCTTCAATTCAAGGGCCTCTTCTAGGGAGCGAGCCAAGGCAAGAGCTTTGGTCTCTTTTCCACGAGCCTCTGCTTCAGCACGGTCACGTTCTTCTGCATATCTAGCAGAAAGAGTCTTCTCCTCACCAAGCAGCTGATCAAACCTTTTCTGCATCTTTTCCAAATTTGACACAATCCGACGTTGATGATCAAGATCTACAGTACAGACCAAAAGTTTGGACACACCTTCTCATTCCAAGAGTTTTCTGTATTTTCATGACTATAAAAATTGTATATTCACACTGAAGGCATCAAAACTATGAATTAACACATGTGGAATTATATACTTAACAAAAAAGTGTGAAACAACTGAAAATATGTCTTATATTCTAGGTTCTTCAAAGTAGCCACCTTTTGCTTTGATTACTGCTTTGCACACTCTTGGCATTCTCTTGATGCGCTTCAAGAGGTAGTCACCTGAAATGGTCTTCCAACACTCTTGAAGGAGTTCCCAGAGATGCTTAGCACTTGTTGGCCCTTTTGCCTTCACTCTGCGGTCCAGCTCATCCCAAACCATCTCGATTGGGTTCAGGTCTGGTGACTGTGGAGGCCAGGTCATCTGGCGTAGCACCCCATCACTCTCCTTCTTGGTCAAATAGCCCTTACACAGTCTGGAGGTGTGTTTGGGGTCATTGTCCTGTTGAAAAATAAATGATGGTCCAACGAAACGCAAACCGGATGGAATAGCATGCCGCTGCAAGATGCTGTGGTAACCATGCTGGTTCAGTATGCCTTAAATTTTGAATAAATCCCCAACAGTGTCACCAGCAAAGCACCCCCACACCATCACACCTCCTCCTCCAAGCTTCACGGTGGGAACCAGGCATGTAGAGTCCATTCGTTCACCTTTTCTGCGTCGCACAAAGACACGTTGGTTGGAACCAAAGATCTCAAATTTGGACTCATCAGACCAAAGCACAGATTTCCACAGGTCTAATGTCCATTCCTTGTGTTCTTTAGCCCAAACAAGTCTCTTCTGCTTGTTGCCTGTCCTTAGCAGTGGTTTCCTAGCAGCTATTTTACCATGGTGGCCTGCTGCACACAGTCTCCTCTTAACAGTTGTTGTAGAGATGTGTCTGATGCTAGAACTCTGTGTGGCATTGACCTGGTCTCTAATCTGAGCTGCTGTTAACCTGTGATTTCTGAGGCTGGTGACTCGGATGAAATTATCCTCCGCAGCAGAGGTGACTCTTGGTCTTCCTTTCCTTGAGCGGTCCTCATGTGAGCCAGTTTCTTTATAGCGCTTGATGGTTTTGGCCACTGCACTTGGGGACACTTTCAAAGTTTTCCCAATTTTTCGGACTGACTAACCTTCATTTCTTAAAGTAATGATGGCCATTCGTTTTTCTTTACTTAGCTGCTTTTTTCTTGCCATAATACAAATTCTAACACTCCATTCAGTAGGACTATCAGCTGTGTATCCACCTGACTTCTGAACAACACAACTGATGGTCTTGGACATGCTGCTCCTTTAAATCCTGCAATTGCTTCTCAAGCACTTGCTTTTGTTCCGCACTCTGTAGGACTTTATTAGATAGAGCACATTTCATTTCTGCAAACTCCTTCTTAGTGACACAGTCCATTCCAGGCAAACCCAGTACCACATTTTCACAATGACTAGGATATAAACTCTTTATAGTCTCAAGCTCTTTCTTTAACTTAAGGTTCTCTTTTTCTGATACCTCAAGTTGCCATTTCCAATCAGATATTTCATCTTCATACATGAACCTGATGGTTTTATTCTCATCTTGAAGCTGCTGCACCATAATATTTTCATCTTTGGCACTTTGATGCACTCCAGTATGAGACAAACAGTCAGCAGGGACATATTCAATCATAGAACAGAGGTGCTTTAGAAAAACTGTGTCACTCACATGCAACCCATTATCTTTACTTGCACTCCACATGCTCTGTTCCGGGTTTTGTGTCTCTCTGTATTCAGACTGCTGCACTAATAAACCTGTGCATAACTTCTCTGCTTTTTTACAAGCTGAAATTCTCTTTTTCTTGCCCATGGTTTGATAACAAGATTACACAATATTCCACAGCAACCTTGGGTTCAACCGGCAGCAACTTTTTGCTATCTTCTGCAGTCACATGTATTCAAACAGTTAACTTATGTGGCACTACAACAACCAGCATTTTTTTCTGTCTTCCACAGAAAACACAAACATGGCACCATAGCCTTTCACATAGACTGTTTGCAATATCCAGCTTCTACACACATTGCTTACTTTCTTGCCATCAGCAAACACTTTACAGACTTCTGAGCCACAGTATACACAAAGTCCATTCCCTGGATTCCTCTTCCAGAGTTTTACTTTCACCAGTTTTGCACACACTTTGCTATGTTGCAATTCCACTCACCCCTTCCTGGGTTTCTCCATTGAAATCACAGATTTCTTCCAGCTGTAGGCCACAATCCACACTTAGCAGTACTGCAGTCACCAACCACTTGTCTTCCAGGACTTGCGTGGATCTCTTTATGCCCGAATCCGTAGCACCATATGTGACAATTTGGAGGGATTAGTCTCAAATGGCAGCAGACTCCTGGTCCCGACAGCAGTGGTTCGTGGTACTGGGTGCCGGAGAGACAGCGTTCAGACGGTGCCAATTTAAAACAAAAATGGCTTTTTATTCAGCTTAAGTGCAACATAACAAAACAAAACAAAAACCTAGGCCACGCATAGGCCCTAACTCACTGCTTGACCCCTATCTATCCTAGGGGCAACAAGCAGCCTGACTTATGCTCCGCTTGAGCCAAAAGTCCCCAGTGGACCCCAGCCCTTCTGGGACAGACCGCCTCTCTGTCCTTGGCTGGTTCCACAGTTCCTGCTTCCTGCAGGATTCAACAGCAGCTCTGCCGCTGTAACCACTCCCTTTGGAGTTATGCCGCCCCACCCAAAGGTGTGGCTGAGGGCCTTTTCTGGCCCAGCCCTGGGTCGCTCAATAGCGCCCTCTGGGTTCATACTCTCACACTAGATTCAACCCAAATTTTCCAAAATATGAAGCAGGAGTTCATCTCCTGCGAACCAGAAGTGAAATTATTATACTCTGGGGTCTCTTCAGATCTCAGATTATAATAGGTGGAAGCCTGGAGAGGTGTAAAAAATAAACAGTTATGCTAATCTTTCATCACCTCTTCTGGGCCTCCTCACAGACAATCAAAGGCCTCAGCAGTGACCCCAGGAAGCATGACGTCACCCAGGAGACCCCAGAGCATAATAATTTCACTTCTGGTAGACTTGGCCGAACCTGAAATGGTCAAATATTCAGAGGTTCGCCCATCTCTATCTACCCCTTGTCTTAGAAAAGGACACACTTAGCTCTGAGAGCAATATGATGGTGATGGGACCCCACAGTGAAAGGAAGGAGATGGCGTCCAGGAGAGAGGATGGTGGTTGGCCTTTCTCTGTGCCTCAGCCACTATATGCATCTATATATAATAAACTGGGTAGTTTGCCAAACATTCTACCCAATTTATTATAAGTACACATAGGCTACCTGAGATGCTGTATGCTGCCTATCTGTATGTAGTGTGGTGAATGTACTATGGCATGCACCACTCTAGCAGGGGTTGGGGGCTAAGGGCCTACTAATCCCCCTGGGTCAGGGGCCTACCAGGGAATTCACCTGTTCCCCTATGGACCAGTCCGAGCCTGGGTATATCTACAGGAATTGTTATAGGTCTTCCGCAGCTTTCAACCTTTGCATTGTATGCAGCTATAATTGACATGTTGTGGGTTTATATTTGCTTTGTGATTTGAAGAAATCTCATCCACAGTTTTGCTACTGTAGATTATGACACTTTTGTGCCCCTATACACAGTATAATGCCCCCTAGTTATGCACCTCATGCTGCATTATGGCATAATGGACCCCTTATGTCCCCATACAATGTAATGGACTTATGCCCAGACACAGCCCTATGGCCCCGGTCAGTAGGGATTCTGGGGAGTGAGTGGTGCAACAGTATTTATTATAATCACTGATGGCTCCTGAAATCCTGTCCCTTCCTTCCTCTGGCGCCAGCACACAACCCTGTCAGTACCAGCACCGAAGCATGGAAGGGATGGAAAGATAAGAGTGGTGAGTGATAATGAATATAGTAGCACTGCTCTCTAACCAGGGCAATAAGCACTTCTATCTGTATTGATGGAAGTGCTCATTGCGGAACATTAGTAGTCCCCAGCACTTGGTTTCTCAGATGGTGATGCTGGCCTTGGCTATTGCCAAGGAGCTGAGAGGGCGCCAAGAAAGTCCTTGCATCTACCGTACATGTACGGCTGGTGCTGAGAAGGAATCACCCAGACACTGTGAGGAGATTTTGGGGGACCAGGGTGGATAGGATAAAGGAAAAGTGGGGGCAGGACAACAGAAATCAGTCAGTTTGGGACGACATGAAGAGAAGAGGGAAATCTAGAAAAAATAGACAAATTGGAGCATTTTTACTCATCATTCAGTTGAAAAACTTCATTAAATGGCTGGCACTGCTCTTCTGCTTCCTCTCTTTGTTGATGTCTCCAACCCCCTGCATGTGACCAAGCAAAGGGAATGAGTCAGATGTGTCATGTCGGACCCAATATAACAGAGGGAAACACACAGCTAAACATTTCCATCCGTTTTACCAGGGGTGCATCTTCCATGAGGCGATCTTGGCGACGACCTCAGGCAGAGCCTCATGGAATAAACTGGGGGGCGTCATTATTTTTTTTTAATCGCCCACTACTTATTGTAATATTGCAATAGGTAGTGGCTGATAATTTACTCAACCATCCACGCTTCTGTTCAGGCCGGCCTCTGCTGACGCCTCTCGGCAGCACTGCACTTACGTCACAATGCTGAAAAACACCAGGACGCTATGTCCAGTGTCTTGACGTTCTTCAGCATTGGCTACAGTGAGCCGTGGAGGTGGCAGCGGAGCAGGCTGAAACAGAAGTGTGGACAGGTGAGTAAATTATCAGCCGCTACCTATTGCAATAATACAATAGGTAACGGACTGATATATACTGTGGGGGGGCCATAAAAAGGGAGATCATATACTGTGAGGGGTGGGAAAGGGGATCATATAATGTGCGGGTGGGCCATAAAAAAGGAATCATATACTGTGCGGGGGGCAGGTGGGGTAAAAAAAAGGGATCATATACCATGTGGGGGGCCAAAAAAAGGGGGTCATATACCGTGTGGAGAGCCCAAAAAAAGGGGGGTCATATGTCATATGGGGGGTAAAAAAAAAGGGGGTGTTATACTATATGGAGGCTAAACAAGGGAATTTTTTTTGATCTGCAGATGGGGGTGTGTGTCCTACAATTTCAACTAGAAGAACCCCATCACACGACAGCTGGGTTGGGTATCTTTTTTTGTGGGGGAAGGCATCTTTCTATAGTTGACCTCATAAAGACGGAGGCAGCAGAGAGGCTAGGTTCACCCTTGCTCTGTACATACCACATACCACACTTTTCTGTCCATTAAATCTAAAGGATCATAACTTACAGGATGTAAAACGGAGTGAAAAATATGTACTTTTGACATTTTACCAGCAGAAGTCTAGGGGGATGTTGAGCAACACTTTTTTTTTTAACACTTTTTTCTGTATCGAAACTTTCTACTCACCTGAAAAACGTGATATGAATGGCCCCTAAGTAAATACCAAATATACATAGTAAATCCAATAAGGATCATAGCTATATCTTATGAATTTGTTGATGATGTCACTAATATCATAAAAACATCTTAGAAAGATTACCTCTTTATCTACACCAGATTTCTGACTGATTTTCAGTTCCATAATGTACCATACATATTGGCCATCTTCTTTGATACAAACCCAAAACCCGAGAAGACCATTTTTCAATGTAATTTTGGCAAGTCATCTTAAACAGTGGTTTCATGCTATACACGCCGTACAGTACAGTATTTTTCTATGTCTGTTTTGTATTTGGTTAATTTCACAGCATGTTTGGTGTTTTGGTGTTGTAAAGTACACTCAGCTGGGCTTTTTGATGAATTTGGGCTTGATGTTTTTCAGCCAAAGGTAAGCCCATATATTCAGCATATATTTTTTAACATATAGCCATACGCGCATCACGGTGTACTGAACATCTAGTCCAAACCTATTTTATGTAAGTAATAGTGAGAAGTGTGTTTCTGGAGGGCAGTTAGAAGGGATGATGACTTCAGCTTTCATGCTCATTAAAACATATCAAAGGGTTTCTTTAGAGTTCAACCCGTGACGGTCACAAGATTCAGACTGAAAAGATTAAGAGAGGAAAGCAGTATCTATGCCCAGAAACAGAGAGCTACTGCACAGACCGAGAGGTAAGTCCAAGCTGGTGCATCTGTTTTTCTTTAAAATTATATTTTAAAATATTTTGTTCACTATTTTAAAGACCATGATAATAAGTAAACACTAAGATAACTGCAAATTTTTCCTCTGACATTTTAACTAAAGCAGTTAGGATTTGGACAATGACAGTTTGCATGGCATGTCGCTAAGAATTATTGTGTGGCTAATTTGATTTTGAAAAATTATTATTTTGAAATTCCATAAAATGTCTAGTCTTTGAAGTGATTCATTCAGCAGTCATTCTTGGCCGAACAATTTTTACATCCAGCTTACATAATTAGAATTGTATTGTTTTTTCATACATCCACCTTATAAATTTTTACACAATAAATGCTCATTTAAATAATAATTTATTTCATTTTTATACAGCACAGTGTACACAAAATAGACAATAATATTGATTTAGCAGCAACACCAAACTTGCTTATGAAAATACACATAAAATACACACACGATGCGCATTACTGATACTTTTTTATTTACATTTTGTTGTTTCCTATTGTGCTCTGAGTTGTCCATTATTCTTTTGTATTTGCTCATTTTATGTAATGTTGCAGTCCCTGACTCCCAACAACATATTGACCTGTACTGATTATAAAACGGGACTGCATGTCGCTGGGAGGCAGGGACTCCTAGCAGCATAGATAACTATACTGCTAGGAGTCCCTCTCCCGGCATAAGGTGCAGGTTGATAAATCCGGCCCACCCACGGATCGAGTTTCATGGCTGAAACACAGCCATGTGAATGTGCTCTAAGTCTTGACATATAAATTAGATAAATAATTGACTAATGATAGTCTATGGTAACCTACATGTTAGGAGTATTTCACAGCATGCTTAGCCACATGACCAAGTTCCACCCGGGAAACATGGCCCATATATGGGCTGTATTTTCCAGACTGACCAGATCCATGTGAAATTGAACTCAGTGCACCATAGTGAGTTATGCTGTAGTAAGATCCTGAACATCCTAATCCCCATAAGATCAGTTTTGAAGGGGTTAATGTACCTCTCAAGTGCTAATTGGTTTGGAACTGAGAGGGTATTTAGGTGTGTGCTTAGAGCTAGCGCACAGACAAGAAGAACAAGGCTGAAGTGATGAATATAAACAGTTCTTTCTTGCAGTTTAGTAAAAGTTGGTTCTGTGAACCTTGGAGAATGCCACGTCCTGATTCATCTCGTGCACTGGGGGCATATGATGCAGGCAGGGGTCGACCACACTTGGGGCTCAGTGCAGAAGAGTAAGTGATATTAGACCGAGTCTATGTAATCAGTGTGGTATTTTGCTGAATGTGTTCCTGCAGCGCTTCATATAATGTGTAACATGGGTTTTATAGATGTTAATACTTATCACAGTTTGCACTGAATGCTGGTTTGATGCAGGCAATACTACATGCAGAAATAGGTACTGATACTACCAAGATTTATACTAGCTTGTGTAAGGCCAGGGTCCCATGTTGTGAAAACACAGCATTCTGGCTGTGGCAGAAATCCAGTGACAAAAAATGCTGTGTTCTACAGTACCTGCAAAGTGAATGAGATTCTGGCTAATCCCATCCACACATTGTAGAAAAAAAAAAATCTGCAGTGGAAAAGGTGCATTTTCATAACCGTGTGTGTGGTTTTAACTGAAGAACTGTAGCATTTTAATTGCAGTAATGAGCATATTTCTATAATGCCAGTGAACCGGAAATTTTTGGAGCGTTCATGTCTGTTCACATATAGATGAAATGCATTGTAACATGTGCTACTTATTACTGAAATGAAAATCTGCATGCAGTAAAAAGTGCCATGTAAACCCAACAGATCAGCGTTAAGGTTACCTGAATTAAACTGTCTTCCTTTTGTGAATTGGTGCCTCTATATATTTGGTTTTTTTTTTTTTTGTTTTTTTTTGTCACTACACATTTAAGTAAAAGGGGAAACCACTGTTTGATTCAGGTGAACCTACACTGTCTGCAGTGTATATGCTGGGGTGACAGACTTCCTTTAAAGGTGAAATCTGCAGCTCCAGTGAAGAATAACATTATATCAGAACTAAAAAAAAATCATTCCAGGCTTCTCAAGTTCTAATGGAAAGCCCCTTTAAGGCTGGCAAGTGATGTCAAGTTCACTAGTCATGCAGTAGTTGCTGAATCCCATACAAAAGACTAGGATTGAGCTGCAATATCAAGCACAGCCACTATACAGTGTTTGACACTGTGCTCAGTACGTAGTGAAGCTACAGTGCTTTTCCGCATGTCAGTTTCTTCAGCTGATCTGTGTAGACTACTGGGAAACTCCTTTTTTTGGTAAGGCCCTACATAGCGAGCTGCAGCCAAAAACCTCTGTGGAAACACCTCACGTTTTCTGCTCTGCAGACTTTCAGCTTCTATTATACCTATATGGAAAATGCTAGCGTTTTGGTAAGTATAATTGATATGCTGCGACTTGCAAAACCGCTTCTGTTTATCACAGCGTTTCTGCTGCAAATTTTTTTTTTCTGCAATGTGTGGATGGGATTAGCCAGGATCACATCCACTTTGCAGGTACTGTGAAACGTGGGGCCCTAGCCTTAGTGTTTTGCATGGATTTAATGCCAACTGACAATTTTTCCATCTGTTAAAATTTAACTGAAAAATGTAGTAAAAACAGGGAATCCCATTTACACATTGTGGGAAAATACATGCATTGAACATGCTGTGACTTCCAAAACTGTTGTGGCTTTGGAAACCTCAGCATGTCAATTATACCTACGAAATACCAGCGGTTTCCCTATAGGTATAATGGAAGCAGAAAGTCTGTGAAAAGCGCTGCAGGGGGAAAAAAGCCCTTTTTTGCTATGGCCCACTAGGTGGGGACTTAGCCTACATGACATCACACTACACCAGTTTAACCAATTGCAGAAGTTTGTATTAACATGGCTACGTCTGTATATAGTAACATAATACATAAGATTGGATAAAGATACAAGCTGATCCAGAGGAAGGAAAAAAACCCAAGGAGGTGGATGCCAATTGCCCCAACAGAGGAAAAAATTCCTTCCCAACTTCAAATATGGCAATTGGACAAAGTCCCTGGATCAACATCCTATCCAAAAAATTCTAACTCCCATAACCTGATATTCTTACTTTCAAGAAAGACATTCATTAGGCCCATCTTGAACTTGTAGAAGTTCAGTCAACACCACATCATATGGCAGTGAGTTCCATAGTCTAACTTCTCGCTGTAAAGAAGCCCCACCCATGACTGTTAAAACCTCTTTTCCGCTAGACATAGAGGATCCCCCCCCCTTGTCACAGTTACAGGACTCTGTATAAAGAGATTGGAAAGATCTCCCTACTGTCAGTCTTTTCTAAACTGAACAACCTCAAGTTTGATCATCTTTACTCTAATCCACCCATCCCTTTATTTACATTGTACTCTGGTACCTGTCACTCTGAAAATGTTGGGTAATCTGCAGACATCATGTTATAGAGCAGGAGGTGCTGAACAGATTGATATAGTTTTGTGGGATAAGATTCAGTATAACTTGAGTCCAACAGGTGGTTCTAACAGTGACTATCTCTGTATGCACAGACATAGAGGGAAGCTGTCATTCACGGTTAGAACTGCCCACTGGACTCAACGCCTACTTTTTAGCATAGAAAGAACGGGCATAAATGACAAGTTGTACTGCATCTTTTCCCACAGAACGGTATCTATCAATCTGCTAAGCAGCTCCTGCTCTAACATAATGACAGCAGATTAGACAGCACTTTCATGGTGACAGGTTTACTTGCAGTGGTAATCTCAAACTGGCTTCACAGTATTTTGATCCTACATGGTTTGGTCTCATGCACCTCATTATGTGGAAATCCCATCTTCCTCTATTTTTTTTTTTTTTTTTTTTTTTTTTTGGGGTGTTTTTTCTTGCAGATTTTGCTACAGTTTTTTTTAAGCCAAAACAGGAGTGGATTAAGTAGAAGTATTTCCTTTATATTTCCCATTCCTTTTCAAGCCCCTCTTGGCTTTCGCTCAAGAAAACTTCAAAAATCTGCAACAAAAAAAAGTAACCTTATCACAGTGATGGCGAACCTGTGACATGGCAAGACATCTTGGGTGACACGCATCAGCAGCTACATATTGTGTTAATGCAACAAGCAGCTGTTGATACTTTTACTCACCAGTCCACGCTCCTGTCCTGGCTGCCCTCTGCTGCCTCCTCTAGGTGGCGCTACACTGTCATGACGCTGAATTCCAGGATGCTACATAGTGTCCTGGCCTTCTTCAGTGTCTGCAACAGCACACCCTGGAGGCAGCAGCTGAGGGTGTCCAGGTCTGGAGCGTGGACAGGTGAGTAAAATATCAGCCACTACTGTGTGGGTGGGGAGATAACAGGGGGTCATATACTGTGTGGGGGGGGGGGGTATAAAAGGTGTCATAAACTGTGTGGGGGGGGTATAAAAGGTGTCATAAACTGTGTGGGGGGGGGTAAAAAAAGGGGTTTGTATACTGTGAGGGGCAAAAAATGGGGTCACTGTGGGGGCTAAAAAGGGTTATATACTGATTGGCCAGAAAAAGGGGGTCATATACTGTGTGATGGGCCAGAAATACAATCATGTAAATACATATATCAAAAATATAACTTTTTTACTAGAGCTACAAATATCACAAAATTATGGATATTTCTGGATGTGACACGCCACCTGAGTTAAGCTAGGTTTTTTTTTTTTTACAAATTTTGACACACCGAGCTTAAAAGGTTAGCCATCACTGCCTTATCACAACATGCAGCCTCAGCTGGGGCAGTCTTAACTGGCCACGTGATCTATCTGTCATATCAGTTTGGCCTGGCCGCAACTGTCACGTGTTGATGTGATGTTGTCAGTGCAGTCAAGCGAACAAAGACTTGCAAGGGGGGATGGAACAGTGGGGAATTGAAAGTCTATGATCTAGAAATGTCATGGTTACAATGGTGGTAAATGTTCTTACTTTTGTATTTTGCTAGGACTGCTGGCATTGCAATACTTGCTATTATAGCTGCACTTGTCTTCATCATTGGATGTTGGTATTTCAAGAGACGAAATGGCTACAAAATACTTGGGGTAAGAACTGTATCTTACCATAACACATGAGTTATGGGGGGAGGGGGAATTCTTAACAGTCATTCAATACCTAACAGAAATGTCCGCTATGCTTACTTGTACACTTGGTGTTAGTTCACATGTAGGAATTTGGTGTTGATTTTTGAGGTGTACTCCACCTCAAAATCGGCACCAAACACTGCCCATTGTTTTCAATGGGAGACCGAGAGAGAAGCAAAGTGTGTCCTGCTTGATCATCCCATGGCATGTAGTTCAACAACCACAGAACTTGCAGTGTAAGACGCTCAGATGATTGGCCCCATTCATCTCTGCAAATGTTGAAAATCAGGGCAAGACGCCTGGGAATTTCAGCTGAAAGCAGTGGACCTGACACATGGCCTTATAATGCAGCTTCAAAATACCCTACTACCTAGCTTGTGAGTGATGGGTTTCTCCTGGACAGATCTTATAAGCTATTTCTCCAAATCCCATCCACTATGCCACATAAAAAAGACTGCGACACAGTTCACTTTGACAGGCTGTGGGTGAAAAACCTCATTGCAATTATTGGTGCAGGTGCTACCAGCAACTTTTAACCTTAGCTATGCACGCCTATTCCTGCATGTGTGCCACCAATTTTGGATTCTTTTTGCAGCGGCTTTCAGGAAAACTTGACAATAATAGAGAATCCACAACACTCCCAGATTATGCATGATCAAAATTTATTTTGCATATCTTGACAGAAATGGCAGTATCACATGGGTTAGTAGAATATAGCATAATAGGCAGTGTATACTAGGCATTTTGGTCTCAACTAGATCTTTTATCAACAGGTATCTACAGTGTGTAAATAGATACATATTATTAGAACATCACCAAACAAATATATTAAGATATGACACAAATACAGATAAAAAAGTATAACAAGTATAAGCCAAATATAAAGCAAATGCCAAAAATCTATAACAAATCATAATCTAAGTATATTAAAAAATATTAAATATTGGCTTTAAAGTGTACTAATTTGACACAAGATATTAAAGTATTTCAACCCAAAGTAACCTAGATTTATGAAACTACAAATGGTATAAGGTATGTAATGGGAGAAAAGGAGGATAACACAATGACTTGGTCAAATACATGACTAGACAAGTCCACCCATGATGAAGACTGATACTGCCACAGCATGTCGGAGGCACACTCCAGTATATAAGGATATTTGGGACGCCACTTCATGACGTCCATCAGATGCATCATGTGGCTGCCCAATCATGTGACTCGGAGTAAGCATGCGTCAGCTACGCAAGTCACATAACCAAGGTGGGAAGCACACATGTAAATTTCTGCAATAATGGTTCATATATTAAATTTAATGGGTGCCTTATAAACTAATTGAAATGGAATTTTTTTTTTCCCTTTTTTTTTTTTTTTTTCAAAAAACCTAAAATGCTTGCTTTTCTCAGACCCACCACTTCAGTCCAAATGCGGTCAGGTCTATGTTGGGTACATCTCGAGAGAATGGAGAATGTAAAGTGCCTCTACAGGATTATAACACTTTAAACAATGTGGTAAGTTATCTTTACACTCTCAGCTACATTGTAATGCCTTAGGCACATGCCCGCATGTCACACTTTTGTGGTGTCTGTATTTTTCATGGACGCAATAAGTAACCATTCTTTGTGTTTTAAGACATCCCATGTTTTTTGCAGACTATAGGGCCTGATTCATTGATGCTGATGGATGAATCAAATCAAAGTCTATGGGTCCATGAAAAACAGACTTCTGTGACATCTGCTTTACAGGGACCCAGGAACATACAAAGTATAGAAATTGAAACAAAAAAAGTTGATCTACTTTTTACAGATGTGAAAAGCGGATCAACCATGGACCGCACACCACCTGCAAATGAGCAGGGTAGAGTGCTGTCTGTGAAGAGGACAAACCTTATATGTCCACAAATATGTGGATGCATGAGGGTGTACATGGCAATCTAAGGCTAGGTTCACATAACATATTTTTATCTGTTATGATCTGTCATGTGGTCAGAATAACTCAAAAACTAATATAATTACTGATGTGGACAACACATTCATTGTAATGCTACAAGATCAAAGGAAAATATATCATATATATATATATATATTATATATATTTTTTTTTTTTTTTTTTTGAGTCCTATGTGCAGGACTTTTTTTGCTTTTCTAATTTAAAAAAAAATGAAGAATCCAAAAATGGTCAATGTAGTGTATTTCTGAAGACTGGCATTAACGCCACTTTTCATAGCCCCATCGCCAGGGGCACACACCTCCTCATAAATGAGGTGCACCACGAGTCTAAGGAAATGTACACCTGCTCATGGCTGGCACACACTTCCCGCATAATTTCCATAATTTATAATACTGAATCTGGTGGGACTGAAGGACAGGGCAAGGCAAAATAAATCTGCCCCATGTGTTTAGCCCAGGGATTGCAACTCTGTTCACAGATGTAACTATTATGTTGCAGCAGTGTTTGGGCCCAGAAGCCAGGGGAACCCACAAATCACACTCAACACACTAGGGCTAGTTAAAGAGGTTGTCTGGGATAAAATAAAAATTATTAAAAAAAAAAAAAAATCTATAATTACCCAAATCGCCAGGGTGGTCATTTCTGATATTCTGGTGACATTCAGTTTCCAATTCCCAAAAAAGAATGTCACCAGTACTACCCACCCCATCATACTTACCTGTCTTCATTCTTCCTTTTCTGCCTGCGCAATAGAGCCTATTGTGCAATTGCTGGCAGATGTGAAGAAGCCTGTCTCCCACGCATGCGCATTAGAGCTCTATTGCGTAGGTGCTGCAGAAGTCCACAGAAGGAGCCGGCAGGGGTGGGCTAAGTAAGTTAGATAGGGCTAGTAGTTTGCGGGCTTGCTAGTGAAACGGGGAGGGGGTGTGAGAGGGGGATCTGAGTGAAGTGCAATGCATCATGGTAATTGTAGGCTAAGACAGCAGGAAGCTACTCATGTAAACAAATGCAGAGGATGCCAGGAGCTCCTAGAGAAACTTGGAAATCACTCAAAACACTGCTAAAGGTATTTTGGTGTACTTTTTTTTTTTTTTTTTTTTTTTTTTTTTTTCCCTTTGTCTAGCTCTATGCTCATAATAAATGTATTACCCCTGCATACCTCTGGTGCACTGAAATGACCTTCCAGTGCACCACAAACTCTCATTTTCTCCTTTTGAAGTAAAAATAGCAGTTGGTTAGCAGCATATAGTGAAGGAAGGATTTTGTGGGGGATGATAGTGATCATTTCCCTGTGTGACACTGTGCAGGGCTACTGACACGTGGGGGATGGGATGCTTGTGTTCACAAACTTCTAGGTGGTCTGGATCCAGGTAGAAAAGGAAATATTTATGTAAACCCTGCTAATAGTATGTATGGGATCTGGCTGTTGGTTGGGGGAGCAGAGTTCCCAAGCTGAGCTTTTGCACTAGGCCCCATGAGCCTTTTAGCTACACCCCTCATTCTGTTTTATTTTATTAAAGGGAGTCTACGACATGTTGCAATAGCCTTTAGGAAGGCTATTCTATTCCTACCTTTCTTCTCTGATGCCATTATTTGAAATAAATACTTTATTCTTATATGCTAATTCTGTGCACTTCTCACTACAGAGCATGCAAATCCCACGCATGCGCTGTAGTGAAGTTCTGCTGCTAATGCAGCGAAGAATAAGAAAAGGAGGAGATCTTCACATGAAGGGGCATGCAGCAGCAAGAGGAGGCAGAAAAGTGGATATGACTGTGATGTGCTTGGAATTAGCATATAAGAATAGTGTTTTTCAAAAACGGCGATTGAGAAAAGATAAAGAAAGGTAGGGATAGAATAGCCTTTCTAAAGGATTCCAACATGTTAGGCAAATGTGCCTAAATATAATGATGTAATCCCTTTAAGGTAACTTAGAATTTTTTTTTCTTTATTCCATCTTCCTTGTGTATTAATGGTGGTTGTCAAACCATTAGGGTGTTAATATAACATGGCAGTAATTTAACTGATTAAACTACTTATATTGTGTGTGTGGTTCCCCCCCCCCCCCTCTTGTAGGTTCCTGGAGCGCCCCCTGCATATGAAAAGATTGCTGGTGAGACTCAGCCCCCACCTTATACCCCATGAGATGAGCACAACCAGAAATTCTTGCATCATTATTGGTGGATACAGACTGAATGAATTTCATTTAATAAAGTATATATAAAAAGAATCTTAACTTGTATAATGACACTTGACTAATTGAACAAAATATAATCCTAACTCTGTCAAAGCATCAGATTTATTAATAGGCAGAAGGTACAACTTGGTGTGGTGTGAGAAATTGTTCTGTATTTTTCAAATAAATATATAGTTCACAAATATATAGGGAATTGTTTTAAAATTATTGCTCTCAATTGTTGGTGTCTTATTGCTAAAAAGCTGTATTTTACAGAACCAACAAAGTGAACAAGATTTTGTTTAATATCCTTTTGGAAAAGTTGCGTTTTTGAAAAACACAGCATGTTAATTTTAGCTGCAGAATCATGATTAGTTTTGTCCTATATTTAATAGGGGAAGAAAAAAGCACAATGAACATGTTCTTGCTGGGTTTCATTGTGGGGCCTTAACCGAACAGTTTTTCCATGTCCTTCTTTCCAAGAAGGAAAAAAAAAAAAAAAATTAACATTGGTATTGCCGTGTTTATGGCTTTTTGCCCCTGGTGTTTTTTAGTCGCACAGCATTATAATTTGTGTGTTTTTTCAAGGCTAATTATCAACAAAAATATAAAAAAAATAAGGATAATACAGGATGGCACAAAAGTCATACTAAGTACAGAACATCCAAGTAACATCAGGATATGGTCCCCCGAGCAATAGTTGCAAGGTAGGGGAGAAGGGGGACAGAGGAGGGCATAGAGAGAGGAGAAGAGGAAGAAAGTAGAGTAACTTGGTGAGTAGGACTAACCAATAAAGGGGAGACAAAAAAAGATGGTGGGTGAGGCGGGAGCTGGGTAGGGGCCTAGAAGTCTGAACCTAATAACGGAAGGAACTGTACAACTCCATGTAACACAAAGCATAGGTATATGGATGTACATGGAGCTGGATACAGACAGGTAAGACATTTATAGCCATAGGAATCATTGTGTCATGATCTAGTCCAATGGAGGGACTGAGGCGCTGTGGAGGTTAACTCATGTGATCAGTGCGGGCACTGATCGTGGGTATTACCGCCAGTTCTCAGCTGTATAATACACTTAAATACCTGACATCCGCTGTGCTATTACAGCGGATGTTGGGAAATGCTTAAATTAAAAAAGAGCTATAATCACACCAGAATATATTAAAATGATGGTACTTAGTTGTGGTTACAAATGATGCAATAGTTCACTGGATGGGGCCCCTTGTACAGTGGGGGAAAAAAAAGGATTTAGTCAGCCAGCAATTGTGCAAGTTCTCCCACTTAAAAAGACGAGGCCAGTAATTGACATCATAGGTAGACCTCAACTATGAGACAAAATAAGAAAACTAATCCAGAAAATCACATTGTCTGTCTGATTTTTAAAGAATTTATTTGCAAATTATGGTGGAAAATAAGTATTTGGTCAATAACAAAAGTTCATCTCAATACTGTTAAATATCCTTTGTAGGCAATGACAGAGTTCAAACGGTATATGTAAGTCTTCACAAGGTTGACACACTGCTGGTATGTTGGCCCATTCCTCCATGTAGATCTCCTCTACAGCAGTGATGTTTGGGGGCTGTCGCTGGGCAACACGGACTTTAAACTCCCTCCAAAAGTTTTCTATGGGGTTTAGATCTGGAGATTGGCAAGGCCACTCCAGGACCTTGAAATGCTTCTTACAAAGCCACTACTTCATTGCCCTGGCGGTGTGCTTGGGATCATTGTCATGCTGAAAGACCCAGCCACATTTCAACTTCAATGCCCTTGCTGATGGAAGGAGGTTTGCACTCAAAATCTCACGATACATGGCCCCATTCATTCTTTCATGAATACGGATCAGTCGTCCTGGTCCCTTTGCAGAGAAACCACCCCAAAGCATGATGATGTTACCCCCATGCTTCATAGTAGGTATGGTGTTCTTTGGATGCAACTCGGCATTCACTCTCCTCGAAACACCGCGAGTTGTGTTTCTACCGAACAGTTCTACTTTGGTTTTATCTGACCATATGACATTCTCCCAATACTCTTCTAGAACATCCAAATGCTCTCTAGCAAAGTTCAGACGGGCCCGGATATGTACTGGCTTAAGCAGGGGGACACATCTGGCACTGCAGGACTGGAGTCTCTGGTGGCGTAGTGTGTTACTGACGGTAGTCTTTGTTACGTTAGTCCCAGCTTTCTGCAGGTCATTCACTAGGTCCCCCTGTGTGGTTTTGGGATTTTTGCTCACCGTTCTTGTGATCATTTTGACCCCACGGCATGAGATCATGCATGGAGCCCCTGATTGAGGGAGATTATCAGTGGTCTTGTATGTCTTCCATTTTCTAACTATTGCTCCCACAGTTGATTTCTTCACACCAAGATGCTTTCCTATTGCAGATTCAGTCTTCGCAGCCTGGTGCAGGTCTACAGGTTTCTGGTGTCCTTTCACAGCTCTTTGGTCTTCACCATAGTGGAGTTTGGAGTGCGACTATTTGAGGTTGTGGACAGGTGTCTTTTATACTGATAACAATGTCAAACAGGGGCCATTACTACAGATGAGTGGAGGACAGAGGAGCCTCTTAAAGAAGAAGGTACAGATCTGTGAGAGCCAGAAATCTTGCTTGTTTGTGGGTGACCAAATACTTATTTTCCACCATAATTTGCAAATAAATGCTTAAAAAAAATCAGACAATGTGATTTTCTAGATATGGTTTCTCATTTTGTCTCTCATAGTTGAGGTCTACCTATGATGTCAATAACAGGCTTCTCTCATCTTTTTAAGTGGGAGAACTTGCACAATTGGTGGCTGAATAAATACTTTTTTTTCCCCCACTGTATATCAGACACTGATATAGACCCATCATTCGATGGGATGCAGACCCAAGAAGTACCTGGTATTCTCCAGTACTTTGGAAGTCCAGCCAGTAGTACCAGATTTTATTGAAGACTTCAACAGTATCATGCAGGCAAGAAGTGTGGTTCTTTATGTTCATAAGCTCATTGACCTTCAGAATTCAGAGGGAGAGGAGAGGAAGCACTACTCCCTTCCAAAATTGCAGAATGCAGGCCCTGGCCATGAGGACCAAATATCAAAGCAGAGAACGCTTATAAGTTCACACGGGAGGCTCGTGGTGATAGAGAAGGAACAGGGTTGGATCCAGATGATGAGAGGTATCAGTAACCTGGGAGATAATTCTCTTCCAAAATGGAGAGAGGGCACCACAGGACTGGAAGACAAGAAGCATCGTACCTTTCTCCGCACCACATCTCCAACATATTAGTGTAAGTTGCGGAAAAAGAGCATGCAATTTTGAAGGGATGTGATACCACCAAGATAGGATTTTGATGCTGGTCTTCTGGTAGCGGGAGCTAATTAAGTCTTCATGAGTGTAACGGAATATACGTTCCCTCTGTGCAATGTAAACCCAGGGTTTCAAAGAGCTATGTCTACACCATGCACTATTCGAGTCAATTGGACAGCAAAATAATACAATTTAACGTCAGGGAGGGCTATCCCCCACGCTACATTTTGGGCGGGAGAGAAGGGCTCTGCTGACTCTCGCTGATTTATCTGACCAGATAAAAGCTATTTCAATAGATGATAGGGCCTGAAAGAAAGAAGATGGGATGTGGATGGGTGTCGTCTGTATGAGGCATTGGAGACGTGGCAGGATATTCAATTTAAAGATACATCTACCGAATCATGTAAATGTTGCCACTAGTCCATTTGGCACAATCTGGTCGGATAGATGCAAGCATGAGTGGGAATTAAGATTGGAAGGGGTCTTTCAGGTCAGGGGTGAGGAAAACTCCCAGATATTTCAGGACATGATCTGCCCATCGAAAAGGTATAAGATTGTCTCAGTGAGGAAACCTGCGGGGAGAGGGTCTCATTAATAGCCTCTGACTTTGAAAAATTAATCTTGAAGTTGGAGAGGTTCGAGTACTCATGTAAAGCGGTCATTAGGCTTGGGAGGGAGACATATGGGCAAGAGAGAAAGAAAAATAAGTCGTTGGCATATGCTGCCACTTTATAAAGGCGAGATGCCTGGGAACACCTGAAATGCCGGGGTGAGCCAGTACATGGTGAAGGAAAGGCTCTACGGTCAGAATGAAAATGAGTGGGGATTGCGGGCAGCCCTGCCTGGTGCTGTTAGCTATAGGGAATTGTAGGAAAATATAAGCATCCAGTATTCCCAAAGCGCCCATAATACGGGTGGGGATGCGAGACGGGATGAAGTGTTAAATCCAAGGTCTAGAACAGTGATGGCGAACCTATGACACGCATGTCACAGGTGACACGGCAAGACATTTTGGGTGACACGCATCGGCAGCTACGTATTGTGTTATTGCCGTGAGCAGCTGCAGATACCTTTTACTCACCTGTCCACATTCCTGTCCTGGCCACCCTCCGCTGCCTCCTCTAGGTGGCGCTACACTGACGTCACGACCCTGAAGAATTCCAGAACGCTACATACAGTGTCCCGGCCTTCTTCAGCGTCAGCAATAGCGCACCCTGGAGGTGTCAGCAGAGGGTGGCCAGGACTGGAGCGTGGACAGGTGAGTAAAAAGTATCGGCCACTATTCTGTGTGGGGGAGGTGGGGATAACAGGGGGTCATGTACTGTGGGTGGGCTTTAAAAAAGGGGGTCATATACTGTGTGGGGGGTATAAAAGATGTCAAACTGTGTGGGGGCGATAAATAGGGGGATCATATGCTGTGTGGAAAGGTAAAAAAAAAGGGGGTTCATATACTGTGGGGGCAAAAAAAGGGGGTCATACACCGTGTATTGGCTAAAAAAAAAGGGGGTTATATACCGTGTGATGGGCCAGAAAAAGGGGGTCATATACTGTGTGATGGGCCAGAAAAAGGGGGTCATATACTATGTGATGGGCCTGGACAAGGGGGTCATATACCGTGTGATGGGTCAGGGTCAGAAACAGGGGGCCATATACTGCGTGATGGGCCTGGACAAGGGGGTCATATACCGTGTGATGGGCCAGAAAAAGGGGGTCATATACTGTGTGATGGGCTAAAAAGAGGGGGTCATATACTGTGTTATTGGCCAGAAAAAGGGGGTCATGTGTGATGGACCAGAAATACATAAAATACAAATACATATATCGAAAATATAACTTTTTTTTTCTTACTAGAGCTACAAATATCACAAAATTATGGATATTTCTAGATGTGACACACCCCGAGTTAAGCTAGGTTTTTTTTACGAATTTTGACACACCGAGCTTAAAAGGTTAGCCATCACTGGTCTAGAACATCATGAAACAAAGTATGCAAATGTGGTACGAGAAAAAACTAGAGGGGCTTGCTAGTAGTGGGTTACAAGAAACTATATGGAGGGGCCGCCAGCAGCTGACAGAGCACCAGCATCAAAAAGGGATAATAATTAACGCAGTAGAATAATGACAAGGAGGAGCTAGTCTGAATCCAGGAGCAGCAGTCTGGTGGGGCTATGACACTGAAGGGGGGGGTCATAAGCTATACCACTGCATTGTGACCCGTAAGGGGTCAACGGAAACAGGGAGCTACGCGGGAGGGGTGTGGAGTTGATTAACAATAGGGAGAACAAAAAGCCCCATGAACTAGAGTCTCTAAAGGTGGGGGGCGTAATAATGGGTCAGACTGGCCGCTGTGGCAGGAAGTAGTGTTACAATAGACATAGGTGGTAGGTCAATTTTACAGCATAATCGAACTTGCTATTGTCCATAGTAGAAATTTTTGTTTCTGCAAGGAACAGAATAGTAGGAACCAGTCCACACAGTAAGGTTCCGGGAGCTGTCATGTTTCAGTAGGAAGGTGGCTAGATAACGGGAATCAGTTCATGCATGAAAGCACCGGAAGCTGTCAAGCTTCCATTGGAAGGTGGCGGGAGAGGTTGCGCTGATCTGGCAGTGGTCGTCGCAGTACTTCTCCTGGTGGTTGCGGTGGTGGGGATTCATTTCGGATCGGGCATACGTCTGGATCAGCGGCACTATCTCTGAGGGAGCTGCTTTGTATTATCCAATGCACGCCAGTTCTGGATCTCAATGGGTTCGGGAAGGAGAACAGCTTTGGGAGATCAGCTGGGGAGTGCAGCAGGAGGGAGCCAGAGCCTTTATGGACAATCAGATGGAAATGATGCCCCCAGCAATAGGTACTGCCACAGTCCCTAATGAGACTCATAAGAGGTTGTAGGGTGTGCTGCATGGCTAGTGTGTGTGTAGACATGCCTGGAAAGAGCCTTATTGTAGTGTCTTCAAAGGGCACAGGTCCCACGGACCATGCGCATCTCAAGATGTGTTCTTTCTCAGAGTAATAGTGCAGTCTGCACAAGATATCCCAGAGATTAGCAGGGTCAACCAGTCCAGAGCATGTATGTGGCGTCCAGGGGACGCTGCGTCACCAAGTTGAAGATAGTGCTGATTCTGGTGGGTAGGTTGTCTAGGGCACCCTTTTCTGGGACACCATATAGGCGAATATTATTTCTCCTGCCCCTGTTTTCTTAATCATTAAGTTGAAGTGAGATATTCTGGAGGTGGACGATAGAGGGGGTTTGAGACTATTCCACTGCAGTGAGTCTGCGATCCAGCTCAGAGACCGACTGGTCAGTAGTGTTAGACCTAGAGCTGAGTTGAGACACTTCTGCTTTGACAGTGTCTAATGCCTGGGCATGGGCTTGTTCCAGGTGGGAGACTATGGCATCCAAGTCCTGATTAGTAGGGAGGGCTTGTATGAGGTCTCTGAGCAGTTGAAATTCGGCTGATGCCACATGGGCTGCTTGGCACTAGAGAATAGGTGCAGTCAAACCGGGATTGTCAGTACAGAACTGGGGAGGAGAAGGTAAGTCAGGAACCCTCATGGGAGGTCTGGACCCGGTATCAGTGGATGAATGCACATACTGTGAGAGGCGCAGTGTAGGAGATGGTGGCGCCATGTCTTTAACGACGGATGACGCAGCGGTGTAGATGTGCCTGCAGGTACTGCTGACAGTGTACCTGTCCCACAGTCACAACAGGTGCACAGAATTAGGGGGACATTTTCCTGCAGGTCTTCCAATGTGGTGTATCTCATAAAGTGTGTGTAATGTCCCACCACAGGCCTCTATTTGGGGGAAACAGGGCAGAGACTTAATCAGCGCATGAACTCACACAGATTCTCCCATGCATCCCCTATACTCTGGAACTCATTACCAAGACACATAAGACTGTCCCCCCCACAGTCAAAAGCTTCAAGAAGGCCCTGAAGACTCACCTATTCAGGAAGGCCTACAACTTCCAAAAACACTACTGTCACCACACCACTATCTGTATAGCCTCTCCCCTCACCTTCTGTCTCTATCCTTCTTCCCTCATAGATTGTAAGCCCTTGCGGACAGGGCCCTCTATCCCACTGTGCCAGTTGGTCACTGTTAGTATTATATTTGTTTTGTATACAGTGGGGAAAAAAAGTATTTAGTCAGCCACCAATTGTGCAAGTTCTCCCACTTAAAAAGATGAGAGAGGCCTGTAATTGACATCATAGGTAGACCTCAACTATGAGAGACAAAATGAGAAAACATATCTAGAAAATCACATTGTTTGATTTTTTAAGAATTTATTTGCAAATTATGGTGAAAAATAAGTATTTGGTCAATAACAAAAGTTCATCTCAATACTCTGTTATATATGCTTTGTTGGCAATGACAGAGGTCAAATGTTTTCTGTAAGTCTTCACAAGTTTGGCACACACTGTTGCTGGTATGTTGGCCCATTCCTCCATGCAGATCTCCTTTAGAGCAGTGATGTTTTGGGGCTGTTGCTGAGTAACACAGACTTTCAACTCCCTCCAAAGGTTTTCTATGGGATTGCGATTTGGAGACTGGCTAGTCCACTCCAGGACCTTGAAATGCTTCTTATGAAGCCACTCCTTCGTTGCCCTGGCGGTGTGCTTGGGATCATTGTCACGCTGAAAGACCCAGCTACGTTTCATCTTCAATGTCCTTGCTGATGGAAGGAGGTTTGCACTCAAAATCTCACGATACATGGCCCCATTCATTCTTTCATGAATACGGATCAGTCATTCTGGTCCCTTTGCAGAGAAACAGCCCCAAAGCATGATGTTGCCACCTCCATGCTTCACAGTAGGTATGGTGTTCTTTGGATGCAACTCAGCATTCACTCTCATCCAAACACGACGAGTTGTGTTTCTACCAAACAGTTCTACTTTGGTTTCATCTGACCATATGACATTCTCCCAATACTCTTCTAGAACATCCAAATGCTCTCTAGCAATCTTCAGACGGGCCCAGATATGTAGTGGCTTAAGCAGGGGGACACGTCTGGCACTGCAGGATCTGAGTTCCTGGCGGCGTAGTGTGTTATTGACGGTAGCCTTTGTTGCATTAGTCCCAGCTTTCTGCATGTGATTCACTAGGTCCCCCTGTGTGCTTCTGGGATTTTTGCTCACTGTTCTTGTGATCATTTTGACCCCATGGGGTGAGATCTTGCGTGATGCCCCTGATCGAGGGAGATTATCAGTGGTCTTGTATGTCTTCCATTTTCTAATTATTGCTCCCACAGTTGATTTCTTCACACCAAGCTGCTTGCCTATTACAGAAGAGTGAAGAAATCAGGCGATACCTTTTAGAGGCTAACTGAGTATATTTGATAAGTTTTGATAAGTAAGCTTTCAAGAGTCTAGCTCTCTTCTTCAGACATGGTGTTATACAAGAACTGAAAATTCACAGATTATTTATACTCTATACAAATGATCGTCAAAGGATTTTAGAGTCCTTAAAAAAACCCAAAACAAAATGCAATCTAAGTAGAGAAGTTATTTACAACAGGTCAAATAAACAATCTGGAATGTTGTGGTGCATGACAGAGGGATCTGTTATCTGTTTGCTATCAGGAGGTGATTTGTGACCCTCACAGTTCATACATAGGGTGACATGAAGCTGGCATGAATATTAAGTCCAAATTGCAGAGTTTGAAATTTTTGCATAAACTTGTACTCCCATTGTTTCCGCTCCTCCTGCGTCTTAAAATGTCCCATTAAAACCACAACCCGCAAATCTTCAATAGAATGGTCTTCTCCGGAGAAATGTGCGGCCACTGGGAGATCTGTTCTGCTGTTATTAATATTGGATCTATGTGAGTTCATTCGCTGACTAAGTCTCTGCCCTGTTTCCCCCACATAGAGGCCTGTGGTGGGACATTGAACACACATTATGAGGTACACCACATTGGAAGACCTACAGGAGAATGTCCCCCTAATTCTGTGCACCTGTTGTGACTGTGGGACAGGTACACTATCAGCGGTGTGGATGTGCTTGCAGGTCATGCACCTTTTTTGTAGGCAAGGTGAGGTGCCATTTTCAGTTGGGGCCTTCAGGACACTCTGGACAATAATACGCCTCAGGTTTGGTGGTTGTCGAAAGGAAAGGAGAGGGCGGACTGGAAATATGTCCTTGAGTCTGTTGTCCCTATGTAGCACCGGTTGGAACTCCTTGGCAATCCTTTGTCGGATTTCCAGCTGTGGGTTGTAGGTGACAACTAGGGGCGCTCGGGCATCTTTCTGTGTCTCTCTATATGTGAGCATACTGTCTCTGTTAATGGCTGCCGCTTTGTTTAATTGGTTGTCCGTCACTTTTGGTTTGTATCCCAATCGGAGGAATTTCATCCTCAGATCCAGGAGGTGCTTGTCCAGGTCTGCTTTGTCAGAGCAAATACGATTGTATCATATAGCCTGGCTGTAGATAATAGATTGTCTTGTGTGCTTGGGGTGGAAGCTGTCGTTTCTCAGGTAGGCCGTTCTGTCTGTGGGTTTGTGGTATACCAATGTGTGTAGCCGGTGGTCTTTGATGTATATTGTGGTATCCAGAAAGTGAATTTCACTCCCTGAATAGCTAAGTTTAAGGTTGATGGTAGGGTGAAAGTCATTGACGTCATTATGGAATTGAAGTAGGGCCTCCTCACCTGCAGTCCAGATGACAAGGATATCATTGATATAACGAAGATAAATCATAGGTTTGGTGGCGCATGTTGATAAATATGCTCTTTCCAGTTCTGCCATAAAGAGATTTGCATACTGGGGGGCACATCTGGTCCCCATTGAAGTTCCCATTCGCTGTAGATATAGATCCTCTCCAATGGTAAAATGGTTGTGGCTAAGGATGAATTGTATGAGCTGCGTTACTGGTTTTGTTGGGAGGTTTTGTTTTGCCAGGTGTACCCGACATGCTGCAACTCCATCCTTTTGGGGAATGTTGGTATACAGGGATTCCACATCCATGGTGGCCAAAATGGTACCCTCAGGTAGTGGGCCCAGGGCATTCAGTTTGTTAAGAAGGTCAGTGGTGTCCTGGATATAGCTTGGAGTATCCCTGACAAGGGGTTTTAGGAGATTTTCCACTCAACCTGAGATGTTTTCTATCAGTGTCCCAATGCCAGAAATGATAGGCCTCCCAGGGTTGCCCTCTTTGTGTATCTTTGGGAGCATATAGAAGCAGCCCGGCCTGGGATCTTGTGGGATAAGTCCTTTTATCTGATTCTGGATCTGGATTGGAAACTTCTTGATCATACTCTTTAGTTCTTTCATATAGGCCTTTGTGGGATCACTTCCAAGTTTGGAGTAATGGATGGGATTTGACAGTTGCCTGTTTGTTTCCTGGATATAGTCGGAGGTGTTCATTATGACTATTGCGCCCCCTTTGTCAGCTGGTTTTATTATTATATCCTGATTTTCTTTCAGTGAAGTAATAGCCTTCTGTTCCTGCAGGGTTAGGTTATGCGCCTGTTTCTTTTGTTTCTCCAGGATTTCTGATTTTACTTTGCTTCTGAAACAGTCAATATATTTATCCAGTGCTGCATTAGTTCCAGGGCGTGGGGTCCAGGTAGATTTTTTGGTAGGATTCCTTATGGGCTGTTCCATCTCAGAGCCGCTGCTGTATGGAAGGTCTTTGTCATAAAAATATTCCCTCAATCTCATTTTTCTGAAAAACTCCTCCATATCATTACAGAGTTTGATATGGTCAGTGTGTGCTGAGGGGCAGAAGGAGAGACCTTTGGAGAGAACTGACATTTCGTGTTTGTTTGGCTCATAGGAGGAAAGATTCACAACACACTATATGCCTATTGCAGATTCAGTCTTCCCAGCCTGGTGCAGGTGTACAATTTTGTTTCTGGTGTCCTTCCACAGCTCTTTGGTCTTCACCATAGTGGAGCTTGGAGTGTGACTGTTTGAGGTTGTGGACAGGTGTCTTTTATACTGATAACAATTTCAAACAGGTGCCATTACTACAGGTAATGAGTGGAGGATAGAGGAGCCTCTTAAAGAAGAAGTTACAGGTCTGTGAGAGCCAGAAATCTTGCTTGTTTGTAGGTGACCAAATACTTATTTTCCACCATAATTTGCAAATAAACTCTTAAAAAAAATCAGACAATGTGATTTTCTAGATATGTTTTCTCATTTTGTCTCTCATAGTTGAGGTCTACCTATGATGTCAATTACAGGCTTCTCTCATCTTTTTAAGTGGGAGAACTTGCACAATTGGTGACTAAATCCTTTTTTTTCCCCACTGCATTTTGTGTACTGTATGTAAACCCTCAAATGTAAAGCACCATGGAATTAATGGTGCTATAAAAATAAACAATAATAATAATAAGTACTTATTGCAGAAACTGAGTTGCCCCCCTCCCCAGGTGCTGTGAGCAACTGTCCATGTTTGGCGGGTGCTGGCACTGGCCCTGATATGCATATGCATTTTGTCTGTCCACAGACATGTGGGGTATTTATGTGAGAGCAAAAGGGTGTCATTTGGCAGTAGACAGATAGTAGTAGAGGACAAGGAGTACTTTCAAATTGGTGCACCACTAAAGACACCTGTACCAGGAATTGCGCACTATGCCAGCAGTCCCCAACCTTTTTTGTACCAAGGACCACTTACATGTAGGTCAATTTTCCCGTGGCCCGATGGGGGCGGGGTTTTGGGGAAGGGTTTTCAGCGGCGAGGCAGGGTTGGGGTGATTGGGCAGCTCATAAAAAAACACGATAAAGTGCATATTTAATGATTACATTTATACAGTTCCCTATACTTTATTAAGTTAGATCTCTCCATATCAAGCATAACTTATTGGTGGTATGGACAGCTCCCTTAAAGAGGACCTTTCATGTTGTCATGTATATGCGGTTTTACATACCGCTAAAAAGCCGACAGTGCACTGAATTCAGCGCACTGCCGGATTTCCCCTTTATATGCCCCGGGGCTGGAGATATCGGGGGTCTAAATTTCACCGTTTACTGTCAGAAGGGCGTTCCTGTCAGTCTAGCTGCACTGTGAGGAATGCCCTCCCTGGCTGTGCTCGTCCATAGCGCTGTACTAAGGGGGAGTTCCTCACAGCCCAGCATCATCACTGGGTGGTAAGGAACGCCCCCTCTCTCTGAGCTGAGTACTATCAGAGGGGATGTTCCTTACAGCCCAGTGATGATGCTGAGCTGTAAGGAACGCCACCCCCCCCAGTACAAGTCTATGGACAGGTACTGTCAGGGAGGGCGTTCCTCACAGCACAGCTAGACTGTCAGGAACGCCCTTCTGACAGTGAACGGTGAAATTTAGACCCCCGATATCTCCAGCCCCGGGGCATATAATGGGAAAGCCGGCAGTGCGCTGAATTCAGCTCGCTGTCAGCTTTCTAGCGGTATGTAAAACCTGCTTATATATGAGGACGTGAAAGGTCCTCTTTAATAAAAGCACCCCAGTTAATAACAGTCCCCCACACCCAGGTAATGTTATGAACTGTGGGGGGGCATTATAACTGTAATAGTGCCCCCCACAGGTAATATCCCCCACAGGTAATATTACCCCTGTGGAGGGGGGGATTGGCACTATTAGGGTTACTATAACTACAGTGCCTTGCGAAAGTATTCGGCCCCCTTGAACTTTTCAACCTTTTGCCACATTTCAGGCTTCAAACATAAGGATATAAAATTTTAATTTTTTGGTGAAGAATCAACAACAAATGGGACACAATCGTGAAGTGGAACGAAATTTATTGGATATTTTAAACTTTTGTAAAAAATAAAAAACTGAAAAGTGGGACGTACCAAATTATTCGGCCCCCTTAAGTTAATACTTTGTAGCGCCACTTTTTGCTGCGATTACAGATGCAAGTCGCTTGGGGTATGTCTCTATCAGTTTTGCACATCGAGAGACTGAAATTCTTGCCCACTCTTCCTTGGAAAACAGCTCGAGCTCAGTGAGGTTGGATGGATAGCGTTTGTGAACAGCAGTTTTCAGCTCTTTCCACAGATTCTCGATTGGATTCAGGTCTGGACTTTGACTTGGCCATTCTAACACCTGGATATGTTTATTTCTGAACCATTCCATTGTAGATTTCGCTTTATGTTTGGGATCATTGTCTTGTTGGAAGATAAATCTCCGTCCCAGTCTCAGGTCTTTTGCAGACTCCAACAGGTTTTCTTCCAGAATGGTCCTGTATTTGGCTCCATCCATCTTCCCATCAATTTTAACCATCTTCCCTGTCCCTGCTGAAGAAAAGCAGGCCCAAACCATGATGCTGCCACCACCATGTTTGACAGTGGGGATGGTGTGTTCAGGGTGATGAGCTGTGTTGCTTTTACGCCAAACATATCATTTTGCATTGTGGCCAAAAAGTTCGATTTTGGTTTCATCTGACCAGAGCACCTTCTTCCACATGTTTGGTGTGTCTCCCAGGTGGCTTGTGGCAAACTTTAAACGAGACTTTTTATGGATATCTTTGAGAAATGGCTTTTTTCTTGCCACTCTTCCATAAAGGCCAGATTTGTGCAGTGTACGACTGATTGTTGTCCTATGGACAGACTCTCCCACCTCAGCTGTAGATCTCTGCAGTTCATCCAGAGTGATCATGGGCCTCTTGGCTGCATCTCTGATCAGTCTTCTCCTTGTTTGAGATGAAAGTTTAGAGGGACGGCTGGGTCTTGGTAGATTTGCAGTGGTCTGATACTCCTTCCATTTCATATGATCGCTTGCACAGTGCTCCTTGGGATATTTAAAGTTTGGGAAATCTTTTTGTATCCAAATCCAGCTTTAAACTTCTCCACAACAGTATCATGGACCTGCCTGGTGTGTTCCTTGGTCTTCATGATGCTCTCTGCGCTTTAAACAGAACCCTGAGACTATCACAGAGCAGGTGCATTTATACGGAGACTTGATTACACACAGGTGGATTATATTTATCATCATCAGTCATTTAGGACAACCTTGGATCATTCAGAGATCCTCACTGAACTTCTGGAGTGAGTTTGCTGCACTGAAAGTAAAGGGGCCGAATAATATTGCACGCCCCACTTTTCAGTTTTTTATTTTTTACAAAAGTTTAAAATAACCAATAAATTTCGTTCCACTTCACAATTGTGTCCCACTTGTTGTTGATTCTTCACCAAAAAATTAAAATTTTATATCCTTATGTTTGAAGCCTGAAATGTGGCAAAAGGTTGAAAAGTTCAAGGGGGCCGAATACTTTCGCAAGGCACGGTATAACTTAGGACACTATTACAGTTATAGTGTCCCCCTACAGCTAATAACTGTCCCCCCACAGATAATATTACCTGTGGTGGGCACTATTACTGTAATAGTGCCCCCCAGTTAATAACATAACCTGTGTGGGGACTGTTATTAGCTGTAGGGGAGCACTAGAACTGTAATAGTGTCCTAATAGTGCCCCCCCCCCACAGGTAAGAGTTTTTCCCCACAGGTAATGTTATTAACCTGGGGGGGCACTATTACTGTAATAGTGCCCTAGTAGTGCCCCCCACAGCTAATATTACCTGTGTTTGTGTGTGTGGGGGCTATTACCTGGGGGTGCACTACTAGGGTATTGTTACAGTTATAGTGCTCCACCAGTTCATAATATTACCTGCGTGGGGGGGGGGTTGCACTATAACTGTAATAGGGTACTGCAGTTATTACATTACAGTTATAGTGCCCCCCTTCCCCCCCCCCACACACACACAGTTAATAGCACTGTAATAGTCCCCACACATACTGTAACTATAATTACATTATACTTACCTGGTTACTAATGCAGCTCTCCAGGGATCTGTTCTTGCATGCAGGATGTGTGCATCTTCTATTCTGTTCCCCGGACCCAGCGGCACAAAAGTGAAGGTTCCAGGAGCAGCATAGAATATGCACACATCTTCTGTGCAAGAACAGACCTCGGCAGCTGCATTAGTAACCAGGCAAGTGGAAAGTGATCTGCTGGTGTAGGCTACACCAGCAGATCACTCTCAAAAACAGGTCCTGTACCAGGTGCCTGGCAATGCTCCTATGCTATGTTTTATATGCAGCATAGGAGCTTCAGCCGACACCTAGTAGCCAGACAGAGGTCCCTGATGACCAGGCCGGCCTGGTACCAAGTAATCCATGGCCTGGTACTGGTCCATGGCCCGGTCTTTGGGGACCTCTGCACTACGCTGCAGGTGACAAAGGGTAGGGTGTCTGGATGGCTAATCCTTACAAATTTTGGGAGTATGACAGAACTGGCACCAAAGTTACACAGTTGCCAATTGGATCACAAGTGTTGCTGCAAAGGGACTGTGTTCTGTTCAGAGACCATGTTTTGTTGATGTAAGCTGTGCCCTTAAGAGTGTCTTTGTAACCACCAAGTTAGTTGCCTCACATTTTGTCTCTGTAATGATTAAGATTGACGTTTTGTAACCATCATACCAGTTGCCTCATATTTGTTTCAGTTCACCTGTGTTTATGTTTGACATCATATGCAATCCTCGAGTTGAGCCCTAGATGTATCACTCACTGGGCCAAAGATCTAGGGGCAAGGTCTGACCCCTTTACATATAAACTATAAAACATGCAGCATAGAATGAAACATTGTTGTCTTATTAATCGTCATACTGGTAGCTATTTGTCTTTCAATATTATTGTCCCCAAAGTGAATATGTTTCTTTAAGTGGGAGAACTTGCACAATTGGTGGCTGACTAAATACTTTTTTTCCCCACTGTATATGCAGGCAGAGCAGTATTATGTGCTTTCACTTCCTTCCACCATCATAAATTACTCCTGTTCATGTAAACAGCATATAAATTAGTGCATGTAAATTGGTGCATATAAATTGGTGCATATAAATTAGTGCATGTAAATTGGTGCATGTAAATAAGTGCTGCTCTTAACTAGTTCATTCTGAGATACATTATTTTAACCCTGCTGTGCTGTTCGCATTTACTATACTTGTACTGTTTCGGGTCAATATGACCCGACCTATTAAAATGTTGATTTTAGCTACTGTAAGTGTTTTTTTTGAATACCTATTTCATTATTAAACTGTATGTGAACATGGTTGATCATAAACAAATGAAAAATGAAATTAAAACTTAATTTTTATTTATTTTTTTCAGAAAAAAGGTTACACGGGCTGTTTGCAATTATGTTCGTTTTATAGCATTCTGCACACAAATAACAAACATGCTTATTTTAATTTACTATAACTTTAAATCTAACTAAATGTAACTTTGTCTTAACATATTTTATAAAATAAAAAATGAAAAATAACGAAAACGTCAGTTTTTCTTTTTTATGTATAAAAAGTTTGAACAAATCCATTCATTTTTACATTGAGCACAATAATAAAAAACATGTCCTTTACAAAGATATTTTGCACACCCAGCACATGTCAGATTTGTTTATTGTCACAAGAAGATGGACAGAAGCTACATCTCTTCCTTTTTTGGCTGGTAGCTGTGCTGGTGGAGGCCGTGGAGTCTCTTTCTTGAGCAAGCTGCTGGACACTCTTCACAATGGCAGCTGCTCCTTCACTTCTGGGGTTTACTTTTCTGGCTTCGATATACGGCCTAACTAGGGATTTTCCTAATTCTTCAATAAAAATTCTTCTTTTATGCAGCTTATTTCTGTTCCAATTGGGGTCGATTTCTCTCCATAAAACAAATGCGTTGTATGCCGAAACATCCAGAATGTTGTAAAACATTATCATTGGCCAACGATTAGTTTTGCGTTTGCATGTGTATGTTGATATTGCTTGATCTAGTGTATCAACTGCCCCTTTTGTGGCATTATAATCTAATATCATGTCCGGCTTTTTGTCTGCTCGATTACTTATTGCATTGTCATGGTGCATTGTACTCATTAGAATTACTGGTTTATTTTTTTGGGGAACATAAGACACAACTGTTGTATCTCCAGTAAAGTAAAATGTAGAACTATACACTTCTCTTTTACTAAGGATACCTTGCGGCAGTTTGGCTTGTTTTTCCTTATAGTACCCAGCATGGTAAGTTGTCTTTTTCGCAACATCTGGCCCAGTTGGTAGGATGTGAAAAAATTGTCACATGTGACATTTTGTCCTTTTAGTCCATGAGTCAAATCGAGAACAACTCGCATAACCTGAAATTTTCCAGCTCTTTCTCCAGGGTTTCTTCCTGTATACACTTGAGCATTTTGAACGTATGAACTTTTGCTGTCACAAAGTGTCCATACCTTGATGCTGTACTTTGCTGGCTTACTCTGTATGTATTGTCTGAACGGGCACCTACCTTGGAATGCCACCAGTTGTTCATCGACAGTTACAGCTTCACCAACATTATATAGTTGTGGTAGAATTTCTAACCATTTATTCCAAACATTTCTAATAGGGGCTAGTTTATCTTTAGCTCTTCTTTCATTTCGATTTCATGAAACCTTTCAAGAGACATTGTAGCTCTAAATATGTGGCGACCGGTTTCGGGATTCCACAAACTTTTAGTAGCTTCACCATAAGATTTGTATACTCCTGCTAAAAGAAGTAAACTAATATAAGTATTTAGAGCTGTCACATCTAATTTGTGCCATTTATCACAATGACTTTACAATATGCACCCTTTTGAATAATGAGATGAAGTACACAGGAAAACAAATAAATTTTGCAGGCAGAAATAATTAGTGACCTGTAAAAAACTGTTCGGGTCATATTGTCCCGAACAGTACAAGTGTAACAATCAGCGTGTAGCAAAAAAGTAAACAAACAACAACAAAAAAAACACTCATAGTAAGAACCCCTCAAATGAGGAAAAGTCAATTAATCACAAGTTTCAGATCCGCATGAAAAATAATCTACAGGGTCTCAAATTTCATTTCGGGTCATATAGACACGAGCAGAACAGCAGGGTTAAAAAGATGAGAGAGGCCTGTAATTGACATCATAGGTAGACCTCAACTATGAGAGACTGGGTGTCGGGTGCTTAAATATGGCGGCCGCTCGGGACCCCAGCAGCCGCCATAGCCGCCGGGTTTCTGCTGTATTATATAGCAGACACCTGGCGCTAATGCCCGTGATCAGTGCCCGCAATGATCGCAGGCATTAACCCCTCTGGCACCTCGGTCAAAGCTGACCGAGGCGCCAATTCACCGGCGGCGCGCGGGCGCCGCCATTTTGCCAGCTATCGCCGGCACCCGGGGCAAGCTCCAGGGCCGGCGTCCCATTACTATGACAGCTGGGGGCCTTGTGAAGGCTCCTAGGCCTGTCTTATATTAGTTTCTATTGCAGGCTACTCTATGTAGCCTTCAACAGAAGCGCCGTTTTTTTGCAATGCATTAGCATTGTAATGCATTGCATTAGTGATCAGACCCCCTGGGGTTCCAGACCCCTAGGGTGTCTAATAAATGCAAAACAAAAAATAAAAAAAAAGTAAAAAAATATATAAAAAAAAAAATAAAAAATATTAAAAGTTCAAATCACCCCCCTTTCCCTAGAATACATATAAAAGTAGTTAAATACTGTGAAACACATACACATTAGGTATCCCTGTGTCCGAAAACGCCATGTCTACAAAACTATAAAAATATTTTTCCCGTATGATAAACGCTGTAGTGGGAAAAAAAAATCAAAAGTGCCAAACCGCCGTTTTTTCACTGTTTTACCTCTGATAAAAATTTGAATAAAAAGTGATCAAAGCAATAGTAATTCCCCAAAATGATATAACTAAAAAGTACACCTGGTATAAGTATAAAAAAAGTTACGGGTGTCAGAATATGGCGACTTTTAAAAAAAAATATATTTTTGCACAGTTTTGGATTTTTGTTAAGGGGTTAAAATGTAAATAAGACCATATAAATTTGGTATCCCTGGAATCGTACCGAAACATAGAATACAGATGACATCTCATTTTGGCTGTAGAGCGAATGCTGTAAAAACGAAGCCTGTAAGAAAGTCGCACAAATGCTTCCCAGTACATTGTACAGACTAATAAATGGCAGCATCACGAAAAAAAAATTTGTCCCACAAACATTAAGACCTCATATGGCTCTGAGAACGGAAAAATAAAAAAGTTATTGGGTTTGGAAGTGGGGGAGTCAAAAATGAAAAACGAAAATTGAAAAATGTCACTGGTGGGATGGGCTTAAAGAAGGAACAAATTTAAAGTTGAAGTTGAATGGAAGTGCCAAAAATAGATATTCAGGTGGAAAAGGTTTGAAAAAAGACTACACTATCCTTTGAAGATTCTTCCAAGTTGAAGGACCCCTTAGATAGGAAATGGAAAAAATATTTCCAGAACATTAAATTCTCGGAAACATAGTTGGACCAGGTTCAACACTCCTCACTTATGACAATTTCAGTCATCAACATTAAAAACCGATAATTAACCGAGTTATGAGGATTGGTTTAATGAATAAAAAATATATATAAAAACACACCGTATTTTTGGGATTATAAGACGCACTTTTTTTCCCCAAAATATGGGTGTAATGTCCTTGCCTGTCCGGGCTTTGGCGCCGTCCTCCAGAATAGCAGGCCGTAAAAAAACTTTAACCCTTCTACTCATTACTGGCATGGCTTCTATTCAGGACCTTGTGACTCGAATGGAGGGTTTGGCAGGTTTGGTGTCTGAGCTGGCCAACCAGGTACACACTCTCACCCAGAATCAAGCTGAGGCCGCTGCTACACCACCTGCTGTCATTTCCCTTTCCAGGGTTAAAATGTTACTCCCAGATAGGTTTTCAGGGGACCGAGGTAAATTTGAGACATTCAGGGAATCATGTCTATTGTATTTTCGGGTCAACCCTCATGCGTCGCAGTCTCAGATGGTGGGGGTGGTCATTTCCCTCTTACAGGGGGATCCACAGACTTGGGCCCTTAAACTCCCCCCTGAGGCAGAGGAGTGGACAGATCTGGAAAAAAATTTTAAGTCTTTGGGGGCCATTTATGCTGAGCCTGATCAAATTGGACTTGCCGAGTCCCAACTTCTTACCCTCCGGCAAGGTAAACTATCCGCTGAAACTTACTGCTCTGAGTTTCAGAAGTTGAGTATAACAGCAGGTTGGTGTGACTCCGCTTTGAAAGCTCTTTTTAAACAAGGCCTGAATGATTCAGTGAAGGATGTCTGGGTAGGTCACCCTGATCCCCCTACCTTAGAAAAACCCATGACCTTAGCCGTCCGCATTGACAGGAGACTCCAGGACAGACGTAAAGAGAGGGTGGGGATTGGTCCCACTAAGTCTTCTGTCTATCCCTCTCTTTCTGATAAAAAAATCTGTTTCTCCTTCTGTCACCCCTGGAGATGAGCCTATGCAGTTGGGAGCACTGGATACCAAGGCTAGACGAGAATATCGTCTCTGGAATCATCTCTGCCTGTATTGCGGCAAACCGGGTCATGTCATTCGAGACTGTTCCATCAAACCACGTACACCAGCGGAAAACTCCAGGGCCTGAGTGGTATTCAGAAGAACCACTCAGGCAGTCAGGTATCTTCTGAAAAATCTCACAAATTGATGTTACCTGTGTCTCTGTCCTTTGGGGGCATATCTGTTTCTGGGCAGGCCCTAGCAGATTCTGGGGCTGCCACTAACTTTGTAAAATTTTCGTTTGTTTCTGCTTTACGTATTGAACTTGTATCATTAGATACTCCTCTGGTTACTGGGGCGGATTTTACTCCAAAAAACCCCTTACTCTCTTTGCAAGTGGGCTCAATACATACGGAGCTCATGAGTTTTTTTGTTATGGAGGATCTCTCGTCTGATATTATTTTAGGGCTTCCCTGGCTAGACCTCCATAACCCTACCTTTGATTGGCCCAAAAAAGAGTTAGTGAAATGGGGGAATCAGTGCTCCTCCCATTGTATTGCTTTGCATGCCTCCGATTGTCTCAGCGAGGAGACACTTCTTCCTGAATTTCTGTCTGATTTTCATGATGTTTTTGATGCTAAAGCTGCTGAAGTTTTACCGCCGCATAGACCTTACGATTGTGCAATTGAACTCCTTCCCGACTCCAAATACCCTAAGGGAAGGATCTTCAATCTGTCTGCTCCAGAACGTGAGGCTATGCGGGATTACACTCAGGATAGTCTTCTTAAAGGTCACATCCGTCCGTCTCAGTCTCCCATGGGAGCTGGGTTCGTTTTTGTTAAAAAGAAAGATGGCGGACTGCAACCATGCATTGACTACCGAGAATTAAATAAAATTACAGTTAAAAATCAGTACCCTCTTCCCCTGATCCCTGATCTTTTCAATCAGATTGTGGGTGCCCGCTGGTTTTCTAAAATTGACCTCCGTGGGGCATACAATCTGATCCGGATTAGAGAAGGAGATGAATGGAAAACTGCGTTCAACACCCCGGAAGGTCACTTTGAATATTTGGTAATGCTTTTCGGGTTATGTAATGCACCCGCAGTATTTCAACACTTTGTTAACGATATCTTTAGAGACTTGCTCAGTCGTTATGTGGTTGTCTACCTGGATGATATTCTAGTGTTCTCTCCTGATTGGGCCACACATATTGAGCATGTTAGGAGTGTTTTGCTACTGTTACGTCAAAACTCTCTCTTTGCCAAACTGTCCAAGTGCCTGTTCGGAGTCCAAAGGGTCACCTTCCTCGGTTACGTTATTACTCCCGATTCTTTTTGTATGGATCCACTAAAAGTCACGGCTATTAATAACTGGATAACTGGGAATGCCCCTCCAACCTTAAAGCCCTACAACGTTTCTTGGGTTTCTCCAACTATTATCGAAAATGTATTAAGAATTTCTCTTCGATAGTGAAGCCATTAACGGATCTCACAAAGAAAGGTGCCGATGTGACCAAATGGACTCCGGAAGCGGAACAGGCTTTTGTACATCTCAAGAAATGTTTTGTTGAGGCTCCTGTATTAGTACCACCAGACTATGATCGCCCATTTATTATTGAGGTTGATGCCTCTGAAGTGGGGGTTGGTGCCGTGTTGTCTCAGGGCTCTGAAAATTTTACGTGTTTGCAACCTGTGGCCTTCTTCTCGAAGGAAATTCTCTCCTACGCAGCGCAACTATGACGTTGGTAATCGAGAACTCCTAGCCATTAAATGGGCATTCGAGGAGTGGAGACATTTCCTCGAGGGGGCCAAACACCAGATCACAGTATTCACCGATCATAAGAACCTACCATATCTGGATAACGCTAAGCGACTGTCTCCAGCAGGCTCGCTGGGTGCTATTCTTCACACGTTTTAATTTTGTGGTGACTTATCGTCCAGGCTCTAAAAATGTAAGGGCTGATGCCCTATCTCGCAGTTTTGGTCCCAGCGGTGCCCCTAAGGATGTCCCAGATAAAATCTTGTCTCCCGGAGTGGTTCTCACCATTATTACTCCTGATCTTGCTACTTTAGTGGTTAATTCACAAGATCTTGCTCCCAGTAATACTCCCACTAGGAAACTATTTGTACCTCCAAATCTTCATCTTCGTGTTTTGGAGGAAATTCATTGTTCTACCTTAACGGGACATCCCGGCTTCGCTGGGACTAAATACCTTCTCTCCCACTCTTACTGGTGGCCGTCCTGGTCTCGAGACGTATGTGAATTTGTTGCTGCCTGTGAGACATGTGCTAAGATGAAGACTCCTAGGAGATTACCCGAGGGCCTTCTTCATCCCCTTCCTATACCTAAGAGACCATGGTCCCATTTGTCAATGGACTTTATTACTGATTTGCCTTGTTCCCAAGGGAAGACTGTGATTTGGGTTGTTGTGGATAGATTCTCCAAAATGTGCCATTTTGTACCCCTAAAGAAAATTCCTAGTGCTCCACGCTTAGCCTCGTTCTTTATTAACCACATACTCCGCTTGCATGGTGTACCAGAAAATATTGTATCTGATCGGGGTGTACAATTTGTCTCTAGATTCTGGAAGGAATTTTGTGGTCGTCTGGGGGTCTCTCTGTCTTTCTCTTCCGCGTTCCACCTGGAGACCAATGGCCAGACAGAGAGATTCAACCAAACTTTGGAACAGTACTTAAGGTGTTTTGTGTCTGATGCTCAAGAAAAATTGAGAACCTTTCTTCCTCTAGCAGAGTTTGCAATAAACAACAGGGTTAACGTCACCACTAAAATGTCTCCGTTTTATTGAAACTATGGTTTTAATTCCAGGTACTCCTCTCTCCATAGCACCGAGTCTGTTAATCCCACCGCCGAACATACTTATCAGCGACTGTGCACAGTCTGGGCCCAGGCTCGTCTGAGCCTGGTTAAAGCCCAAGAATATCAAAAACGGCAGGCAAATAAAAGACGCTTGCCTGGCCCTGAATACAGAGTGGGAGATCGAGTCTGGCTGTCCACTAGGAATCTGCGTCTTAGAGTTCCTTCAGGGAAATTTGCACCACGTTACATTGGGCCCTATGTCATTTCTGAACTCATAAACCCAGTATCTTTTAAATTACAACTTCCAAGTTCTTTTCGTATCCACGTCTTCCACAAGTCGCTTTTGAAGAAGTATATCTCCCTTGTCCTTACTTCTTCCAGTCCACCTGCGCTGGTCCAAGGGGAACTAGAGTATGAAGTAGAAAAAATTCTGGATTCCTGTCGGGTGCAGAATGCTGTTCAGTACCTCGTGCACTAGAAGGGTTATGGCCCGGAAGAGAGAACGTGGGTTTCTGGTAGGGACCTACATGCGCCACGTTTGATTAATCTCTTTCATCGCCAGAACCCTTCGAAACCTGGTCCATCTGGCGAGGGTCCAGAGGCCCCTCGTAAAAGGGGGGGTACTGTAACGTCCTTGCCTGTTCGGGCTTTGGCGCCGTCCTCCGGGCGCACGCTGCAGCGCAGGAGGTGTGCCCGGTTGTGATTCTTTCCTTTTGGTTTTTCTTGTATTGTCTGAACACTGTCCTATTCCCTCACCTCCTTAATTGATTTTCCACCACGCCCTTCTCCTTCACCTTGCTCTCCCCCTGCTCCATTAAGAGTTAACTTTAGTCCTGCCTTTGTGATTGACAGCCTATCCTCCTATCAAGTCTGGGGCGGGTTCTTTCTCCCTATTTATTGTTTGCTCACTTTCCCATTGGCGCCTGCTATTGCATTTCGCTTACTGGCTATACTCCTTGTTCCTTGTTACCTGCTCTTCTGATTTTCTGACCACTGGCTTACCTTTGACTATTCTCTTGGATTTTGATTCTGTACTGCATTGCTCGATTGTTACCGACCCCTTGGCTAGCTGACCTCCCTTTGTTGTTGTGCGTCTTGTCTGCGTTCTGTGTTATCACTTATTATAAGGAGGGACTGTCGACTGGTTGCTGGCTGTCACCTAGGACAGATCGGGCAAGTTAGCCAGGGACAGTGGGGGGATTCAGCTTAGGGTCCACTATCTTGTTGTGCCCCTCCCCCTAAGTTCTCCAGCAGCTACTGGGGAATCGCTTCTCTAGTGATTCCCTTACAATGGGGAGGAAAATGGAGGGTGCGCTTATAGTTCGAATGCATCGCCCCACTCCTGCTGCCGCCGACTTTCTGCAGCGGGGCATCCTGTAGCTGCAGGAATGAGGCTGTGGGCCCTGGGCTTGTAGGAGAGCGTGTTCCTAGCGGTGCAAACCTATCCCGGCATCCGTCGTGCTATTACAGTGGATGACGGGTCTGTAAAGATGATGGCGGCCACTCTGCTGCAAAGCGGTCACCATAGCTACCGGGACTCCGCTGTAATGTACAGTAGAGACCCAGAGCTAATGTTCGCGATCAGCATCCCCTCTGATTGTGGGTATTACTACCTGTAAGCCCCCCAAACTGAACCCGGGCCAGTGGGTACCTTGTTCGTTGCAAGCTGGCTCTTTCTCGCCGAGATAGCAGGAGCCGACCTGTTTCTGTGACAGCCGGGAGTCTATGACCAACCGCAATAGTAATGTAGTGAATCTCCCATAGACTTGCAATCAAATGATTGCAGGTTCAAGCCCTCTAGGGTGGGGCTAATAAAATAGTTTAAAAAAACAAGTTTTCAAAATATATATATATATATATATATATATATATAATATAAAAAAAACTAAAGGTCTAAATCAATCCCTTTCCCTAGAATACATACACAGGCCCACTGACTGATTACAAGATTGTAGATGTGATGCAAATTAGTGGACACACCTTGATTTAACATGTCCCTTTGGTCTGTTAAATCAAGGTCTGACTTTTTCATTTGTTCATTTTCATAGAATTTTTATATATTACTACTTTTGTCAGATTCAAGTTATTTCTGTGACCATTGTGGGTTTTTCTTTCATTAAACGAGGGGTACCAACAATTTTGTCCACGTGTGTATAAAAGTAGAAAATTACTGTGAAACACATACACATTAGGTATTCCTGTGTCCGAAAATGCCCGGTCTACAAACTCATAAAAATATTTTTCTCGTAGGGTGAATGTCATAGTGGGAAAAAAAATAAACTGCCATTTATTTTCACTGTTTTGCCTCTGATTTAAATAAAAAGTGATCAAAGCAATAGACTTTCCCCAAAATGGCATAACTAAAATGAACATTTGACCCCGCAAAAAAAGATGCCCTATGCATCCCCGTACAGCTGCAGGGCCACCTGTCAAAGTGGCCTTGCAGCTGTTGCAAAACTACAACTCCCATATATTAAATATTTTACCACATTTTTTGCTTTTTCCTATTTTCCTCCTCTAAAACCAAGGTGCGTCTTATGGTCCGGTTCGTCTTATAGTCCAAAAAATATCGTATGTACCAAGATGACACGTTTCGAGGTAAAAACCCCTTTCTCAAATCAGTGTACATGTAAGTTAAATGGCACAAAATCAGGTTTAAATACATATTTCATAATTGTATTTACTGTAAATACATATACTCATAAAAATTTATTTACAGGTTGAAATATAAACATAAATTTACCTTTTGAGATGAGAACTGGAAAGGTGCTCTGGGCAATGGCGTAACTAGCCGGGGGGTAGAGGGGGCGGCTGCCCCAGGCACACTGATTTCTGCTTCTCGGCACAGGAGGAGTGATGCTATGACATCATCGCGCCTCCTGCACTGAGACACAGACATCCTGTGCATGGACAGAGAGGAGGCGGCAGCTCTGTTCATCAAAGGATCGCAGGTAGGTGAGTATAACTTTCTTTTTTGTTTTTTTAGGGCAGTTGTGGGTAATTTAATAGTATAAGGGGAGGGGTAATTATAACTATAAGGGAGGATTCATTAGGGGGCATTAGGACGATATATTTATATAAGGGGGCATTATGAACATAATGAGGGTCATTTATATAAGGGCTATTAGGGGGCATTAATAATACAAAAGGGGAGGTTATTTATATAAGGGGTCATTAGGGGCATCATTTATATAAGGGGTCATTAGGGGTGTGGTATTTATGTCAGGGGCATAATATAAGGGGCAATTAATTTAATTAAGGTGGCAGTTGGGCTTTATTAAGACTAATGTTCCATGTAGCGAGCTGCAGGAAAAAAACGCTGCAGGAAAAACTGTGGTAACGCATCACGGTTTTTCCCGCGGCGTCATTTCACATGAGGGCCGCAGAGGTTTCCTCTGCGGACTTTCTGTTTCGATTATACCTATAGGGAAACTGCCAGCATTTCCATAGGTATAATTGACATGCTGCGATTTTCCAAAACCACAACAGTTTCGGAAATCACAGTGTATCCACTGTGTATATTTTTCCGCAATGTGTGGATGGGATTCGCAGGAAGTGTAAAACATTGCATTTTTTTTTCCGCAGCGTTTTCCATCTCTTGTTTATTGCTGATCTATTCTGAGGATAGATCATCAATAAGAAATAGGTGAATCCCTACTGATCAGCTGTATGAAGCGGCCCCAGCACCTGTTTATATCACACGCTGTCTGTTTATAGGGACCATGAGATGTAATTACAGCCTTGTCACAAAGAGGTGTATAGGATGAGACTATAGTTACATTACATGGCCGCTATGAAATGAATGACACTATGTAAACAGAGAAGGGGTCACGGCACTTACACAGGTACCACGGTTCATTCAAACAGCTGATTCTGGGGGTCCCGGGTATTGGAACCCCACTATTTTTTTTTACCTTTTAATTAGGAAACACCTGGGGCATTATTAATATGGGGCACTATTTACAGGGGGTACACAGGGAAGTTACTAATATAAAGATGCACTTGGGGGTATTATTCATTATGGGGGGGTTATATTATATATTTTATAATTTCAGATAGCAGCAGCATGGGTGTGCAGGTAAGGACAATGTGGGTCAGGTACCTGGAAAAGTAAGGAGCTAAAGATGTCTGTGCTGCAAACTTTACAGAAATTGAAATAAGTGGTCATGGCAGTCCAGATGGAAGAGACGGGAAATGTGAACCATTAGTCAGAGATGTCACCTCTAAGTCACTAAATGTTACTACACTGTGTTCACCTAAATGGCCCTGTGTAGAGCCAATATATACAACTATATGGTCACCGTATAGTGATAATATTGGTATACTTAAATTGGGGGCCTACTTAAACATGTTCGCCCCCTCTGTGCTGAACCCCTAGCTACGCCTCTGGCTGTGGGAGAAATGTATCAGAACACTCACAGGTGGGCTGCGGTGCACCAGGACGCCGGAGCATGTGCAGTTATGTCTACAAAGTGACAGGTGTATAGCGCAGGGACGACCAAGATCACGGCCGTCACTGCAGAGGTTTCCGTACGCGTAGTGTGGGCTCCTGACCAGCTTCTATTCTGAGCCAACAGGGTATACTGCAATGGTTTTCCTAACTGTGAACGAGCAGGGAAGCCGTTCATAGCACGTACTAATATGTTAAAGTACAATCGGCTTTTGTACAGAATATGTATGAGTATGTATGATATACAAAAAACCCTTTCTGCCTAGGTATATGGACATAACTAGGGAAATATACATATCCAATATACATTTAGTGAATTGGCAGATAATTATATCTGGGAAAGAAAAATATAATCTAAACATATGTAATGGAAAACAGTGGGGGAATAAATAGAATAGTTAAATGGATGTGTAAACATTTACTTGGTAAAATCATAGATCGTTAATACATAATACATAATAGTGTGCATCACTAAATTTTTCATATTTCAATTGTTTCATATTTGTTTCATATTTCAATTGTCTGATGAAGGTCCTTTAAGGACCGAAAACATTTATGTGTCATTTTGGATTGCATCACCCAATACAAATGTAAAGCAATGAATAAAAGCATCATAAAAAAGCATATTATTGAGTGCCTGGATTGTATCTTTATTGTATTTGGGGTGAAACCTTTCCAGAGCATCAATGACTAACTGAAATTCCTGGAGTGCCGTGATTACTCTATTACATTGATCTCTCATTCTCATGAGCACCCGTCTGAGCTATGTCCAACAAAGTCTTGTCTTACAATTCTGAACAGACGGCTACAATTATTTCTAAAACATTGACTTCAACAGACTTAAGATCCCTCTAAACGAATTCAAGACCAGGGACTAGGAACGTGCATCCAAATCACTAATAAATCTAGAATTAAACTGCACCACTGTAACTGAATACCAAGGGGACTTAGGTCTCACTTGCATCCAACCATCTTCAAGGACAATAAGGACTATTGCCTTACTTTTGAACAAATATTAAATAAATGTTCACTAGATCTGATGACTAACTGTTGACTACTTGCAGAAGCGTATTACAGTCATGGCCAAAAGTTTTGAGAATGACACAAATATTATATTTTCACATGATCTGCTGCCCTCTGGTTTTTATGTGTGTTTGTCAGATGTTTTTATCACATACAGAAATATAATCGCATTCATATTATGAGTAACAGAAGCTTATATTGACAGTTAGAATGAGTTAATGCAGCAAGTCAATATTTGCAGTGTTGATCCTTCTTCTTCAGGACCTTTGCAATTCTCCCTGGCATGCTCTCAATCAACTTCTGGACCAAATCCTGACTGATAGCAGTCCATTCTTGCAGAATCAATGCTTTAATTTTGTCTGAATTTGTTGTTTTTTGTTTGTCCACCCGTCTCTTGATGATTGACCACAAGTTCTCAATGGGATTAAGATCTGGGGAGTTTCCAGGCCATGGACCCAAAATCTCTATGTTTTGTTCCCTGAGCCATTTAGTTATCACCTTTGCTTTATGGCAAGGTGCTCCATCATGCTGGAAAAGGCATTGTTGAGCGCCAAACTGCTCTTGGACGGTTGGGAGAAGTTGCTCTTGGAGGACATTCTGGTACCATTCTTTATTCATGGCTGTGTTTTTAGGCAAGACTGTGAGAGAGCCGATTCCCTTGGCTGAGAAGCAACCCCACACATGAATGGTTTAAGGATGCTTTACAGTTGGCATGAGACAAGACTGGTGGTAGCGCTCACCTCTTCTTCTCCGAATAAGCTGTTTTCCAGATGTTCCAAACAATCGAAAAGGGGATTCATCAGAAAAAATGACTTTACCCCAGTCCTCAGCAGTCCACTCCCTGTACCTTTTTCAGAATATCAGTCTGTCCCTGATGTTTTTTCTGGAGAGAAGTGGCTTCTTTGCTGCCCTCCTTGAGACCAGGCCTTGCTCCAAGAGTCTCCGCCTCACAGTGCGTGCAGATGCACTCACACCTGCCTGCTGCCATTCCTCAGCAAGCTCTGCACTGCTGGTAGCCCGATCCCGCAGCTGAAACACTTTTAAGAGACGGTCCTGCCGCTTGCTGGTCTTTCTTGGGCGCCCTGGAGCCTTTTTGGCACCAATGGAACCTCTCTCCTTGAAGTTCTTGATGATGCGATAGATTGTTGACTGAGGTACAATCTTTCTAGCTGCAATACTCTTCCCAGTTAGGCCATTTTTGTGCAGTGCAATGATGACTGTACGTGTTTCTTTAGAGATAACCATGGTTAACAGAAGAGAAACAATGATGGCAAGCACCAGCCTCATTTTAAAGTGTCCAGTGGTGTCATTCTTACTTAATCATGACAGATTGATCTCCAGCCCTGTCCTCATCAACACCCACACCTGTGTTAATGGAGCAATCACTGAAACGATGTTAGGTGGTCCTTTTAAGGCAGGGCTGCAATGATGTTGAAATGTGTTTTGGGGGATAAAGTTCATTTTCTAGGCAAATATTGACTTTGCAAGTAATTGCTGTTAAGCTGATCACTCTTTATAACATTCTGGGAGTATATGCAAATTGCCATTAGAAAAACTGAAGCAGTAGACTTTGTAAAAATTAATATTTGTATCATTCTCAAAACTTTTGGCCATGACTGTACATCATCAAAAGAGAAAATGAACAGCAACTATCTTCTATATTATCGGGTGAAGAATTTACCAATATTCAAAATAAAGTATCCTCTATTGATCAACATCGCAAGGAGTCAGAGAGAAAGAAGCGCTCGAAATTTCTCCGGGATACAGAGGACTATCTCAACCATAGAGTTTATAGATGGCAGGATTCATATCCTCGATCAAGGGGTGGATTCAGACAGCACAGAGCTTCACCAGACACATTCTATTCCAGTATGGACAGCGAACAACAAGGCCCCAACAGGAGACCTTTTTTAGGACAACGCCGCAGCTACAACGGAAGAAAACAAACGAGGAGAGGAGGGCACTACAAATGACAAAAGGACTACAATGACTACCCGATCACAGGTACACAGCGGTACACCTGCTTTTATTCGACAAGCTCCATTTCTCTACTTGTTATTTCCTTGGCAATTCGGTGAGTAGAGAATTTATCTTGAGCACAGTCAGTCTTTCTTTCCCATTGTATTAGAAATCTGGGATCGTTCCATTAATATCTATGTCTGAATTGTATGTATATTTATATCAATCCTTCACTTATTGCATTCACCACTGTATACATGTTCTTTGGTATCTGCATTACCCTAGTCCTCCTTTTCAGTAGTCATGAGAGATTCTGTTTTGAAATGCATTTACATATGACATTTGGTTCTCATGTTTACCTGTCCTAGGTATAATATCACATACATTCTACTATGGATAGTTTTATTAGAATATGCTCTCTTTGATTCTCTATATTTATTCCTTTCCATAGGTATATATACACATATATATATTTCCAAATGTATGTCTTTCTCTTGTAACATTAGTACATTTGTATGTGCACCACTCAATTTTTCATATTTCAATTGTTTCTAAGGTCTGATGAAGGTCCATTAAGGACCGAAAACGTTTATGTGACATTTTGGATTGCAACAAAATGTCTGAATAAAAGCATCGTAAAAAAGCATAAATCAACAAGCGCCTGGATTGTATCTTTATTAGCTTATTAAAGAAAACATGGGAAGCTTCTGCCACACTGTTACAGATGTACTTCGGGGCCACCTGTGTAGCTACATCCTTATACAGGTGATTGGATCAAGTAGAACTACATCTAAGAGAGCAAACCTCCAAGGAAGATATGATATCTTCTATTCCGTTTCCTCAAAAAGCCACAGGTTTCTTAGTCGCATCCAAAGCTGGAATTCTTTCAAATACGACTTGTCACACCTTGTGGATAAAAATGTGAACAGAGGATCCCCTGTCGAAACAAAAAGTATGTGCAATCCCCTTTCAAGGTGAATATATATTTGGTCCGGATCTGGATACGTTGTTTGAGAAAGCGGCCGATAAGAAAAAGATCTTACCTAAATCAAAACCGCAAAAGAAAAAAAAAAAAACAAGTTTTCGAACCTTTCGTAGCTTTAATCAGGAATACAAAAGGGAAAGGGAAATCTTGTCAGTGGAGTTACTCCAAAAGGGGTAAAGGAAAAAACATCTTCCTCAACCTAAACAAACAGACCCAAGATAAGCAATGACACCAGAGAGGTAGTGGGCAGACTACTGAAATTTTCTTCTCATGGGGGATATATCTCTTTAAACAAGTAGATTCTCTCAGTAATAGAGGAAGGTTACACAATAGAATTTTCCTTCTGCTTCCCCCCAAAGATGATGGTGATTACTCATTTTCCCTCTCCTGTGTTACAGACCACCCTTTTAGAAGGTGTTCAAAAGTTATTAAGAATGGACATTATTTACAGATTTCCCCCACTACAATGTGGGGAGGAATGTTGTCCCTGATCATAATAAATTTAAAACCTTTAAACAAATTTGTAAAATACTGACAGTTCAAGATGGACTCTATAATATCAACTGTTCCACTCCTTGCACCAGATGTTTATGGCCACAATCGATTTACAAGAAGCTTACTATCATGTTCCAATACATCAGTCTTGTCATCAGTTTCTGAGATTTGCTGAGCAACACAAAAAAAAGAGGGACATCATTACCAGTTCAGAGCTCTTCCATTTGGAATCTCTTCAGTACCAAGCATTTTTACCAAAATAATGGTAGAAGTGATTTCCATCAAGGTCTTATTATAATTCCATACCTAGACGACCTATTGATTGCAGCTCAGACAGTCTCTTCTCCAACTCCACATTAACTTAACATGTCAGACCATGCAGCGTTTAGATTGCATAGTAAACCTAGAGAAATTCAATCTGATCCCTTCTTGCAAGAAATATTTTTAGAAGTTCTTCTAGATTCCCGCTTACAAATGTCTTCTTCCTCAGGAAAAACAAACTCTGTTGGTGGAAAAAACATCTTTGATAAAGAACAAACGATTGGTCTCTCTGATAGAGGCTATGTCAATTCTGGAAACAATGAAATTGTGTATCCAATAAGTTCCCTGGTCTTAAAGGTCTCCCTTGTCTCTAGACAAAAGGATCTAGAACAAGGAGTAGCATGGCATCCTTGACCAGTAATTCTGATTACAACAGACAACCGCAAAAGGGGCTGGGGAGGCTGTAGTATGCCAAGAGGGAACCTGGTCTCCAAACCTGAGGAGGCACTCTTCGAATTTTCTGAAACTCATAGTTCTGGAGGCTTTGAAGAGTGCAGTATCTCTAATAAAAGGGTCTCATGTAAGAACTTTTTCAGACAATATCACTACTGTGGCACACGTGAATCACCAAGGAGGCGCAAAAGGGAAGAATTTATAGATTCTATCAGCACAAATATTCAGCTGGGAAGAAAAGAATATGACCTCCCCTTCAGCTCTTCATCTCAGAGGATCGGAAAACTGTCAGATTTTCTAAGCAGAAGAAAATTAGACCCGAACAAATGGTGCCTGAACAGGAGATCTATCTCCAGATTACCCAGAGATGGTGGACCCCCACAGGTGGATCTATTCGCAAAGCAGCAAAATGCAACAGTCTAAAGCTGACAGAACCTTGAGAGCTTCCAGTGGTTCCGAAACTGCTATTTCAGGGTCCACTCTTTCATAGAAACCCTCAGAGACTTCAATTATCAGCCTGGCTTCTGAGAGCTCCATCTTGAGATCCAGGGGCTTTCTAGTTCAGTCATTAAATTAATATATTAATATATTAATAAATTGTTCGTTACACTATGCTCACTATATATTCTTGTTTTTTTTAATTTAATTTCTACATGCATTACACTATGCTGACTATGCATTCATGTTTTTTGGATTGCATTCTTGCACGCATTCACTTGTCATTTTTTTATGAATATTTTCTGTTTTATATTGATTTTCTTTTTATTTAATAGATTGATTTGTTGTATAATTAAATCTCACATTTTTATTCTCATGTCTTTATGATGCACTCGTCATTTATTTTTGTCACTTTTTCTGTTTTCATTTTTTTTTTCTTTATGTCTGTTGTTTCTCCATTGTTTTTTTTTGTCTTGGTTTAGCGATTTTGGAACCTGTAGTTCAAGCTATGTTTAGGATGGTCCAGGTAGTATGTGTGGCTTGTCTTCACCTTTTATTTTTACATTGCCCCACCTACCCATGGTGCACATTTCACTGCTTATCAAGCATAGTGTGATATATTGTGTAGTGGCTATGCTTGGGATAAGACCCGCTCATTTGAATAGAGCTGATCTGCAGCATGGCCATATGACCAATTGACAGGTTGTATTTGGCTTGAGAAGGGGAAATGATATGTGACTTATCACATTTTTGTAGGATATGTGATTTTTTTTTCTTTTACAGAATTTACCTTGTAGGATACAGATGCATCAATACCAAATAACATTCACTTTTTTTTTCTCAGGAATGCTAATGCTAAAAGGTTTAGTTGTGTTGTTTTCTTAATTTTCTTTTACATTCATTACAATATTTTAATATCTAAAATTATTACTACTTCACTCCAGTGTGGGACTTGAACACTAGGATGAGCAATCACTAGTCTAATACACTGCAATACTTCTGTTCCATACAATCCATATTGTGCGATGCAATAGACACAGTTACAGGAGACTGCCATAAAGTCTCATAGGTTAACCTATGATGGTGATGTGCAGGCCTTGACATAAAAAAACTTGATTTAAGCAATAAGTAAATGCTTGTAGTTACACATTCCCTTTAACCCCTTCATGCCACAACCAATTTGGACACTTGGTTTCTAAAATGTTCGCCATCACTGCCCTAGGGACCTTGAACCATAGGGGATCTGATCGCTCATACTATTCACTGCAATACTAATGTATTGCAGTGAATAGTAAAATCCCATGACTTCTATTACATGATGCCTATGGCAGCGTGTAATAGAGCCATACTAATGACAAGCCTGGGATGATCCTTCAATAGGCTCCCAATTGTCATGACAACCAATCGCCACCCACCGATGACGTTCTGGACAGCAGCAATCGAGTAAAGATGGTGGCGCCCATGGCGTCTGCGCACTATAGATGCCGCGGTCGCATTTGACCTCGGCCTCTAAAGTGTTAAGAGCTGCGATCGGTGTCGGCACCAATCACAGCTGTTAGCGGCATACAGTGCCTTGCGAAAGTATTCGGCCCCCTTGAACTTTTCAACCTTTTGCCATATTTCAGGCTTCAAACATAAGGAAATAAAATTTTAATTTTTTGGTGAAGAATCAACAAGTGGGACACAATTGTGAAGTGGAACGAAAAGTGGGGCGTGCAATATTATTCGGCCCCTTTACTTTCAGTGCAGCAAACTCACTCCAGAAGTTCAGTGAGGATCTCTGAATGATCCAATGTTGTCCTAAATGACTGATGATGATAAATATAATCCACCTGTGTATAATCAAGTCTCCGTATAAATGCACCTACTCTGTGATAGTCTCAGGGTTCTGTTTAAAGCGCAGAGAGTATCATGAAGACCAAGGAACACACCAGGCAGGTCCGAGATACTGTTGTGGAGAAGTTTAAAGCTGGATTTGGATACAAAAAGATTTCCCAAACTTTAAACATCCCAAGGAGCACGGTGCAAGCGATCATATTGAAATGGAAGGAGTATCAGACCACTGCAAATCTACCAAGACCCGGCCGTCCCTCTAAACTTTCATCTCAAACAAGGAGAAGACTGATCAGAGATGCAACCAAGAGGCCCATGATCACTCTGGATGAACTGCAGAGATCTACAGCTGAGGTGGGAGAGTCTGTCCATAGGACAACAATCAGTCGTACACTGCACAAATCTGGCCTTTATGGAAGAGTGGCAAGAAAAAAGCCATTTCTCAAAGATATCCATAAAAAGTCTTGTTTAAAGTTTGCCACACGTCACCTGGGAGACACACCAAACATGTGGAAGAAGGTGCTTTGGTCAGATGAAACCAAAATCGAACTTTTTGGCCACAATGCAAAATGATATGTTTGGCGAAAAGCAACACAGCTCATCACCCTGAACACACCATCCCCACTGTCACACATGGTGGTGGCAGCATCATGGTTTGGGCCTGCTTTTCTTCAGCAGGGACAGGGAAGATGGTTAAAATTGATGGGAAGATGGATGGAGCCAAATACAGGACCATTCTGGAAGAAAACCTGTTGGAGTCTGCAAAAGACCTGAGACTGGGACGAAGATTTATCTTCCAACAAGACAATGATCCCAAACATAAAGCAAAATCTACAATGGAATGATTCACAAATAAACGTATCCAGGTGTTAGAATGGCCAAGTCAAAGTCCAGACCTGATTTCAATCGAGAATCTGTGGAAAGAGCTGAAAACTGCTGTTCACAAACGCTCTCCATCCAACCTCACTGAGCTTGAGCTGTTTTCCAAGGAAGAATGGGCAAGAATTTCAGTCTCTCGATGTGCAAAACTGATAGAGACATACCCCAAGCGACTTGCAGCTGTAATCGCAGCAAAAGGTGGCGCTACAAAGTATTAACTTAAGGGGGCCGAATAATATTGCACGCCCAACTTTTCAGTTTTTTATTTTTTACAAAAGTTTAAAATAACCAATAAATTTTGTTCCACTTCACAATTGTGTCCCACTTGTTGTTGATTCTTCACCAAAAAATTTTAATTATATATCTTTATGTTTGAAGCCTGAAATGTGGCAAAAGGTTGAAAAGTTCAAGGGGGCCGAATACTTTTGCAAGGCACTGTATAATACAGTCGGCACCCGCCCTGTATGGAGAGAGATCAGCTCCTGAGCTCTCTCCATACACCCCTTCACACCCAATCACATACATGTACGTGATTTTGTGTGAAGGGGTTAAAGATTGATAACCGAAATAATGCTAGGTTCACACTAGCATTCAGCTCTGTCGCTCAGGTCCGCATGGGGACTCAATCACCATTCATAGAAATTATGACAGATGTTGTACTTGGATCCACACACTTCAACCTGACGCAAATGAGTAAATGTTATTGTCAGAACCTGGCAGGAGGGAAAGGATGTGTGTTTATGGTGATCTCCACAGACAGCACATGGTCATATTTTGATTTCAAATGTGTGTGTGCATATGTCCAATTTTTGACATGGAGTGCTGGGAAAAAAAAACCATGCTCTATTATGGTCTATTTTGTGCACCAATCAGTTGCTGAAAATCACAGTTCATGGTTGTCATTCGTGTGATATCAATTTTTCCATAACATTAAAAAGTATGGCATTTAGTTAAAAAAATGGTTGATTGCCTTAAGCACAGAACACATCAATTAAATCAAAAGGCCTATGTGCTGTGTGTGGAGAACACAGACAGTACATGGCTGTAAAAAAAACACAAATGTGAATAAGCTCTTACTGCACATTTTGCACTGTCAGGTTGCCTGGGCAACTGTCTGACACCCAGCCAGCACTGTGTACAGATTCTATTTTAATAGATTAGACCTATTCAGGGTTCACTTGTGTCTATCCACTCCTGAAATCCAATCGACCAGCAGAGTATGTCCGGACATAATTTTACAACATATTTATTATATGCTGTATATTTCTTCAATATACAACATTTTGAAGAAATAGAAAACACAATAAAATCATTACATGACTTTTATTTTCTACATGCAGAATAGTCTGCATTAATGCTAAACAGTACACTGTTCTGAAAAATACTAAAATACTTAAAAAACTATACATTATGTAAACAAAACATAAATAAGACAATGTCCTTTATACATAATATTTAGTAAAGAATGTTAAGGTCAAGGAATATGTACAATTTTACAATTTAGCCTAAAACCTTCTGAATACATAAATATCCATGCCCCCCCCCAAAAAAAAAAAAAAAATTAGTTCTTTTTACAAATGTAGAAAGACAAATACTGCTCTAGATAAACTGCTAAAATATTCAAATAGAAGTGCAAATAGCTAGACTATCAATTGCAAACTATACTGGCTGATCAAAAGTGAATCCCCTTTCACTTCAAGCAGATTCCATACTAATGTAAACCTAACAAAAAAAAAGGAAATAAAAACCAGAAATTTAAGTCAACTATGTAAACCATACTCATTGAAGAACATGTGGAACAAGTACTGTCAGTTCAACATGAAGTAAGTGCCACAAAAGCTACCTTTTTATCACATTTTATTTTTATTTAGGATGCTACAGTGTGCTGATTTTCTGGTGCTGAAGACTGATAAACAAAAAGGGAATCATCTGCCATGTTGTGTTCTGAAACAACTGAAGCAGGTGATGGATTGGTAGAATAGTTGCCTTTACTTAAAATAACTTCCTTGACTGGTATACTTTTAGGCAATTGCATTAGTTTACTTGCTTGTAGATAGCTGCCCTGTGGTATGCATGGAACAATACGAGGCTGAGGTACAGTAGCCAATGCAGGACATGTTGAAATCCCTTCGATCGAAGATACAGGACATGGAGACCCAAGTTTAGATGTCATATTTACAAATGGAGTTATATTCTGTACAGAAGGTAACATTTTAGTAGTGGCAACAGAATAGGTATTCTTCAAGGGTTGTCCTAAACTCTGTACTGGTGCCATGTTTTGCTTTAAAGAATGCTGTTGCACTGTGGTGTTATTCAGGAGAGTACTATGACATGTTTGCCCACTACTGCCAACTAAAGAAAGTCCTTGTTTAGTATTTGTTGATAGCAGTAGAACATGACTTCCTGCCCCAAGTCCTTGAGGAGGAACAATTAATCGCGTACCATTAATGGTAATCTGAGTTCCAGGTGCTAAAGGTGTGCTAGTATTAATGACCAGTTTCTGATGGGTACAAGGGTCATTTATCTGTGGATTTAACTGGGTAACAGTAGTGGATGAAAATGGCGGTAGACTTTGATAAGAGTCCACAGAATTGGTTTTACATACAGTGGGTATTAAAGGAGAGGTCATTGCCACTTGTGCCTTGGGAGCATTTGTTGAGAGCATTTTCGGAAACCTTTCTGAGACATGTTGAGTTTTTTCCATAAATTCTTTATTTACTGGCTGACAGGCGCCTGCCATAGGAGTTTTTAAATATGAGCTTTCTCCAAGACAAGTGGTTGTTACAGGTATTTGCAAAGAAGATAATGTACCCTTTGCAGGTCCAGTCATCTGTGTAGCAGACAGCAAAATTGATGACGAAAGATGCCCAGTTTTCACAGTTGAAAAACCTACAGTACTCCCTCCATTTGAAGAACACACACTCTTTGAAAAGGGTGGCAAAGTCTTTAAAAGGTCACTTCCACAAGACTGAACTGAGACTGGTTTTGCTGTTGCCATCAGAGTACATGCCATAGATGCCTTTGTTGTAGGCAAAGTATGTATAAGGTTTGAACTTGTAATTTGTCCATTTTGTCCTTTTAAGTCAAATTTCTCTACACTGGAAATGGCAAAGTCATTATGGGAATTCTCATCTGCTTTGCCCAATGTTTTTTGTAAAATATTAAAAGGTAGAACATTTTTTGCACCACTAGTGGAATTAACAATAGTCTGTCCAATAGTTAAACCAATCTTTACATCCTTAACTTGAGACACAATAGATGCAGAACTTGTTTTTATTGGTGAAGTCATGGTCGAAGGTATTAAGATAATCTGAGGAGACTCAGTAGGCTTAACATATGTTTTGCCAATAATAGTGGGAGTGGCAGGTTTCGATGTTTGTAGTGCAACATTTATGTTTGATGAACTAGTTGGAACTTGAGTGTTGATAAAAACAAACTTTTGTGGTGTCACTGCTGATGTTGTTAGCATACCTATTTTTGGAGGATTTGCAGATGGCAGGATAGAAGGGGGTGTAATAAGTACAACTTTATGGAGGGAAGATCCACTTAGTAAATCACCCTTTGAAGCGGTAGTAGTGTCTGGCTGAACACCAGAAATACTACTCTCTCTTTGTTTTAAATGTGTATTCTTGTTGATAGTGCTACCACTCTGTCCACTAGTACTGCAAGTAGGAATATTTACGATATTTGTCGTATCCTGGGAAACAGTAGGCCTATTACCTGGATGAACAGTTGTGACATTAGAAGAATGCATGGCAGTGTTACATATCCTTGAAGAAGGATATTGAAGTTGTGTAGATTTAGTGTTTATTTCTGACTGATAGTTTCTGCCACCAGAAACTGATGAAGTCTGCAAACCAGAAGATGAAATTACTGGAGTATAATTTGGAAGGGCAGATTTATTTCTTGAGACTAAGAATGACTGAAGGTGTGGGGTAACCGTAAAAATAGAGTTTGATACTGGACTAACTTGTTCTTGGCTTGGTTGTACTTTTACAAGCCCAGTATTGCCACCCCTAGTCCTTACAAGAATTGACTGGGAGTCTCTAATACATACAGTTTTTAATTCCTGTTTTGCTTCAGAAATATCTGTTTGTGATGAATTTACTATGTGGCTAGCCATATCAGTTTGGCCAGTATTTGATGCGAGACCTCCAAAGTCAGAATAAATGGGTGTGCACATAACAGATGGCACCACTGATGCTGGCAAATTTGCTGTCAAGATGGGAGCACTGCTTTTACTTGTTTCATAAGGTGATACTGTGGTACTACAAGCAAAGCTGGTTACTGATGGTTGGGAAACAACAACAGTTGAACACGTTGTGGAATGTACTGTAGTCTTGTTAAAAGCTGTGACAGACTGTGCGGTTTCCTCTGCATTAAAGTAACCTACAGACGAAATGGATGATGAAACATTAGGCATAATAAATTTGCCACATAAGTCTGGCTGAGTGAGGTGGTTATCCTCTCTTGATAGTTTTTCATCTTTGTGCTTGATGAATATGTTTTTAGGCAGAAGCAGAACCTGTTGCATTAGTTTGTCTCCAGTTTTAGTATCCAATACAGGTTGAACCTGAATCTTCACAGAAGGGTTCTGTAAAACAGGGACACAGTGTCCATCTGGGAGCTTGTACATCATCTGTAATGGAGTTTTTGAAGAAGTCTGACAAGATAGTGCAGACGGCACTGGGACTACATCTTCAACATTTTGAGAAACAGATAAAGACTGTGAAACATGGCTTGTTAAGGTCACTTTGTTCCCAAGATTTTTTGCTAGTAAAGCCTGTATTGGCTTGGTCCCTTTCAGAGCATCCAGTGGTGAAACACACATGACATCTTCCCTTATTTCTGTAACATCTGGATCAATTTGTTGCTGGTCTTCTAAACATTTTACATGTGCCCTGCCTTCTGAGGAAGAACTTGAGACTTCATGAGGGCTTAATTTAATTCTCTTTTGTGGAAAAGCATCATTATCTGTAGAACTGCACTGTCTGTTCAGGCGCTTACAGCTTCTTCCTGGCAATTCTTTCAAACAAGAATCCTGCCTAGTAATCTTGCTTTTTCCACATATTCCCACGTCTGATTCCGCAAGTTTTTCTGAAAAATGAACAGATATAAAAAAAAAAGTAGTAAGAAATACAAGTCTATTTTATATTGTTAAAGGGGTATGTAAATTCAAGAGATTTTCTAAATACATTGCCTTAGCAATGCTGCTTTGTTTTCCTGCTATGTGAAATTATTCCTCCAATTGTTTACACACCGTTGTCAAAGCACCCAGTTATCAGGTCGGATCACATGACCTACTGCTCTTGGGGGGGGGCACGAGTTCTTAGGGCTTACTTTCAGAGCTGTTTATCTACACCTCTGTGGTCAGGACAAATCAGGTCAGCTGATAAAGGCTTAGACATTGTGTTTTATATCTCTATGTAAACACAAAGATAATATTGTGTTTACTGCAAGTCCGTTGTCTGGGAGCATACAAGTGACCTCTCCAACCCTGTGTAATGTAATATACATTTACTGTGCATATTTGATCTGCATTTATATTAGATTTCTAGTAATCATAATAAATTTATCATGGTAAAGGAAATGTCTATATCTACTATGATACTTCATAGAGAGAAAGGCAAACTGCTGAGAGAAGGAGATGGGAAAACCCCTTTAAGAGTGCAGATTGAGAATTAGCAATTATGTTAGCATAACTACACTTAACCCTTAAAGGGGTTGTGAGAGATTAAAAACAAAAATAAAAATACTGAAATAATGACCCAGTATAAATATTTCACTAAATACTTTTAATTACTTACTCCTGCTTGTTTTGTCCAATGGCTGCTGTCCTCCAGAGCCAGAAGCCATTGGACAGGCCAACGGCTTGCGTCAGGTCAGAGGGTTTGTCATAATCCTCTCTGCAGTTATGCCTACCTGAACAGAATGTACATATTTAACAGCCAGGGCCGCCATCAGGGCAGTACTGGCGGTATCGCTGTCAGGGGCCTAGTCACAGCTCTAAGTGAAAGGGGCCCGGTGGCCAGTGGCAGAGATTACTATCATGTGATTACATATGTACCACCCCTTTAATTACCCACTTGAGCATTGATGTCACCTGCTTCATTAGTATTTAGAAGGTCTGAGCAGGCCACCCACTCTAATCTGATGTCTTTCTTCCATACAGCACCTTGCTGCTACCAGCAGAGAAAAAGTGTGTCCCATACAGTGTACAACTCCTAAACTCTTCATCAGCACACAGCCATATTGCTCTACTGATGGGGATGATGGGGTCATGTCTCAGGAGAGCACATGACCTCTGACGAAGACTTGGTTCAGCGACTCTGCTCTGTCAGGCAAGTGCTCTTGTCCCCCTCCTCTGCTGTCTCCGAAGGTGATTGATCAGAGAAACTGACACGAGGCAAAGCAGGGTTGTAGTATAAAGTGTGTACAGTGTGTGAATGATTAGGGTAATAGGGCAGTGTGTATATAAGCATATATCTTTGTAAACAGACATGCAGCGTACAGTACAGCATACACCTGTGTATGTAGTCATGACTTTTTGCAACCTGTACACATGCGACTGGGATGGCTGTTTGTGTACAAGTGGACAAAATATGACCACTGTAGCCACTAAGTAACGTACTGTGCTTGAATATTAACATCATGACACTCATAACTATTTGCTGATGCCAGGAGTATATTGTGTGATCACTGTGGCCAATGACGGGTTGCTATGGTCGCATGCGGTTAAATTGTGTCCACTTAATAACAAAGACAAGGAAAAGCAGCAAAGTACAAGTGTTGGATCAACAGCGAAAAGAAGAGTTGAGTACTTTTTTTTTTTTTATAATTATTACATTTGCAGTGGTGTTTATAGTCTTCTAAAAACTTGAATAATTTCTTTAGGTTACAGCAGATATATTAGTAAGACATGCACCCTACTGAAGAATCTAGCTATGAGTAAGAGGCGGTGTTTGCCTCAAAACGTATAGCACCATTTTTCATACATGTATGGTTTTTTTACATTTTTTTTTTTTTTTTAAACAGTGGCACCCAGTGCTGGACTTTTAGAATGTTTCTGGCTACTGAACTGAATCTATCTTTTGTAGTCCTGAAGAAGAGTCTGGCAGGTCACACATAAATGGCATCCATATTAATAATTCTTTTTTATCTTGAAGGGGTTATTCCACCTTTCTAATATTGGATGAACTATCCTTAGGATAGATCATCAATTTTAGATCTGCAGAGGTTCAACCCCCAGAGATCAGCTGTCCCTGGACAGCGCAACTCCTGGTAATGTTTACATGGTGGGAGCCACACTGCTCCTTTGCCATATGATGTGTATCAGTGGGTTTAGGTGCTGTAGCAGTGTCCCATTGAAGTCTAGTCTGTGCCACTTATCCCTGCATGTCTCAGTCATTGCCATGTCCTTTTCATCCCTGGCTGCCAACCCCAAACCTCACCAGTTATGTAGCTTGTGGATACACCATTGATGGTGTATGACAGGAAATAGTAATGTATGGAGAAGCAAAAAATTTGCCTGTGTGGGGGCTTCAAAATTCCTGAGAAGATTTCAGTTGTGTATATGCACTTTTTACGGACACTGACCGGGAGGAGAGACAGGCTGTTGTGGGGAAGAAGGAGTACAAATGCTACCGCTACTGTCTCATCTGTCTGTCCTTCTGCTCCCTCTGAGTTAGTCTCCATCAGAAGTAAACATACACAGCTACGATCTTATTATGGATGTGTTATATGTACATAGTGTTCAAGCAAGCATAGCTGCAGAGAGGATTACATCGCTCTCTGACCTGACGCAAGCTGTCCTGCTGGCTCTAGGGGACAGCAGCCCATTTCAGTTATGGCAGTGACTGGTCAAACTAACAGGAATGAATAAATAAAAGTATTTAGAAAACTAAACATTTATCCAGGGGAATTATTTCAATATTTTTTGTTGTTGTTTTTTTTAATTTTATCACAATCCCTTTAAGGAAGCAGCCTAAAATCACATTTAGGAGACAGTCCCATTTTTGAAGTCTAACATGCGTCACCTTATGTGTCAAGAAGTTTAACCCCCTGACAGTTTTGAATGTCTCCTGCTTGGGAGGTTGAGCAAAGTGCATAACAGTTTACTCAAGAGCAGGAATTAGCAGTCACAGAAACGGCTCTAACTCCAGCTACAACTGTACAAGACCTATGAGGAGGAACTACTGCCACAGATACTGAATATGTTCAATGACATATATGAAAGCGATTGATTACTAAGCAACAGAAAAAAAAAGGAAAGCGCAAATTTTTACTTTTTTCCAGGAGGTTGAGGCCTTAGAACGGTCGCACAATCAATCACATGTCTGCGTCTAGGTGGCCTTATGATACACTCGTAAATGTCTAAAAAATTTGATTTACACACCAGACTTCTCCTTTCCCATAGGAAAAGACATTTTGAATATGCAAATCAATGTAGCCAGACCCTGGCTTAGTGGGAACCACTTTCCACTATTGCGCAGGATCAGAAGGGATCTATTGAGATAGGCAAAGATCCTCTACACTTGATTTGGAAGATATTTTTAAGATGACTCTACTGCTGTTTCCTATATCTTCTACAGATCCTGCACATATGTTTACTTTCCAAGTTCTTTAAACTGCTAAACAGTGATCAAGTTTGTCTGGATTGAAAAACCAGCAAGAATCGCCTGTTTTGTATTGTCTTTACCAAAGCCAAGTAGAATAGTGGAATTACCTAACCTTAGACACGGTCATAAAAGCTCAATGTCACTGAAGATCTTGGATTGGTGCCATTATGGTCTTAAACAATGTGTAGTGACTGAGCAATCGTTCTCCATAAACCCGCCCCTTTCCCACCATTCTCTGCGATCACATCGCACTATAGTTCCCACTAATGATCTGTCCCATAAGTAATTCCTAGAGGAATTTTCCCCTCTCCAGTGTATCCTGTCTTTGGAAACTCATTGTTCCTAACAGGCTCATATCTAGGCCACTTCAGGTTGTAGTACTCTATACTTCCCATGCACCACATTTTAGACATTATGGTCATTGGCAATTCAGAATAAGAGAGCCAAACACTTCTAAACCAGTCCTGCTCAGCACCTGCAACAGTCACACCTCCTGTCTTCTCTCCCTGCCCCGATCCGGTTTGACAAATCCCTCATGTTGTTTGAATCTACATGTATAGGTTTGGACCCAATTCACCACTCTCTATCAGACGTCTACTCATTGTTTGTTGACGTCACAGAGAATTAAAAACCCGCATACTTTGTAAAGTGGGATTGTGATCTGGGTTTCAACGTCACATGGTCCCAGTGTGATAGATGTTCCGTCTAAGCTCCACAAAATTGCCTCACTTCATCTCTGTGCCAAAGTCGCAATTCTGCAGTGAGCACGTTGCTCCATGTGTTTTGGGACTGTGCGAGGCGGGTGATTTCTGGGGAGGAATAAAGTGGTGGCCTGTCCTCTACATCCTTCAACAGTAGGACATTCCAATAAAGACCTACTGTAAGATGATAATCAAACATCTGCTCAGTGTGTCCTGTTCATGCATCCCAGTCCCTTCTGGAAATCTCCCTCCCTACTTTTGCTGACCCGCTGGTTCCCCAAGACAGAAAATATCCAGAGAAGGAAGGACCTTCCATTCTAAATACCCACAAAGCAATTTTTTTTTTCCAGCCTGTACTCCCTGTATTGTCTTCTAGGGTACCCAAGACTCCTGGGGAGGCCGCGACTTTAGATGTGGCCGGTGGAGGACGACAATCCTCCTTTCTTTTTTTGAGATTATTGCTAACCCCTTCACCCCTGCCCTCCTGCTTGTTTCTTTCTATTCTGTTTCTATGGACACCAGTGGAAACTCCGGCATAGACGTGAACATAGCCTTAGTAGTCATTCAATTAATGGGTTTGGTCTTAGAGGTTGAGTTTAGTTTAATTTTCACTTAATGGGGTTCATCCCTAAAGTTTAGTGACCATTCAGACTTCTGGAACTCTGCCTCATATGTGTTTATTTTCACTTTTCTTTAGACTATTGCTTAGTTATAGGCCCAACTGTTCAGGTGAATGTTTTATCTGTATACAATACATAGCTACCTCTGCCGGTAGCAACAGGCGCTTGCATACGCTTGCATGTTTGTTTTATTTTTTTAAAATATACATAAAGATTTTAAAAAAAGAAATCTAAATTGATACCAGGAGAGTCTTTTTCCTGCTGACAAGTAACAAATGTTTTAGAAACAGAATTTGGAGATTTCTTAGCCTCGAACTCTCCACGATTACATGATTCCCTGGTAAGATTTTCTGAATTTGGCAGCTTTAGGAAATCATCATAATCCCTTCTGAGGCGTGTCCTACACAAAGACAGAAAGAACAGTAAAGTAATTTAATCAACTCCCTTTGAAATATTTCTCAGTGCAGTTACCTGTTATATCAGCATTTAGCTTCACTTATCACTCAGCAAACCTAGTAGCCATCTCTAGCTAAATGCAAAGACATCTCTTTATTTTATATCTGCATGTAAATTTATCCACATAGAGGGTAGAATGGTAAGATATATTTGCAAAAATGAAATAAAAGGCAGATATTGTAATATCAATTACCGTAGTATGCCATAATGTATCGTATACAAGAAAAAATATAAACGCATATAGCATTATAATTTCCCAAAGTGATACACTAAAATGTTAGAGTGATCCTGCAACACCTAACTAGATAAGTTAGGTATATACAGTGCCTTGTGAAAGTATTCGGCCCCCTTGAACTTTTCAACCTTTTGCCACATTTCAGGCTTCAAACATAAGGACAGAAAATTTTAATTTTTTGGTGAAGAATCAACACCAAGTGGGACACAATCGTGAAGTGGAATGAAATTTATTGGATATTTTAAACTTTTGTAAAAAATAAAAAACTGAAAAGTGGAGCGTGCCAAATTATTTGGCCCCTTTACTTTCAGTGCAGCAAACTCACTCCAGAAGTTCAGTGAGGATCTCTGAATGATCCAAGGTTGTCCTAAATGACTGATGATGATAAATATAATCCACCTGTGTGTAATCAAGTCTCCGTATAAATGCACCTGCTCTATGATAGTCTCAGGGTTCTGTTTAAAGCGCAGAGAGCATCATGAAGACCAAGGAACACACCAGGCAGGTCCGTGATACTGTTGTGGAGAAGTTTAAAGCCGGATTTGGATACAAAAAGATTTCCCAAACTTTAAACATCCCAAGGAGCACTGTGCAAGCGATCATATGAAATGGAAGGAGTATCAGACCACTGCAAATCTACCAAGACCCGGCCGTCCCTCTAAACTTTCATCTCAAACAAGGAGAAGTCTGATCAGAGATGCAGCCAAGAGGCCCATGATCACTCTGGATGAACTGCAGAGATCTACAGCTGAGGTGGGAGAGTCTGTCCATAGGACAACAATCAGTCGTACACTGCACAAATCTGGCCTTTATGGAAGAGTGGCAAGAAAAAAGCCATTTCTCAAAGATATCCATAAAATGTCTCGTTTAAAGTTTGCCACAAGCCACCTGGGAGACACACCAAACATGTGGAAGAAGGTGCTCTGGTCAGATGAAACCAAAATCCAACTTTTTGGCCACAGTGCAAAACGATATGTTTGGCGTAAAAGCAACACAGCTCATCACCCTGAACACACCATCCCCACTGTCAAACATGGTGGTGTCAGTATCATGGTTTGGGCCTGCTTTTCTTCAACAGGGACAGGAAAGATGGTTAAAATTGATGGGAAGATGGACGGAGCCAAATACAGGACCATTCTGGAAGAAAACCTGTTGGAGTCTGCAAAAGACCTGAGACAGGGACGGAGATTTATCTTCCAACAAGACAATGATCCCAAACATAAAGCAAAATCTACAATGGAATAATTCACAAATAAACGTATCCAGGTGTTAGAATGGCCAAGTCAAAGTCCAGACCTGAATCCAATCGAGAATCTGTGGAAAGAGCTGAAAACTGCTGTTCACAAACGCTCTCCATCCAACCCCACTGAGCTCGAGTTGTTTTCCAAGGAAGAATGGGCAAGAATTTCAGCCTCTCAATGTGCAAAACTGATAGAGACATACCCCAAGCGACTTGCAGCTGTAATCACAGCAAAAGGTGGCGCTACAAAGTATTAACTTAAGGGGGCCGAATAATTTGGCACGCCCAACTTTTCAGTTTTTTATTTTTTACAAAAGTTTAAAATATCCAATAAATTTCGTTCCACTTCACGATTATGTCCCACTTGTTGTTGATTGTTCACCAAAAAATAAAAATTTTATATCCTTATGTTTGAAGCCTGAAATGTTGCGAAAGGTTGAAAAGTTCAAGGGGGCCGAATACTTTCACAAGGCACTGTATAGTGAAGTAATCATATATCCAATGTCCTATTTCTTTGGACATCTAATTGATTTAGTATCTACTGCAGTATGTTAGATAAATGTTGCATGGCTTTATAGATCAAGAGAAGTCATGTCTTTTCCATAATCATATTGTGAGGAAGCCATGACATGATTTTTATTTAAGCATATAAAAAGTAACAGGAAATAAAATGCATAACATTATTACCGGTTTTTCTGAAAAGCTTTTTGTAGTTTTGGTTCCCATGGTAACAGCTCATTTAGCAGACGCGTCAAGGTGCTGTGTAGCTCTTTCACGCCTTGTCTCCTGAAGTGCCACTTTCCCTAAAACATTAGACAATTTTCTCTTAGAGTGAATCCATATTCTTTATCTCTCATTTTACCAAAATCATTAAAGAAGCCCTCCAGCAATTTTTTTTTTTTTTTTAACATGGAATATGCCAGTATTATTTTAGCAGTACAATATGCCTCAGCCCAGTGCAGCTGTATCCATACATTTTAACCCCTTCATTATACGCAGTTGTGTCACATTATAACTAGTCTGCCCATCAGTCCAGAGCTTGCACCCCTGTGCAGACAGGACAAGATTACATCTTCATCTATTAAAACTCCTTGTCCCCCTGTATGTTGCTCTATGCATGCAGTGCTGATGAAGAAATCAATTCTGGCCTATTTAAGAAACAAGGTGTGCAGAGAGACACTGTAGGAGGTAAGTTCCTTTAATGATTAGCTGCAGCATTATATTCAACATGGCCTGTTTGTGATGTTTGTTGTTCTCTGTGTGAAATTTCTGCTGTATCTGAGAAGAGGTGTCAACCCACCATGGAAAAAAATATGGGGAAAAAAAAAAAAAAAAAAAAAAAGCTTCCAGCCTTTTACGCATTTCGGATCAAATTCTTAGGCAAACAGAATTACAATAGAAAATAACACCACTATACAGGTGCATCTCAATAAATTAGAATATCTTTGAAACATTCATTTCAGTAATTCAGTAATACAATTCATCAGCGTCTTCCATGATTGTGTGTCCTACTGAACCGGACTGAGGGACCATTTAAAGGCTTAGGAAACCTTGGCAGGTCACACATTGAATTTACAATACTGAACTTTTTTACAATATTCAAATGTTCTTAGATTTGGGTTTTCATTACCTGTTGTAATCAACATTTACAGAAATAAAACACTTGAAATAGAACACTCTGTGTGTAAAGAATCTAGAAAATATAGGAAGTCACTTTTTAAATTTAATTACTGAAAGAAATAACCGTTTCAAAGATATTCTAATTTATTGAGATGCACCTGTAGATAACCCCACTCATCCATCTTTGCATTCATGTCTGACAATAGATGATGTCATAGCTTATCTACTCCCCCTCCCTGCACAGAGCAAGTCTACAAACCTCTCCTATACACCTCAATGAGTCAGGTCCGCTCCAGACTATTGCTGCCTATGACCAGAAGACTGCTGTAAAAGCAGATTACTAAATTGCTGTTAAAAGAGCAGAGAAAACGCTCAGTCAAGATGCAACTCCCATAGTCATGCACAGAAAGCAAAATAAAAAGAATCTACAGTCACTAAATAGAAAAAACATTAGAACAAAAGTTACATAATTCACTATTTGGTTTTAATACATAAAAAGAAAAGCTGATATATTTCCTCTCTCAAAAGCCAAATGCATTATGGGAAATGTATGCTGCAGAGCTGCATTAGGAAAACTATGACAAAGGGGAAGAAGGAGCCAAAACACATCATATTTGGCACATAAACTAAAACAGGTATATTCAAGAGCCTCCACGTTATTCTTTTAATACTGGAATATCCTATGCTGCACTATTCAGGCAAAAAATGGCTGGAGTGCATCTTTAACGAGGATAAAGTAATAGTAGACTAAACTATAAAACAAATACACATAGTTAGGAAAACGTAAAAGATTCCCTATAACTTAGCAGCAAAAGTTCTACTCCTTTAATAGTGGAGGTCACGAGCTGGCTCCACATTATAGATGCTAGAATGGAGTCAATAAAAGAATGGGCTCCCTGGTCTGGTGTAGATTCCAGTAGGTGGCGTTGTAGGTACAACCCCCTTGTGTCTACATCAAACCAGTTTGGTTGGGATTACATCTAGGAGAGACATAGTTAGTTACTACTTGGACCACACTGTAACTGACAATACTGAGACAGAGGGTGTGTTAGCTGAGATGGCTGGCGGGTGGCACCAAGGCAGCACCACCTACTACATGCAACAGCTGGGAGAACTGTCTTTTAACCAATCCATTCTAGCATCAACTGGCTCCACATGCAACAGTGAGCAGTCAAATTACCTCAAGATTTTGACTTCTCTGTGAGACTTCCTGCTTCTGAGCTGGGAGAAACCACTGTGGGATGGGAGGTTGTATATCATGTAAACATTTGCTCTTACTTTTTACTGGATAATGTTATATTAACAGCAATTCACTTTGGTTTCCGTCCACCTCTTTACCTTTGAACTGATAAATGTCCAGGCACGTGTTAAATGGATGCCTGTGAGAGATGCTATACATACTATACAGTGGCATATATGACCTTTATTAAACAAAAAAATGTATTTCTTGCAGTACACTTTTTTCACTGGATACCTCTGTATACAATTATCACAGAAAATAATAAGAACCTGCGAAAGATACGATCATACAGCGACCAAAAAAAACCACTCTTTTGGTCCCCTTTGGAATAATATGAGTCTATGAGTCTGATTAACAAAAGCTCTAGTATTTGGATTATTTAATGCAAAAAGTTTCCTCTTCTAGTTCTGCTGCATTCAGCAGCTGTACAAAAAGAGCTTACCCCCTTTCAGTTTGCACCAAAATATCACAAACTGAAATCTTTGTCCAACAAGCCATGACAAGAATCATATAGTGGATGTAGAGTGGAAATGAGAGCTTTCAAATGATAATGTTACAGATAAAGACAACCTTACCGATTTCTTCTTATTGTTTTCCATACATTTCAACTCTCCATTTATTTTCTTAATCAATTCCCTGAGCTCAGTAAGATTGGTACAGACAAGCTGAAAATAAAATGAAAATGTATAACCAAAAATTGGCTAAAATTGCTCATCATGATTCCCCCATGTTTGCACAAAGTAGTGTGATTTACCACTACACTAAAAGTTTCTTACTTAACTGGCTTTCCATTACACTGGCCCTAGAGCAGGCATGTCAAACATGCGTCCCGCGGGCCGCATGTGGCCCTTTACAGGCATATCTGCGGCCCGCACAAAAGTCTCAAACTTTGTCTCTAAACTTTACAAAAGTCTTTTGAGACCCCGGAGTATAACGATCGGGGGCCCAGGGGAGGCGAGCGAACATAAAAAACACTGTAACTCACCTATCCGCTGCTCCGCAGGCTTCGGGCCTGTTTGGTGACGTCCCAGACGTCAGCCGACGTCATTATGCGTCGCGACGCCGGCCTGGATCGCGCGAGATCCGGTCCGATATTGAAGGTGGCCGAAGTAGCGCACGGGAGAGCACCGGAGCGAGGAAGAGGTAAGTTGCAGTGTTTTCTATGTTTCTCTCCTCCCCTGGGTCTCCGATCATTATACTCTGGGGTCTGAAAAGACCCCAGAGTATAATAATCGTTCATGGGTGGTCCACTATGGGGCATAATACTGTGCGCAGGGGCCACTATGGGGCAAACTACTGTTTGCAGGGGCCACTATGGGGCAAACTACTGTGTGCAGGGGCTACTATGGGGCAAACTACTGTGTGCAGGGGCCACTATGGGGCAAACTACTGTGTGCAGGGGCTACTATGGGGCAAACTACTGTGTGCAGGGGCCACTATGGGGCAAACTACTGTGTGCAGGGGCCACTATGGGGCAAACTACTGTGTGCAGGGGCTACTATGGGGCAAACTACTGTGTGCAGGGGCTACTATGGGGCAAACTACTGCGTGCAGGCGCCACTATGGGGCAAACTACTGTGTGCAGGGGCTACTATGGGGCAAACTACTGTGTGCAGGGGCCACTATGGGGCAAACTACTGTGTGTCGGGGCCACTATGGGGCAAACTACTGTGTGCTGGGGCCACTATGGGGCAAACTACTGTGTGCAGGGGCCACTATGGGGCATAATATTGTGTGCAGGGGCCACTATGCCTCATAATACCGTGTTCAGGGGCCACTATGGGGCATAATACCGTGTGCAGGGGCCACTATGGGGCATAATACCGTGTGCAGGGGCCACTATGGGGCATAATACCGTGTGCAGGGGCCACTATGAGGCATAATAGTGTGCGCAGGAATGTGGTTTGTGTGTGGGGGGAGTTGGGGGCGGCGGTTTGGGGGGGCTGGGGGCGGCGGCTTGGGGGGGGGCCCCATGTCAAATGTTCGCCTTGGGGCCCAGCCATTCCTAGTTACGCCACTGGTGTCAATCCATGATGTGTGTACTTTGGTCGGCTGCTGATCACGTAAGCAGGTCATATGCAGGGATATGGGCCAATGAATGACGACCCGGAAGTGCTGATCGTGAGTTTTGTACATCTGCGGCTCGCGTGGCTGCTGATCACCTAAGTCAGTTTTGTTGTGAGCGGAGGAAGAGTCGTGGCTGAGAGTGATAATATAAATAATAATATAATACAGTAATACCTCGTACATTCGCGAGGTTAGGTTACAGAGCGGGTCGCGGATCGCGAGGAATCGCGAATGTTTGGTACAAGCGCTTAGAAGCGCTTACAATGCCGATTTCTAATGTTTAACCCCTAAATATTAATAAACTTTACCCTACAGTACTGTACAGTATACTAAAGTATACTGTACGGTACTGTATATTAATACATTCATTCATTTTTCTTATACACTCACAGTAAAATGAAACTAATTACCGGGTACGTAACGAACAGGACGCTACTACCCAATAGCGAAGGTGTTTTTTTTTTATTAAATTTCACAGATCTGAGAAAAAAGAGCAAAATCTATATATGTTAGTTGCCAAAAAAATATCGCAAATCTGTGAATTCGCAAATTCGGAAACGCGAGTGTACGAGGTATTACTGTATAATGAATAGGCCTATTCATTATATTATTATTATGAATTTTCAATATGTATTTATTTACTTTATATTTATTTAATGGGCGTCTGTAGGATTTGTTCTTTTTGGTGCTCACCCCTGGAATTTGCCTCCACTGCAAATATATGTTGCTGTTACATATTACTACTTCATATCTTGTTTTCATGACTGCTGTTAAAATACGTGTGTGACATTAGCTGCTGTGTGCGGCCCTCGCAACAACCTCTTGTTACTCATGTGGCCCTCGGGGTACCCTGAGTTTGACATGCCTGCCCTAGAGAATACCTCAGGAACCTGTCTGAATACATTCCAACTACAGTGTTGCAAATTACAAGTGCATCTCAATAAATTAGAATATCAAAAAGTTTTTTTTTTTTTTAGTAATTCAATTGAAAAAGTGAAAACACATATATTATATCGAGTCATTACAAACAGAGTGAACTTTTTCAAGAGTTTATTTACGCTAATGTTAATGATTATAGGTTACAGCCAAAGAAAACCCAAAATCATTATCTCAGAAAATTAGAATATTATATAAGACCAAATGTAAAAAAATTATTTAACACAGAAATGTTGGCCAAATGAAAAGTATGTACAGTAAATGCACTCAATACTTGGTCAGGGCTCCTTTTGCATGAATGGCTGCATCAATGCGGCGTGGCATGGAGGCGATAAGCCTGTGGCACTACAGAGATGTTATGGAAGCCCAGATTGCTTTGATAGCAGACTTCAACTCGTCTGCATTGTTGGGTCTGGTGTCTCTCATCTTCCTCTTGACAATACCCCATAGATTCTCTATGGGGTTAAGGTCAGGGGAGTTTGCTGGCCAATCAAGCACAGTGATACTGTGGTTATTAAACATATTGGACTCATGCGATTTATTTGTACCTAGTTTTTCACCTATCATGTGTAACTCTGGCAATACGACTAGAATGTTTGATCACCAGGATCATGAATCACCACATGATAACATTATTATTAGCTGCCAATACATTTTAATAGGACAGTTTTGTTATTGCCTTGATGTTTCAATATGTGCCTCATACAGGGTTAATCTGTTTGATACATTTTTACATGTTTGCTTCATATCACAAGCTATGATCTGATCTATTAATCCTACCTAGTGGCCCACTCATGGTGATGTTTTTTTGCCTAGCATGACATATCTTATATACCTGTATAGTACCAGCTTACATCTCCCCGCTATCTGTATACACTGTATTCGCTGTCTTCCTGTATACGTCCCCTCTCTGTTTAGCGCTCTATATATCGTTAAAGCCGCCGGGATCCCCTTCATGACGTGGAAGGTGGGGGTGGACCATTAACGTCTACTGATTGGTCCCCGTCCATGACGACAGCAAAAGGGGGTGTGGCGGCAGGCAGTGCTGGCCTTATTTAAAACTGAACGCTGCAAGCGTGCAGCATCTGCTATTGGGAGTACCGGAGTCCACCATTAGGGCTCTGGGAACTGCAGTTGGCACTGCACATCTTTACATCTTTTCCTTTTCTTTTATGATTAGATTATTATATCACTCTTGATAATCACCTCGACGGGGAGGAGAAATGCATTGAGTGACCTGTCATCATCATCATCATCAATGCTAGTCTGCTTGTTTACCCCGTAGCTTTATCTTCAACTTTTAATTAGATCTGCCAATAGTGGTGTTTGTTTAGGAGGATGCTGTAGCCAGACAGGCTCTTAATATGGTCATACATCCCAGCGATACCCTCTAGCCACAGCAGTCTCATATATCAGACTTGCTGTGGGTGGTGTTTTCTGAGAAGATCGCTGCAATTAGGGAATTGGCCAGCACATTACTTATCAGGTGGGCCACTTGTCTGGTTATATACTATCGCAATACCCTCCAGCCATGGCATTTCTGAGAGAGCAACTCTCTCAGTTGATAAGTGGCATTGTAATTATTCTTCATTTCGTGCTGCCACAACTGTCCCACCAGGGGTTAATTCATTATTTTTCCCTATGGTGGGTTGTTATATTAGTTGCGATAGGGAAAGCAGCAGCTTGTGATATCGCTCACACAAATGAACTTTACTAGTGCCCCTGGCATTAGGGACGTATATATGCATATTCATAAGGTCGGGTACCGTTTTGACTAACCATATCTGATAATTGATGCCATTTACTAAACAGATACGGACTCCTTCCATTAATATGATGGTCGTCTGCACCTGATCTTATTTTATTTTACTTTTGTCTATGGATAAAAGTTACGTTTTATGCTAGGGGTTTGTTCAGTGATTGTAGTTTTGTAGGCAACCCCCACCACCATCAGTGATAAGTGTGGTTATTAAACCAGGTATTAGTACTTTTGGCAGTGTGGACAGGTGCCAAGTCCTGTGGGAAAATGAAAATTCCATCTCCAAAAAGCTTGTCGGCAGAGGGAAGCATGAAGTGCTCTAGAATTTCCTGGTAGACGGACGGCTGCATTCACTTTGGTCTTGATAAAACACAGTGGACCTACTCCAGCAGATGACACGGCTCCCCAAACCATCACTGATTGTGGAAACTTCACACTAGACCTCAAGCAGCTTAGATTGTGTGCCTCTCCACTCTTCTTCCAGACTCTGGGACCTTGATTTCCAAATGAAATGCAATATTTACTTTCATCTGAAAACAACACCTTTGACCACTGAGCAACAGTCCAGTTCTTTCTCTCCTTGGTCCAGGTAAGACGCTTCTAGCGTGGTCTATTGGTCATGAGTGGCTTGACACATGGAATGCAACTCTTGTAGCCCATATCCTGGATATGTCTGTGTGTGGAGGCTCTTGAAGCACTGACTCCAGCAGCACTCCACTCCTTGTGAATCTCCCCCAAAATTTTTGAATGGCCTTTTCTTAACAATCCTATCAAGGCTACGGTTATCCCGGTTGCTTGTGCAACCTTTTCTACCACACTTTTTCCTTCCACTCAACTTTCCATTAATATGCTTTGATACAGCACTCTGTGAACAGCCAGCTTCTTTATCAATGTCCTTTTGTGGCTTACACGCCTTGTGGAATGTGTCAATGACTGCCTTCTGGACATCTGTCAAGTCAGCAGTCTTCCCCATGATTGTGTTTCCTACTAAACCAGACTAAGGGACCTTTTTAAATGCTTAGGAAGCCTTTGCAGGTGTTTTGGGTTAATTATTCTAATTTTCTGAGATAATGACTTTTGGGTTTTCCTCAGCTGTAAGCCATAATCATCAACATTAACAGAGTGAACTTTTTCAAGTGTTTATTTATGTTTGTAATGACTCAATATAATATATGTGTTGCACATTTTCAATTGCATTACTTAAAAAAAAAAAACAAAAAAAAAAACCTTAATGATATTCTAATTTATTGAGATGAACTTGTATATTGGCACTGTATAAACAGCCTGCACATAAATACATTCATAGCAAACTTGAATTACCAGTCAGAAATGACATCTGCTGCACTGACATCTAGTGACCAGTATCAAAACTACAAAATGTCAAATTTTATATAGAGAATTTCAATTTAAAAATAAAATTGTTTATAAAACCTCAATAAAAACATTATTACACTATTGCCTCTGAATTAAGGTACATCTTTATCAGCTAGTTTTCTTGTGTTCAATCTCAATTTCCCCTTGATCTTAGTATCTTTTGCCTCTGGATTCTGCCTTTATCTTGCACCTTGAATTTGTCACCTGTAACAAATACGATCAGAGCCCATATATTGTTGCAATTGTTAAGGTTCAAAAAAGGGGAAAAGTTCAATTCTCAGTCTAGCCAGCATGAAACTGATTGTTGTTCAATGATCCACTTCTGTGAGAATAGTAGTGCAGTGGCGAGAAAAAGTTGGTCTATAGCCAAATCTCCACATGACTATATCCACCAAAACTAATTTGCTGTTCCAGGGAGGATTTAGGTATATCACCATAACATGGGTGTATCACTTAAAAATCAATATGTAAATATGTATTAATCATAATGAATGTAGATTACTTTGTTAAGATCTCATGTTTACTATTGATTAGTGTGAAAAAAACCCTGAACTCTAAATTCAATGTGATTAATTAAGACAAATAATAAAATATGAAAAAGTTCAAAGGAGAAGGGGGTTAATCGCTGTAAACAGTATTCTCAGAGTCAGATATTACAGAAAATCTGTCCCCCTTTCTATATTTTAGTCTCTGAGGGCAGCATAAAGTAGTGACAGGAGCACTAATTTCTATATTGTGTCTGTTATTCCTGTACTATTATCATTGTATTAGTTGCAGTACTGGTATCACACTATGAGCCAGGAGTCTTCAGTATCCATGAGATGCCCGGTCTTACTTCCTATTACTGTACACAGGAGAAAGCTGTAAATCAGCAGTTGAAGGGTGGGGTTAGCTCATGAATATGATGGCTGCTTCCTCATATTATGACACACACATGAACTGCAACTAATAAACTGTAGATTTAACATGTATAAGACACAAACCTAATAACCTCATACAGCTGGTGACAGATTCCTTTAAATTGTTAAGTAAATTATGATTATGCACACAGAAAAAAAAATTCCCTTTTGTCTTTTTCCCCCAGTCTGTTTTTAAAATGTGCAACTATAAACCAAGAAAGTTGGTTACCTGGAATTCAGGAGGAGCGGGTGAAGCTGCAGACATTTTCCTCTTCTTGATCACTGTTTTTTTGGATACAGTTTTTTTTCCTTCCAAAAATCCAAGAATAGCTTTATAAGAAATTATAAAGACTCTTCTAACAAAAGGCGTACATGATGAATTGCCAGTCTAAGGGTAGGTTCACACTACCATTATTATAGTCTATTGCTCTCATTCGTCATAGAATGAGAGCAACGGACTTTAACACAGATTGAGTGACTGACACAGACTGAACACCCCTGCATCAGTGTCTGTTCCCATTCGCTTTAATGTAAAAACAAAAAAAAACACACGACAGAACTATAATAATGGTAGTGTGAATGTACCCAAAGTCAGACACATTTGTCTAATAAACATCTGAATTCATAAAAAATAAGAATATTTTTTGATATGGTTATTATTACCATAAACTGATATTACTTTGTAATAAAGAAATTTTCTGACCTGTTGGGGGTCAAGCACCTAAATTCCACATAGATCAACTGCTCCAGGCAGGTGTTTCAGGCAGCCTTCAGTCCTGCAGCCTAAACAGGGAACAGAGTCGAAGACAGAAGGATCTGTTCACTGTATAGTGGCAGAGCTGAAGTACCACTTGAATGGGAGAGAGCTACAGAACATCAGAACCACCGCTATACAGTGAAAAGTGTTTTTTGCTTATGGCGCCAGAGGCAACCTGGAATAGATGATCTTCGTGGGGTCCAGCTGTCAGACACCCAATGATTTAATATCTTGAGAATATGTTATTTTTAAAATACCTCCTAGCCTGGGAAATCCTTTTAATTGGTCTACCATCTAACTCCCCTGTCACAACCTTGTTAAAAAGCACATTACACGAATAAACAACATACCTTTGTTATGTATGTCACTTCTGTAAATTTGGAGAAAAACAAGTCGTATGTAAACAAGGCAGTTGGTGCACTGAAGGAGGGCCTTCAGCCCTGGGAGCACTGCTCTTGCTGCTCAAATAAGCTGACAGATGTCATAGCAGTGGGAGGAGAAACACTAGCTGAATGGGGTGGTAAAGGCAGGAGATGGTAGAGGTCTGCACAACTAGAACCATGCTCCAGTAAGTACCAATTGCCTCATTTGCATAAGACATCAAAGCTATTTTTCTCCAAATCTGATATACTTAACAATGGTATGTTGTTTGTTACCGTAATGTGCTCTGTAACACAGTGGAGGCAGTTGAATATGCTTGGGAGAAGTGACTCCCTTTAAGAAATAATAATTCAGCAAGTTGAGACATTGAAAGAGCTCACATGAAATACAGTGTACCTCCTTTTATAAACAAATTTCTAATAAATGAATAGTACAGGTGAAAATAAACTTTGTAATATATCTTTTTAAACAAATCTGTTTTTCTTCTCCACTTTCAGGCAGTTACTTTCTCCATATTAGTCTAGAGATGAGGTGGATTAGAAAAGGCACTCAAATAATTGCTGCTGTTACACCTTGATTTTTTAAACACTGCTAAGTCTTGATTCACATCTGTGCTTGGAGTCTCAGAAACTGCTGAAAATCGGCAGAAAGAAAAGTCCTGCACGGAGGATTTTTTTTTCTCTGCTGCTTTTGGTTTTGAAACAGAAGGCCCCACTATAGCCAATGGGGTCCGCCAGTCTCCTTTTGTTTTAGCGTTCAGGCTCTCCATCGTTCGGGTCCCCCGACAGACCTAAACAACGGAGAGCTTGGCGTCAGTGTGAACCTAGCGTAAGTTGTACATAAGAAGCTGATAATACACAGAATGAGGCAATAAATCAATTAATCAGCCGGCAGGAGAATTTTGCTCAGCCCTTCCTTGCTCCATAGAATTGTATGTGTGAGGCTGAATACAGAGAAGGATATAATGTAAATAAGCAGTGAGATTGACGATAGGGAGCAGGAGAACAGCTTAATAAGTAGAGAAGGAAACAGATCTCCTGAATAACATATATTGCAAAGTTTCTTATATTTAGGGAGTCTGTCAGGAAGAAAATCAGTATCAAACTAGTGACAGTACCTTGTAGGGCTGTTTCTACACTTACCAAGGATGCCTTTTTAATTCTGCATTGCATCTTAATTTTCCTGAAAATTCATGTTTTATTCTTATGCAAATTAGCTGAAAAGGGCTTTAGGGGCATGTCCTCTATTGCCCAGGGCTTCGTTCTCCAGTCTAGATAACTTCCGCTAACTGCAAAGTGTGATAAAGTGGAAGATGTCACTCAAGCAATGAGGAGGGGAAGCTCCTGAGCAGTAGTTAGGGGTGGTTATCTAGAGCAGAGAGTGAAGGCCTGGCAGGAGAGGAAATACCCCTAAAGTCCCTTTTAAATTTATATAAGAATAAAAAAAGTTTATTTTCATGAAAATGGAGCTGCAATGCAGAATAAATAAGGCATCTTTGGAAAGTGTAGAAGCCACCCTACAAGCTACTGTCAATAGTCCTATTTTGAAAATTTGTTTATAACTGGAGGTACGCTTTAAGAAATTACCATAGTAAAGCAGCACCAATTGCTAATTTACACTACTGGCCTATTTTTGAGCAGAATCTAGCTGGAAGTATGTGCACTATAGATTAATTTATTTAAGAGACAATTTAATGTCTTCTAAGATAGGGCATGTTATATATCATTACAAAGTTTAGTCTGTAGACTCCCAAGTTCCAGAGATATCAGTGCCATTAGTTCGGCTACCGATATCAGTGTACTGTCAGGTGGACTGGCCTTACAGCTCAGGGTCATTGCTAGGTGGTGAGAAATGCCCCTCTTCATAGTACAAGACAATGCAAATGTACTGTCATGGGGAGTCCCCACCATCCAGAGATGATGCTGGGAAGTACAACAAGATCCCTCACAGTACAGTGATATTGGTAGCCAAAACTAACGGCGCCAATATCTCTGGAGAAAGAGAAATCATTCTCCTCTGCCTGCAAACTGTAAGCTACATTTCCCTACAGGTTTCCCTGAACACTGGCTGAAATGAGAGCTGCATTTCATTTCTAACAATGAAGACTCTGGAGGTAAACATTTGTATCTGGGTCTTACTTTAAAGCTGAGATTCCTGGCTTCAAAAAAAGACCAAGATTGCGGCTCAAGCCTCAGCGGTTCCAGAGTTAGAGAAGTTTTAGTAAGTGCTCCCTCTGCAGTTTCATTGAACATCTCCTGCTTGGGCTAAATTTTTAGGTACTTTGCTCAAAGCCTGAGCAGGAAGCAGGTGAAACTGTTAGGGGGTAATATAACTTCAGGTTAATAATTAACAGACATTAATGAATGTTAAGGTTTTTAACACTTTTATTTACTTGAGGAGAGCCTGTCAGCAGTTTTGGCACTTAGAGCAGAAGGGATGGGGCTTGGCAAGGTATAGTGCAGAGCCCTGAGTACTGCATTTAAAAGGAACCGTCTCACCTATGATTCCAGTATAGGCCTTTTTAGTTGCATGAGAACTTCTCAAAATTTCTAGAATCACTGGATTAATGGAATATTGTAAATGTAGTAGTGAACTAATTCAAATAGTACTCACCAGATTTGTGCTTCTTGTGCTTGGTTTGCTTTCTGTTTAGAAACAATTTACTATGGATTTCAGACTTGAATGTATGTGTTTGGAGATTTTCACATTTACCCTGTATATTTTCATTTAGAAGAGCTTTTATTTTTTTCTTTTTCTTCTTCTTCTTTGCTCGCATCTTACCGAGCTTTAGTTTTTTATTGTTTAGTGGATTGTCTAAGATAATATCCATTGCAACTCTGTGGCAAATAACATCTGTACTGTCAGTGTGGTTTCCATTCATATTGACTTGATAAGTTTTAAGTGCATTTTCTTTTAAAGGGCTAGTGTCAGTTTTGAGTAATGTTGCTTCAGCATATTTATCTACATTTTCAAGAATTCTAATCTCCCCTGGACTCAGAGGTTCTCCATATCCCACAAGCTCCCCAGGACTAATAGGCTTTTCTACGTTTTCTTTGCAAGAGACAGTCATATTACAGTCGTGACAACGACCATCATCTGGCTTCATGTCATTATCAGAGAAGCATTTACAATTGTCCACTCGACAATTTACAGAATCTTCTTCCTTAAAGTCACAGCATTTCTCAGGATTCGTTGAATTAGTTGAAGATGCCACCTTAACATTTTTAAAAATTCCATTCCTTTTAGCAGAGTATTTGCATTTCGACCTACTCGATTTCACTCGGGGAGATCTTTTAATTTTAATTGATGGGATAGGAAATTCAGGGGCTTTAAAAGGTCTCTGTTTGTACACACGCACATCTGCACCACAAAACTGAGGAAAGTGGATGTATGCATTTTCCTGGGAGTCATAACCAAGAATTACCTCTCTACATTCATGAATTGGTTGTCCAAGCACAGCATCTTGCACTTCACTTTGTGTTTCATAGACAAAGTCGCAAAGACCTTTTAAAAACCAAACTTTTTGGTAAAATGTTAACTCATGAAATGTTTTCTGTTCAAGTGGATTGACTTCACCTAAAACTTTAAAAAACTGAGAGCAAAGCCCAAGCTTCTCAGCACATCGGTCAGGGTTCTCAGCTTGACCAACAACAGTATACCACTGTTGAACCTTCTGCCGCAGTGCAGATTCCCAGGCTTTGTATGGGAGATGGGGGCGCCGATGTATGGTGGGCCTGCGATGTGGAGGGCTCAATAAGGAAGTCATTATCTTTGCCAAAAATACATTACACTGAGGCATCAACAAGCACCGCTCCAGTTCATAAAACACTATTTCAGGCAGGTTTAAAATTTGTTGAGCTAAGCAAAGAAAATGACCTATGGCTGGTATTTCCCACATTGTCTCCATTGTTGAAGGTGCTGCAAGAGCCAGGAGACCCTGATCCCACTCTTCCATTTCCTTCTGGTTGGCTTCCTCTGCTTCTTTCTTCTCTTGTTCCTTAATTCTAATTAAAAAGAACCAATTTACC